>VMOF01000111.1:62872916-63472916 GCA_011764245.1 Trialeurodes vaporariorum | reverse complement strand
TATTTAGGGTAGCTTCAACTGACAGTAAGGAACTGAAATTGTATGAGGCAGATCGAGATTCATTAAAGAATATACTTGGAGGTGGTACCGGAAGGGCTAACTGTTAACTCTATGTCCTCTCCAATTTTCTGCTAAGTTTAAGGAAGAAAACTTCTAATCTGCCGCAAAAATTTGGGCCCTAGACCTTCATTACCTTGTTTTCCCTCCAGTTTTAGATTCCTTCATCTAAAACCTCATTATTTCACCATAGTTTGGCCTCAGACATATGTAGCTTTTGATCGGTGGCCAGTTTTGTAGACCGTAGGATCTTGTCAAATATTCTTGTTTGGCTAGGAAAACCTGTTCCATCATTCTGAAAGCGTAGTTTTTTACTCAGTAATGGTACATAAAGTGCTGGTTCTCAAACTTACCTGCTCTCGTTTTAAGAGCCAGTTGGTGCAAAAGCTCCGGTGTTCTCAGTCGATCAAGATGGTGTGCATTCAAAGAAAAAAGTCGGCTCTTCTTTCACTCTGCCCTGCCAGGCTCAGGGTTTTCCCGTTCCATCAACAAGGTACAACTTTCATTTTTGAGCTTTTCCGGTTGTTTCTCTTCTATTCCCTTCTTCTATTTGCCTTCTCTTGAACTCCCTTTATTCCTGTTAGTCAAAGTTTTGTGTTTAACTAGACCAATCAAGTATCTTTTGTGAACTTTTTGATAGGTTTCCTTTTTCTTTCTCCTTATTAGTACTTCTTAAAAAAGAAAAAAGAAAAAAAAAAACTTTCGTATCTTTTTTGAGATCATCTTGCAATTTTTTACGGAAGGAAAGCTATTAATTGTATGGTCTCAAGTTATCATCATCGGCAGCGGATATTTGTCATTGGACTCTCTCAATTGAATTTTTCCATGTTTATTAATCATTGAACTGAAATATAGCTAGATTTGTGCAACTTCATCTTATCCCATTGAAATCCCAACATTTAGGTCACACATTTTTTTTTCATGTGCCTCCAACATTCTATCTTGGACTTTTAAAATTGTGTTGTTTATCGTTAGAACCCGTTGGTTTCAAAAAACCAGTCCTATCCTCTGAATCAGAAGCTTCAAGATTTACAAAAAAATCTGGCAGAGGTTTTGGTCTACTTTGTCAGGCACAGGGGTTCCCAGTCCCTTCAACAAGGTACCTATCACATACTTAATGCTCTAATTAGCATCATCAAACATCCTCAATTTCCTGATCGATAATTTCTGATTTTCCTTTTCCGTGTGTCTTCTCTGCTTTCCTCCTTGATCTTGCAAATACTTCGCTGATGCCATCTCTGTTTTCAACTTTGAACATTTTTTTTTATCAGAACCAATTGGTTTCAAAAAACCTGCTCTATCCTCTGAAACTGAGGCCTTAAGATTTTCCAAAAAGTCTGGTCGAGCTTTTGGACTTCTATGTGAAGCTCAGGGGTTTCCTATTCCTTCAACAAGGTACTGTCTACGGTTTCTCTCTCTTTTTTTGCATCCCCCCCCCAATTTAAATCTCAATTGAGTCACCCTGTGAATCTCTGTTTTTTTGCCATCTCTCCAAAAACAGAACCTGTTGGATCTAGGGGTCCAAAATTTACTGTCAATATCAAATCGGTGTCGTTTGATTTGGTCTCTGGTCAAGGTACCAGTCTGCTTTGTCAAGCTCAAGCATTTCCACTTGCATCTTACCGGTAATTTTTCAAGATACTCTTTTTCTACTGTGATACGGAAAGTTGCTTTGTATGTGTTCGTCAGCAAATTTCATTGGGACTTAAAAAAAGTTTTGTTCAGATTTCTCAGTTTTGGTTGAAAATTTTCAAAATAAAAAAAATAATTTTTTTAAAAATTATGTGTGGTTTTTCGGGTAGGAGTCTTAGGTACTTTTATATCACCACAACTCATTAATTTTCTCCAGTCAGAGTATTGAGCCCCCCCCCCCCCCTCCAACATTCAGTCTTTCAGGATATTAGTGATTTGAATCCAGTCCTCTCGGGTATAAAACTTTGTAACAGGTTCGTTAATTTTTCTTATATCTACTTCTTCATGTTTGATAGAACCGGTTGGCTCTAGAGCTCCAAAATTCACCACAAACCTCAAATTAGTGTCGTTTGATTTAGTCGCCGGTCAAGGCGCTAGTCTTCTTTGTCAAGCTCAAGCATTCCCTTTACCCTCTTTTCGGTAACTATTTTTTTTATTTCCTATTTTTCTCAAACCACAGAAAGATTTGGTAACTGCAGAAGCTACGAAGCAGCTTACTTTATATTTCTTAGAAAGAGTCCATAAACTTACCAGGTTTTTGGTCTTGGCATCGATCATTAGGTGTTAGGGTTCTCTTTCCCAAGATATATCGTTTCTTGTTGGTATAATCATTCAGATCCACCCAACACTCAGTCTTCGAACATGGGCGGAGCCAGCAATTTGGCAACTGTGGATTCTTCCCATTTGAATGTATGAGAAACAATCGATTCTTGAGGGGGCCATGGCCCAATTTCTAATCGATTGTTTCTCATATATTCAAATGGGAAGAATCCACAGTTGCCTGATTGCTGGCTCCGCCCATGTCTTCGAATCACAGTTTTCTTCTCCACCACATTTTAAAAACAACCTAATCAAATTCATGCAGAACCCGTCGGCGCAAAAGCTCCAACTTTCGCGACTGATTTAAAAAGTCAAACACTATCTCGTTCACTGGGTCAGAGTTTTACTCTTCTTTGTCAAGCGCAGGCTTTTCCTTTACCATCCATAAGGTTTGTCAGTTTTAATTTACTTCAATGATTCTCAACTAATTTTATTATTTGAAAAATGTGTTCGATTGAAAAAAATGTGTTCATTTAAAATACGTGAGACTGTTCAAGGTTATATACACACAAAAAAGGAACGTTACCTTCTCAACATTCAGCTCCTCAGTTTGCGTTTAAAAAAAAACAGAGTATTGGAGAATGTAATAACTTTTGTCCGTAATATTCAGAGCCTGTTGGATCGAAAGCTCCCACTTTTGCTACTGATACCAAATATCAAGGTTTTTCCCGAGCTCAGGGCCAAAGTTTTAGTTTGCTTTGTCAAGCTCAAGCATTTCCGTTACCCTCTATCAGGTTTGTTTTTTGTTTTTTATCGAATTATGTTTTCTAAATTTTTATAGATTCAAAATTGTTATTTCACCTCAATGCACAGAACGTTGAATTAATAGTTGAATTTTCCAAGTTTGAACAGGATTATTGGTGGTTGTCAGTAAGATTGTAAAGCACTTGTCTTGATGCCTGCAAGTGTTCAAGGGAAAAAATGGGAGATGCTCACAGTGGTTCTTGGTTTTGATTTCTTAGAATAGTTTGAGGTTTTTGATTTCTCTCTCTGATTATTTTTTCTGTCCCTCTTTTCTGGAAAGATCCATCATACCCATTTTATTTGACTCTTCCAAATTCCAATCATATGATCTTATGATCCTTTCATCCTCCTCAAGGCGCCCTTCTCTTCATTCTTTTATGAGATTTCCTTAAAAGAGGAAAATAAGCACATCGTAGTGAGTCAGGCTGCAACAAAGTGAATTTTAACTTTTTTTTTCGTACCAACTGAAGCTTTATTTTCCACCCAACCTGTCTATGAGATCAGTTTTCATTCATTCCATTCCAGCATTCAGACGCTGTATGTTTCTTTCATTTCGTTGTGAAATTGTGTTCTTTTATGGTATTGCATTCGATTTCTATCCTTCAGAACCTGTCGGAGCCAAAGCACCGACTTTTGCAAGCGACTCTAAAGGTCATATTTTTTCTCGCTCAAACGGTCAAAGTTTTAGTTTGCTTTGTCAAGCGCAGGCCTTTCCTTTACCCTCCATCAGGTTTGTTACCGTTTCTTTTAGAGTTTCTTTTCCAATTTTCTTTGAAAATAAAGGGCTGTTCTGTAAATTTGTGTGGAGCGTGATGGAGGGGAACGAAGATATGAATATTTTCGGTTCTTCGTCCAGTTTATATTAGGCATCTTAAGTCTTGAAACTTGTTGCTCCTTCGACTGATGCAGAATATTCTTTGTCATCTATGAATGCCGTTAATGTTCCTTCATTTCTAATTTTATTTTTTTCTTGGGCTGCCGATTAGCGGATCTTAAACAGAAATTTTTAATCCACCAATGATTTCACTGGATGATGAAAAGATTATATGGTCTAGGTCAGGCGTGTGACTACAACCCACAATAATACTCTAATCCGTAATCTTTTCATTTATCGATAGACTTTGAAATTTGATGGTATTTATGATTAATTGAACAAAGGCTTTACAATAGCGTCACAATGAATCCATTACCTATATGATGAATCCATTGGCTTGAAAAAGATTAGAGATTTGATTATTTTCGGGCATTATAGTTATACTGCTCAATTGGACTGTGTAATTTATACATCAATCTGTGGAATCAATATTAAATCAAAAATTTTACCTAAGCTCTGTGAAACAGCTTTCCATTTTTTCAAATTTTTAGTTAAGGATGAACTTTTTTGCACAAGTTTCATCTAGTCGGATGCGTTTCTAGTTCGCTGGCAATCTCATTTTCTGCTTTATAAAACTTTTGCAAGTGATTCAATCATTCACTAACTTGTAAAGTTTCTTATTCTGCGTTATATTCTCAGTTTTATTTTATTCTGTAATTTTGTTGTTTTTTTGTTCTGCGGCCTCATTTGTATTTCTTTTTCCACTGTAATCTTCAGTATTAAACCTACTCTAGCCCTACCCTTATAAGTAGAACTACTGTGAAAGTTTAAAAGCAGCCTGTGTTTCTTTTATTCCCTATTTTCTCTGCAGCATTTAATTTTAATGATAGGGCTTTCATAATGCCTTCTCTTTTCGGACATCAAGGGTAAATGCTCTTCAGCAATTAAGAAGTATGTTTGCGAGCAAAGAAATGTTTTCTCCGCTAAAATTTTATTTCATTGTCCGTCAGTATATCTGTAAGACACAATTTCCAATCAATCCCAACATTCAGTCTTCAAAATGCACTATCCAAGGGATTGTAAGATTGGTATAATTTATTGAGTTGCTTCAAATTCTTTTATCGGCAGAACCTGTGGGAGCTAAAGCGCCGACTTTTGCTACTGCCTCTAAAGGTCATATTTTCACTTACTCAAACGGTCAGAGTTTTAGCTTACTTTGTCAGGCACAGGCTCATCCTTTGCCGTCTATCAGGTCAGTTTTGCCTCAATTCCTATAAAAGAAAATTTTTCAAGCGTAGGAAATCAAGGTCACTTTGTAGATCTTGAATCATGACAAGTATTGGAGTTGATTTGTCAGTTCTAGTATTCCAATGCACTTGGACTGTGATCTTTACCGTTCCTTTAATCTTTGTTTTTGAGTTTTTGTCAGATTTTGAATTGAATCTTGAATCTTGGCTGTAGTTGCTAACCTCTAAAGCACTATTTTTTGGCATTGGAATATTATGATTTATTATTGACCCTTTCAGGTGTTTGAGTGGATTCAAACACTCTCCTTTGGTTCGTTTTTAGTTTTTCGATCCAAAAATGTTGCTCATCCTCGCTAGAAACCGCCTTTTGACATGCTTTTGGTGAATATTATCTCGCCTCCTTACTTTTTCTCCTGTATCCCCTTTTCTCCTCTATCTTTCCATCTTCCCCTCTTTCCTCTCTTGATTTTTCAGGACAAGATTGACTTTTCCTCTTTTCAGTCATTTTTCAATTATCATTCTGGACCCTCTTTTACCGAGGTATTTTGAGCTCTTACATTCTTTCATCCCGTTCGAACATTCAGACTTCATTTTTTACTCTTTTTCTCCTTGTTGATCCTTGGTAATGGAAGATATTTGAATTACCTAATTCCTTCATTTCCACCTAACAGAACCAGTTGGGGCAAAAGCACCAACGTTTGCAACTGACTCAACAAGTCATACTTATAAGCGTACCATTGGTCAAAGTTTTAGCTTACTCTGTCAGGCTCAAGCTAACCCTCTTCCATCATTCAGGTTTGTCCGCAGCATTTGTCAGTCTGAAAAGAAAATTTGTTGTTGACTTCATTAGATATTATTTTTCTCCTTGTCGGTCTTCTTCAATGAAAGATATTTAAAATACCTATCTAATTCCTTCATTTTCACCCAACAGAACCTGTCGGGGCAAAAGCACCAACTTTTGCAACTGACGTAACAAGTCTTACTTTTAAACGTACCATCGGTCAAAGTTTTAGCTTACTTTGTCAGGCTCAAGCTAACCCTCTTCCATCATTCAGGTTTGTCCATAGCATTTGTCAGTCTGAAAAGAAAATTTGTTGTCGCCTTCATTAGTTATTCTTTTTCTCTTGTTGGTCTTTCACAATGGAAGATACTTACCTGAAAAACCTACCTAATTCCTTAATTTTCATCACACAGAACCTGTCGGGGCTAAAGCACCGACTTTTGCAACTGATGGAACAAGTCATACTTTTAAACGTACTATCGGTCAAAGTTTTAGCTTACTTTGTCAGGCTCAAGCTAACCCTCTTCCATCATTCAGGTTTGTCCACAGTATTCGTCAGTCTGAAAAGAAAATTTAACGTTCCTGTTTGTATTCACTGTTATGTTCTCTTTCATGGCATATCGTCTGAAAGTAAATTTAAATTGTCTTCTGGGTCCGCTCTGGCAAATAGTTTTGGAATAGTTTCTTCTTTGAATTGTAACCTTTAAAATTGCAGAGCCAGTCGGTTCTAAGGCTCCGGCTTTCCCGACAGAATCTAGAGTTCAAACTTTAACTCGTGCTGAAGGTCAAAGTTACAACTTGTTGTGTCTGGCTCAAGCGTATCCTTTACCTTCAATCAGGTTTGTGCAGGTTTTAAAAACTTACCCTTTTTCCTTTCTTTGCCTTATCTTTATTTTAGTTTCTTCCTGTGACCCTTCTTAGTTAGCGAGCCCTTTCAAATGTATTGTATATTTTTTGAGCATTCAGTGGTAACCTCTTTTGCATTCAGTTAGCCTAAACATAGTACTTATAGTATATTTCTGTCATACAACAATTGATTTGTCTTTGATGCGTAGAGCCAGTTAGTGCCAAAGCTCCAGCCTTTGCTTCTGATGATAAAGTCAACTCATTTTCTAGAGCTTTAGGTCAAAGTTTTGGTCTGCTTTGTCAAGCGCAAGCATTTCCTTTGGCTTTATTCAGGTTGGTTTTTGACTCATATTAGTCATATTGATACATTTTGTCTCATATTTTTTTCAGTTAGGTCTTATTACTTACCACAAAATCCCTGTTTCTTCTTTTCTCTTCAATGAACCATTTCCTCCTCCTTTAACTGTAGAAATTTACATGGGGTTGTTGATACTTTTGGATTGATGTCTCGACCTGAAGTATTGATACTGGGTACTCGATACCAGCTTGTATCAGTACCAAATGGGTGCCAATGCCATCTCTTGACTGTTAATGCTGCAAGTCACTTGCCGAAAGTAATACCACCTTGTATCTACGTAAATTTTCAGTTTTGCTCAAGCAATAATTTACCAACTCACCACTTTAAAACTCTCTTTTTCCTATTTATGGCCTGAGTTTTTTGGAAATTTTACTTTACAGACAGATACCTAAGTATTGTTACGGAAATATTTATACTGGGCAAAAGTATCGATTTCAGTATTGATACTTTAGTATGGATGAGAGAGCCCTGTATTGACATCCTTAAACTTATCTTGATTCCCTTCTTCCTTATGCTTTTCTCTCTATCACATATCTTCCGGAAACATACTCTTCCCTAATCTGAATCATTGGTGTCCGTCTTTTTACAATCACCTGGAAGTGTAACCAACCGATTCGGCCAAGGGGTATCCTCCCCTTCATCTCTGCTTTGACCTTCACTCTCGGTATTATATTTGTCAATTTTCATTTCTTGATAGAGCCTGTAGGGAGAGTTCCTCCTAAGTTTCCTAAATCTGCTAAAATAGACTCAGTTGAAGGGACTATGGGAATTATAGTAACCTTATTGTGTGAGGCCCAGGCTTTTCCATTGGCCAACTTCAGGTAAGCGGTGAAATTTTGCTCGCCTTAACTTTCTTTCGTTTTTCCGTGTGCAAACATTATTATTTTTCGTTTTACAATTTTTGCTCATGGATGTAAGTTTCCATAGGCTCCTCTATTGCTGATCATCTTAAAACTATTGAAACTTGTATTTGCTTCTGTCAGGACTATGAATATCACAAGCATGTTAAGGGCTAGGGGGGCTTAAGTCCGGAGCTTCCCTCTACTTTTTATAGAAGTCCAGGCTAAGCCCAAACTTATGGCCCAATACTCTTAGGATTTTCATCAATTTCATTTTCTTAGTAGACTTGTTTTTATGAGTTTTTACGGAGTTTCGTTTGTTTTTGAAAAAAAAGAAGAAAATCCCCCCCCCCCCACTTTTTTGACCCACATGCTGCCAGTGATGAATAGTGGTGGTATGGTTGTGTCTAAACGAAAGGCTAGGAAGTATCTGATTTTTGTTGCTCTGTTTTTCAAACTGTTGGTAATTTTGTTGAGAAAGTTCTGTAAATACTATTGATTGTCACTTAATAATAGGAATAGGGAACTTGCTCCAAGAACGAATTTCTAAGGTTTCTCACCTTACCCTCTCCACCATCATCTCTCTGAATCCCTACAGAAACATTGAAAATAAAATGAAAACTTTGAAATTTTTGGAAAAAGCTTGCTCAATTTCTGTGGTGTTTTAAATAAATTAAATATTTTTCGGCTCTGGGGTACTCATCCTACCTCTTTCGTTTGAATTTTGTCGCCATGTATGACTGAAAATTTTCTAAATTAATTATTAGAACCTGTCGGTAGAGTTTCTCCAAAGTTTCCAAAATCTGCGAAGGCAGACTCATTTGAATGTATCCTTGGGAATAAGATTAGCTTATTATGTGAGGCGCAAGCTTTCCCAACCGCTAATTTCAGGTAAGAATTAGGTTTTTTAGGTTTAGTGATCTAACAAGTTACTAAGTTAGTCATTTTTTTTTTTTATAATGATTTGAGTTTTTCCTGGTGGTCGAGTCAGAATAGGTTATATTAAGTTAGGTTTGGTTTGGTTCGGTTAGAAGCAAATTTTTATTATTTGGTTCGGTTGAAAATCTTCACCCGAACCAACGGTTGTGCATTTTTCTTATTGAACCCAAATCGTTTGTTTGGCAACAACGGATGACATCGATGTAGTACCGGATTTTTGGAATTTGTACCCGTCCCACGAGGTGGAGACGAAGAGAGAAACTCAATGGTGAGACACAACAATAAAAAACACTTCTAATGGGCTAAAAAATGACTTGTTGGCATTTGTATTGGACATCCCTGCTCGAATGTCCAGACAAAAGAGTTGTCTAACCCTTGAAAGGTAAAATAGACATACTTTCAACATTTAGTCTCATTCTCTGCAATTTGTTGCCGCTTTGTCAGATTAATAAGTGTGAGTTTTCGCTTTTGCCTTCTTCAAATTCCGTTCATATTAATGGGCCACAGATTCAGCATTCAGGCTTCTTTTTCTGTCCCTTTATCAATCATTTGGAAGTAAAAATCAATTTATTCGACCCAAATTTCAGAGCCGACAAATAATATTGCACCAAAATTGCTTGGAAAAAAGTATGTTGGTGGTGAAATATTGTTCACAACCATTGGCGAGCCAGTGTTTCTCATATGTCAGGTCACGGGAGCCCCTATCCCCTCATTTAGGTAAGCTGGTTATTACTCTTCCGAACTCCAACATTCAGTGCTGTCTCAGCGTTTTTTTGAAAGTTCTGCAAATTTTCTCCTTTTTTAAAAAATAATTTTTCCCCAAACCAGAACCCTCCAGCAGCGTTCCTCCAAAATTGTCAGAAGGTCGCCTTCACGAAAAGACAGTGAAAGCTGGTTTACGTTGCACTCTTTTTTGCACCAGCCAAGGTTTCCCGGTACCTAGTTTTCGGTAAGAAAAATATTGACTCATTGGACCCAACATTCAGTGCTCCCTCTCTAATTTTTCTTCGCTCCAAGCTAAAAAAATTACTTTTATTCCCCTGAATAGAGCCATCGAGTAGTGTACCACCCAAGCTTTCCGAAGATCGTCTTCATGAAAAGACTCTGAGAGTTGGTTTGCGATGTACTCTTTTTTGTACAAGTCAAGGTTTTCCTGTCCCAAGTTTTCGGTAAGAAACTTTAAAAATTTAAGAAACTTGCCCCTGCCTTCCATCAGCGATCTATAAGATCAAGCTCCGGGTGCACAATCAAATTTTAAGGTTGAAGAGTGTGAGGTTGGTGTAAGGGATGAAATCTAACTTCAAAGGCAATGGCTTGTTTTACAGAACCGTCAGGGTCCGTTCGTCCTAAAATGAGCAGTAAAAATATAGAAATTAAAGATATCGTTGTTGGATCTTCCTTTGCTTTTTTGTGTTCAGGACAGGGATTTCCGATCCCTAATTTCAGGTAAAGTGGAAGTTTATTTTTATAATACTGGAGAACCATGATGTAAAATAATGACTGTAGTAGGATTTTACGAAGTACTATTGCTCATCGTGGATATGTTAACTTCCAATGGGTATAATTTTCTATGCCAAGGTTTTTTTTATATTTCTATCAAATTAAAAAAAAAAAAAACTCGAGAGCCAGGGGAAAAACGCCCAGACAAAAAAGTTTTATAGTTCATTGCAAGCAGGACACCGAGCTGGTATCAACAATGTGGCAATATGCATTAGTCTAAGGCCCCAAAGCGCCGTCTGAATGGTTTAATACGCACGCGAATATCATTCATCAGCTTCGTAAGCCCAGCGTGGCACCACAGAAACACCTTTGAGTCAAAGTCATGAGTTCAAGGCGCAGTCATAGTGTTAACTCACTTTTTACATACTTAGGTAGTTGTTTGATCATATACTAACAGTTCTATTATCACAATTCATAAAGAAAATTACCTTTTGAACAAACTACTAAACCGATGGTGAAAGCACAAATTTTCCGAGTGTAAACTGTTCTCTTTCTAGAATACCTTAATTTGAATGAACCTAATATTAATCAAAGAAAATAATATATTTTAACGACTCACTTGTTTGTAATTAATGAAACTCGCTTGTGGTTGGACTAACGAGGCTCTTCTTCAGCAACACAGGTCATCTTAAGTTGCTTAATTCAGTGCGTCTCCGAGTTTTATTATTTACTTTTAAGTAAGTCTTTTCACTGTTTTATATTTTTTTAATTGTGTGCTCATCCGGTCAGTTTTTCCTTGAATGACCTTCTGTGATTGTTTACCTCTCCAAGAAAGAGGCAAAACTGTGTTTTTTTTGTAGAAGCTAATCTCTCTCTATGTTTAGTATTAAATTGATAAACTCTAAAGATTTTCTTCTAAGATCTTAGTCAGTGGAATGAGTCTAAAATTAGTTTTCCATTTAGAAGTTACCGGGTACCTCTCAGAGTTATAATGTTGTGAAATCACAAAAAATGAACTCAAATAGTTTTTACCAATGCCCAGACAAGTTTAGTTATTGACAACTTCCATGATGTTTTCCGAGTGAAACAGTTAGGAGCAGTGGCAAAAAGTGCAATTTGGCAACGTTGTATTGTGTCCATTTAAACCGTCGAAAAAGGTCCAATGCGAAGGTGTTCTCTGAACTCCCAATAGTTCAATCTTTTCCATAGGTTTAAATGGACAAACTGTAATTTTGCCAAATTGCACGCTACGCCACTGATTAGGGGTATTATTTAGCTTAGTGGTTGTCAAGGTCTGCTCAGCTAATCAAATTTTCGTTTTCCAGGTGGTACAAATTTGTCGATGGCACTAGTCGAAAACATCTTGTCACTTTGGATGACCGAGTCAAGCAAGTTAGCGGCACTTTAATCATTCGAGAAGCAAAAGTTGAAGATTCCGGAAAGTACTTATGTGTTGTCAATAATTCTGTTGGAGGTGAAAGTGTAGAAACAGTTTTAACCGTTACTGGTAAGTCTATGTCCAGCTTTTAATTTTATGCTTTTTGCTTGTTTGCTCCTTTTTTTTTTAAAAAAAATTGCTATTCTTTTCAGCTTCAGCATCAAGTTTCGTGTCGAATCAGGTATAAGTCGAATTTTCCGTTTTGTTGAACAAAACCTACAGTCCCGTGAATACTCCCATAAGAGCAATGTTAAAATCTTTTGTCTAAGTTGAACTTTGATGTGTTGAAATCACGTTTATCTCGAACTAGTTTTCGGTCCTGAACCTTTTTTTTTATCTATAGGTAAGTCAAATGAAACAGAAAAAATTCCCCCTCCACAACAAAAAAAAATTTCTTGCGATCTCTCTGTGGCTGCCCTCGCAATCTAGCCGTAGAGTTTTAAGGCTTTTTGTCATACACATTTTTGGTCCCTGATAATTCGTTTCATCAAATTTTGTCCCGTTGAACCATGGGTCTGTTGCACACTTCGACTAGAGCGTTTTAAAGCATCATTTTTTAGGTAAAAATCTGTAAAGCTGTACAATGGCAGCATCAGAAAACACCCTAATTTATTAATAAACTCACTAATTGCAAAAAACACTAGACACTATTCACCCCTGTATCTTTCCACCACTTGCACGATATTTTGCAGGGTTAGTGTGGCACATTCAAATAATCATAGCCAACTATCATCACAGCTGACTTAATAAACAAATGAACAGTAAACACTGACGGCATCTGTTTGAATTCTTATATCTCCATATCATAAATTCCTCACTATAGAGGGTTTTAGTAATGGCGGCATCTGGTGATGAGCGTTCCAAACAAAGACAAACTGTCTCCCTCGCTCTCTTGTTACCCCCATGTACAGCCATCTCACTTTAATTTGAAAAATCGTATATACAGAGACATCTCTGAACATTTGACAATTTGCCACTGGCTAGTCCGCTGCTTGCCGATCTACCACTGATGATCCGCCACTGACTAGTCTGTCGCTTGACGATCCGCCACTGGCTTCTCCACCACTGACGATCCCCCACTCAATAGTCCGCCACTGGCCGATCCTCCGCTGGCTAGTCCACCTCTGCCTAGTCCGCCTCTGATGATCCGCCAGAGGCAGACTAGCCAGCGGCGGACTAGTCAGTGGTGGATCATCAGTGGCGGACTAGCCAGCGGTGGACTAGCCAGTGGCGCGGTTTGGCCAGTGGTGGACTAGCCAGTGGCGGATCGGCCAGTGGTGTACTAGCTAGTGGTGGATTGGCCAGAGGCGAAAAATTACAAGACTATAAATGGGAACCCTTGTAGGCAGAGATCCCTCAGTGTACGATCACGATTAGGTGCTCATTTTAGTTATCAGCGTCCAGGCTGTCGGTGGAAGATCGCAACGCGGAACCCGGCGGAACTAACAAAAAACGGGTTATTCAGTCCAGAGATAAACAGAGCTTCTCTTGAATCAGCAAGATTTTTCCGAAAAAGCTTGACGTGTAGAACTTTGCGGGATTTGGCCGATAATTCGACTTACATTGTTTTTGGCCTTTGTCGAATTGCCTGTTGTGTCGAACTTTTCTCCGGTCCCCTAAAGGTCCGTCACATTGAATTTTTACTGTATACTATAGTTGAACAGTAGCACTTTGTCAGCTGACATTGGTATCAAACTTTCGCAACTAAAAAAAAAAAAAAAAACCCCTACTTGTACCTCTATTTATACTAAACAACAATTGTTAATTATTTATTAAATTGGATTTTTCTTTTTACTTTCTTGTAGCACCCTTAATTGCCGGAGTTGAACCCACCATACAAACTGTCGACTTTGGTCGGCCAGCCTCTTTGAATTGCAACTACGAGGGTAATCCTGTGAAAACAGTTTCATGGATGAAAGATGGAAAACCTCTTCTTGGACACGAAGGCCCTACTTTGAAAATTGATACAGTACGCAAGGAAGACAAGGGCATGTACCAGTGCTTTGTCCGCAACGAGCAGGAAAGTGCTCAGGCTGTAGCTGAAATCAAACTTGGAGGTCGATGTAAGTTTTAAGATTTTTCATCTGTCCTAAAATCTACTCACTCCACCTAATAAAACTAACCCTCATTTTCAAAGTTACTCTCAACTTTGTGGTTGAATGCAGCATTAAAAAAAAAAAAAAACGAGGAATAAAACTAAAACTTAGAAGGATCAATTTTTTTAATTATGACTCTGGATTATATGGGTTGGTTTAAGCTTAAAGCTCATGAAGTTGAATTTCCCAGGTTTTATAAAAAATTCAACTCATGCTAAATTTCCTTCTGTAGAACAACTGTTGATTGGAATTTTAATGGTGGTCAAAACGAGGTTCCTCACTACAAGCTCTTATTCCAATATGTTTACCATTCTATTTAAATCATAGCCACTAAAACGGTATGAGTCAACAATCCACCCCTCTATTGCCCTAGTCCCGACTAGGGTTTTTGCTTAAATTTTCTCTTTTTTGAAGTTCTCATTATTTAAGTGAATTTTCTCCTTATACATTCTGGTTGTTCTTTAATAATTTTTCATTATTTCAGTTGAACCGCCACAGATAAAACATGCTTTTTCTGAGGAAGTTATGCAACCGGGGCCATCAGTCTTTCTGAAATGTATTGCTACAGGAAATCCAACTCCCGAAATAACCTGGAAGCTAGATTCAAAAAAATTGTCAAACACTGAAAGGTATTTTTACTCACTATGTATGTTTTATCTTTTTTGTATTTTTTACCCGAATTTTCCTAAAAAACGGTTCCAAGCGTTATTTCTGTGTAAAAAAATAAAATCCTTTAAAATGAATTTCCTTACAGGAAGGGTTTTTCAATTTTGGGTCTATTAAACCTAGAGGCGAAGCGTAACACATGGCTCTTACGGCTTTCTTCCTTAGCACGGCAGTATAGATTGTAGTATTTTTTCAGTAAATTGGTCAATTTTCCGAAAGAGGTCGAGTTCTGTTCCATTAAACTCAACCATCGTGAAAGGCAATGGACTATTTTACTTTCTTTGAACTTGTGTTGAGATCCTGATTCAACTCCAGTACTTATCTACATTTTTATTTTGCATTTTCAGGCTTCAAGTTGGGCAGTATGTTACGGTAAATGGAGATGTTGTTTCTCATTTAAACATCACATCTGTTCATACAAATGATGGTGGACTGTATCGCTGTATTGCATCCAGTAAAGTCGGGACAGCGGAGCATGCTGGACGATTGAATGTTCATGGATTACCATTTATTCGGCCAATGGACAAGAAAGCGATTGTTGCCGGAGAAACGTTAGTCATAACATGTCCAGTTGCAGGATATCCGATTGAAGCAATTGTGTGGGAAAGAGGTAAATGAGTTATCAAGTTCTGATGGTGTTTTCAAAATTTTGTATCCTCTTGCTTTAAAATGTATGCCATTATTTGTAACTGCTGTAGGAAGGGTTTTTGTGTAAGTTCTGGTTCACTTTGAAGTACGTATAACAAGATGGTAATTTACGCCAGTCCAGTTTAGTGGCTCTTGAGTTACAATCTTTAAAACCTGGTGAATTAACGGGCTCAATTTAATCAAAAGAACTCCAAAATCATTGTGTTGAAAGAATTTCATAATAGGTTCTAAGAGGGTTAAAGAAATCACTCCTCATTCTAGAGGATAAGTGAACAATTCCAAAACCAAATTCAATCTAAGAAATTGTGGAATTTTCTTTATTTTAGATGGACGTGTTCTACCAATAAATAGGAAACAAAAAGTCTTCCCCAACGGGACTTTGATCATCGAAAATGTTGAACGATCTACAGATCAGGCATCATATACCTGTGTTGCTCGAAATTCCCAAGGATACAGTGCAAGGGGTACTCTAGAACTTCAAGTAATGGGTAAGTTGTTTGATTCATTTCAAAATAACTTTTCTCAATCCATTTTTAAAAAAATTATCTAAAAGGTACTCATGAATGAAATTTATTTTAATCAACGAAGATTTTTTAATGAAACAAGAAGTGTCACTTCGTTTTCCTATTCATTTGGATTATTTTTGTTTTTCTTAGCTTTTCTTGAAAGTTGCAAAACATGCATTTAAAATTATTTCATGCATGTGTACCTTTTAGAACTGTCTTTTAGGATTTTGAGATTAACAATGAATCCTGCTAAAAGCATATTTAAGATTTTCTTATCCAACGTAACTATTATGACAAGATTTATTTCATGTCTCATGGTCATCGGGACTTGTTCAACAGTTTTCCAAATCACCCGTCAAGAAATGATTTTCTTGTAAGGTTGAAAGGGAAGTGAAATCTGTAGAAAGAAATTTGAGTTACTTTTCAGTTTTGTTAATTTTGGTAATCTCCCGTTAGTTACAAGGCTAACTGAGAAACTTCAAATCTCTTTTATAACATCTGAAGAACAACATATTTTGCCGAGAATTGGCAAACATGTGCCATGAATCAAACTTATACCCTGAGATTTATTGACGTGAGAAATCATATTCTCAGCTTCTATATGATCTAAAACAAGGCTGATTTGAGAGTCAAATTTTTTATTGATTTATTTTTCTATGAAAGTAGCTTATTTTCAAGTGATTTTTTTTTTTTTTTTTCTAACCGAAAATCGCAATATAACGTCGCGCCGCACTAGCGCGTCAAATGACAGCAAACGCCTCTTCATTGCTAGCGGCGGCGAACTTTCGAAGTAGCGGCGCTAGTGAGTTACGCTAGTGGCGCGTAGTTTGAATTGACGCGGCTAGCTTTTTGATGCGCTCTTGCCGCCGCCGTTGTGATTGCCGCGCAAATTGCCTATGTGTCTAGTAGCAGGCGCACTGAAAGTAGTCACGATAGGTTACAATTCGCGAAGCAAATCCGTCGTATAATTTTAAAGGATAATTTTGTGTTTGTTGAGGAGGAATGAATTTTCCTGAATCTTTATAAAATGTTAACCTTTTTCTACCTCGGGTGTATAATGTATGGAGGAATATCTGATTAAATTATTCCAACATTCACACAAACCTTCTCCTCTGATATTTTCCATATCTCACCACGAAAACTTTTTTTTTTTTAATGCAGTCCAGTCGTTTGCTGTGAAATATTAGCATAATAAACCACGAGTTTGGGCGGCTTGACTTTACTATTACTATATCATATTAATTTTCTAGCGTTTGATAAATCTTCTCAAATCCTTGAAAATAAGCTCTTAAAATTTAAGAATAAGTCAAAAAAAAAAAAAAATATCTTGAGAAAAATCTTGTCCATGTGTGCATTAAAACTTTCTGAACTACCCTAAATTCTTTCGCCAAAAAAACAATAAAATCAGAAATTTCCAACTTTTGATACCTGATCCAGTGATCCAACTGGTTTATGTTTCTCAAAATGGATACACATCCATTTAAGATTTTTATTGAAGGAAAGTTTTTTTTTAATAATCATCGTGAAGAACTGCGCTCAAGTATTCAGCGATTGCTGACCCCTTATTGCTCCGAAAGTATTTGATCAGAGCTCTGCAAGGGCTTTGAAGGCTCCTTTTTTTTAAGAAGCCCAACTCCTTCATGGTCGTAAGTTCTTTTTATATTTGATACTGATATGAATCATTTGTTTTGGAAACTATGCCTGCTTTCCATTACTAATTTGTAAAGAAGTTACAGGATGCACTTTGCCCGTCTGCTACTTTTGTTCTTGAATTGTGAACAAAAATTGGTTTTGCTATAAAAAGTTTGTTTATCGTCGATAGCTCTTGCTTTTGATGACAATGACTAAGGCAGATCACATTTTACCATCGAATTACAGAACAATGGAAATGTCTCCTGTCATTATTTATCACCGCATTAAAAATTTGGTCGTTACAAATTTTACTTAAGTTTCCGACTGTATTTGAAAATTTGTGCGCTTTTTACAAAGTACTCAGGAGCCACCTTTGAACTGCTTGAAACCTACGTTGTTTACTCCTCGCGTTTCCTTCTGTTTTGTTGTTTGCAGTTTTTGCTGGATTTTAGCCTGTTCTAGGTTCATTTTAGCCAAGTTAGTCATAACTGAGAATATATCGAAGCAATCATTATTTATAGCTAATTGTAGCTAAATGTTGCTTTTATTGAAAGAAAGGCAAATTACCAATCTAGATAAGCAGAGTCGTAAAAAGGTGTTTAAAAATACTCTCAAAAATTGATTCTCTCCCCCCCCCTTTTTTTTCTGCAGATTCAGTTTAATTTTTTTTAACAAGTATATTTATCATTCTCAACTAGAGTCCCTAGTTGTTGAGCGCTAAGACAAGGGTAGAAGACCTCTGATTAGTAAACGAGTTTTATGCTCTACGGGTGCTGCCATGGGGTAGGATTTGCACATTTGTTATCATTCTCACCAAAGGTACCACAGTGTTTTACTGATAAGATAGGTAATTGTCGATGAAGTTGCTGGTAATTTCAATCACGATTCACCTCAAAAATGTTTATATTGCTCTAAAAAATCTTTAAAAGTATAAATAGATGTCGATCAGTGAAGGCAGCTTAAGATTACTGTGTTAGAAACTCTGTGGAACTGTAATCTTTGCCTTGGACCAACGACCCTCAGCATTTAAGCAAATGTGCATAATCCATCTAATGGTGGTGCCCATGATTTCTTTCGTCTTAACTCTTGACATGTATGGACTCTATTCCCAACACACCATTTTTTTCTTGAGGGTTTTCTTTGTTCGTTAGTTTGGTTTTAGCTTTGAGTTAATCCAGAGAATAAAGATTTTTTATCGAATTTTTTATTCTTTTTTTCTTGGTTACTAAGAGTGAGGCAGGGTCAGGATCCCAATCATGAACCATGCTAACCAGTTTACCATGGCAACCAGTTTAGGGAGTCTCCAGTTGTGTGTTAAGTTAAAAAATCCTGAAGTTATCTTGACGTACATATTTTTTGGATTTATTGATTTTTGTTTTGGAATTTTCCTTGAGTCAATCCTCCTCTTTGAACAGCTCGTTTCCAGGATTTCATTTTCCTTCATTATTGTCCATCTTTTTTTTTTCTTCTTACAAAATTTTGGTTTTCAAGACTGATCATAACTATTTTTGTTTTGAAAAAATGTCAATATTTTCAGTTGAGTGGATACTTTTCTCTCCTCCTCAATTAAAGCTTCTCTCAGTCAATAATTTTGATGAGTCAAATTTTTTTTCCCCCCCCTATTTTTCTTTAATAGTTTGTGTTTTGATCGATTCCCCTAGTTTTACCAGTCATAACACCTTTCACATTCGGGACCTCCACTTTAAATGCCGGTAGCTTTGCGACTTTACAATGTATTGTGAGTGTTGGAGATCTACCTTTGAGTATTGAATGGTCGTATCCAGGAATGGACGAACCAGTGGTTGGTACCTCTGTTCAACAAATAGGAGACAGAATTAAAATACTGACCATTCCAGAGCTATCATATCGTCATGTCGGTAATTACACATGCAAAGCTAGAAATGCTGCAGGGCTGTCGGAAGAGTCCACGCCACTTCTCATCAGTGGTACTTTCTGAATTTTCATCTATTTATCCCCACTTTCCATTCCAGTATTTGTCTGCTCTATTATTTTTTTATTTTTTATTTTTTTTTCATTCCACTTTTGCTGTCTTTCTTGTTTTGGTAGTTTTCCTTTCGTTTCCATTTTTCTTCTTTTTCATTGATTTAATTCCTTTCGTCCTTGTTTCTTGAGCTGTTCAATGAATTTTTAATGGTTGATTATTTTTTTGACCATCCTTTCCCTCAATTTCAACAGTTTTGCAAAACGAAATAATCTACTCATCTTAGGTCATATCGATTTTAAAAATTCTTTTACTCTCCACTACTAGTTTTATTTAAGAAGTTTAGTTTAGTAGTTTTCATTAAAGAGGCAAATTGCTCGATGCTGCTTTAATTAGTTGTGGTCAGTGGCGTTGTGTGCAAAATGGCCGCACGACATTCTGTCCATTTGAATGCATGAAAAAATATCAAACAATTGGAAATGTATAATGCACTCCCTTAAATCAAAATTTTTCATGGCTTTAAAAGGAATAATTGCAACGTTGCCAGACTGCATGTAAGGCCATTGACCCATAACTATCTTTCGTTATGTTGGAACTGTGTTGCCAGATTTCAGGTTGAAAGCTGTATATTTTACTCTGAGTCTTATGAGAAATTTACGGGGTTTAAAGCACGACCGATACAATTGCCGGGTTTGGGCTGATGTGGCAACACTTGGGAGTTCGGATTTCTTGTTCTTTCATAAGGTTTCATTTCAATGCCAACAAAGCTATTTCATTTATTAGACTGTCTAAAGGTGTCTCTTCACCTGCAAATTTAAAAGCGCGAATAAACTGATTGAGCCAATGAGCTACCTTGAAGTCAAAAGGTTGAGTCCGATGTATTGACAACAAAGAAGCCCATTGGCTTAAGCAGTCAATGGAGCTCTTGCAAACTCTTGCTGTAGGGGATTGAAGAGTTGATTCTTGCACAAAAACCAGTAAAACTGCCGATGAGTACACTGAAAAATCATGAAATTCACTCTCAGAATCGGGCTTAATGGCGGAGAGACGCAGGTATCCTGGGAGATTCCTATCTAAATTGAGACTTATCTCTGTGTCTCTGTAGAGATAGTGACATAATAGACAGGAATCTCCCATGATACCTGTGTCGAATCGCCATTCCCTTCTTGCCGTTATAGCAGTTATGTGAGTTTATTACTGAATTTTAGACTTTCTTAGTGTGATTTTTGTGATTTGTGCTGGTCTTTACATTAGATTGGACTATTTATTTGCTTACAGCAAAAGTTTGCAAGAGCCTCATTCGCGCTTTTAAATTCGCAGGTGGAGAGACCCCTTTATGATTTGACATTTGTTTAGAATTTATTGTAGCCTTGTCCTCTTCTATATTCCTTAACCCTTTGACTGCTGAGTTAGGAATGCAGGTACTGCCAGGGTGTGAATGGAAAACCGTGCAAATTTACGAATTGTTACGTTTTTTGGTTAATTTTTTTTTATTTTTTTTTTTATTTATTTTTTTTTTATTTTTTTTTAAGAGTTTTGAGAAATCCAGTCACGATTGCGAGTATACTCGTCCGCAGCTCTAAGAGAAGAGGTTTCTCCGCCGCGAGTATACTCGTCCGTAGCAGTTAAAGGGTTAAAACTGAATAGTAGGAGTCTGATTTGTCCATGTACGGCCCTTGTTTATGCTCCTTAAGGATTTCGGAGTTTTTTAAAACCATGGTCAAAAAATGAAGTCAATTAGAATACAGTCAAAAATTAGAGGGCCTAAAAATTCTTAGATGCCAAGTTTACATTTTTTAATCAACTTTTAAGGAAGATATTAAGGGTTACATTTACATGGGGTCTTATGGCGGCAACGAGGTTTCCGGACTCCGACCTTGAGAGTTTCCAGTGTTGCTACATTCAGTATTCCAGCCTGTAATTGTATCGGTTGTGGTATTCTTCAAACAGTCACAATTATGGAAGAAAGAGGAAAAAAAGAAATCTAGCAAAATTGAGCATTTTTGTAATCTTTATTAGTTTTCTGTGAACTAGAGCTTCTTTTCTTGTTTCCATTCTCACTATTTTTGCTCTTTTCCCTATTTGTTTAGTTTTGCCCGTGATAAGTCCGTTCTCCTTTGGAAATTTGCCCTTAAGTGCTGGCAGTTATGCCACACTTCAGTGTAGTGTCAGTGTAGGAGATTCGCCTTTGAAAATAGATTGGCTCTATCCAGACATGGATAATCCTGTCAATGAAGTCTCCGTTCAACAGTTTGGAGACCGAATGAAAATTCTGTCCATATCAGAGCTTTCTTGGCGTCATGTCGGCAACTACACGTGTATTGCATCTAATAGAGCTGGGAAAACCGAAATGACCACTCAGTTATTAATTAATGGTATTAAATATTTCCATTGTCGATTGAGAAAAGACATTTTGTGCAATCGATTGAGTTTGTTTCAATATTTCCCTTCCTAATTGGCTGTAGGTGTGTGCTCAGAGATTTTCTCCAATTCGCTATTTTGTATCTATTCTTCTCTTCCTATTTATCTTCATTATTGTTTCTCCGTCATCTCCCTCACTTTTGTGATTCCAAGCTCCTTGAATTCTTTCTCCTAATTTTATTTGATTTTTCAAAGAGATGAAGTGTGGTTAAATGCAATAGAAAGTAACGCAGAGCAGAAGCAGTTTTTGGAGTATAGTTGTAAAGGTTTCTATTTTTTTAATTCAGGAGTCTTCAAGTTTTTTTCACGTTTTGCATTGTTTCTTTTTTTTCTGATGTTCCTTTCGTAGGCTTTGTCAAATCTTTTTCCTTGTTCTTTTCTCTTCTCTCTCTCTATCCTCCTCTTTCTTTCTCTTTCTCTATAGACGGTTTTAGTGATGACGTCAGGTGAAAAACTTTTTTGAATGCTCCAAATAGGGCTCTTTCAAACTTTTGCAATAGGGGATTGAAGAGTTGATTCTTGCTTAAAAACCTGTAAAATTTACAATGAGTACACTAAAAAATCACAAAATTCACTCTCAGAATCGGGCTTAGTGGTGGAAAGACGCAGGTATCATGGGAGATTCCTATCTAAATTGAGACGTATCTCTGTGGTTCCGTAGAGAGTGTGACATAATAGACAGGAAGCTCCCATGATAACCTGTGTTGAGCCGCCATTACAAACTTGCCCTTACAGCAGTTATATGAGTTTATCACTGAATTTTAGACTGTCTCAGTGTGAGTTTTGCGATTTTCTCTGGTATTTACATCACATTGGACTATTCATTTGCTCACAGCAAAAGTTTGCAAGAGCCCCATTATCTCTCTCACTCTCTTGTAACCCCTATGTGCTGCTATCTCATTCTCATTGCTCAAATCATAGGTATACATACATTCAGAGATATTTTTTTGTAAAATATTTTGGCAGAAATTAATGTTTCAAGTCATTTTCGTGTAATTTTGAGTAAAAAATGAAAAAGAAATGAGGCTCCTTGTAGGAAATTCGACCTAAGAAAAAGACAGCTTATGAATGAGGGTCTTGTGAGAGTGAGAGAGATAGTTTAGAACGCTACATGAGTTTTATCACTGCTGATCGACAACGGATAAGTGCTTTGTTGGCTAGCCGTTGACTTGTGTAACTCTGCTCTAAAACCGCCAACTATCTTGATCAGGGTTCTTCTCGTCTTTTCATTTCTTGATCCTTAGTGATTTTAAACAAATGTCTCTCTTTTTTTTATCTCTTAAATTTCAACAGTACCTCCAAAAATTTTACCATTTACTTTCGGGGATACTCCGATGAGTGAAGGACAACTTGTTACTGTACCGTGTGCTGTAATCCAGGGTGACGCTCCTGTTTCTTTGCAATGGCTTTTAAATGGAGAGCCAATTGCTCCTCATCACCGAGTTAGCGTCGTTCAGCTTGGTGATCGGAGCATGATTTTGAGCATTACGTCTGTCACTGCTGATCATATTGGAGAGTACTCTTGTGTTGCCAAAAATGAAGCAGGGTCCCATAAAATATCCGATTCTTTAAATGTCAATGGTACTTAAAATTTCTGGCTTTCTCTATTGTACTGACTGCTATAGTTTATTTTATCTCAAGTACCTTTTGTTTTTTGTTTTTTTTTTTGTTTAATAATTTATTTTGTTTCCATCGTGTTTTCATTTTTCTTTTAACTGTTTTCCATTTTCCTAACCAACTTTCCTTTTATTTTCTTTCCGGAGCTGCTCAAGATTTATAAATGGTTTCCTATAAGTCTTCTCTTGCAATGGTTGGTTTTGTTGTTTGGTCGATCACCCTATGATTAGGTTACCTTGATAAATCATCTGATTTGTTTTTTCGTCGCTTAGGATTTGTCTTTGAACGGCCATCAGTTTTTATTGATTGTCAATTCTTACTTCCATCAGTTTAGCCCATTATTTCCAAACCTGCAAAAACCATTAAGGTTTAGATGCTTCAAAAAATAAGGTACCCTCTCAGTTTAAGGAAAAACTGCCCGTATAATTGGAAAGCATGAAATGCAAGTGGAAATCTCTAAGTCTAGATCTTGTATTTTTGTTTTCTTCGTCCAATATTCTTTTTTTCTAATATTTTCTTTTTATTTCGTACAGTAAAACCACATATCACCCCATTCCAATTTGAAACCCCCATAAATGCTGGAGATTCAGCTCAGTTGACTTGTAATGTTCCTAAAGGAGACAAACCCTTGAATATTGTCTGGCTTTTCTCTGAAGAGCCAATCACAGCATATTCAGGAATGAGTTCTTCAATGATAGGCGACCGCACAAACTTTCTCTCCATTCCTGTTGTGGGCCCCCTTCACAGCGGAAATTATACTTGCTTTGCCAAAAACAAAGCTGGCCAGGATTCTTTCTCAGCACAGTTACAAGTTGATGGTACTATTTTGGTCTCAATGTTTTTGCTACTGAACATACATTCCTTGCGTATAAGTATTTTTTGTGGAATGTAGTTTATTGTTACCAAATTTTAGACTAACATCGTTTTTCAGTTTTTAAATTCCCTCTTAACACCCATTTCTTGTCTGAAGGTTTTTATTGTTTTATTTGTTATAATTTGTTAATAATTTTGCTAAAGTTTTTATTCTCCTCTCTCCATTTTTTTTTTTTTTCCATGTTAGAATTACCTCATATTATTCCATTTTCCCTAAATGAAGAAATAAATGTGGGCGATAGTGTACAGCTCAACTGTCACGTTTCAAAGGGTGATAAGCCGTTCAGAATAACGTGGAGTTTTCAGTATGATAATTTGTCTTCACGCCTTGGCATATCAACAACTAAAATTGGCGATAGCTCAGTTCTTCTTACAATAGGATCTGCGATGGCAAGGCACAATGGCAATTTTACGTGTACTGCCGTTAATAGAGCTGGCTTCACCAATTTCACTGCTGCTCTGCGTGTGAATGGTAATATACCAAGTGTATATATTGCGGTAGTTGTCTAATTTCTCTCCGCACATCATTGTTCGGTAACATCACGGCAGGGTATCATCATTGCAATAGCTGTATGATTGCATTAATTTAATTAAATCATATCATTTGATCTTATTAAACATCATCAGCATGTACTCAAATCAGTGAGATCACTGGGTTTTGGGGCATAGCTTTATTTAAGTAATGTAAAAGCTATCCTTAACTTATAATGCTTACTAATGAAATAACCATCTTCATGTGATGAAATTTAAAAAAAAAAAAAAAAAAAAAAAAAAACCCTACCTTTCAAATCACATACTTTTTATTTTTAAGGTACAGGAAATCGTATCAACCAGAGTTAATTTAATGCAGAGCTGCCGTTTTGCGTGTAATTTGTGGCATTTTTCAATTCACCGACGAATCCATCGGTTAAGAAAAGATTACACTGTGCAGTTCAGTGTATGACTTTAATGCACAAAAATACTCGAATCTGTAATCTTTTCTTAACTGGTGGATTCGTCGATGACTTTAAAAACATGCAGATATTTTAATAAATAAACGGCATTTCTACCGATTGAGAAAAGATTACAGATTAGAGTATTGACAGGCAGTACAGTCATAAACTGAACTGAATTGTGTCATTTTTTTAAACCGGTGGATTCATCGGTGAATTGAAAAATGTCATTAATTATACTCAAAACGGCAGCTCTGATTTAATGGTTTTTTGTCAATTTATCTTCAAGTTGTCACTCCACTGCCTTTTAAAAGTGTATTCTATCAGTAACTAGTTTGCACAGATTTAATATGAGGGACTGAGGTAAACTATTGTAAGAACCGAAAGACTTTTAACTATCAATTAGGTTGGCAGGACCTGAAATTTTTGAAAGAGTTCTTGTGTTTAGGCTTCTGGTTTTAATTAAATGAGATGTGTACATCAGTGAATTATCTACCGCTTAAATTCTGGACCCTTTTCCTTGTTTCCCCAATAGTCTCTTCGAAGCAGATTTCAGTTTCCAATTGTGACTATGAATAACTTTTAAACGCTGTCATGTTTTCTGCCCTAAATTTTATCTCTTAGATAATAATAACAATAATAATAGGAAAAAAAAAAAACTGCTTCTCATCTTTTGTGGGATTAAATTTGATTTGTTTGTACAAAGACTGCCTGAATCAAGGAAATAACATTGTCTGTTCATATTTCTCTCTTTGAAGTTCCTCCGAAATTAACTGCTTTTACATTTGGTGAGGAAGCGTATGAAGCAGGAGAGTTAGTATCTGTTCAGTGCATCGTTTCGTTTGGAGATCTTCCGGTTAATATCTCTTGGTTGTTTAACGATGAACCGATTCCATTCACGACGGGAGCTTCCAGTACTCAAGTCAGCAAACGAATCAGTATGCTTGAGATAGAGTCAGTTGCGGCTCATCATGCTGGCAATTACACTTGTATCGGAACCAATAGTGCCGGGAATGCAACATACTCTTCGCAATTATTTGTTGATGGTTAGATGTCTTATTGACTCATGGTTGAAAACGGAGAAAAGTTGCATGTTGATAGTGAGAAATTTATGGTGCAGTAATTTTTTCTGATCTTAAGTACATAATTTCTTTTCTCCCATCTGTTTTTCAGTCGTTCTTTTTGTCACGGACATCTCCACTCTAGTGGCGTAGCGTGCAATATGGCAACGCTGTATTGTGTCCATTTAAACTAATGTGAAAGGTTAAATACGAAGGTCTTCACCGAACACCCAATAGTTTGATATTTATCATGGGTTTAAATGGGCGAGCTGCAACGTTGCCAAATTGCATGCTACGCCACTGCTCCATCCCACCGTTAACCATGCAACAAAACCATTGTAATATTTTCAAAACAAATTTGAAATTACGTATGAAATTACGTTGTTTTCCTCAATTGTTACCAAATGGAATTCAATTTTTCTGTAAATATTTCGGGGAAACGTAAATGCTACTCGACGCTAACCTCTTACGTAGTCTCACTTTTGTTCTGATATCATTAAAACGGTGTTGTTGCATGGTTAACTGTCAAATGGTGGTGGACATCTTTTAAAAGAATGACTGTTTTCCATAACTTATTCTTTTAAAACTTTTTCCATACCTCCCTCTCTTCCTGTACGAATATTTTTACTTTCACCAAGGCAGTTTTTGTTGGTTACATTAGGAAATCACTTTGCTGTACCCTTACCATTCATTTTTTCTCTCGTTTTTTCTGTCTCCTCATACTTCTTCCTCTCTTCAAACCATCCTCCTCTGTTGTTTTTTGTCATCTACATTTAGGATCTTTTGGTTTGCTCAGATCCAAAATTTGTTGTTACTTTTACAGTAATAATTAAGCTCCTCTTGTTTTATTTTCAAGTACCCCCGAAAATTGCACCTTTTTACTTTTACTTTCACCAAGGCATTTTTCATTTGTTACATTAGGAAATCACTTTGCTGTATCCTTACCATTAATTTTCTCTCTCATTTTTTCTGTCTCCTCATACTTCTTCCTCTCTTCAAACCATCCTCCTCTGTCGTTTTTTGTCATCTACATTTAGGATCTTTTTTTTTGCTCAGATCAAAAATTTGTTGTTACTTTTACAGTAATAATTAAGCTCCTCTTGTTTTATTTTCAAGTACCCCCAAAAATTGCACCTTTTTCCTTGGGAGATGGTCCTTTTGAAGCGGGTGACTCCGTGTCTATCCATTGCTCTGTGATATCTGGTGATCTGCCTATAAACTTCTCATGGTGGTTCAACAATGAACCGATAGTTACTCTAAGTGAAATCTCTGTGTCGACCGTGAGCCGCCGTCTAAGCGTCTTAGAAATCGAATCGTTGAAGGCTATCCATGTCGGCAATTACAGTTGCGTAGGAAAGAATGAGGCGGGAAACATGACTCATACCGCTGAGTTATTAGTCAATGGTTTGCATTTATCTAAAAATCTCATGAAAATCAAATGCATGAATTTTATCTCTGGGTCTAATGTCAAGTTAATTTTTTTAAAAGTCTTCAATTTTGCTTCCTTCTTTAGTTCTTAGTGGGGCTTCCTGAAGAATCCTACTTTGCTTACTCTTTTCTATGCCTTCTTCCATCCTTCATTCCTCCTCACCTTAGCATTCTAATATTTCATTAAATTTGAAATTAGTTTTGCTCAGCAAGATCATTTTTGGCAACCCTTTCGATCTTCATTCAATTTTCTTTTAAGAAATCTGCTTTGTCATAAGTGAGACGATTACTGCCTCAAACTCTGTAGGGTGTAATTAAATTGGATAGTAATCCTTCTAATATGCATTTTAGGGGTAAAAATTATACTTTCTTTCCCCATGGAAACATGTGTCCCAAAATGTACTATTGTACTTCCTCCAAACTAAAGCCCCCCAAAGTTTTGAGAAATGAATGGGCTTTTGAAATAATGCCCACAATTATGAACCAAGTCCCATGACTTGTCTCTCAGGGTATTTTGCGTTATTCATTGAATTATTCAGAAATTAAGTCCAACTATTTCTTTTAGGTCATCTGTAACTATCCAACTAAATTCCATGTAATGTATTTAGTTTGAAGAAGTAAATTATATCATCCTACAAAGTAAATTATACCATCTTACAAATTGAAATTTTACATCTTTTCAAGTTCTACCGAAAATTTCTCCATTTTCATTTGGAGAAGGACCTCACGAAGCTGGTGAATCTGTGTCGACGCAATGTTCAGTATCGGGTGACCTTCCTATAACCATTTCTTGGTGGTTCAATGGTCAACCCATTTCCTTTTTAAATGAAGTTTCTGCTGCTGTTGTCAGTCGGCGGATGAGTACCCTTGAAATTGAAACGATTCAATCCTTTCATGTCGGGAATTATACTTGTCTCGCTGTAAACCCAGTTGGAAACGTCACGCATAGTGCTCAGTTATTGGTCAATGGTTAGCATTCAATACTGTTGCCACACTATAGTGAATGCTCACTTGCACTCAGTATTAAGTTTTAAGACTTTATGTTTTATTTTACTTTTTTGTGATGTTGTTGCGTTTCTCTTGATTTAATTTCACTAAAATAATGGATCTCCTTTCTTTATTTGATTTTTCTGTTTTTGCTCTATCCACGCTTCTTTTTAGCAAGTTTTACTTTCTTTCCAGTTGAATTGTTTTGGTTAACGGTCATCTATTTTACCACTTGCTCTTTTTTCTTTTTTTCTATTTTTGAGTCTTATGGAGCGCGAATTGAACCTTTTTTCTCATCCATGGTTTACGCAAATAAAGAAAGACTGTTGCTACTTTTCCAATTGCTCATGGTGGATTTTATTTTTCTCTTTTTTTTATATTCTCTTCGAAATATACCTGCAAATATTTTTATTTGTCTCTTTTTTCCATATTGTTTTTGAAATATGCAAGCGTAACAAACCGATGGGTTTGGGCGGCGACTTTTACTCCTACTCCTTCTACTTTTATTTTTAAACTCACTCACTCACAGGGATAGTCTCTCAGATGTGACATCCCAGTGTTTTGCTCCTCTCTCACTCATCCTTTCCTTCCTTCCTCTAGGAGAGCTCTTTTGCTGAGGAATGGTATCTTTGCGCCTCATCTTTTGTTACCCTTGACAGCCCAGTGGCCAGCTGTTGGCTTTGGGACATAAGCATAGCTAGCATTTGAGTGTAGGACTTATCCCGTTTAATATAAACAAATAAATAAATAAATAAATAAATAAGTAAATAAATAACCAGCTGCCAGAAGCTAGGGCGGCTGAGTTTTCATCCTTACCTATTGTTTTAAACTCACTCAATTTTCTAATCTCCCTCTAATTTTAACCATGCATAATCTTTTCCCGCCTCCTCTTTCATCTTAGTTTCCGTGTAATTTCTCTGCAAGAATGGTCATCATCTCCTCTCCGCTTTCCTTCAAAAATGTCTCTTTTGGTGGAGATTTGCAAGTGACCAAACTGTTTGAACGGGTATGAAGGAGCCTCACAGAAGTCTGTTGTTTGTGGTGAAAGACCCGTACAATAGCTTAGACTGCAGCTGGGGTGTCAGATGGGTTCTATTTATCTATCTATCTAATTTAACATTATCTTTCTTTACTCATCCTAAGATTTTATTTTTTAATTTTTTATCCTTTTAAGTTCCACCAAAAATTGCTCCCTTTTCTTTCGGAGAGGGGTCTCATGAAGCTGGTGAGTCGGTCTCTACTCAGTGTTCAGTCTCTTCTGGTGATCTTCCGATTAACATTTCTTGGTGGTTCAATGGTCAGCCTGTATCCCTTTTGAGTGACATTACCACATCAATTGTTAGTCATCGGTCAAGTTTCCTTGAAATTGAGTCGTTGCAGGCGTTTCATGTCGGAAACTACACTTGCACAGGAATAAATAAAGCTGGAAACATGTCGCATACTGCTCAGTTACTTGTCAATGGTTTGCATAGTTCTTTACCGTGTTCTCCTTGCTCATTCTTCTTTTGCATGTTTTTTAGTGTCTCTGATAGGTTTTAGTGTTCAGGTCATAAAATCTTCTTCTCATCATTTTTACCGCTTAGTTTACATTTAATAGCCTTGGTTTTTTTTAAATTATATTTCATCCTGTGCCAAAATTCCCATTTATTTCTTATTTTTTCCCAATCCTCTCTCTGTTCTTTTCTGCAGCTAGGAACAAGTGGTTTGTGTAAAGTAGTTCATATTGCTAGGATTTTGACTTGTCTACAACCTTTGAAGATTTTCCTACCTTCAAATGGTTCTTAGGGATTCACTTGCTCATACTGGAGAAAGTCGATTTGTGTTCCTTGGCTCTCACTGAAATTTTTGACTTGTTTGTGTCAGACTTCATTTTAAATCATTCTTTGTTTGGATGAATTGCACATTGCAAGGATTTTTAGCAGTACCTACCTGTTGAGTGTTGACTCTAGGTTTAACTAGATTTTTTTCATAATACAACTTCATGGTTCTAATCTTGGCTCATAAATACTTTTTTGGAGCTATCGAAGCTCCAGCTGCGATGGTTATTACTGATGGGTTGTTTTTGTCTTAAAGAAATCTATTTTGCCCTATGCCATCCCTGATACTCAAAATTCACAGTTAGGCTTATTTTCTCTCAATTTTAGACCTCAAATCTTTTTATGCGCTTTTTAGAGTATTGTTTTCTTTTTTTTTTTCGTACAAGTCCTCCCAAGAATAAGTCCATTCTCTTTTGGGGAAGAGTCAATGGAAGCTGGCCAGTCAGTTTCTATCCAATGTTCGATCACAGCTGGTGATTTTCCAATAAACATTACATGGTTATTTAATGGTGAACCAATACCATATTCTATGGATGTAAGCACAACCATTATCAACCGGCGCATCAGCCTCCTAGCAATAGAATCCGTCTCTGCGCACCATGTCGGAAATTATACATGTGTTGGAGTTAATGAAGCTGGCAACGCGTCGCACACTTCGGCTTTATTCGTGAACGGTTTGATCATATTCTGCCTCAGTTTTTCTAGATTTCTCAGTGCATGTCAAATCCTCTCCTCCTCAACTATCTTCGTATTCCCTGATATTTTATTATTTTAAATTTAGGTCCATTAAATTTTTCTCAGTTTTTTCTCCTTTTATCTGCTTATTTTTCTTTTTACCCAATCAAGTTTTTATCCTATTTATCTGGTTGAATGTCATGGGCGGAGTCAGTAAATTGGCAACCATGAATTCATCCCATTTGAACATATGTTAAACAATTGATTCTTGAGGAGGCCATGGTCTTTTTACTAATCGACTGTTTTTCATGCATTTAAATGGGAACAATGCACAGTTGCCAGATTGTTAGATCCGCCATTGTTGAATGTCCATTTGTTTTGATTGCGTGAACTCTATTTTTGACTGATTGTGATCCTCTGTGCTTTTGAAGTTCCTCCCCGGATAAGCCCATTCACGTTTGGAGAAGAGTCGTACGAAGCTGGCCAATCTGTTTCTGTGCAGTGTTCAGTGTTTGCTGGGGATCTTCCGATTAATATCACATGGTTATTCAACGGCAACCCAATCCCTTATTCAATTGAAATATCCACTTCAATAATTAATCGGCGCATCAGTCTTCTTGCGATTGAATCAGTTGCTGCTCAACACGCTGGCAATTATACTTGTATTGGTGTGAATGACGGAGGCAACGCCTCACATTCCTCACTTTTACTCATCAATGGTGCGCAAAATTACGGATACGTCAAATTTGTTTTCCTTTTATCCTCTTTTGTTTTTCTCTCCACTTTTTTTTCTCTCTTCTAGAAACTATGCACGAACTTCCTATCACCAAGCAATTTCTGTCCCTATCCCAAAATTGTCTTCTCATAAGTATTAACTGTTTCATATTTTGTTCTTGAACTTTTTCTTTCAGTATTTTTTCTTTAAAATTCTCAGTCTTTTGCTCTTTCTCTGTTTTTAATTCTTTTGAAGATTCTCTCTGATCCTCTTTCCTCCTCTACATCGCAACCTCGGTATTTCTAGCTCAGTGGCAGTTGCTCATGTGTTGTCCCATATCTTAAGTGAATTTTATTTACAGTGTCGGGCGAAGATTCGAGGTTCGGAACTTTTTGAAGGACACCAAAAGCCAAAGTCGACAAAGCCACTTCTAGTCAACCAGGAGCGTTGTTTTTTGTTGTCTCTCACCGTTGAGTTACTTTTTTCGCCCCCACCTCGCGGAATGGGTACAAATTCCGAGGTTCGGGTATAGCATCGGTGTCATTCATCGTTGCCAAACAAATAGTTCGGGTAAGATAATAAAATGCAGAACTGTTGGTTCTGATGAAAATCTTCTCCTGACACTGTAAATGAAATTCGCTTTTTAAATGAATATGACCATCAGATGTCTGTCCTTTTTGTGAGGTTTTAGTGTAGGGAACTTTTGGTCCATAGTGTCTTGTGATCTCGTTATCTTCTGCAAGAAAATACCTGAAATTTACCATATTTGTCTTCCTTTCTTGTTAGGATCAGTGGGAGGGGGGATATTAGATTCTGACTGTGCCAATGTTCTCAATCCTCATGTCAAGCAGGCCTTTCACCTTAGTCTGAATTTCATCACACTGTTAGATATTTAATGCTTTATGCTCATTGCTCATTATGTTTTTCTTCTAAAATCATAAAATGACATCATAATTTTTTATTCAAGTTCCTCCGAAACTAAGCTCATTTACATTTGGGGATGAATCGTACGAAGCCAGTCAGTCTGTCTCTGTTCAATGCTCAGTTATATCGGGAGATCTGCCGATAAATATCACCTGGTTATTCAACAATCAGCCAATTTCTTTAACAAGCGACATTACAGCGTCTAATCTGAATCGACGAATAAGCGTCCTGGCCATTGAATCTGTCGGTGCTCGTCATATTGGCAACTACACCTGTGTTGGAGTGAACAATGCTGGAAATTCGTCGTATACCTCTGAATTGCTTGTCAATGGTTATGATCATTATTTTTACGCCTCTAATCTTTTTTTTTTTTTTTTAAATTTCGCGCATGTTATCTTTTCTCCTCCCTTTCTCTACTTTTTCTTAATTCTCCCAGGCATCTTTGCAGGAAAAAATTGTCTTCCATCCCAAACTTTTTTGATTCCATTTTGATGAGTCAAAATCTTGTTGATATTCTGGTTGTTTACTATGTTGGAGGTCTTGGTTTTTTCTAAACCCTTTACGTTACCGTTGGTTTTACAACAATCTGCTGTGTTGAGGTATCCAAGAGGTCTCTTTTTTGCCTATTGTCTCAATGATTTTTGACTGAAAGCAGTGCTAAATAAGAAGCATATTTTGTCAATGGATTTGGGTAAAGGTTTTTACCCAAACTAATGGTTGTTCATTTTATCATGTCCTCAACCTTTCTGTTTGTCAATGTTGAGCATCCCTTAACCAAAACGTTTCGAACCAATCAGAATGCATTAGTGAGTTTTCGGTCTTATCGCAGAGATTTCGTACCCATTTCACCAAGTGGGGATAAATTTCTGGGGACAAAAATGACGATTTTGAAATCATCTCACCACCGGTGCATCAAAACTGTTGTCTCGTTCTCTCTTTACCTCAAATGTGTACCGGAACCAAATAATAAAAGAATGTGCTTTCAGAAAGTTTTTTTAAACCATCAGCAAAATCTGATACTATGCACCTACGGTTGTCTCCTATAGCTGATCTTAGGTAATCCTTGTTTATTTATGTATAAAATATAGCCATTGTGTAATTTGTTAATTCAAATTCAACAGAAGTCTAATTTTTAATTTTCTATTTTTTTCACTCACTGTTGTTCATTTACCCCTCCCTTTTACTTTGATATTCGTCTCTGAATTTCAGCCTAATCCATTATGAACATTCTCTTATGCTGCTTACCTTATCAGCTATCTGAGAATTGTCTCCCTTTTTCTCTCCTTTTTTTTTTTTTTTTTTTTGGGTAAAAGTCAATTTCTCTTCTTCTCAACTAACATGTTTCATCTGATCATTTTAATGTGAATTCAGTGGCTCCAAAAATGGTCCCGTTTTCGTTTGGGGAAGGTTCCATTGATGCTGGACAATCTGCAAGTTTACAATGCGCAATATCGGAAGGAGACCTTCCGTTAACTATAATTTGGTCGCTCAATGATATCCCTATTAAATCCTCTGACCAAGTAACTATCTCTAAAATCAGCAAGCGTGTAAGCGTTCTCACAATAGAACCGGTTTCTGATGAACATGTTGGCAATTACACCTGTTTGGCAAAAAATCCTGCTGGCGAAGCAAGCCACACGGCTCAACTTCATGTTGATGGTTGTACCTTTTTTATTGAGTGATTGTATTTAATTTTTTTTCAGTCTATTTTGCTGCTTGCAAACGTTTCCCTCATTCTTCTGAGCTATCTTTGCTTTTGATATTTTCATAGAAGTCTCTTTTCTCTCCTTCCTTACCTCCGTAGTGTTCCTCTCCAGTATTCCTCTTTTAATTCTCTGTCCCAGCAAATGAAACAGACTGCTGGCGAGTATTCAAGATTCTTTTACTTTGTCTGTTGAATCCATGCAGGCTTTATTATTAATTCAAGAGATATTGTCAATTTATTCATTTTATTTTCAACACAGTTGGTCCAAAAATGGCTCCATTTTCATTCGGGGAAGGTTCCATTGATGCTGGACAGTCGGCAACATTACAATGTACAATATCAGAAGGAGATCTTCCTTTGACCATACTCTGGCTTCTCAACGATGTTCCGATTAAGTCCTCTGATCAAGTAACAGTTTCCAAAATTAGCAAGCGCGTGAGCGTTCTCACTATTGAACCAGTTACTGATGAACATGTCGGCAACTACACGTGTCTGGCAAAGAACACGGCTGGTGAAGCGAGTCATACAACTCAACTTCATGTTGATGGTTGTACCTTTTGTATTAAATTAATGTTTTCTATTTTTGATCCTCTCCCTTCATTTTGTTTTGATGCTTGAAAAGATTTCTCTGACTTTCTATTCTTAATGCTTTTGGTACTCTTCTTATTTTGATTTTCTCCTTCCTTGTCGATCCTGTTCCCATTTTCCCCTTTCATCAATTTGATTCCCTGTTGTGAGGTTCCTTTGAAATTTTCCTCATAGAAAATGAGATTTTCTATTTTTTCGTTTTTAAATTGAGTGCTTGTGAGAAATCTCATTTTTTTCTTGATAAATTTTTTGATCATTTAGCTTCTTCTTTTCCAAAATTGCTCAGTTTCTCAATACCCAACGCACATTTTTTTCCTTTTCCATCTCTCTCAGTCTTTTGCGTCTTTGTCGGGAAAATTGTTGGTTGCAGTGATTTTGTTATAGGGTATTTGGATAATCTAGGGTGTGTTTTCAAGTTCTATCAGTATTTGTCGATTTTAAGGAGTCTAAGGGAACTTTTATTAGGGGTTATTTCTGTCAAATTTGCATTAATTTATCATCAAATTCTTGAACTAAAACACAAGGAATTCTTGTATTTTTTTCATAGGACACTTTCATCGTCATCGTTTCTTGCGCCACGTTTGTTTTTTTTTACAGTTACATAAATTACAAAAACGTACAAAGCATTGAAAAGTTAAGGCGATCATCATCTCCATTTTGTCAACTAATCTCTCGTTTCCGTTATTTAACAACTTAATTTTGAAGAGAAGAAATCACTCGCTGATTTCACTTTCAACTTTTATAAATTTTTATCATAGCGAATCCCCTGATTCAATCATCAGTTTGACCGTCTGTTTCATTTTTATTCATTTCTTTTACCATTTTCAGTCTTTCCGCGAATCATTCCATTCGATTTTCAATTGCCTATATTTGCGGGTGAAAGCACACAAGTTACTTGTTTAATTTCTCAAGGAGATTTGCCTGTTGATATATCGTGGAATTTTGATGGATCAGTATCATTTTCTGATCTTTTGGGAGTCACAACTCAAAAAGTTGGCCGGAAAGGGTCCACTTTGTTCATAGAATCAGCTAGTGCACACCATCAAGGGAATTACTCTTGTGTTGCCAAAAATGCTGCAGGATTAACCAGTTATTCCACAAGTTTATTTGTTCATGGTAAATCATGAATCAAACCTCAGCATTTCCGCATGAAACAACTCAGCACATTTTGTAGTCAAGTCATGTCTTATATTCCTTGTAAAATTTCAGTGTCATAGTTTTATTTATATTTTTTTCCTTCTTTTCATGTCTCAACTTTTTCTCTTTCTCTCTTCTATCGCTGAAAATCTACCCCATTTGCATATTTCTCCCGACTGGCAAATCATCCCCTCCAAAACCTCAAAATGATGGTTGTCAAACGACAGAAACACAGCTCTAATTAACTTGATTTCTCAAAGTTTCATTCAAGCAAAATGCATCTATCGTTTTTTAACATGATGTTTTTCATATTCCTTTGAAAGTTTGCTGAAACCTTTCGTGGTTTTTTTTTTTTTTGGATTTGGGTATGAGGGTTTCTGAAAATAGATGGGACCCATTTGATTTGAGAAGGTTTAGAAATCATAATTATCTGGTATTACTTATGTAGAAATAATCATCTTAATAATTCATTTTGGTATCAAGTGTTTCATTTAAGGATTTTTTTTTCTGCAAAGTTTGATGAGCCAAACTTTTTTTTTCATGTTTTACTCCACTCCAGGATTAAAAACAAAAATACCATTCATCGAATTACTTTTCCATTTTATCATATTCATAATAGGTACATTCACTTGACTTCTAGCCATTTAATCTAACCTTGAGTCTAGTGGCGTAGCATGCAATTTGACAACGTTGCAGTTCGTCCTTTTAAACCCATGAAAAAGATTGAACCATTGGGTGTTCGGCGAACACCTTCGCATTCGACCTTTTTTATGGGTTTAAATGGACACAGTGCAACGTTTCCAAATTGTATGCTACGCTACTGCTTGAGTCTCCTGAGTTCCAAAAAGATTCTTTCTCATTTACGTAATTGGTGTTGGAATGTTTAGTTGCTCCGAGGATTCTTCCATTCAGTTTTGAGTCGCCCATGTTTGCCGGCCAAACAGCCCAAATAACGTGTCTAGTTAGCGATGGAGATCTGCCGCTAGATATATCATGGAGCTTTCAAGGCGTTGATGATATGTCTCAGCTTGGTATAACAACTCAGAAATTAGGTCGGAAAGGGAGCTCGTTGCTCATAGAATCTGCAGACTCTTATCATCAGGGGAATTACACATGTACCGTTAAAAATGCTGCAGCGACAATTAACTACACAGCTGTTTTGAATGTTCATGGTAACTCAGCCACACACTTATTTCTCGCGTTTGCCTCATGTTGCAAAGCATGTAAAAATGTAAAATAAGTACTTTGAATTTATTCGATTATTTAATTTTGAAACCCTCATCCTTTTTGATTTCTTGAAAGACAAAAATTTGAATTCCTTAAGCAGGGGTTTCAAAATCAAGTCATCTTATACAAACACACACACACACACATACTTTTCATCTTTAATTTTCTTTTGCAATTTTTTTTTTCTTTTTAAGGTTCCTTTTTTGTAACGTACATCATGCTGGATTCTTAATTACACCCATCTGTTCGTTTTTTCTTCACCTTTTTTTATGAAAATCTTCCGCTGTGTCATTTTCTTCCACTTTCTCTCTCATCCACCTTTTCTTTTTATCTCTACTTTTCTTCGACTCTCTTTGACTTTTTCTTCCACCCCTCTATTTCTCTCATCTTCCTCTTACTCTCTCTCTCTCTCTCTCTCTCAGATTGTTCTCTGAATTTTGTTCTCTTGCCGAGAAATCCAATCTTCTTTAAAAACATTGTTTAAAACTTTGTGAAATCCAAACTGAATCGATTAAGTAAGGTGATATGTTTACGTTTCAGTTATGCCTCGAATCATGCCATTTTATTTTGAGTCTCCAATATTTGCCGGTCAGGCGGCTCAGGTTACTTGTTTAGTATCTGATGGCGATTTACCGCTGGATATTTCTTGGAGTTTCCGAGGAAAGGAAACAATGCCTCAGTTAGGAATTTCTGTAACTAAAGTGGGGCGGAAAGCTAGTATGTTATTAATAGAAACAGCCGGTTACGAACATCGAGGAAATTTCACTTGTACTGCAAAAAATCCTGCTGGAGCAGTCAATTACACTGCTGACTTAAATGTTCATGGTAAAATGAATATATTGTTGGGTGAAATATCCCATGATCTGCGTGCTTATTTATATTCCTAATTGTTATATTTTGCATGGATCTATACTGCAATTTGAAATAGTACTCTCTATATAAGACGAGATAGTGCATTCTCAATTTTCATCTGACTTACTATGAAAAGTTACCTATCCATGAACAATGTGTATATTTGTATATCGGTGATGCTTCAAGCTGTATAAATAAATATCGTATGCTTACTACCAGTATCTTTGGTCAAAGTTTATGTGATCATATCTTAGTTTTGCTCGTTTTAATTTTTTTATATCTTTCTCAATTCCTCAGCTCCTACTCAATAATAATGAGATCAACTTCAAATTTGTCTCTGGCAGGTCTTCAAACTATCCTCGTTACTTTTCCAAATTTGATTTTCGGCCAAAATCAGGCGGTCTCATTTGTTAGCTCAAAATATTTGTCAGGCCTCCTTTTTTCAAGGGGTGATTTTCTTATCCTCTGGTTGCAATGTAAGAACTCAACGAGGTGTTCAATTTATTGGTTTTAAGTACAGAGCTTTTATTCTTTACTGAACTCCCAGTTGCTGGGAAGTATGGCTTGATATACATCATTTGTTATACTTCATAAGATCCACTATTACATATCTATAGTTAGGATTGATCTTCATATCAAAATCTCAGCTTCTTCTGATCTATAGGTCGGTTTCCCCCTCAAATTTACAAAATTATTTCAATTTTTTTTTTTTTTTTTTTTTTTTTTTTTTTTTTTTTTTTTTTTTTTTTTTTTTTTTTGTGGCTTGTTTTTAAAAGAATTTCATATTTCAGGCATTTGATGAAGTTGTAAATGTTTTGTTTTATTCATTTTCACAATGTTAACATGCTCTGGTTGTTGCCACCATTCTAATCTTCTAAACAGTCTAAAACACTTATTTTTTTCCTCCATTTAGTGATGCCTCAAATTGAACCATTTACTTTCAACGTGAATGGTGTGAATGGTGGAGGATCATTAAAAATTCTTTGCACCGTAATTTCGGGCGACTCCCCCATTCTAATTAAATGGTTTAAAGATGGTCAAAGTTTGGATGAAGATAGTTCTCATCGCCAAATTCGTAGATTAGATGAGTCCACTGTTTTACTTTCACTCTCTCAACTTTCGCTTGAAGATTCAGGCAATTATTCATGCTCCGCTGCTAACTTAGCTGGAAATGTCTCTCACTCGTCTGCCCTGAAAGTGAAGGGTATTGACTTTTTAAAATCACTTTTTCATAAGCAACTCTTTGTTCCGTGTTTGCTGTTTTGTTCTGGAAAGTGTTACGGCTGTCTCGATTTTAATATCATGTTCTTCTGTTATTTTTTGACTACCTCATCTTCATTTACTTTTTGTTCATTTTCTCTCAGTCTTTTCTGAAAAAGAAATTTTTTTCTTAAATACCGAATGGCTTGTTAATTGCATAGTATTTGTTTGGCAACAGTTTGCTAAAAAAAAATTTCTCAGGCAAAAAATGAGTCAAAATTCAATCTATTAACTGCCTCTGTTTGATTAAATAATATCTAATGAAAGTTAAAATAACTGCTCCAACTCTTTTGCTTTGAAGTTTATGTTTCCATGGAATCTTGTCTCTTTATCTCTCTCTCTCTATTCATCCGAGTTTCAGCATCAGCTTGCACTTTTATCGCTAGTGTTTTGGATACTTTTCAATTAATTTTCCGTTCCTCCTTTTTGTCCACCCATTTTTTTTAAAAATGCCCAAAATGCATTGCCCATGCGTTCACCAACATTGGTTATTTAGTCGTTTCGTTTTCAGTGTAGTGACTGTTTGTATGAAGTATTCTCCTCTCCGTAAAGTAAAACCTTTAAGCCATTGCGATAAAAAATCCAGGAATAATCAACAATATCTGAACAGTTTGTTTTGCCGTGTGAAGCTCAGTCTTGTGCATCCTTCTTTTATCTATTCAAATTTTGGCTCAGTAAGTTTACTGCTAAGAAAACCTAGGATTTAAATGGATTATTTTGCTTGATCTAAAGCTAAAAATTCTGTTGTTTTTACTGCGTTCCTCTCCAGTACTTGTAAGTCTGACCCTCATTTTTCTTTTAAATTTTTCTAATAGTTTAATTTTTGTCTGATCATTTTTCATTTTGAATTTACTATCGCATATCAGAGCTGCCATTTTGCTTATATTCATTATTCCATGGGATTTTTCAGTTCATTGATGATTCCACCAGTTGACCAAAATACTACACAGTTCAGTTCTGTGTCTGATTGTAATGCACTAAAATACTTTGATCTAACTTTGATCAGTAATCTTGTCTCAACTAGTGGAGTTGCCGGCACTGACTTAAAAAAATCTACGGATATTTTGATTAGCAGTGATTCCACAGGTTGAGGAAAGATTACATATGGAAGTATTTTCGTGCTTTACATTCATACACTGAACTGAACTGCGTAGTCTTTTAGTCTGCTGGTAGGTAGAATCATCTGTGAATTGAAAAAATGCCATTAAATATAGTACACACACAAAACTACAGCTCTGTAGCTTACTTGTAAAGATTAATGGCAATCCATAATATCGTTGAGAATATCCTCATTTTACATTCAGAGATTCCTGTGATTCAGCCGTTCAGTTTTGACGAAAGTGGAGTTAATGGCAAAGCATCTACGCGTGTTATGTGTATGGTCAAGTCAGGGGATGTTCCGATGATTATATTGTGGATCAAAGATGGAGAGGTTTTGAAGAATGATGGCACCAATCGAAAAATAGTTCCACTGGACGATTCGACGGTGATTTTGTCAATGTCTAATCTATCTCTTGATGATTCGGGAAATTATACTTGCATAGCTTCAAATAATGCCGGCAATGCATCACATTCCTCAGTACTGAAAGTCAAGGGTATCTAAAAAAATGGAATAGTTATCGGCATGAATGCAACCTTACAGTTTTTTTTTTTTTTTTTTTTTTTTTTTTTCCAATGTATTTTCCTCAAAGTTGGCTGTATTTGTTCTATTATTTCTACTCTCCTTATTTTTTAACCTCATGAAAATAATTTTGGACAAGCTAGGTTTTGGTTATCAACTTTTCTTGTGAATCCCTTCTTGGTATAGTGTTGCCGTTTTCTAAAGTTTCCTCCAATTTTTCTCATTTAACTCAACGTAAAATCGTTGAATTTTATGCCAAATTTGACAACACTGTCTAGGTATCTCCTTTGAAGCAATTATTGCTGTTTCTTCAAGTTGTGTCGTTGTGTCATTCTTCATTACTTTGAGCCCTAATTGTAAGTCGTTATGAGATTCTTATGAATGAATGTCAAGCTGTTGCTATTTATCTAGTTCAGACCTCTCTGACAAATTTTCTATTCTTTGGCACCGCTAAACTTTTTTGGATCCTCAAGGGTTTTTTCTCACAATGATGTAATCAATAAGAATTCTTTGCGTGGTTGGGTACCTTTTTTACCGATCTTTCCTCTTCCTCTAAATATTTCTCGTTAAAAAGTTTTTGTTATTTTTTCTGTCGTTCCCTTCTTTTTTTTCATGATCCAAAACAAAATTTAGAGCTTGAACCGATGACTTTCAACTTTCTTTTACCTAAAACTCAATTTTTTTCTCAATATGTACTAGATGTTCCAACCCTGTTGCCCTTATCATTCTCATCGGCGTATTCGAGTGAAGGAGACTATGTTCAGCTCTCTTGTATTGCATCCAAAGGCGATACTCCTATCGTTTTTAGCTGGTTTCTGAATGAAGTCCCTATCGCTAATATTGAGGGCATCTCAACGTTGAACGTAGGTCGCCAGACGAGCCTTCTCATTGTCCAGAGTGTCAGTTTTAATCATGCTGGAAATTATACTTGCTCCGCAACCAATCCAGGAGGTCAAACAAACCAGACAGCATTACTTACTGTAAAGGGTACTGACTTTTCCTCACCGAGTACTTTTTTTTCCCCTTTTTATTTCGTTGAACTTGATCATAGTACAATAGTAACTTTTTGGAAAAATAAAACAGCGTATCTGTATAGTTTAGATCTTCGCTCGTTGAATCTCTTATTTCATCTCTCTTGACTTAATTTGCTTAGCGTTTTTCTTTTTTTTTGCAAAAAATTGATGTCGCATTCTCAATGAATTCATGGTTTTAGTTTTACTAAGGGGATCTCTTAGCACTCTGTAGAGAAACTTTAAACCGTTAGCACAACCACTCTCTTTTACAGATGTTGATTTTGATGGCGTATCATTTTTTTCTGAGGCCAAAAAAAATATAAAGCTGGCGTATGGAAGCTCATCAAGCTCCATTCTAACAAAATTATCAAAATTTGAGAAAGTTGTGGTTGAACAAAAATTCTGCCGAATTTTAAGCTTTTGAATAGTGCTAACTATAGTCTGTTTGTTATAACTTGAGACCTGGCGATCCAGGTAGATTTGCCTTCTGTGGGAACGTAGGAGTGCTAACCCTTGACAGTCGGTCGAGGTGATAGGACTGCTGCCCGACTCTCGGGCTATGACAACCTATTGAAGTGTTGCCATTCTCTATTTTCCGAAATTCATGTATCACCTGCTCAGGTCTCAAGTTAGAATGAACAGACTATATTGTCAGAAACTTAGCAAAATTTTCTCTACCAAAACATTTTCTTCCAAATTCCAACCACTTCAGTTGGGACGAAGCTTCAAAAATCAAGCGAACAATGATGGGTGTCCTATGGGTTCGATTTTTCCGATTTTTGGTCTCAGAAAAAAATTAAATGCCAGCAAAATCAAAATCTGATAAAAAGACTGTTGGCACCATCTAGCAAACTCGAGCCACACTACAGAGCGGTAAGGAACCTTTTTAAAGCTTGTTTTATGCGTAGAGGCAGGGTTGACTTGTAATCTCTACTGAAATTCAATAAATAATATTTTATAAACACATGAAAATAGGTAAACAAAACTCACTAAAAACTTCCTCACAGATGTTTCAATTACTGTTGTTCCCCAAAAAAAACTGTTTGTTTTTTCATTACTTCAAGTTATTCAGTCTTACAAAGGTAAAAAAAAATTGATGGGTCCCTAAGATTACAAATCAATTTTGCCTGCACAACTAAAATTAGCTCCAAGTCTGTGTGTTTTTTTTTAATTATTTGCACAGATATTTCCTCAAAGTTACATTTCTAGCACTGGTATTGGTCCTTAAAAGACCTCAAAGCTTAACTTTTATGTAACTAATTTTGTTAGGTTAGGAATGTGGTTAGTTTGTCAGAACTTTATTTCGATCGATCTTTATGCTTGATTTTAAAAATGTGTTTTGGAACTATGAAAAATAGAATGGCGTTTTCATCAAACCTCAAATTATCTCCGACCAAATTTTAATTCTAGGGTTATTTTTACTCACATTTTTAAATTTCTCAAGTACCCAAGAAAGAAAAGGAGTATTTGATTACTTTTTAAATTTTAAGATTTTAAAAAAAAAACTTTTTTTTTAACTTTCATAAAAACTTAGTTCTAAGTACTTTTGTTTAGGAAAGCTCATCTATTTTTTCTCTCAGTATATAAAAAAGAAGAAAGGGTATTTTTGTCGGTTCTCAAATCCTGTACTTTAGAAATCTCCTTGTAATTTACGTGGGGAACTCAATTTTTTTCCTCCGTTAAGATCCCAGTTTTCAAAAGTATTCAAAGTTACTTATTCTTTGGCTGGTTGAACTTGTGAGATTTTTGTCCTTTTCCTCCAGTCTTGGATCAGAAATCCCTATTGGAACACTTTACCCAGATCAGAACATCATTCTAAATCGGATAATGTCTCAAATCATGTTATCATGTTACATATCATGTTATCAAGCAGCAAACCAATTCATTTAAGTGCTTTGGATTTCTAATGAATCTCAAATTTTGGAGTTCTTTAGATATCTTTGAGCAAAATCTTTACGTGTCCAATCTGATCTTTTCTCGAATGAAGAGGCGGCTCGTGCTGTTTAGCAACCATGTTCTTTGCCATTTGATCCTATGAAAAAGTATCGATTTCTGAGGACGCCAGTGGATTCCCCTAAGAGCAATGATTTTACATAGGTTAAAATGGAGAGAATCTGTTGTAGCCATATTGGACGAGCTGCCACTGCGGAAGAGCCTTATGATTCGTGAATCATAAGTGGCGGTAGCCACCAGGCCAAGTTCTTTATTACCATAACAGGAATGAATAAAGCCGCATTTCATACCTTGAGACTTGAATATGAAAATCGGAACAAAGTTTTGGTTTAATTTTGAATGTTACCACTTTGTGTTTGAATGAGTGTAAAGGCGTGAATTGATCTCCAGTCTTTTCTTTCTCTCAAATCAAAATATGCAGTGACCGTAATTCCTGTCCATCTTTTGTGTGGGGTATCTTCAGGCGGCAATAATGATATTGTCTCTCAACTCCATAGAAATTACTAGACCTAATTAATTTGGAGTGAATTTATCTCGAATCCAGTGGCGTGGCGTGCAATTTGGCAACGTTGCAGTTTGTCCTTTTAAACCCATGAAAAATATAGAATCATTGGGTGTTCGGTGAACACCTTCGCATTCGACCTTTTACGTGAGTTTAAATGGCCACAACATAACGTCAAATAGCAAGCTACGCCACTGCTTGAATCTCTGAACGATACCATCTCCATCGATGTCCACCTTGTCTGCTGTTGTTTTACAATGCAATATTCCTCCATAACCCTTTTCATTGTCACCCTGTTCTAATTTTAGTTTTCTCTTATTGTCAGAAAGTTTTGTTTCTCTGTTTGATTCTTGACAGAGAGCCATTGCAGCTCTGTTCCTGCTGGTTGTAGTCGTAATTTTATTCTCTGAATTTCAGCCTTTTGGGCTTTTTTGTGACTTAGAAGAAAATTAAGGTTGCAAGGTTTTCTCTCCATCCGTCCTCCTTTCAATCCAAAATTCTTTCCATTCTTCTTCAATTTTTCCGTTTTCCCCCTCAGTTTTTTTATTTTTTTTCTGTACCTATCATACTTTTTATTTGGTTTATTAGATTCCTTTTTCTCTCATGATTTTTCGTTTAATTTGTGAAGTTTCAATTAGTATATTATTTGCATGGCATAGAAAGGGTTGCTGATTTCACCCTTCGATACCCTTGTTTGGAACTTTTTCATTTTTTTTCTTTTTGCATTGATTTTTCATGTAAATTTATTCCTTCTCTTTTTGTGTGAGCAGTGTATTTTTCTGCTTTCAGTGCTTCTTATTTATTTTTCTTGCCTTATACTTTTATTTTTTCCTAGTATTCTTTGTGTGTGATATCTGTCCTTGCATAGCTCATATTTTTATAAAAAAGTTACCCACAAGTTTGTATTTAGCCCTTCCATAAACAGCCCAAAAACCGATTAGAACGTAATCATTTGTAATAAAATGAGGAACAAAATAATGTGTCAATCAAACCTAGCTTAATCTAAAGATTTTTAGGACCTATCAAATGTATGAAATGTATAAAGTCCAATTATTATTGTGTTTCAACCATCAAAACGATTACCTATTTGAAAATTAAAAGCAACCAATGATTGAAATTTAGGAAAATATTTACCTGTGGGTCATATTTTAAGAAGCTGTTTGAAGATAATCCAGTTTGTAGATTCCTCAGAGTTTTCTTCATTAATCAGTGATCACCCAAATTTTTTGGTTCATAATTTTTTTCTCCAAATTAGTGTCCTATGTTTGAGTTTTGAGAGGGATTAAGCCAGTTCGAAGCAATGTCTCTGTTGAAATCTGTCACTTTACAATCAGCTTCCAATTTTCTACTTCTTATAGTTTTTTCTAGCCAAATAAATCACTAAAAATTCAATTGATCTCATTTCTTTAAGCTCTATTGATAGTGGATTAGTGTTACTGTTTTCATATGTTTGCAGAATTCAACTGCACCGTTGATGGTTGATTTAAATTCAGAACTGCAGCAACTTTTATCAGTTATTTTCTTAAAATATATCATTTGACGTCTGCATATTACCTTTTGTTCCAACATAATTTCTACCGTCTAGGTCTAAAATATTTAGGAAATCTTTTTCTCTTTCAGATTTGATAAATGTTGTGATTTCTTGAAGCAGGTTGAATTTAAGTTAAACAAAATTATGTAAGTAACCACCGCTTACTAAAAAAAAAAAAAAAAAAAAAAACCATCAGGCTCAGTCATCAGTCATCTCCGAAACATCTGCGTCATTTTTTCAAGCTAGCTATCACTCTTTACAATTCAAGTTTCATGATTCAAAATACCCACCCACAAAATGTGTTCCACCCTTTTCTTATCTAAACAGTTTATTCCGAATTTCAAACAAGTGCCAAACTATTTTTCTTTGTGTTTACAGGTTTTTTACTATAACTATTTTAAGGCAAATATTTTTAGTCCCCTACTCAAATAACTTTTCATACTGCTTTACTTAACTTAATCAACAATTTAATCCTAAATGACTTAATTAGATACCTATTTATTAATGCATTCAATTACTTTATTTGAAGTTTAGTATATCTACTATAACTATTTATTTTACTACTTATAACTATTTTAAGGCAAATATTTTTAGTCCCAATAACTTTTTAAACTTTTCTACTTAACTTAATAAACAATCCAATCATAAATGACTTGATAAATACTTATTGATGCATTGAATTTTTTTATTTAAATTTTAGTTTCATCAAAATCCTCCCTTGCTCCTATAATCATCTACTCATTTGGTTTTGCTTGCGCTTTGAATTTTCATTAATGCATAATTTTTTTTCTTTAACCCATTCCAATGCATGTTTTTTTTTTTTGCATGATGTGATTTGGTGCATGAATTTTTACATCACGCAAGTTCTCACTTTCTTATGTACAAAGCACCTTTTTTGAACCAAGCAACAAAGCGAGAATGAAAATAAAAGCAGTCACCTGCAATAATTATCTGTGACTGAGAGGTTGATAATAACTTACTCCTAACGAAATGAGTGTTATTAATTACACTCTTATCAACTTTTGTTCAATATTTTTTTCAAGCCAAGTTAATCACTAAAAATTCAAGTGATCTTATTTCTTTAAGCTCTTTTGATAGTGGATTAGTATCACTCTTTTACAAGCCTCTTTTCTCTGTAACGTTGGTCACCATCTGCAGCAAGTACAGAAAAAATGTTTTGCACCACCGTATTCTTTGATACCTTTTTCTGTAAATTACCGTTAAGCATAAAGCATAAAGCGTTGACTCATATTTTGCAAGTTGTAAAAAAAGCATTTTATCAAAATGTATCACATTAAAACAGTAACCCTGTAATAATGATTGTAAATAAAGCATGCAAATTAATAAATTTGATTAAAGTGACCGTAAATGTAGCAAAAAAAAGAAAAGAAAGAAAGACATGCACATATTGAAACACTAGAGGTTTGGAACACTTTTGTTTTTAGAGCTCACATATTTTGAGTGTGGGGTTCACGGGTTCAGGCAATTAGTGGTGCGTGCTTCCAAAATGCATCAAAATGCATCGGTGAGCGATTGGTTTTCACCAAGTCAAAACTCTTTGCTCACTAACTGCTCACCTATGTGTTCTGATGCATTTTGGTAGCAGGCATTGTTATTTGCCTCAACCGGTGAACTCGATAGGTACTCAAAATGGGTGAGTTCTATCTCAATCTATATTTGCTCCAAACGTGTGTACCTAATGTCTCACTCTTTTGTCCACCAAGATTCCTAGAAATATTAGTTTCTTTACTAGAGACAAAGTGATAACCATTAGTTCAATTTTTCTGATTGAGTAACTTTCCTCTGATTTTGTTATTTTCATCATACTTTTCCGTTCATTTGTTGTCAAAAAAGCTGCTTTGTGAATATTGTTGTTTAAGCTGCTGCATAACCACTGTGAGACTGACTGGAAGTTCCAAGATGTTTAGTCTGTTAAAAGAAACTTTCAAGGAATGTTTTTTCTTTTTAAAAATTCATCAAAGTTAAGGTATAATTGCTGTCACAAAGTCGATCGAGAAAGCTTTCTGTGTTAGTCAATTGGCGACTTGGTGTGGGAAAGTCAGCTTTTACAAGAACTTTTAATATTTTCCAAGTAATGTGTACTCATACCCCTTGCATGGCTCAGAAAGTATGCACCTTAAAATGTATGTACATATAAGTAATCAAAGTTCTAGGTCTTAATTCAGTCGTCACAGTGGTTGTGAAGCATTGATTTTTTTTTTTTTTTTCACTATTGCCTTTGTTTTTAAAAATAAGTTTTTTTTTTTTTTTTTTTTGCAATTTAAAATTAAAATTTAATGTAAATTCATTACGAGTATCAGTAATCCTGTGATTCAAAGACAAGGAGAAAAAAAAATGCTCAGATTTTTAAAATAATTATCAAACTCATTAACATGTCTGTACTTGAAAAAGAAAATTCTCCAGAATCACATAAAAAAGGAGAGAGAAGTAATGATTGTCAATTATATTTATGAATTCAAAGTCTTTTTACTCATGATTCAAGTGTTGATTCACAGTATTTTAAATTTGAATCAATTTATAAATAAAAAACACAAAAAATGCAATCAAAATGAAGTTGCTAGAAATGAAGACAAATGGGGCAGTTGCACGGGTCTGAAATTTTGTGTTTTTTATTAAGAAACTGATAGAACTTGATGAGCTGAGAACAACGGTGCCTTTCGTTTTTTCATAAGTGTCCCGGTTTTGGAGATTTATACGTGTAAAGTTGTAAATACTCATGTGCGTAGTGATGTCACCACGCGGAATTCCCATTTAAAACAATGTATTTTGGGTCAAAATCTCATCTCCGGAACAATGGGACTTTCTTAGAAACCAAGAAGAACCTTTGTTATTAACTCATCAAGTACTTTCATTTTCTTTATAAAAAACACAACATTTCAGACCATAGCACAACTGCTCCTTTACTATCGAATGAAAATGATACATAAATTTTCACAACCAATATTGCTTTATAAATTATTATTAACAATTAAGTGTTTTCTATTCAGTTTCATTGAACTAACAGTCATGTTTTTTGTTTTTTGTAGTTCCTCCAAGGTGGATTGTTGAACCCTCTGATAAAGCATTTGCTCAAGGAAGTAATGCCAAGGTTGAATGCAAAGCCGATGGATTCCCTCGTCCGCAAGTCACTTGGAAAAAAGCAACTGGTGAGACTTTCCAGCTTTCTACTTTAATGAAAATTAATTACTTTTGAATATCTATTTAAACCCAATCAGAGGGCTCATGTGAAGTATTTGTGGAACACAATTAAAGTTTGAACTTCTTTCTATTGGTGAAAAATAATTTTGTGCAACTGGGTTTTATTTATCATTATTAATATAATTTACTAATATTTTATCATTAAACAGAATACACTTTGCGCTCCATAGATTTCAATATTTTATTTGCAACAAAACAACAAGATTTTCAAGAAACTGAGGTCTTCTCTGAAGTATACTTAAAGAAAGCAGAGAAAGAGGGAAAGCAATGAAACAGTAGAAAAAAAAGTATACTTATTTTTTTTAGTATTTCGGTTCAAGAATCGATTTGCCATATTTTTTTTTGTGGTACTTTCAGCCTTATTTTTGAAGTTATTGACGAGTTATTTTGCAGAGATGTACTTCAGATGATTATGTAGTAGCTGACACTCCGTTTACTTAAATATAAATTACTTTCGGCCTGTAATTTGACATTAATCAAAAGGCAGCGCTCTGGTGGCAGAAATCGGCGCTAAACACTGAAGAATCACCTTTATGGAAGGGCTTTGCAGAAAAAAGTTTTAAGGGATAAATTTGCCGAAGGTGACTTTTCAGCAGAAAAATATTATAATGACAAGTTTTTAAGTTTTAAATAAAAACTTTATACATCCAGAGCTTGACAAGTTGTCCAAAGTTATTGGCTGTTTCTTGAACGTATCATAGAGAAAAGTAGTGCTGAAATCAAGGATGCCATTGTGAATGCACTGATCTTTTCTCCGGTTTTTCTTGTTCTTCCGAAAGTTGACCCAATTGGATAAGGAACGTTATTTGCTGGAACGCCTTAATTCCTTAGCAAGCCTTAGAAATGGGATCTGTGTCTGAAATGAAGTTTCTGCTACTTACATTATACTAAAAAACTGTTTTATTCATATTTTTTCTTGTTTTCCAGGAAAATCACCCGGAGACTACAAAGATTTAAAACCAAATAATCCAAATGTCAAAGTGGAAGAAGGGACTTTACAAATCAATAACATTCAGAAGAATAACGAGGGTTACTATCTTTGTGAAGCAGTGAATGGAATTGGTTCGGGTCTCTCTGCTGTCATCATGATTAGTGTTCAAGGTTTGTATCGGAGGTGGCTTGATCCGCTCTTATCAGTTATCAGTAGTTTTAAAAATTTAAAAATTAAGATTTATCTTCACCTAAATCAAAATTGAGATGTTCTCATTTTCTCATAGGGGACATTCCTTTTGAGTGGAACAAGCCAAAGTTTGACTGAATAAAACCAAAAATTGACCTAGTTATGCTTATGCATGTTTGAAACTTCCTCTTCAAAAATTCTGTTCTAATACCATCATGTTACCTTTTAACCAATTCTAAGTGAAATCAGTGGGTCAGAATGAGTAATTTTCCATTCCCAGGAATATTGCCAATTGGGAATTTACTCTCTTAAGAGGGTATTCAAGCCCGCTTTCCATTTTTTTCTTTAAATCTAATAAACCAATGTTTTTAACCTGCCTGTTACTCTAGAACTTTCAAAGTGAATGGCTTTATTGAATTGTTAAGAACAGAGAACAGATTCAGTCTTGCTCTAGTCCCTTAACCCTACGGTCCTGCCCTCCACAATTCAAATTCCGCAAATGTTCTATCTCCTTCAAGGCTATCGGTTATTAAGGAAACTCAAATTGATATTTTCCCTTATTTCTAATTTCAATGCTTTATGAGAAAATCACCGAAAAAAACCAGTAAACAGTCATGAAGATGAAGACTGTCGGAAGAAGTGAAAATATTCTAGATTATTAAGTCCAAAAATGAATCACTCTCTGGTTTAGCAAAATTCCCTGAAAATAAATTATTTATTGTTGCCTTGCTGATTCTAGCAATTTTTAATTTTTAACATGCCGTAATTACAGTCATTTGCTGTGAAATATCAGCATAACGAACCACTGTGTTTGAGCGGTTGGACTTTCCTCCTATTGCTCCTACTACTACCACTATTTATTTTAACTGCTCTTTGCATTGTTTCAGCTCCTCCTCAGTTTGAATTCAAGCAAAAAAACCAGACTTCTGGACAAAAAAGTTCCCTGAAAATAAATGATTTATTGTTGCTTCTCTGATTTCAACCTTTTTTAATTTTTAACATGCAGTACAGTCATTCGCTGTGAAATATCAGCATAACGAACCACTGAGTTTGGGTGGTTGGACTTTCCTACTTCTACTACTACTACTACTTATATTAGCTGCTCTTTGCATTGTTTCAGCTCCTCCTCAGTTTGAATTCAAGCAAAAAAACCAGACTTCTCGACGTGGCGAACCAGCTGTCCTTCAGTGTGAGGCTAGAGGAGAAAAACCAATTGGCATTTTGTGGAATATGCACAATAAGCGTCTTGATCCTAAAAGTGACAGCAGGTATGTCCATTCTGTGTGCTCCTGTTTTTAGCTCTGTGGATAATACTTTCATGTGTAATTATTTGAGAAAGAGCTTAAAATTTGATTGTTATCAGTAAAATGAGAACTGATGTGTTTTCTTCTTCTTTTTTACCCCTGTTTTACGCTTGTATCGTAATCATATCAACATGCTATATATAAAGTGAGCGTTATTCTTATGGGTGCTGTTTATCTTTTGCAATAGAATTTGGGGTTGAGGGGGTCTGGACCCCTCTTGACCCCTTCTCAACACTGAACTTTGCCCTGAAAGAAGGTAATTTTTTGTGTTTTCGGAGAAGTATGACCAAATTTTGGCCTTCAGACCCTCCTCCTTGACAATTTTCTGACCCTGGGCTCCCCTCAAAAATTTCTTGGCTGCGCCACTGATCACTGGTGTCAGCCTAAAGTCCTGTTTTTGTGGAATAACCCATGTGATTTATATATTTCTGTATTTTCTCAACAATTTTTATCCTTTGTTCATCTAAAATGTGTTCAGATCTGCAAAATTGGGAGTGAAACTTTCCCATTTATTCTACTGTGATTGCAAGTGTAGGCTTTCCATCCCCTCAATGTCTTTTTTTTATCCTATCAATGGCATAACTCTGGATTGATCAGTAGGTAAATTAAATGCTGTTCTGATTATATCCAATTAAACTCAGTGTGATGTTCATAACTCTACCTGCTTTTCAGATACACCATTCATGAAGAAATTTTGCCAAACGGTGTTTTATCGGATCTCAGCATTAAGTCTACTGAACGAGGAGACTCTGCCCTTTTCACGTGTGTTGCTACAAATGCCTTTGGAAGTGATGATACAAGTATCAATATGATAATTCAAGGTAAAACAACTTTACCATTTGTCGACTATCTCGTGAGTTTTCTAAACTCTGGTTTTCAAAATGTCTAGAAATGGGTCAGATTTGAATTGTCTTGAGAAAAAATAATCGTTCTTCTTGTTTGTTCCAATTTAAAAAAGCTGATTGTCCAAGAGTTTCTTCTCTATAAGTGACAAAGTCCAAAAGCACATGGGGCACTGGGCACTTGTCCTTCAAAATTTCTCTTTCTACGCTCTGAAAAAACATATTTTACCAACACGCTCAGCATGTTGAAACTCTTGTTCCATGTTCTGTGTCATAAGAATTTATAATAGCTGTTTCAAATGGTTTGCTTTCTCCTGTTAAATTTCTTAAATCGGATTTTTGAATGTTAGCAAGCTGATATTTCCTAATTTTGCAACGTGCTCAGAAACTAGTACCAAAAAACTTTGGTAAGTTTATTTTGTATCCGCTTTAAAAACATATGGCTTGGATGGTTGGACTTTACTACTCCTACTATACTTCTATATTTAGAATGAATATCATTCACCATTAGTCATAATTTCATCAATCACTGACTCACATCAGCTAATTTTAAATGAACTTTGTCTAGTTTAATGGGGCTGTTGCACACTTTTGCTATAAGCGATTTAATAGTCGGTTCTGGTGTAAAAACCTCCAATAATAACAATGGCAGCACTAAAAACTTCCGAAATCCACTCCTAAACTCGATAAACGCTTTTATTTGCGCGGGCGTAATGGTGGCTGAGGGTAGTAATAATGGGAAATTCCCATCTAACAATACTGTAACTCCATCAATAAGTGACCATTAAGAGACAACTTTCATTTGACACCGGTGTCTCTAGGTGTTGCAGTACCATTCATCGGATGTGGATCATCACTCTGATGACTAATTTTTCTGTGAATCATCCTTGTTAGCATAGACAGAGTGACGAAATTAAGATAGGAATCTCCCATTATTACTGCCCTTGGCCACCATTACGCCCTCGTAATCGAAAGCGTTTATTGAGTTTAAGAGTGGATTTCGGAAGTTGTTGGTGCTGCCATTGTTATTTCTCAAGGTTTTTACGCCAGAATCGACTGTTACATCGCTTGTAGCAAAAGTGTGCAACAGCCCCATTTTCATTATTCTAATTTTTCATGGAAACATTTATGTATTTATAGCTCGCTTTCTCCTTGTTTGCTCCACTAGATATTTCTTATTATGAGGGTGTCTGGAAGGTCACCTTATCTCTCTCTTTCCATGTTCTTATGTGGTTTTCTGTGATGTACAGTGTTGTTATATCTTGCGGCTTTTCCAATAAGATCACATAGAAAAAGCCCCAGGATCTGGCAACACTGGTGATGTACCAGATATTGCAGATTTATTTAGTTATTTACCAGATTTATCCAGCATTGCAAACCACCATGTTTGGGCGCCTGGACTTTCCCACTAGTTGCGACTACTAAAACTTACTAATTATTTTAGTCTCCATCTTCATGTAATATTTTTTTCCTGTAGAAACTAAGTCACAATTCTTAAATTTTTATTTTACAGAGGTACCAGAAGTACCGTATGGATTGAAAGTGCTTGACAAGTCGGGTCGTAGTGTACAGCTGGCTTGGTCTGCTCCGTATGACGGTAATTCTGCCATCAAACGATATGTCATTGAGTATAAAATATCGAAAGGCTCTTGGGAAGCGGATATTGATCATGTTCTTGTGCCAGGTGAACAGACAGTTGCTGGCGTCTTCACTTTACGCCCAGCTACCACCTATCACTTCAGAATCGTTGCTGAGAATGAAATAGGCTCCTCAGAACCCTCTGACACCGTCACAATCATCACTGCTGAAGAAGGTAATCTTTTTTTTTGTCCAGACACTCCACTTCACAGGTGTCGCTAAGCAATTGCCCATGTAACCGATGTGTATATTCAAATAAAGTTTATCTATCCATCTATATTTTTTCCAGGTTCAAGTGTGCAAGTGTACTTGGAAAATTTAACCAATCACTCCGTTGAATAAGGTGAAACAGCATTCAAACCTTCTAAGGTTGAATGAGACAAAACTCAAATGAAAGATTTCTTTTCTGAAGAATTGAGTGTTCCTCAGTTTTGCTGTTTCAAAGCATCTCTGAACTGCCAAGTTGTGCCAATTCTTACTTTAAAATACCTCGAAATTTCCTCATGACATCTCAAGGCTCTTTGGTTCATGGCGTGTTTCTGCATGGCAAATAATCCAAATTGAATCTGAAGGACTTTTCAAGCTCAAGTCAAGGACTTTTCAAGTTTAAGTCAAAGTTCAAGTCAATTCAAGTAGTGTTCGAGTAAATTATTTGAATTTCACCCTATAACTTTCTTGATAGTTCCCAAAGATTGAGCTCCGCTTCGAGATGGCCTCTGAAAGCGTTTAAAAATGTTGTCCAGGTAATGTCCTCAACTGAAATCAAAATAATTTATTTTGCACGTTAATTTAAAAAAATGAGTTTTATTATACAACTATGGATTCCTCCTTTTTTGATCCTTTCAGCTCCTAGTGGACCTCCAACAGGTGTGAAAGTTGAAGCCGTTGATCAGGTGACCTTGAAAGTGACGTGGAAACCACCAGAGCGAGAACACTGGAATGGAGATATCCAAGGATACTATGTTGGTTATAAACTGTCTCAAGCATCCGATAAGCCGTACATCTTTGAAACCGTCGAATTCAGGAAAGAAGAAGGGAAAGAGCATCACCTACAAATTGTGAACCTTAAGTATGTTCCAAGATACTTGAATATTAATTTAGGGAGTTTGTCGTAAAAACCATGTATAACACAGAGGGTATGTGCTTTTCCTCAAAAACTCATATTTCGAAGCATTATTGCACGTTTTTCTATTGGTTTAGTGGGTTGTTTTTTGTATCTGACAAACGGTCTAACCTCTGATTGTCAAGTTAAAAAGATTAATCCATTTAAGGTGACTCCAGGCGAATTTTTCCAAATTTCAATCCGATGGATAGCGCCAATAGTTGCTTTTCGGAAAAGTTGTGTTTTGGCGTTTTAAACTGAAACCATTGTTAAAACCCAAAATCCAACAACATCCGGACTCCTCAAATTTTTTTTTTTTGGATTTTTTAAGCCCAAAACGAGCAAAATTGGTTTAGAATTAAAGCCTTAAATGATGAAATTCATTTTGCCATAAGCTTAGTGAGGGAGAGTGAGTGCGAGTGATAATACGTCTATCTGTCTCACTCGCTTTCATTGAAGTTTAAGGGAATTTTCGTATCTCATGATTTCTTTTTTTACTTTTGAGTGTTTCCGCTTACAACTTTCAGGATATTATCCTGAAGTATGCTAGAGGTGCTGATGTTCCTCAAATTTGAGTTTATAGCGAGAATTCGTCAATTTTAGCCAAAAACTGTTGACTTTTTGAGCAGCGCGACGTAGTGTCTACGGTTGGAACTAATCGACCCTGGAATCATTTTAAATGAGTTGTTCTTTGTAACTGACAAACATCTGAAATCCGATTGTCAAGTTAGGAAGATTAACCCGTTTAACTCATTGGAAAGACATGCAATAATGCTTAGAAATATCAATTTTTGAGGATGAACATACCCTCTATTTCACTCGTGGTTTTTCTAAAGAACTTCTCAATTTTTAATAATTCTTTTTTTGATTAATTTTATCATTCATTCAAAATTTTCTTACTTAGATTATCGGTTAGGTTCTGAAACTGTAACCTGGTCACAAAATTTGAAATGAAAGATGGCGGGCATCAATTTTGATTTTACAGTAACAAAGTGTCTAAACCTGGTTACTAAATTTTGCTTCTTGGCTTTGCACTGATTTACTGCCTTTTCCTCCTTTGCAGGACTTATACTCAATACTCAGTTGTCGTTCAAGCATTTAATAAGCTGGGCGCAGGTCCTATGTGCGAAGAAGTGAAACAATACACAGCCGAAGGGACTCCTGAGCAGCCACCTCAAGATTTGACTTGCACCACTTTAACGTCTCAAACTATCAGGGTCTCTTGGGTGTCACCTCCTCTGGAAACAGCCAACGGTGTCATCAAAGGTTACAAGATTGTCTATGGACCGAGCGACAGTTGGTATAGTAAGTTCAAAAGAATTACGTTTTTCATTTTTTTTAGCTAACATGCCAGGGGAATGGGGCTCTGTCTACATGATTTCTTTGATCCAAAAATTCTGCGCCACTTAGTGAGTAACTGTTTTTGACAGATTGTCAAATATTATCTTCAGAAAGATGATTGTCAGTCTGGAAGTTAAATTGTAAATCTAATTAAAACTAAAAAACCACATGCCTGTTTTATGAATTAATTTCTCAATCGTTTTTACTTTGAAGGTATCTGAGAGGTAAGTTCAGTGATCAAAAATAGTGAGGTTAAGTTTAGTTACTGGATGCTACTTTTAAACTTTACTCTCAGTTTTTTTCATATCTGTATTAAAATGAATTTTGATTTTTAAAGTAAAGATATTTTACTAAAGCGTCTTTTCGCAACTACCCAATTGCAATGTACGAACGCGAAAATGCAACTTATTTTTAGTTGTTTTCTGGTCATCAATGACATTAAATCATTAAGCTCTTCTATACTCCATAAAAAAATGGGGATCAGATGAATTTGATGACCTTGGTACCATTGTAATCTTAAACAAAATCAAACTTTCGTTGTCAGCGGTTGGCTGTGTCAACCGGCGATCATGAAAATTTGAGGATTGGTTAGTCGCTAAAATACGTTTCTAGTGTATTATTCCTTAAAGAATGATCAATGTAAGAGTGTTTTAAGCTCCTTTGTTTTCAGACACATGTTTATTCAAGAGAGAGCTAGATTAGAATCCATGCTCATCTGCATTCTAGTGTATTCCACTAGAAAATTTCCTTTCAGAGTAATGCCGTGGCTAGAAAATTGGGTTAGAGCTCATTCAGTGTAGGCCCCACGTAAACCATAATCTTTGGCAAATTTTCAACTTCAATTCCTTCAAATCAAAACCGAACTTGCCTCTGATTTCATTCTTTTACGTTTAAAGTGTTCCTCATTGAAAAGTGCACACTTATTATCAATTTCATTCATTTTCGTCGAGTAATAGCAGAAATAACATTGACAAGTTCCAAAGATTATCGGTCTAGGTGCGCCTACACTTCTGAAACGACCTCCTAAGCTTTTAACTGTGAACAAAATGAAAATCGTTTTTTCCCACTTGCCAGATGAATCAACAAAAGATACAAAAATTACTTCTGCCAGTGAAACCATTCTGCATGGCTTGAAAAAATTCACAAATTATACCATGCAAATTTTGGCGTACACCGTTGGAGGTGATGGAGTCAAAAGTAGCCCGATACATTGTCAAACTGAGCAAGATGGTAAGTACAAAAACCTATTCATTGCATAGTTTTAAATATTCGTAATCAGAATATAACCAGGTTTGGAAGATGGAATTTCACTTCATAGGGGGGCCTTTTTCAAATTTTTGGTGCACTATGATCACTTAAACATCCATCATGCCTACATCTTAGCTAACAATATAGATTATTTAACAGGCGAGTGAAGGAAATGAGCTGAAAGTCCTACTTAAGCTCCGAAATATTTAATAAAGTTAAAATCTGACATCATTTTCAAAATCCTTGTGTAAAACTACGTAGAAATACATGTCTTACTCGGTGAAAATAAACGTTCTGAAGGTTGCAGAATGCTAAGTCCATGTATTTTTGATATGGCACACAGTGCGGCATTCGAATAGTGGCTGGCCAAAGTTTGGTCCACTCTGAAATTTGTGCGCAAGACTTGTTCTTCCCAATGCCATCAATACGAAACCGTTGATCTAACACCCCCCCAACCACAAACTCGTTTGAAAGCCCGTGAAAAATGACGTTTGAAGGTGTAGATTGAAAATCGTTGTCTGCTACGGCATTCGAATAGCAGCTGGCCAAAGTTTGATTCACTTTGAAATTTGAGTGCAAGACTTGGTCTTCCCAATGCCACCAATAGGGAACCGTTGATCCAACCAGGGCCGCCCATAGGATTCTCGGGCCCCACGAAAAGTCTGATCACTGGGCCCTCCTCACCTACCTACCCATTTGCGCCCAAACCAGACCATATAACTCCCCCCCCTCCCTCCTCTCTCTCATTAATGGCCCTGCAGCCTAAAAAAAAACGCATCGGACAAGACAGCAGATGTGATTTCCTGCCCTATGGGCGGACCTGGTTAGCTTTTAATATCTTGAATCTCTCTGAAAGAGATCGGCCTAAATTTTGCGGTTTTAAACTGATTGTTTAAACTTTAAAACCTTCTTAGTTGAAATTTTAAAACCTTCTTCACTGTTATTTGTTTACTACCCTAATTCCAGGAAGGGTGACTGTTTTTGTCACTAGGTAACCCAATCATTATCAATAGTGAGTATTATTGATGTGTGAGTCTTTGTTTGTCAAATTTCTTTGTGCAAAGATCAATTGTATAAGGATTCACTTTCAGGATTTGCGTTTTCAGTTGCAAAATTTTAGCCTACTCTGTAGGTAATACTGCAATCAGGATCACAGAAATGTAAAACTATCAATTCTGTCAAAGTTTTAGCAAGCATTGTAAACAACTATTTCATTATTTTCTGTTCAATTACAAATCAAAATGTTTTCTGCAGTTCCCGAACCACCTGTGGCTGTGAAAGCTCTCGTAATGTCAGAAGAATCAATTCTCATCAGCTGGAAACCTCCCATTCAACCAAATGGTCAAATCACTCAATATACCGTATATGTTAGGGTGGATAATGAACAAAACAAGGTGAGTGCCTCTTTAAAAAAAACCCTCTTTCTCTGTATTAACTATTAATTCCTTCACTTAGAAGCGAATACCAAAAGATTTGATTGACAATATTCAGCTTGTTACTGAGGTCTTTCTTGATGCATATATGTTCAGGTAACATGGTTGCTATTTAAAGTGGGTACATTTTGTAGGGGTGTGCAAAGTGGCTTTTTGAAGAACGATGGGAAGCAGGATCCACTTTGCGAAGCAAAACTGGATACTATGAACATGGCCAAAACATTGTGAGCACCTAGTGGATGTCTCTAATGCAACCAAATTTTTTAAATACCCAGTATTCCTGAGGCAGCAGTAGAACCAACAAATCTTAAATTTAATTAATCTCTTTGGACAATTGCCTCGCGGCTCTTGTTTGTAAAACTTGGAGCAAAGTGTACAAACGTGGCTTTGAAAAACTAGATGCTTTAGACTTGGTCAAAACGGCATGAGTGGAGATTTGTAGCACATTCAAAATTTTTAGAGCTACCGACTTTTTTCGAACGACTGGTACTTTTGTGTGGCTCTGAGCACAAATTTTAAAATGGCGCTTGTTTAGTCTTTGCAAACCATAATTCTACAAAAAGGTAGCGAATCCAAAGCAGCTGCTGCTTTGCAAAGCATTAGCAAAGCTTTGTACATCCCTAATCATTTGGATTGAGGTGGTGTTTGCGAAGTGTCAATAATTTTTCCAATGATTTTTTACCCAGGGATCTGCCAGTCATACACCTTATGGAAAAGTTTGAAGCAACTGTAATATTTCTATTTATGCTTCTTTTCTCCATTACGAATATGTACTCCAGTTGTCGGAGCGGAGGAGTAATGATGGATGCTAAGAATTATGGCTGCTTTTTTATTTGGCTTAACCTCTACCAAACAATTGCACCAAACAATCGCAAGTGTGCACAAGGCTGTGTGTATTGTAAAATCTGTACTCTATTTTTTAAAAGAAATTAAACTCCTTCTTTTGGCCTTACTTGGACTAACATTTTATTGTTGTAATAGGATGAGCCACGTAGTCAGAAAGTACCACCATTCCAAATGAGCTATGAAGCCTCGGGATTAAAACAAAGTGAACGTTATGAATTCTGGGTCACAGCCTCTACAAATATCGGGGAAGGCCAGCCATCAACCACTGTTGTTCTCTCACCCAGTAACCGAGGTTAGTTTCAGAGTTTTTCGTCATGTAACCGTAAAAATGAGGAAAAAACAAGTACATAGTAAGTCAAAAGTTATAAATAAAAGATTTAGGATAATCAAAGAAATTTATAAAGATTCTTACAAGTAGTTTCTCTGACTTAAAACTTAGACATCTGTACATTCAATTTATTTGCCATGGTTTTTTCTATCTTTGATGATCTTTTTTTTCCTAATGTTTGAAATACTTTAGTCAAGTATGATTTCAATGGGAATCATGTTTTCTATAAGAATGATTTATTTGTATCTTCAACCTAGTAAAGCTGTTTACAACAACTTAATGAGAATTCTTAACTGAAATAATATTCACAAAGCTTTCACGTGGATTATAAAAAATAGACAAAAAATAAAAATTAGCTTGTTATGATGATAAAATGAAAAAAATAAATAAAATGAAGTAGGTTTAATCAACCATATTAAATTAATCATAAACTCCTCTAATGAATAATAGGATTAATAGGGCTTTACTAAGAGCCTTCCTTTCAACTCTCTGCAGAAACTAGGCATTATTTCTTTCTTGAATCAGATACAAAGGAGGTCGATAAGAGAGACTGAGTTAGAAAGGCTTACTTCTCTCTTGTTTTACGTTTTTACTACCTCTTAGCAAAGTCCTTCTTGAAGTCGCTGCAATGCTTGCAAAGATGTTGACTCAAATGTATCTCATGAAATTTTCAGTCCCTGCAAAGATAGCGTCTTTTGATGATGTCTTCACCGCTACGTATCGCGAGGATGTAAAATTACCCTGCTTGACCGTCGGAAACCCTGCTCCAGAAATAGCGTGGAAAGTAAAAGGTGTTGACTTTGAATCAAATGAAAGAATGAGGCAATTGCCGGAAGGATCTCTTCTCATCAAATCGGTCACAAGGACCGACGCTGGAGAGTACTCTTGCTCTGTGGAAAATAATTATGGCCAAGATTCAGTCACGCATCAACTCTTGATTCTCGGTACGTAAATTTGACTCGTTTATATTGATAGTTCCATCCATTTTCTTTTTACTTCTCTTTATCATAATATCTTCAAAAATTTTATTTTCAACCATCCTTTTCCCCTTTTATTTTACAGTCAATACACTGATCAAATTTTTTTATTTGCTAAAGCCTAGTTTCCAATGAGACGCAAGGCCTTTTGTTCTCTTGCTTTGCGTTGCTTGCGTTTTGACTGGAAATGCAGGGAGAATAAAAGCTGCTTTCAGTGAGCGCAAGGACCTACCAATCAGCTTCTAGGATCTCAAAAGGTGCGTGTTAAATGACATGTACGCGCATCATATTTCTAAAAAATGGTACCCACTTTTTCCTAAAAAGCGACTCCGAATTTAATTCAAATTTACACGATTACAACACGAGACGTAAAAAGGAAATAATTCTGGACAGTAAAATAAATGTTTCCAAGTGGAGAAAAGTACCAGATTTGACTCCGGCTTTCTACTGCGCTTTGATGCAAGGAGTTGAATATTTCTCAACTCTGCTGCGTTGTTGTGTTCTGATCCCAAGCCTTTGCGTTTTATTAGGAATGATCCCACGCATGTAGTTCAACTCCGTATTGTCACGTCGTTGCATAGCCTTTGGTCTCTTTGAGAAATTTTTTTTTAAGAGTTTGATACCTACTTTTAATGTTTTACACAGCTTTTTCCATCTTTGACTTTTGTGATTTTTATGTTTTCAGCTCCTCCTCACAAACCTGTTGTCACTCTTACTTCTTCAACAACGAACTCTATCACAATGAAATTGCAACCGCACCAAGGAGACACAGAGCCAATCCATGGCTACACAGTTCGTTACAAGGCAGAATTTGGTGAATGGGAATCGGTTCAGGTTCAAGCTTCCGCCCAGAAATATACTATTGAAAATCTGTGGTGTGGATCTCGGTATCAAATTTCAGTCACTGCATACAATGGGTGAGTACATTTTTCTAAGCATCAAATTTTGAAAATTTCCTTTTCTTATAAAAATTAATGTGTGGCCTCATATTACCCAGCAGATAAAATTAATCATATCAATATTAAAAAACATCAAATTAAAAGAAAAAACAACAGAAAAAGCAGGAACGAAACAAATAAAATAAAAAATGATAATTAGATTGTTTTCTGATTCTGTCGTTCGTGGAAAAATGTAGCTTTTTACCATAAAATTATACAATCAGAACAAAAACTTCTTTAGAATTCAATGGAAACAATAGCGCAGTCCATGCAAGATAGTTTGAACAATGTTTTATTTAACTAGCTCAAAATTTGTAAGCAATAACCTTGCAAATAATTTTTTTTTAAATTATATCGGTAATTTTTTCTTTTATGGTACAGCATTGGCACTGGTGATGAGTCTGATGTATTGAATACTCGAACTAAAGGAGCAAAACCTATCATTCCGCCCGCAGAGAGATTCATTGAAATTTCTACCAATAGTATAACACTTCACCTGAGTGCCTGGTCCGATGGCGGATGCCCTATGTTATATTTTGTCATTGAACACAGAAAAAAGTAAGTTGGATGTTTCCTTTCTTGAATATTCATCATATGTTTTCCTTGTATTTATCGGAGTATACTTTGTTTTTTTTTGTTTTTTTTTTTTATATATAAATATGTAACGTGTTCTGAAGAAACGGACCTTATCTGCGACCGGATGAAAATTGAGATATTGGTACCACTGCACAGGAGAGGTTTTATGACAGACAGTTCCAGACCAAAAACGGACGTGAATGAATGAATCGACAGAATGGAGGTGTTTTGAAGTTAAATATACAAATAATGTGATTTTGAGAAAAACAGAAATAGAGTTTTGGAAAGGCAATAGTCAACAGCAAAATGTTTCGATTTGCATGCATTTTTACGGCCTTTATGAACTATGAACTGAAACTTTGTCCATTTACTCCAAAGACCACTAGAGAGTATTTGGCATCAAAACATGAAAACTCATAATTTTGACCCCAGCATTTTATTTTTGCTCTCCTGAAAATTTTTGTCTGTGGAGATAAGGTAGATTTTGTCAGAACGCACCACATGTATTGGTAACAGCGAGACAAGAGACATAGATGAATCATTTTATATTTTATAATATTCACACAAAAAAATAAATAAATGAATAATTAAATGAAAAATAAATCTGCGAGCATACCAGTCTCTGTGTGCTCTTAAGATTCTTCTTTTTCTTAAGGTGTCTGAAACTGTTGAAATGCAGAAAACAAACTGTTTTATGGATAGCGAGTGGTTTTTTTGTCAATTGCCTTGACGTTACTTTACTTGGCACAACTATAGCCATTCATGTCTTTGTCTATTTGCGCTACTCTTGGCAATGGTATGTTGGCAGGTCAGGTTACGTCAGAGACAAATAGAGATATAGTTCTACGTAAAAATATATTGAAATGATTTGAGGCCACTTATGATCTCGCAGACGGTGACGTTTGGTAAACATAGGGGAGGCTTGGAAGTGAAGAGGAGGGTGTTCACCATTCAACGCTAGGCTAAATCAGAGCATTGTTGACGGTTAGTGCTCCGTCTCTATTTGTCTCTGAGTTAGGTTGGGTTTAGGTTTGGTTAAGTTAGGCTGTGATAACTTAAACATTTGCTCTTAAGAATTAATAAATATGTAATGAACGTAAAACAGGGTTTTCACAAATGACTAGACCTTTTCCCGTACCTTGTGCACTGATTTTAACATAATTGACCTGTATTGTTCGAACTTGTCCTCAGTTTTCTCCAAATTTTGTGATATTCTCCCAGTGTATGCTTATCGGCAAAGAATGCAAAATTCAGGAATTTCTTTAAAATCTTGGCAAGAAATAATGCCATTTGTTAGATTAGTGTATTAGATTACAGTGATATGCACGGTTTCAATTTCAATGAAATTAGTGTGAAAAATCATTGAAAAGCAACAAAATATCTAAATATTTCCATGAAATATGATCATTTATATAATTTTCTTTTGAATCAGAGCTCTAACTGAGTGGAACCAAATATCAAACAATGTGAAACCTGGTGGCAACTTTGTTGTGCTTGACTTAGAGCCAGCAACATATTATGTCCTGCGAGTTACAGCTCACAACAATGCAGGATTTGCAGTCGCTGAATATGATTTCGGTACCCTAACTGTGACAGGAGGTAATTATCTTTTGACCTTCCTTATTCATAATTATATTATTATTATATTACTTCCCTTGCGCAGCACAAAGCTAAGGTATCTTTTGCCATGAAACAAAGACAAAGACTGTGATTTTGTCATTTTTAAAAAAGAAAATGATTATAAAAAACTATTCAGTATGAAGAAATCAGTGGAGAAGAAAAATTAATCTGATGTAATCTCTATTGTTCAATAGAAAACAATGAATATTATTTTCCAAGCTCAGAAGAGATGCATGAGGGTCATCTCCTTATCTTTAAGTAATTTTTTTTACAGCTCTGAGGGCAGTTTCAAAACAGCTATTTAATTTTACCACCGGTTTAATATATGATTAAGTTGAGAAAATGGTTAAGAATTTTCAAAAATTCAAGCCCTCGAGACACTAGAAAGGCCTCAAGGAAGCTTTTTGTCATATTAATTGCAGAATAATTTAAAAATAAGAAAAATGTGGTAGAGTTAAAATTCATTGTGGATCGATTACTGCTATTAATCCGCGATAACTTAATTACACTACAACTTTCTTATTTTTGAATCATTCTGGGTGAAATTTCCTTCAACTCCTCCTCGTGTCCCAAGGGCTTGAATTTTTGAAAATCGTCAACCATTGTTTGAACTTTAATCCTATATTGAACCAGTGGCAAAATGTGGAACTAAACTCTGAGGAGTCACCTTGAGAATTATTTAAGCAAAATGTTTGTAAGAGCTTTACTTGCTTATATTTCTCCTCTAGTCAAATTTTCTCTCTCTAAACATCTTAGTCTCATCATAAAAATGACATTTTGAATTTTGGTGAATTGAAATTGGTGAATACCCGTTGATTTCAGGAACATTAGCCCCGGCAAGGGAGCTACCTGATTTCGGGGGATCAAGCGAAGCAACAATCCGCCTCCTCCTGGCAAATGCTTATTTAATAGTTCCTGTTGCTTGCTCAATTCTTGTCGTCATTGTAGCTGTATTTGTTTTATGTTTCTTCCGTGACAAGCGCATAAATAATAAAGGTAAGAAAACTGTTTTGTTTTTTAGGTACTATTGCACCGGTCCAACTCGACCCAATTGCTATCCGTGAATATCTGCCATGGATTCCACCATGGATGGATTTCAATATCTTCATATCCGCTGCCGTCTCCCTTCTTGTTTTGCTCATTGGTGTTATTGTCATTTGTTACGGTATCACTCACAGACATCGTGGTCCGGAATCAACAAGACTACGAGGTTTTTCTCATTTTTGACAGTATTCTGTACCCCTTTTTGTTTACCTTTTCACATCTCATGATTTGAGTCTATCGCCCATTACAAAATACAACCGAAAAATGAAAGAGTCTCAACAAACACATTAGCCGTTGGCCTTTCAGCAACCTAAAACACGCCTGAGCATATTACAGACAGTGATAAGGCCTCCGTACATGCTCAAACAGTTTGATCAAACAGACCAGCATGGCTACATGACACAATTAGAATTAAAAAATAGACACGACAGAAGTCGCTGTTTTCGGATTGTTGATGACGGAACTGATGTTTGATAAAGTTATTTGATGGATTTGTTTAACGGGCCATCAAACAACAGCTTTTTTTGACAAACACCGATAGAATATTTTTGGCTTCAACGTGCAACAGTTGGTCGCTTGGTGTTTTTGGTGAATTTCGGCTCAACAATTGCTCTGTTCTATCAAACTATTTGAGCAATCATGGAGACCTTTATAATTTATTATGGTGGAAATATCAGTAAAGATGATATTCATCACAAAAATTGCTTTGAAGTTGCACTGTTTTCTCTCAAGGAACATCCTCAATCAGTTTGTTACTGTTGAATGGAATGTCAGCTTTTTGATAACAAAAAAAACTTCCAAAATCCACTTTTTAACTTATCTCCTTGCCTGATTGGCTGCTTATCATGTGTTGAGCGAGAATAGGGAAAGCTCAAGAGTGTTCTGCTCACACATAAGATTCCAATGCAAAAAGTGAAAAAGCCAACCCAAACATGCTTACTATGGCATTATGATAAGTTGATAGTTAAGTCCAAGATCTATTAATACCAGGTCAGTCCAGTAGCAAGTAGGTGGGGCTAACGTGTTCCGTTGCACAATGTCCCCCCGAGTTGCGTGGTTCACTCGGCGAAATCAACAGCCGTTATGCGGAATACGACGGTGACTGCACTCGCAACGCGGGGGAACTTTGGAATGGTCCGCCTACTGGACTGACCTGGTATTAACAGATCTTGGTTTAGTCTTTAGAGTGCACTTTATGATGAAGCTCATACATCAAGAAATGCTATAACTCTAAAGAAGCAAGATGGGTAAATAGAAGGTTGGAACATTTCTGTGCTGACACAACGTTACATCAGATCGGCGATGGATGAGAGGAACAAGGCGGGAGTGGGGAGGAACTCCGCCTCTTTCAGTTTCAAATGGCGCTATATTAGCGTGACGGTACACAAGATGGCCACTAGATTTGAAATGTCCCACCTTCTAAAGGTGGTTTCAGAAGAGTAGGCGCACCCAGATCGATAATCTTTGGAATTTTTCAACATTATTTCTCTCGTTTCAAAATGAAAATGAATGAAAATGAATTTGAGCGTTGGCGTTTCATTGAGGAACACTTTAAAATTATAAGTTCAAAGTTGAAGACAAGTTTTGTTTAGTTTTGAAGAAATGAATATTAAAAAGTCGCCAAAGATTATGATCTAGGTGCGCCTACACTTCTGAAACAAGCTCTATTTATCCACCTTGCCGAAGAAGATTTTTGTAAGTCAAATTGTTTACAACAAGTTCTTCCTTTGTTAGTGTCATTTATTAATTATTGTTTTTCTTTGATTTTTGATCAACTCTCTTTTTTTAAACCAGATGACATTGTTTACAATCAATCTATGGTAGGCAGTAACACTATGGACAAGAGAAGACCAGACTTACGAGATGAACTGGGTTACATTGCCCCACCGAACCGTAAATTGCCTCCTGTTCCCGGCTCCAACTATAATACGTGTGATCGAATTAAGCGAGGTGCGACTATAAGTAAGATCAAATTATTCTAAGTAATCATTTCAGTGTTCTACTCTCAATGGATGCTGCTTGTCTTGATGTTGATCCCGGCTTGACACTCCAGCTCGACTTACACTCATCATACCGTATTGTGTACACCCCCATCATCGAATGGTATTCTTAGATATCCATCAATATCCATTAACATCCATTGTGTTCTTATAAATGGAAGAGAAATTTACTGAACCTCATCTTAACTAATTTTACTCACTAATTTCTTGTTTGTGTTTTTTTTTTCTTCTTTTTTTTCATTGCATTCATTTAATTTAGCATTAACTTTCAGTGAGCTCTGCAATTTTAATTGAAACAAAGAAGCGTTAGAAAATTGAAAAATGAGCCCCAACCTTGAAATTCACAAGAGGCAAAGAAAAGTTAGGAGAGTTGAAAAATGAGCCCCAACCTTAAAATTTACTTGAAGCGAAGAAAAGTTAGGAAAGTAGACAAATGAGCCCCAGCCTTAACAAAAAGGAATCTAATTGATAAATTCTTAAATTGAAGCTTAATCTGTTTTTTTTTTTTTTTTTTTTTTTTTTTTTTTTTTTATCTCCCCCAGAATCAATAAAATTAAAAAATTAAACTAAAATGGCTGAAATCAAATTTAAAAATAATTTATAAAAAAAGAAATGGAAAAAAATTCAAGTTTGTCTCCATCAGTGGCTACTAGATTTAAGTTGCTTAGTGAGGATTGTTTACTTTTTTTTTTAATACTTCTCAGTCACCTTTCTTTAATTTACTTTGTGATTTGTTGGCTTCCTTAAATTGAGGCCACTTCCGGAAAAGGGGCCCATAAAACAACGGATGTGTTTTTCCTGAATAGTCAGCATTGTGATTGAATAGAAACTTATGTCCAAAGAGCGCACCCTTTGTTTTTTGGGCCCTTTTTCAGGCATCAGCCACTTCTTTTGCATCTCAAAAGTTAAACAATTGTTTTCTCTCTCCGTTGACTTCATTAACATTGATTAACAATCAAGGTTGTTCAAAAGTACCCCTTCTCCCCAAGGGTGTTGTTTATTTTTTAAAATTGTGAAACTCGTGGAAGTGGACCTCTTAAAATTTTCTATGTCGGTTTGTTGACCTCTAATTTCAAGGATTTTGACTCAGAATAATTTTTGCTTGAGCTGTTAATGACCTAAACCCATGGTCTATTATAAAGTGTGCATTTGTGGTAGCTTGACACATCCAGCAAATGAGAATTTCCCAAGTTGTGGTCCTTAGGAACCAAAATTTTGTCTGTTATCCTTTCTCTCAATTGCTTTATCCTAAATGAACTCTTTTAGAGTAGCAAATTATAATTTTTGATTATATGTACTAGTTGTTTGGGGCTTTTAAATTCCCTACACAGGAGTGATTGGTTAAGAACTAAGCATAATGGACAACTCAGAGGTCAAATGTAAGTACTAAACTCCTAAAAATGCACACTGTGCTATTTAGGCCCTTTGGGGCATGCAAACATTCTTGTTGTTGTCAAAATCCTTTAAATGGGTGTTTCTCCACGCAAGGAAAATCTTAAGAGGTAGACCTCCTCAAGTTTTGTAATTTAAAGCAAAATTGAGCTTTTTCCCCTAACTTTTGTCTCAGTTGAGTTAAAAAATGGGACTTGTGTGATTCTTTGAAAAGGTAGCTTCTCCGCTTCTCCGAAAGATTTAAGAATGGCGCAAACTGCATCTTCCTGTCTCAATGATGGAAAAATTTAAGGGAAGGGAGTGAGCATGCTTTTAGAATAACCTTGTATCTATCTAATGCCCTTCCAAAAGACAGTAATTTTTGTGAGTTTAATCATTTGTTGTTGGTTTAAAATGAAAATATGCTTATTTGTTTCGTTTTTCTTTTTTACATCCACTTTTTTGTGCCGCACTCATGGATATTTATAATTGTATGTAGGAAGACATCTTTTAGGCTGCACTGTTGAGTGTGGCTGATGCTCTTGACTAAAGAAATTCAAGAAGGAGGGTTTAAATTTCTCTGACATTTATTTGTTTCATTTCATCTTTATTTTTGGTGTTCATTAAGAGAAAAAGCTATCGTTTTTGAAAAGTTTTCTCTGTTTCGTTTATAAGAAGCTCTGACTTATGGCATTTTCATCATATCAAGGGACAGATTTCTCAATGCTGTCGTTCAATAAAATAATTGAGCCCTTAATATGATGGAAAAAGAAGAATGGGGCTGTTGAACACTTTTGCTATAAGCGATTTAACAGTCGATTCTGGTTAAAAACCTCGAAAAATAAAGTTGGCAGCTCTGAAAACTTCCAAATCCACTCCTAAACTCAATACACGCTGTTACTTGCGCGAGCATAATGGTGGCTTAGGGCAGTAATAATGGGAGATTCTTATCTTAATTTCATCACTCTCTCTATGCTGACAAGGATGATTCACAGAGTAATCAGTCATCAGAGTAGTGATCCATATCCGATGAATGGTACTGTGACATCTAGTGACACCAGTGTCAAGTGAAAGTCGTCTTTTATTGGTCATTTCTAGATGGAGTTACAGTATTGTTATATGGGAATCTCCCATTATTACTGCCCTAAGCCACCATTACACTCGCGCAAATAAAAGCATTTATTGTGAATTCAGGAGTGGATTTCAGAAGTTCTTAGTGCTACCATCGTTACTTTTGGAGGTTTTGACTTACATCAGAATCAACCATTAAAATCGCTTATAGCAAAAGTGTGCAACAGCCTTATTAGCCGACGGAACTTTTTATTTGCGTTCTGAAAAAATAGAATCAACGTAGTGGTGCTTTTTGATGCCCATTCTCCTAGTATATCATTTCTTCAAAGGAAATGAGTTGCATGACATTTGCAGTCTAAATCAGGTAGTTTCCATCTTTTACTTAAGAATTTTATTCACAACCATTTTAAATTTTTTTTTTTTTTTATATATATAATTTTTTTCATTATTTTCTCTTGCAAAGGGAAATCAAAAATGCTGCATTTCTAATGAGTTTAGGAGTATCCAAAAAAAAGAGGCTCCCCTTAGATTTAATCTATTTTTATTTATCATCAATCATCATTGCTTCTTTTGTGTTGTTTTCTATTTTTATTTATTTGCTCAATTAATTTTATTTCAATTCCTTTGATCATCTGTTCATTGTTTTATTGGGGGGGACCCCTTGAGATTGGGGCTCTTGCAAACTTTAGCCACAGGGGATTGAAGAGTTGATTGTCGCATAAAAATACGTTACAGTTACAATGAGTACACCGAAAAATCACGAGATTCACTCTCGGAATCGGGCTTAATGGCGGGGAAACGCAGGTATCATGGGAGATTCCTGTCTCAATTGAGACTTATCTCTGTGTTTTCGCAGAGAAAATGACATAATAGACAGGAATCTCCCATGATACCTATGTTGAACCGCCATTACGATCTTGCCATTATAGCAGTTACGTGAGTTTATTACTGAATTTTACACTTTATTAGTGTGATTTTCGTAATTTTTGGTGGTTTTTACAACAGAATGAATTATTCATCTGCTCACAGCAAAAGTTTGCCAGAGCCCAATTTTTCTCCATAAAGATCCTTATTTTGCTCATCATTCTTAAATTTTTAAAAGTTTAATTTTCCTTTACTTCACAACTTTTAATTAAACTTTTAATTTACCTCCCCCCTTTAAACTGTGGTCGTAATTTTTTTTTTTCTACCTGGAATAAAATTAAATTGAGCGAGTTGGAAATGAAATATGTACAATCAGTATGCACCAACGAATCCTATGTCGACTAGGTTACCCAAATTCATGTCGCGGCCATGCAACCTGGAATCCGCGAGGAAGGCACATGTATGAAGAACTACCTCAAGGTAGGGGTAGATTACCACCTTGCGTTGGGTCTGATGAAACAATGTATCATTCTCATGGAGGTAAATGAAATTTTCTAACTGTCTATCAATTGATTTCTACTAACACCGAAACGAGTGAAAATAGAGAAGGAAAAGAAAAGAAATGGTCATCTACGTTGATACTCAGCGTAATTGTTGGTACCTAGTCATGGTTTTTTTGTTGGGTGAATTTGACCGTATTCATTGTCAACTTTATTCATTATATCCTTATTCTTTAATCTCCTAAATCTATAGGCCCTAATTAACAAAATTATCATTACTTATCAGAGACAAATAGAGACCCAGCACACCGTATGCTTCCCGTGTTAAAAAAGTGAAGCAAGTTTAGCGGTCACAGTTTTGGTCGGGAGTCACCGGCTCCTACGATAAGCATTGCCTACTTTTGAATGGTGAAGCTCAACAAAAGGCTGTGATTGGTTCGCCGTCCCGGAAACGGAAACAGGTTTTGCTTGTCAAATGCAAAACACATGCTCATCAGTCAACAGTAGGTAATAGTTGGCTGTTCTTCCGATGAGTTCGGACCAAAATTGAGCCAAAAAAGTGGACACATGTCGCAAGCTTTGTGCTGGGTCTCTATTTGTCTCTGTTACTTATTTAGCCGTTTTATCACTGTCTATCTAACTCCATACTTTGTGATCATATGTTGCATTGTTACTAGCAAAGTTTTCATAATTTTTTTACGTTCCATGTTGTTCAGAATCGGTGTTGATGAGCTTACCTTTCGTTGATTTTAGACATGATTTAACATCATTCAACTTTTTTTTAAAGTTAATGTTATTTTATTGATCTTAGTTTTGTAATTACCTAAAATTCTAAATGAATTGATGAAATCTTTTACCTTGCAAGTACCGTATTTACTTGAATATAACATGCACTTTTTGTTACGATTTACGGCGGTCAAAATCGGGGGTGCGTATCATATACAAGGAAGTACGCAACCCGCAACATTTTACCGAGACAACAACACTCGGCCACTGACAGAGGCCGAGTGCGCCAAAGTGGATCGGCCGGCACAGCACAGCGCAGTATGGCTCCCCTCTCCACACGTCTTCTATCCCCACCCCCACTCTCCTTGTCGGCACGTACTCTATCTCCAAGGTCCATATACATAAGGTCTGGCCGGTAGCTTTCGGCTCCCCTCTTTGGTCCACAGTTTGGGAACCACTTCTCCATTTAAAACCATTGATCCAAGATGGTGGCGAACTCGGGAAGAATGTTGAAGTAAATGGGGGTATGGGTTCCCAATCATTGGATTTCCCGAGTTGGCGCTACCGGCCAGACCTTCTGTGTATGGACCTTGCTCTATCTCCAAAACCTGTTTCTTAACGCTCGAGGCTCGGCAACCTTTTGTTTTGTTCTGTGATTCATCGCACGCGTCTTATCAATTATTCGTTTATAACCTGTCAGTTCATGCTAAAAACCTGTTTCTCACGCTCGAGGCTAGATAACCTTTTGTTCTTTGATTTAGCGTACGCATTATCTCAATTGTTTTGATTAAAACCTGTCGGTTCATGCTAAAATTGCGGGTGCGTTTTATATACGTGACTTTTTTTTTTTCACTTTTTCTCGCCCAAAATTTGGGGTGCGTGTTATATATGGGGGCGTGCTATATTCGAGTAAATACGGTAATCAAATTTATTAATTATGTTGAATCCTCAGGGTTTAGTGCTGATTTCTGCCACAGAAACGCAACCGCTCAATCAATGTAAAATTACAGGCCAAAAGTAATTTAAACGCAAGAAAACAGAGCGTTAGGTACTAGATAATCTTCTGAAGAAGGTCTCCTTACAATATTTTGTCAATTACTTCAAAAATTAGGCTGAAAGTACGATAAACAGAATATCGCAAATCGATTCTAGCATCAAAATATGATATTCCAGTCTTTGGTACTTTTAGCCTTATTTTTAAAGCTATTGACGAGATATTACAAGGAGATATTCTTCAGATGATTATCTAATATCTGACCTGTTTTTGCAAGTTTAAATTACTTTTGGCCTATAGTTTTACATTAATCCAATGGTAGCACTCTAGTGGTTGAGATTGACCTTAAATGCTGAAGATTTACCTTAAAAATAAAAAATATTAACTCCCAAGACAGTTTCAATTGGTAGTTCTATTGCTTTAATTTAAATACTTTGTTGCTGTGTTGCTAAAAGTTTCCATGAGATGAGACTAAAATTTTATGAAGCAGTACCTTGTCTCTAAATACATAGTTTGAGCTAAACTATACGGTTTTAAAGTAAACTCACTAATAAATGAAGAAGGCTCATCCTCACTCCCTGAATTTGAAAGAAAACCTGTACAAAAGGTGGCAAAATCTGTTTCTTTCCCAACGGAAATAATAAATATTCCGCATCGGTAGTTAGCTTCGTAATATTAATTCATAAATGAGATTTTTTTGAATTTGAATGATAACAGTTGAGAGTGGTTATCCCAAAATTTTGCGGTCATAAAATCACATTAATATTATGAATATATTTTGACTGATTTCATCACATTGTGATAGAATGCACCACTGTAAGTAAATCTAACATTGAGCTTAGCCTTGCTCAAGTGACCTCACTTATCCCAAAATTTAAACTTTATCAGTGGGATAGCTTTTAGCGAAACAGTAATAATTTCAAAAGTTTGCATGATATATATTTTAGATGCAAGTGTCGTTATATTATACAAGATCTATTAATACCAGGTCAGTCCAGTAGGCGGTCCTTACCAACGTTTCCCTGCGTTGCGAGTCCCTTTGCCGTCGTATCCCGCATATAACAGCCGTTGATTCGGCGGAGTGAACTACATGACGGGGGTGATGATTCCCAACAACGCGGGAAGACGTTGTGCAATGGAACGCGTTAGCCCCACCTACTTGCTACTGGACTGAGCTGGTATTAATAGATCTTGATATTATCATTGCTTTTATTGTCCACCTTCCCCCTTCCCCCTTCCCATAGTCTACCCTTATCTAACCTTACTTGTTTCTTTATTAGGTTTTGCCCTTGGTGATAGTGCCAGTTATTTCCCCTAGATTCTGCCGCTTGTTTGTTGTGTTTTGTAGTAGTAATTTACTGAAGAATGTGTAATGTGTATTATTTGCATGCTCTTATTTAAGAGAAATAAATGCATACATAAATGTATTTTTTCCAATTCGTTTTTTGTATACTCAGTCCATTCGTTTGCTGTGAAATACCAGGTAACAAACAAATAGTTTGGGCGACTGGGCTTTTTTACTCCTGCTACTACTTATTTTAGAATCATTCTCAGCACCAAGCTGTTCCTGAGTTAAATAATCGATATTTTGTCTTTCTTTATAATTTGATTTTAAAGGAACACAATGCTTCATCTCATAATTTACAAGACAAACTTTAAAGTTGTGGTGGAAATCGTATAGTTAAAGAAAATATTGATTCTAGTTCAAAGACTTAAAATAATACAATATTTATTATTTCCATGATGGCCTTCAAATTTTGATGCAAGGTTAGAGATGCCTCTTTGTTTTTTTAGTAACAGCTATGGATGTCCAATGTAAAAAATCTCCAAAAATGTGCAGTTTTGGACCTTATTTTGTCTTGATACATCAAAACAAAGCTCCACTTTATGTTGAAGTGATTATCGCTGAAAAAGGTTCAAGAAGGGCTGAATAGGCTTTCCTGGTGTGTATTATAATATTATCAAATCTAAAAACAATTCTTATTCATTTCATTTTTTAAAAGTAACTCTTCAAGGTTTTTATTTAAGTTTTCTTTTTGTGTTTTTTTGAGGTATGGATGATGAAATTTGTCCGTATGCAACGTTTCACCTGCTTGGCTTCCGTGAAGAGATGGACCCAACGAAAGCAAATAATGTGCAATTTCAAACTTTCCCTCATCAAAATGGTCATAGTGGTACTTTAAATCATTCGTCACCTGCAACGGCCAATGGCCACATCCATCAACGCTCTGGGTCTCAGTCAATGGTAAGTCACAGTTGGACCTCTGTTGCAGAATACAAAAAATACACTGTTAAAGAAGAATTTTCGCTCCTCTTAGTTTTTAAATTTACCTTGAACCTTCCGCAGATCAAAGCTCTAAAATTGCTCTCAAGCATTGAATCAAGAGAAGCAGGTTTTGCAGCTTGTAATCAAATTCAAATGGCATATTCCTTTTATCCAGGCAGTGTTACTTACTTTGAACTAGGATAGGTTGCACTGCTGCATTGGAGGATACAGGAATGTTTCTGTCTCTTGATTTTCCATTTAAACACATGGGTCAGAAAAGGATAGCAGAAAGGGCCGTCATGTGACTTTAGCTCTGATCTCTATTTCTTTCTAACTCATGCTTTCAAATGGGAGGAGAAAGAGAAAAACAAATATTCTAATATTGCAGGTTTGGCAGACTCCAACCCAATACTGTACCAAAATGCCAAAATATTGATTATCATACTAAGATACCAAAGTATTGATGATCATAATAAAATCCCAAAGTATTGATAATCATACCAAAATGTTGATTATATTGATGATCATAATAAAATCCCAAAATATTGATCATCATACTAAAATACCAAAATATTGATGATCGTAATAAAATCCCAAAATATTGATAATCATACCAAAATATTGATTATCATACTAAAATACCAAAATATTGATGATCATAATAAAATCCCAAAATATTGATAATGATACCAAAATATTGATTATCATACCAAATTAGCAAAATATAATATTGATAATCATGCCAAAATACCAAAATGTATTATTGATTTATTGATAATCATGATAATCATTCCAAAGTACCAAAAAAATGTTGCATATAGCAGAAAAATACCAATGTCCAAATACTTACCGACAAATGTTGACAAAATATCCACAGTTCATTCTGGTACTGCCATACCACTCATCTGTACTCTCCTGTTGGCTAATTTACTAATTTTTTCTTTTAGCCTCGAGCAGGTAATGGTCGGTACTCAAGGGTCAGCAATGGTCCTAATAATACAACATTTTCTCCTGAGTATGATGATCCTGCCAATTGTGGTGATGAAGATCCTTATGGTAGTCAGTATGGACCCTATGGTGCTCCATATGATCATTATGGAAGTAGAAATTCTGTAGGAAGGAGGAGTGTTGGTAAGTTTAATTTCATTATTATTAACTCCCCCTTGCTCCACTCTGCAATTCTTAAAGTAACCTTTTAGTAGTGACTAAATATTTTCTGCAAAATGAAGCTGTTGCAAACTTTTGCTACAGACTTATTAATAGTTGATAATGGGATAAAACCATGTAAATACAATGATTAGCACACTAAAAAATCACAAAATCCACTTCCAAACTCATACTATGCTTTCTAATGCGAGAATGTAATGGCGGTCATTGCTGCCCAAATCTGATGACAATTGTATGCTGCTTCTTCTTCTTCTTCTTGTGTGGCGTTGCGAGAACACCTCATGTAGATGGAGCTGATTGAGGATAGGGAAACCCAATGTAATTTTGTGTAATCTGAGGCTACGGCCGTCATAAGGGTGTTGCATTTGAAAGCATATTATGAGTTTGGGAGTGGATTTCGTCATTTTTTAGTGCGCTAATTGTTATTTTTGCAGGGTTTTACCCCATTATCATCTATTAATAAGCTGTTAACAAAAGTTTGCAACAGCTCCATTAGAATTTTCCTACTTTGTATTATTTACATTGTTAAAAATAATGTTTTCTGTTTACTTTGCCCTGAGTAAGTTTTTGAATCTCTTTAATTCCCAACGGACATTTTGGCCCCATTTTATCAGATTTTTTCTCTATCGCGACAATCTATCGCGGAAAGTGTGCATTCAATTTTTCTGAAAAAAGTGTATATTCATTTATGGCTGCTATTCTTAATATCATCTTTTACATACTTACTTTTACTCCACAGGATCTGCTCGAAACTTACCTTTATCATCCGGGAGCCCGGAGCCTCCTCCACCTCCCCCTCCTCCTAGAAACCACGATTCAAGTAATAATAGTGGCAATGACTCTAAGCTGAGTAATGAAATTTCTGAAGCAGAATGTGATCATGATCAATTAGTCAATCGTAATTATGGTGGTGAGTCGACTTTCACGTTAGCTTTGTCTTAGGTCTATCCTTTTCCTCGGGAGATGATGAACGGTGAATTCTTCACTTTCTCATCTTTGGGAAAACCAATCTCATTTGGTCAAATATATTTCCGCATGAAGAATTGTTTTTGGATGAAAGTGTTCCTTGCAGTTGTCAAACATTAAAGGGTAATTCCATGGTACGGTATCAGAAATTTTTGCCAGCGCCGAAAAAAAATCTTAGATATTACATAATACGAACCAAGGCAATTAATATCAGGTCAGTCCAGTAGGCGGCTCATACTGTCATCTCCCGTCTACGGGTGTTCCTTCACCATTGTATTTTGCATAGCAGCTGTTGATACCGCCATGTGAACCTCAACGGGAGCAAGCTGATCTATACAGGGGCAAGATTCCCAGACTGGGGGAACGCTTGGAACGGAATGCCTGCACTCCGCCTTCTTGCCACCGGACGGACCTGGTATATAGATCTAGATAAGAATGCCCAAAGCTACTAAATGAATGAATATTTCTGTCAAAAGGCAGTTCTATCAGCTGCTTCTACCATATAAAATTGTAAATTTAATGAATCATAATTATATAGCTTTCTAAGAGTTAACCCCTTTACTGCAGAGTGATGAAAAACTAGTTTCACTATTCCTAGACCTTTACTAATGAATCAAACTAATTTTTCTCTTATAATTTCATGTGTTTGTCCATTTTTTTGAATTTGAATAAAAATCCATGTTAACAAACGTCCTCTATAAGGGACTATATAGTGAAAGGGTTAAAACAGGCAGAATTACCTGGAACACTAACCACAGTCATTCTGTCATGGCAGAATGACCTTTTGACTCCTCTAAAGCAGTGTGATTTCAATGTATCCAGTGGCTGACAACAATGTATTTTCTCCATTTATATTCACCGAAAAAGTTGAACGCTTCAGTCATCGGCGATGACCAGGCATTTCAACCTATCTAATGTGTTTAAATGGGTGAAAGAAATATCGCCAAATCGCATGCCTCTCCACTGAATGTATCATTAAATTTACAGTTGGTTTTTTTTTGTTTTTTTGTTTCTTGTCTTTTTAACTTCACTAAAAAAAAACACTTTTGACAGAAATATCCATTGTTCGGTAGCTTTAAATGTTTTAATGATGCAATTTCTATGAATCGGCACCAGCGAGAAATCCTGTTACCTAGGAACTACCTGTATACTCAACAAGTGTGACAATGTGACCTAAGTGTAATTGATGAATTAGTAAATGATCTGATATTGATTATTTTTATAATGTCATGATTAGTAGCCTGGTTTTGCACTACTTCTTCAGTATTACCTAGTTTGTGTTTGTTTTGTGTGGAAGTTTTTGCACTGCGTCCTTTCCTAGTCATATTACTAGTTTTTAGTACGATGATAAATGAGAAAGGCTTCTCCAGGCTTGTTCAAAAATGAACTCTTCAAGCAATCAAGATTTAATTCTTAGAGAAGGAGCTTGATTTTTTTTCTCTTCTCTACCTCAATTGAAAGAAAATTTCCCCTCTTTCTCAATTGGTTGTTCAAACAAAAGATGGTAATTTTGTAAGTAATGCTTACCTAGTAAAGGGCATCATTTTATTACTTTTGAATATATTTGTTATTTTTATGCTTTGAGGTGATGGATATAGACATTTTTTGTTTGTTTCGTTTTTCATCGTGATTTGTATCAAGAGTAACATTTTCACAGATCTGGGGCCCCTTTCTGATCTCAGTCAAGTGGTTGCCAAGTCTAATCAAAATACAAACTTTATCTAATTGGCTACTGGGGTGTCTTGAGCATCTAATAACCAATGCGATAAATTCTGTATTTTGATTATACTTGGCAATCATGTGACTCATCTTTACCAACCACCGCTTTCCATTCTTAAAGGTGGTTTCAGAAGTGTAGGCGCACCCAGACCGATAATCTTTGGAATTTTTCAACATTATTTCTCTTGTTTCAAAATGAAAATGAATGAAAATAAACTCAAGCGTTGGCTTTTCATTGAGCACTTTAAAATTAAAAGCTCAAAGTCGAAGACAAGTTTTGTTAAGTTTTGGAGAAATGGAAATTGAAAAGTCGCCAAAGATTATGGTCTAGGTGCGCCTACACTTCTAAAACGAGCTCTATCCATGCTATCCAAAAGTCCAGAATTCCAAGCTGGTATATCTGGATATTAAGAAAGAGTGTGTTTTTCCAGCATTTTTGATCAGTGATGAATAGCTTAGCTCAATTATGATTGGACGCTCTCTTAGCTTTATTTTAATTTATTGGAAATATTGGTCCTAATTTGATGTCAGAAGTTTCATACTAACCATGAAGAAATGGGTCATTTTACTCTTCATGCTCCTTCTTCGTGATGTTAAGCTCAAGCTTTCTGTTTTTTACCTTCAACTGCCCTGCTTCACTTGCTCTCTCATTTCATATTCTGCTTCTCATTCATTTCTTCTTTTTTGTTTATTTATTTTTCCTTCTCTTTTTATTCATTTACAAGATTTCCAACTGAAGTCAACAAAAACAAAATAATTAAACCGAAAGCTATATCATAAATTCATTCTTCTCCTTCAGCGTATGTTGTGAGCTTTTAAATCTTTAAATCGGTTTCCCCAATTTCCGAATCCACCAAGGTTCTTTGTCGTTATACCTAACACCGATACAAATCATGCAAAGATAGGCTCCCTTTTATTTCCACATGCATTCATCCTCTGTCATTTTTTTTTATTTAAGATTCACAAGAGAAAGATCATTCAGATCAGTGTTTCTGCTTAAATTTAGGCCATTTCTGGAAAGAGGTCCCATGAAACAGGCTATCTCTTATTTCCATTTGCATTCATCCTCTGTCATTAAGTTTTATTCAAGATTCACTAGAGAAAGATCATTCAGATCAGTGTTTCTGCTTAAATTGAGGCCATTTCCGGAAAAAGGTCCCATGAAACAGGCTCTCTGTTATTTCCACATGAATCTATCCTCTGTGTTTTGATTTTGAATTTTCAAAAGAGGAAGATCATTCAGATCGGAGATTCTTCCGGATGCAAATCAGGCCATTTCCGGAAAAAGGGCCCATAAAACAAAATGTGTGTGCTTTTCAGATGAACGTTTCTATTCAATCACAATTTTGAATTCTTAGAATAAGCATACCTGTTATTTTATGGGCCATTTTTCTGGAAATGACCTCAAATATATTCTAGTGTAGTTTGTTTCCAATTTTCTCTCAACTAAAGCCCATCAATTTCTCTTCTCTTTTTTATTATATTTTTACCGTCTTCTTATTTTTATTTCTTCCTTGTTGTTTTTTATTTTTAATTTTTTTTCTCTTCCTTTTGAATTAAACAAGTTTTCTTCTTTATTTCCTTCTGTCTTCTAAATAAATTTATGTCTTGCAGTTGGTATGAGAGGAAACTCCAAGGATGGCATGACCACCGAGGAGATGCGAAAACTGATAGAGAGGTCAGTATTGTCTCTTGCCTTCAGATTTTTACCCATTAAAAAAAAAAAAAAATCTTTTGTAGTGAGGGTATAATCACATTCTGTTGTGTCCCTACCTCCTAACTAATAATTAATCCTCCAAATTAACTAGTTAGTAAGCATTGTGCAAGTGTAAGATAACCTGATGGCTTTTCAAACACAGTTTAAAATACTTACATGAAGAAGTTTAAGGGCTATTTATTCAAACTTACAGTATCCTTAATCTGTCTAATATGCTAAAAATGAAGTATAGTTTGTGGAAAAGGGAGCACATCTTGGCAATAAGTTAAATATTTAAGTTCAAAAAGATCATCAGGATGATTTTCTTCGGAGCACTCCGATGTTATGTACTCCATGTCACTTAACATTTTTAGAGAAGATATTTGGACAGTTTAAGGAACCTTGTAGAAAATTTCTGAGGTCTATAAGTTTTTGCTGGGATATAATGTCAAGAGGGACATTTTCACTTCTAAATTAATCATTTTAACTCGATATCATCGGAAGTAATTTATGTGCAGTGGAGTGCTTCACAGAACGTGTGAAAAAAAATTGTGTGTGCCTCTGTTTTTACGCCTGTAGTCAGTTCCAAATACTTTGGGTATTTTTGTACGTAACTGTGGCTAGCATCAAATAATCCTTGCAAAATTCTTTGCTATTTTTCAAATAAATTTTGTTCCCTCCCACCTTTAATTTAAAATGTATTAATTTTCTATAATCACTTTATTAACTTGGTCTCAGTGCTAAAAGTTATTATGTGCCCAAAAAGTGGCTCTCTTACCGTTTTGCTTTACTTTTAACATATTTTTCCTTCAACGCATTTCTTATGTTTTTTAATCCTTCAAAATTAAGCAGGATTTTAGTTTTGCATCGTTGCACGCTTTGAAATTCTTTGACAGTAAGCGTGCATTCTCTTTTTACAATTACTTCAGCAGCTGAGCAAAATGAGTGATCAAAGGTCAATTCTCACAATTCTTGTTCTACCTTTGTTCGTAAAATACTGTGACCAAAGGCTTGATTTTTTTAATCAGAACATGATGGAATAAGACATTTTTGTTTCTGCGGTTAGCCAGCACGGTTTGAGTGTTCTATCAAAAAGAAACGACACTTACTAACCACTCCAACAAATTGGTCCACAGATCATGGTACCTACCTACTTTGTGGTTCACTAAGAAACGACCTCAAATCTGACAATTTTGCTCAAATCTTGAGTTCTTTGACATGTTGACTATTTAAGGGCATAAGTTTTTTTCAGAAAACAAATGAAAGGAACCACTCCTTAAAAAATGACACAAAAAACAGAAAAAAACGTAAATAGCACATTTCTAAACTGTGAACCCAGACGGAAGGGAATAATTTGGATCAAACCTTTTTTTTTTAAATCGGATGTCTAAGCTAACCAAACTTAGCCATCTTGTTCCATTGTGTTCCATTCATAAAAAAATCAGCCTCTCGGTAATTTCTACTGTACATATTTTACTTCAAAAATGTTTTGATTAACCTCACTTTTGCTAACCACCCTCTCTTTTTGGGACTTTTGGTTACCTTCCTTATGTCTCTATTTACAACCAGTTTACTGAGATAGGTGTGAGCGCGTAAACTTGTATAAACTGATCCAACATTTCAGCAATTATTATTTCAGCCATTTTCGATAGTGAGAGATTCCTCACAGTTACTTGCGCTAGTCAAAAGTTTTCTCATCGTACATTTAGGTATAGAACTGAAGTGAAGTGTGAACTCGCTGTGTCTCTTTTCAAATTCTTTTGGGAATCAAAGTGGCATCTAGCCAATGCAGGAAAATGATCAAACTCTTCAAACAATAGTCACCCAAAGAAGTTGTTTAAATTTTTATAGTCTCTATGAAATATATTACCATTTCAATTGACTATGAGTGGTCTATCAGAAAGGGAGTATTTAATAACAAAGAACAAGACAAAAACGAACTAGCACAATACCTTGACATGAAAAGAAAAAGTGATGGAGAGGCAGATGCTGGGAAACACTCAAAATTAAGCTGATTCCAGGCGAAACTTTTCCAGATTTCAATCCGATGGATAGCGTCACTTGTCACTTTTCGGAAAAGTCGTGTTTTTGGCATTTTAAACTGAAGCCATAGATAAAACGTAAAATCCAAGAACGTCAGCACCTGCAAAATTTTTTTATGGATTTTTTGAGCCCAAAACGAGCAAAATTGGTCTAGAATTAAAGCCGTAAATGATGAAATTCATTTTGCCATAAGTTTAGTGAGGGAGAGTGAGTGCGAGAGATAATACGTCTATCTGCCTCACTCGCACTCATTGAGGCTTATGAAAATTTTTGTATTTCATAATTTCCGGCTTTATTTTTGAGTGTTTTAGCTTGAAACTTTCAGGGTATCTTCCTGAAGTATGCTTGCAGGTGCTGACGTTCCTCAAATTTGTGTTTTTAGTGTAAATTCGTCAATTTTAGCTAAAAACTGTTGACTTTTTGAGCAGCGCGACGTGGTGCATACGGTTGGAACTAATCAATCCTGGAATTATCTTAAATAGGGCTGTGCAAACCTAAGTTTTTGGGTTTGAGCCGAGCTTGAGCTTTTTCTGGCTTTTTTGAGAGGAGCCCAAGCCTTTTTTTGGGCCTTGAGGAAAGATCGAGCTGGAGCCTTCAGCAGCTTTTACTTACTACCAGCCCCTTGGGAGAAATGATTTTGTTTCCCACACTGAAAAAACGATACGGTATTGGACACCGTAAATTACGGACTATAAAGGTTTACCGAGAGATTACGGGCGTCACAACCGTAATCCCTCAGTAAAGCTATATAGTCCGTAATTTATGGTGTTCAATACCGTATCGTTTTTTCAGTGCACCCTATGTTTTATCATTTGAGTCAACAGTGTGTGGAATATTGGGAAAAAAAAAAAAATTAAGAAGTAATGGAGCTGTGGCAAACTTTTGCTATAGGCTTATCAATAGATGATAATGGGCTAAAACCCTGTGAAAATGATGATAAGTGCACTAAAAAATCACAAAATCCACTCACAAACTCATAAAATGCTTTCAAACGCGAGACTGCAATGGCGGTGATTACCGCATTTTACCTTAGGTTCCCCCGTCTCATTAAGCTCTATCCTCTCAAGTTGTTCTTGCAACACCACAACACTGAAAAAAAAGAAGTGGTGAATTTAACTCTTTTTAGTTAAAAGTTTTTAAATGGTGTCCATACTTTTAACTTGTAAAAGAGGTGAATTTAACACTTTTTTTTTCAGTTAAGAAGAAGAAGCATACAATTGCCATAAGATTTAGGCGGTACTCACCGCCATTGCGGTCTCGCGTTTTAAAGCATTTTATGAGTTTGTGAGTAGATTTCGTGATTTTTTAGTGCGCTTATCATTATTTTTACAGGGTTTTACCCCGTTACCAACTACTAATAAGCCTGTAGCAGAAGTTTGCAACAGCTCCATTCGCTTGTGGTTTTTATGAATCTTGTCCAAGCTTACATTCAGGAATCATTGTTTATGATTGAAAGGTTTATAAATCACAAGGCAGAGAGAGACGTGAGGAAACATTCGCTCTGTAAAGCATGTTCTGAATTTGTTTGGTGAGTTGAATCGGTGGAGAATACTCTCTTTCTTATAGACTCTTATTTGACTGCATGGTTTTTGTATGACTAAAGAAGACCGCGTGTCTAGTATTTTTGTCCTCACGAGTAAATTGTAGAATCTTAGTAATATTTGTTATTGTTGTTGTTTGTGTTTTTTGCATCTCTATCACAGGAAACCGTAAGTTACTATTGGACATTTTGCAAATGTGTAGTTCTATATCTTTTTATTAATTTATTTTTTATTTTTACAATACGTATTTTCCACTAATATTCGCAAAAAAAAAAGTTTTCTCTAAAAACTTGCTCTGTTTGATTTTTCAATAGTTTTAATGTTTCTTTTGATCAAAAAGTGTCAGTAAATGATTGTCAGTGTCTATTATTTTAAAATGTCATTGTGAAGTGAGTCAAGGTGATGTTTTCAACAATAAAACACAATAGTATCCCGAAGATTCACCACACTTACACGGAAGCAACATGGAATGGGATCAAAGCTAAAAAATTAAAAATAAAATGGGCATACATTTTCAGCATGATAGAAGTTATTGAATTTCTTTGGAAAGATATAATATACTGAGGAAAGAATGAAAACCTGTAATTGACAAGTGCTCCTCGTGCTCCCAGGTCCGTAATTAATGTTCATTGCAAGCGAATTGCTGCAAGCAATCTATATTAAATTTTATTCGACCACAATTATCTTATTTTTGAATAATTTAGGGTGAAATTCAACACTAAGCCTCCTCAAATCCTTTCTTGTGTCCGAAAAGCTCGATTTTTTTTATCTTTCCCAACCATTGTCGCAATTTTAATCAAATATCAAACTTGTAGCAAAATTTGGAACCGTGCAAGTGCTACGGAACCATCTGAATATGGCAAACCGAAACTAATGAAAAGCAAGCTGCTTTAAAATTTGTTGCTAAAGTAGCTGCAACTGCTTTCTAAAGAGGAGGAATTCAAGGTATTTACCATAAGGGAGAACCTGGAAAACTTGGAATGGTAAAGAAATTTGATTTTTCAAGGGAAAGCATGGAAGTATCAGGGAATTTTGATTAAAATCCTGCCTTTTCAGGGATTTAAATTTTAGGTTTGGGAACTGAATCAAAGTCTCTAGTTTTCTAAAAAAAATGTCCCAACTTGATGAAAATTTAAGTCTCAAACATTTTTGCAGGAAAGTGATTCTGTTCATCATGGAAAAAATTCCAAAACAACAGGAAAGATCAAGAAATTTGACAGTCAAAACCTGCTTGATACCCTTGAATGGGGCTGTCGCACATTTTTGCTATAAGTGGTTTTCATAGTTGATTCTGGTGTAAAAATCTCCAAAAATAACAATGGCAGCACGAAAAACTTCCGAAATCCACTCCTAAACTCAACTATAAACATTTTTATTTGCGCGAGCGTAATGGTGATATAGTGCAGTAAAAATGGGAGATTCCTATCTTAATTTCGTCACTCTCTCTATACTGACGAGGATGATTCACAGAGTAATTAGTAATCAGAGTAGTGATCTACATTCAATGAATGGTATTGTTCATAGCCGTAGTCAGGATATTGCTTTTCTCTCTCTTAGCCCATTTGAACGCATGTGTTAGAAAATGATGGATATAGGGGCTGTCACGAGACCTCAGCCCCTTGTTCTGTCCTTTTCTAACGTATACGTTCAAATGGGCTAAGAGAGAGAAACACAATGTCCTGGCTACGGCTATGGTATCGTTACATCTAATGACTCTGGTGTCAAATGAAATTCGTCTCTTATTGATCACTTCTTGATGGAGTTACAGTATTGTTAGACGGGAATCTCCCATTATTATTGCCCCAAGCCACCATTACGCACGCGCAAATGAAAGCGTTTATTGAGTTTAGGAGTGGATTTCGGAAGTTTTTCGTGCTGCCATTGTTACTCTGGAGGTTGTTATACCAGAATCGACTACTAAATCGTTTACAGCAAAAGTGTGCAACAGTCCCATGGGTGATGAATAAAAATCAGCTCATTTAGAATGTTCAAACAAATAACGAACAAACTTTGTTCAGAGGTATTTAGGAAAGAGAAAGAATCATAATGATGGAGAGGTTAGACAGTAAATTATTCCGCATGCCAAATCGTTAATTTTCTTTTTATCGCTCATTTCCAGAAACGAAGGAAACCACCAACAATACCTCCAACAAAACGGAGGACTCAGCACAACCTATGATACTGTGGCAGTGTAACCTCTAGTCATCCATTCTAATGGAAACCAAACCACACATTCATAAGAGAAGTGAATCATCTCACTCTGATCTGGAATCGAAGCAGTCTGTATTCAATTAAGGCTGTTTTCTTTTTATTGGTTCTTTTAATTTGTAAATATTTTGTAATTTAAAGCTTTATTTTGTGCTTTCATTTGATGCGTCTGTTGATTTAATGATTTGTGCCAGTTTTTTTATTTTCTCTTTTTTTTTTTTTTTTTTTTTTTTTTTTTTTCATTATTTTCTCCTAGTGATAATCGACTGTCATAATTACTGTATTGAATCTATGTCAGTAAAATTAAGTTTCCGCGTAGGTGTACATATGCATCAATCAGGGTTGTAGCAATTTAACTCATTATAAATGATGTCTCTCTTCTAACGATTCTTAGGATGAAAGAAAAAATTGAAACTGGCCTATTCGCAGCAAATTTGTTTAGAAGTAGGTAAATTATTCATGTAAAGAAGAAAAGTTTGGTTTGAGTATTCTTTCTTTGAAATACATAAGAGTTTATCAACTTCTTCTGGAAAGTAATCAATGCTGTAATCAATGCTTGTTGATTCTTCCACGGATTGTTGCAATCAGAATAAAAAAAAAAAATCTGAAGTTTTGTTGATAAATCAGCTCGTTGCCTCTTCTTTTTCTTTGCAAGCCTCTTCTGTTTTACATAATGAACTTTGTTTATCTACTATCTTTTAGTTCCTGAATGACTATCGAATGAATAATAATATATTGGCTAGCCGTGTAATATAAAATGTATTTCTACTATTTTCCGCTATAAAGAAGACAATGATTTATTATATTCACGTTTGTACCTAAATATTTTTCTGTGTTGCATTGTATTTGACTCCCTTCTCATGTTACAATTGCAATCGTAATATCAAATTGCCAATCCTCTTTGCTTGCGTTTGTTAAGGATTTTAAAATTTCTATTTACGTATCAGACGTTAAATTTATACTGAATCGGTATTCAGTCTTCTTTTAGGAAACTTGAGATCTTGAAATTCAAATAATTTAAAAAAACTGTCATAGAAAATGGTCTAGTTTCCCATTTTTGTTTTAAATTTGATTTGACTTTTTGCGTACATGTTCGTTTTGGCGTGTAGATGTTGTTTGTATGTTTGCAGTATGCTCAAGCATATCTTTATTTTACAGTGAATGACAGCAAATCATTCTTATGGGTGCTTTAATCAATGCTATTTTGTAGTTGGTTTAAACTTCTGTAAATAAACGAATCTCAATAATTGAATATTCCTTTTCCTTAGCTAAGAATGTTAGCTTATTTATTCTAATTTAGCTTGATTTGAGTCCAGTCGGTGTTATCTTGTAAAAACAAGATTTTTTTTTTCTTTTTTAATATTGTAATCATTAATTTTAATTATCAACGCATATATACGTACGATAATTGCATGTACATACCTATCAATTCAAAAATTGTATAATTTTAAAATGTTTAAGTTTAAGTTGTTCAGTTAGAATTTCTTTTGAATCTATTTACAATAGTCGACCAATCAAAAACATTGGTGAAACTTTGAACATAAAAAAAAGTGGAAACTGGAAGATCATTTCATTAGTATTTGGAAGTGCCATAATCTCTTTTTCTTTCACCTGTAGTATATTTTGTAGTCTTGAAACAAAATATGTATTTGTGTTTATTAGGAAGGATTTAATTCCAAAAATTCACCACCCACTGAGGGTGGTGATAAACAGTGATAAAAAATTCAAGAATTTTCAAGCACAAATTTTATGCTGCCATGTACTCATAAATTTGATCATTTAGTCTATCATTTTGTCTTACTTATTTCGCCTGTGTATCTTGAACTGAAATGGGCTGAAATTGCTTCTTGTGTGAACTCATTGGTAAGCAAACGAGGAGGGCTCTCTTGAGTCATGCAGCAAACTTAACTCATAAACGTTTTAAAAAAAATGTGAGCATAGTTTGAAATTCTAGTTTTCCACTACAAAGTTTATTTTGAATTAAAAAAAAAAATTGAAAAAAAAAAAAATAAATAAATTAAATCTTTGTACCAACAAGAAAAAAAAAAAAAATCTGTTTAATGCTTAGAATAGGAAAAAAGAAATGAGAAGAAATGCTGTGAGTTTAATTTTTCTAATTAAGTATTGATAAACTTGATGCTGTGAAATGTGATAATATTTCTTTCTCTTTTTGCAGTTTCGTGCCAGTCAGTAGATTTGTAACAAAAGAGGTTAAAAGTAATCGGGCGAATCTTGTTCCCAGAACTGTAATAGTTCTCACAATTCATGTGTGTTGAATAGCTTTTGAATGTGTGTAAACTAACCAAAAAAACAAAAAAAGAACACTTTGTCAGCCAAGGGGTGTTTGATGTAGACTTTTGTGAGTACTTAAGTAATATGAATTTCGACTCCACTTTTTTATTTTTCGATTTGACTCAAATGGCAAATTTAAAACTAATCAATTCCTCACATCAAGGAAAGAGAATAATTCTAAAAAATTGGTTGCAAAATTGCAAAGATAAATGCAATAAATGTGGCAGCCTGCGTTACCACATTGCCCTGCAGTGGCGGCTCGTGCAATTTGCCAACAGTGCTTTTCCTCCATTTGACTCAATGTAAAACAATCAAATGCTGGTGAGGTGCTGCCTCACTGTCGAATCGATTGTTTAGCATAGGATCAAATGGAGGAAAATCATTGTTGCCCAATTGTACGAGCCACCACTGTTGCCCTGAATAGTTGCAAGATCAGCTTCGGATTGGGTATGCATAACATGTTAAAATAACCCAAGGTCCGTTGGCTTGTTTGCTGAACCTACTCATACAGCAGGCACGGCAAAACTCTGGGGGATAGGATAAAAATATTAAAATATATTAATCGTTAACTCAAACGATTTAATGTTGCTGCAAGCTCCAATTTTCATTGTGTCAATCGTTTAAGGTGATTCCATGGAAAACTCCCTGAGATTTTAATCCAATAGATGGCCGTTATTTGTTGCTGACTCTGAAAATAGCCGTTTTTTGACGGTTTTTGGCTGTTTTCTCTGAACAGACGAATAGTAGACAAAAATTTGGATTGTCAGCACCTGCGTAATTTATTGCTTGAGAAATAAAGACCCACTTATGCAAGGAAAAAATCATATATAATTTCAATTTGGAGTTGTATCAATAAAGATTACAGGTGAAACCGAAACCTGTAATCTTTACTGATACAACTCCAAATTACACATGATTTTTTCCTTGCGTAAATAGGTCTTTATTTCTGAACCAATTTGGCCCGTTTATGGCTCAAAAAATCAAGTAAAAAATTACGCAGGTGCTGACAATCCGAATTTTTGTCTATTATTCGTCTGTTCAGAGAAAACAGCCGAAAACCGTCGAAAAACGGCTATTTTCGGAGCCAGCGACAAGTAACGCCATCTATCGGATTAAAATCTCAGGGAGTTTGCCATGGAATCACCTTAAGCGTGGCTTTTAAACTACACCCTTGAGAATTTATTCTGAGCCTAGGTATTGTGGCAATCCAGAATGAAATGGATCTATTCCAACCTCAGTTCTGTTCTGTTTATCAAACATTTTGATAAGGCTCCCAGTCTCACCTTAGGAAGAATTAGCTACGAAATGATTGTAAATGAAACTACAATCTGTCATTTTAAATGGCAGTCCTGCATAGTTAAAGTATGGAGACTGAGCGAATGAGGACCAATTTACATGCTTTGTTTTTGGGTAAGAAGACACACATTTTTTCGGTATCCATGATTGTCTGTCTATTTTTTAAACGTTTCACATTAACTTTAGTTTTAATATCGTCATCAATTAATTGTTGAAGTACCTATTTGGTAGTTGTCTGAATAAAAAATTCTTCGCTGCATGATTTAAAGATATTACAGCAAATTGTAAAATATTTTTGCAATTTAAGAATGTGTTTCTGATCATAATCCGTGCTGCAATTGTAAAATTTAAAAAGGAATGATATGAAAGTTTTGTTTGCGCATAAACAAAGTTTGATGGAATTTCGGTTTGTTTGTAAGTCTAGTGCATGATTAGGATCAGAAATATATCATCTATGATGTATTCAAATTCAGTTTATTTTATTGATCGATTTTTTACCATCGCTAGCTTCTAAAGAATATCTTGCTTTTCCCCTTAATCAATGTTTGTTCTTGGAAGTGAATGGATTCAGTTATTTAAGAAAGATGATCTGTCCTCGATGTTAGTGGATAATTACTATAAATTAATTAAATTAAGTTGTACATACATTCGTATTTTCAATTAAAGTGTCCATTCGGACAGTTCGGTCAGATCTTAATGGTTGGTTTAAATCTTTTCTATGATATTCTTTCATTTTCTCTCTTATCCAAGAGACAGTGATATTAGAATGAAAGAAGAAGAGAAGAATACCTACCATATTTGTTAGATTTCTGAATCCATTCGGTATGATGCTTTTTTTCATTCATCAGAAGAGCATAGAGGTGCAACTACAATTTAAATAAAATGAAATTAAGATAAGAAATCAGAGTTAGAAGTAGCTCTGTTGTTCAGAGCTTCATAGCCTGAATTCAGAGCTTTGATCAATTCCTGCCACTGGTGCTACTCCAGAGCTGTTCCTATACCTTTCATTTTTTAACACAGTTCCATTTACTTCCGATTGAAGCTGCGCTCGTACTCTTTTGATAAATAAAAAAAAATGCTGCATTTCTTCATCAGAAATTTGAAAAGCACAAAAGTTATTCAGATCATTTTTGTCCTTCTTTTCATTCAGCCTAGAATGACTTCCTTTCTCCATGAGTTGCACAGTTTCTTATTTTTTAAAGAATCCCACTCCCTCCCTCTCTCTCTCTCTCTCTCTCTCTCTCTCTCTCTCTCTCTCTCTCTCTCTCTCTCTCTCTCTCTCTGTCTCTGTCTCTCTCCTTTTCAATGAAGACTGATTAATTTTAGCAAAATCTTATCTTCTGATTTCAGGCTTAAAAACTCTAACTCATTGAATCGAAGATTTTGTTCCCTTTTCTTGTTCTCCTTGATAACTTTTCCTTGTATATCTAAAATTTCGGGCAACATATAAGCGGCCTTTAAAATTTACTGGACTAAATCTCAGCAATGAAATTTTCAAGATACCTCTGTTAGAGAATTTGAAAAAAATCATGCAGAGAATGAACGAAGAATTATTTTAGACTTGAAAGGTTTATTTTTGTCAATGCCTGAATTATAAATTTTGCTGTTTGCTAACTGAAAGAAAAGTGTGTTTGCTAGATTTAGATACAATCTCTGAACTAGCTCTTTTTATTCATGATCTTTTTCCTTCTTTTACCATATTTTTAGGTTTCTCAAAATTTGATCAATGTCAGTCTTTTACAAGCCGAATTATAAAATAGTCTGTCTTTTCTCGCCACACAATCCCTGATTATCTGTCTCAATGACTCTGAAAACTTTTGCTATTCATTTGAATTTCTGATGAAACAAGACTCATATAAATTGCTTTTATACTATAATTCAGCGAGTATTCTCTGTTAAGAATATACATGTATTTATACATCTATCTTGCTCCTTTCTATACTCATTGTTTCCCCTTTTCTCAAAGCTCAAGTTAAGTGTAACTCATATTTATAGGAAACAATTATGTACATGCCAGGAAAATGAGTAGGCAGCATGATGTGCTCAAAATATACTGACGGTTATAAAAGTAAAGTTTTCGGCGAGTGAAACTTCTTCTACCAATATCTACATATTTATTATTTACACCAGGTCTGACCATTAGCTCCTTTAGCAAAACTTGAATGTTATAGTACGTATTCATGTTGGTTAAAAGCATTTAGCATTTTCTTGTTTGGCTAAAGTAAGAAGTTACATGTATTCTTTGTATTTGAGTTCTCAAACTGAGGGCTTCGTGTGAGCCTGTTTCTGCCGATTTTTACTCCAGGCCAGACCTGGTGTTTTTGGACCTGTTTCTTCGTCTTTTTGTGGTGTCTACCAATTTTGTGTTTCTGGAAGGTTCCCTATCATGCAATCCTGATTATTGTCATGACAACCCCTTTGTGTCCAAAGTCTTTTCTCGAATATACGTTATCCTGGTAGTTTTTGTGCTTTATCATTTTAATCGAGCTCTCTTTAACTCAGATTCTGTTTTTATAAATTTTTATCCGGTTACATATTTTGTCCGGTTTCTTTTTTTGACCGGTTACTTTATTTTTTGTGGTTACTTATTCAGTCTGGTTACTTTTTTAGTCCAGTTACTTTTTTTATGGTTACTTTTTTTGTCTGATTATATTCTTTGCTCACTTCTCACCTTGCTAACTATTCACTTGGGGTGATTTAAGTAAATCTGTCGGGGAAAAAAAAAATGTGAGTCTGAGGTAATTAAGGTTTGATTCAATGAAGGCTCTCATTTAGTGTGCTTTCGGAAGTATTCAAATTTTCATCTCTTCAATCAGTGACATAATGGGAACCATAATAGGCGGAACCCCAGTAGTGCTAGTTGAGGGGCCCTTGCAAGGTTTTGAACTAAGAACCCTTGATCTTGCCTTAAGAAATGCCCCCCTTCCTCTAAACTTTGGAACAGAGAGTTGTTTTGGTTGTTTGTATTAATGTTTTCTAGCTTACATATTCTTTGAAATTATAGTCACAAGAGAAGCTGAAGTCAAATAAGAAATACCCTGTTAGCTTTCAAATTTCAATAATCAGTCAAGTTTTCTGCTAAAACGAAATGAGTGTAGCGTTTGTGATACCCAGATCAGAGATATTGGACTAGTAAATTTAAGGGGTGTGCGAATCCGCGTATTTCGAATCCGAATCCGACGGGATTCGGATTTGGGATTCGAAATTTTTTTTCGGATTCGAAATTTTCGAATCTTTTTTTTTTTTTTTTTTTTTTTTTTTTTTTTTTTTTTTTTCATTTACATTTATAATTTTTTCGTTTTTCTAACTTTTCTTTTCCTTCCATTTGTTTTTTCTTCCTCTTCCCCTCTATACATTAGCGCCTGCTAAAACGACGGAAACTACTATTATCACGATTCGGTACAAATGCGGCGCCGGCGCGTCTTCCGAATATCGATGAACCTAAACGGGGATAACGGGCGGTAATAGATCAACACCAAAAGTGCGCGCGACCAGCGAAATAGAATAGTAAAGATAAATCAGAAAACAAATATTTTCTTCTCATTTTTCATTACATCGTAAGGAAAATAAAAGCGCCGCACTTTAAAACAATTTTTTTCGAACTTTTACGGCGTGGATTTGGTTCGGATTCGGGAAAATTTGATTTTAAGATTCGGATTTGGAATGAAAAAACTGGATTCGCACACCCCTAACTAAATTTGCAAGGGAAATTTAATTGCTTGGTAGGGCCTTTGAATCAGGAAGCGCGTCTTTGGATAGAAGATGTTATAGCTTACTTAATATCTGTTTCTGTGCATCTGTGAAATTGGTCGCACAAGGTATCACTACTGAAATCCATCAGCTGCTATAATGGCTTGTGAATAAAACTTAATTAGTCGCCCAAAAATTGATTTCCGTGTTTATAATTTTTGATTTCTCTCAATTTTTTTTTTTTATTTTTTTTAAATAACACTCGACTTTTTTTTTTTGTATTTATTCAGATTGTGATATTTTCTGTATAATTTATTTTATTGTTTACTCCTGTTTTGTTTTCTTAGCTTGTCTTGTTTCTTTGTTTTAAATTATGAAGAAAATGTGGATGTTTTTCTTTTGTAACGATTTATTTTATAATTTTCATCAGTTTTGAATCAAAAGTGACAAAACAAAAGCTGTTTTAGCATTAGTACTTTTAAGCAAATACCTATTGGTGTTAAACCAATGAAACTGTTCCCATCAGTCAAGTTACTTTATTTCTTGTCTTTCTTTCTGATGATGCTGGGAACCTTTGCAAAAGTGTTAGCATTTCTTCTTCAAAAGATGTAGGTCCCCCCCTCCCCCACTCCAATTCAATTTATGTACCTAATTACAAGTAATCTGCCTCGCTAAGGAAGAACGCCGTAAGCGACATGTGTTACTTATGCTGTTTTGCAATGTAGCTCGGGTTCCCTATTCTTCAGTTTACCCTCAATCTTAAACCTCCAATGCCTCTAATGGTTTGACCTTCCAAGGAGTCCAGCATTGAACAATAGACGATCGGCCTTTCCTAAATGCTTGGACAGGCAGACAGCCTTTGTTAGAGAGAGTTGAGTGACCAGGTCGGTACAACAATATTAAACTCCTGAGTCCTGAAGAGGAACTTGGTATAAGAATAGAGGTCTGAGCTATACTGCAAAAACAGTCTAAGTAACACATGGCGCTTACAGCGTTCTTCCTTAGCATGGCAGTAATCCTCTTCAGTTTTTCTCCATCCAATTTCATATTTTTTTCTCTTTTTTTTTTCATCATTTTTTTAACTTATGTCTAACACTTACGTTGGTTAAAAATTGGTTGTGAAAAAGGAATAAGAACTGCAAGAGTAGCAGTTTCATGGCCTCCTGAATCAACAACGCTCGTTGCTGCAAAATTATTCTGTGATAAATTAAAAAAAATGGAACCAAATAATGTTAACTGCGCAGTTTTAGAACATCCTAAAATCAAAATTTCTTCTCAAGAATTTTTACTCTCAATTGTTCCCTGAAAGCAGATAAGTGGTGCCAATCACTTCTCTCTTGTGAACTCGAAAATTTCACTCAATTGATTAGCCGTACAATTGCAAACTAATCATGACAAAAATTATAATGTTGTGAATTTTTTGCGTAACTTTATCTTGAAGAGTGAGTTAGATTTAGGAAATTCTAGTTTGATTAATTTAAGCGTATTATCTTCATGATGATGCTCTTTGCTGTTGTCAGTTTTATAACTTTAATAAAGAAATGGTTAAACTGACCAAACATCAAGAATAGTCGTGTTTTATTTTTATTTTCTAAATCTTTTTTTGATGCATAACCAATTTTTTAATTTCTTTTCTGTCTCTTTCAATGTCTCATTTATCTATCTGAAAGGGGTATTTTTGCCTATGGACTGACGATGTAAATTTGCTCAAAGGAAATTAGAGTTTTATTATTATTATGAATGTGAGAATTTTGAGGAATAGAAACCAGTACGGCAAAAAGTTTTAGGAAATAATCTGAAGCTGGAATCCCTCAATCCCTTTTAATTTTTAAATTATTTTACTGTGCTTAAAAAATCTATATGCCACCGCATTGCAACTTTTTTTCTGTGGAATGTTCTAAAATAGCAGCTGTTTTATTTTGTTCACCTCTGAAAGTAAATCAATTTATACTCTCATGGTCACTCCCACCAAAGATTTGATTTAACGGGCGTCGGTGTCAATTTTTTTGTTTCCTTCATTTTTCAAGAAGCACTTTGTGAGCTAAGTCCAATCCCCCCCCCCGAAAGCTAACTGAGAACTGCGGTTTCATAGTTTTAAACAAATATAGTATTCCTAAACATTTCCTCTTTGTATCTCTATCAGAAGAGCCATAGTTATTATTCTAAAATTTAAATTTTTTGTTTGACTAGAAACACTGCTTCGACAAGCTTGTATAGCAATTTCTTTGAGATCTGAAAATTTGTAGTAATTTTTTTTGTAGATGTAGAGAGATATTTTCAGAGGCTCCAGTGTTTTTCAGTCAATGTTCGCTGGAATTTTTTTTTACTAAACTGTGGAAGCAACGCACAAAGTGCTTTTGCAAAATGCAGGAATCAGAAATTAAAAAGAAAAACCCATTACTATCACTAAACCATTTTATCCATAGTTATTGTTTTTTTTTTTTTTTTTTATAAAATCATCGCTGCAATTGCCTATTTTTTTTTTTAATTTTACCAATGCATGAATTTTTATTATTTTTGCTAGATAGTAGAATTACTACCGGCAGATCCCCTATCTCCTGTCCCTTTCCTTTGTCAATCTTCCTTTTTCAACCATATTTTAATCCGTGCAATCCCGAAGGTAGTTATTTTAAAGCTTTTATCAATAAAAATTACCTCTCCTTAAAATCTTGAAGCAAAAATCAGTATGTAATCAGAATTTTTTTGGCTCGTACCATCACCGTCTATTTCATGTATGTACACGTGTCATTCATGTCTCATACATTTATCATACTTGTATACATGTATTAATCAATTTCAAACTAAAGTCGGATAGAATAATTCTATCACGTAACGTTGTCACTATTTATTTGAAATTGTCACGATGGTTGAAACAAAATTTTTGAGAATAAAAGGTGAAATAATTTACAACATTTTTTCCACATTATTATTCATCCAAAAATAAATCGGATGACCAGCTGTCAAATTTCATGGACAAAATGAAAAAAAAAAGAAAAAAAAAAATGGAAAGCACAAAAAAGTCAAAATGGCAATTACGAATCAAAACGCTGTGCAATCTTATTCCATTTCAACAATTACATACCTCTGTGTTTAAGTATATTTTGATTCAATTTTTTATTTTTTACAATCATGAAATCAGTGAGCCTTATTCAATGCTCGCTCATTTTTTAAATGGGACTCCAGAAACTATTTGTAACCAAAAAGTTCAGTCATTTTTTCTTCTCAGTTTTGATCATACGTATTTGCATGTATTTTTATCAGCTCTATAATTCTTTGATGGTTCAGTTTTTATTTAGTGGATCATTACCAAGGTTTTAAACTACATGGAATGAAACGTGTGCTGGTACGTACTCATTACAATAAAACCTTGCTATTCATAATAGTCACCATAATTTCTGAAATTATTGTATTTGGGTTTCAGGAAATTTTGGGTTGGGGGTAGGCATAAAAAAAACTTTTCTTCAAAATCTTTTGCTTACTTAATTTTTTTTTTCTTTCTCTTTTGCATAATTGATAATAATGATAATACTTAAAAAATGTGTGATTTTTGCTTTCGATCAAATCTTATAACTGCGATTGTATGAGCGTTAAAATTTGAAATTGCAGCCGAATATTTTTTGTGACTTAATGAAATTATGGATGGCAAGGTTCTATTGTATTGTAATAAAAAAAAAACTTCAAGCATTACCAAAAACCATTATTACCATTACCATCATTACCATTAACATTACCAAAAATTCACATTTTTGTCCTAAACTTGTCCTCCACTCGTTATTTTTATTTTTCATGTTTTTTTCTTTTATGTAGGAGTACTTTTATCTCTAAAATCTTCATGGACTGTAAGTAGAATACTTTAGTTGTAAGCTTTAGCGTAATTACCGATTTTAATCAAACAAGAATTGTATATTGTAAAATTATTATCTATAAGCTATCTATAAATATACTACTATTAATATAAGTATGATGTATTTGTAATTTAAATTTAAATTGTCTTTTCAACTTTTACAATTATTTGCGTTTCAATATAGGTATTTATAATGGCTAAACATGGTTGTTTTTCATTTACTTAACGTCCTTCCAGTGTTGCCAGATCCTTCAGCTTTTTCTATGTGTCCTTATGGGAAAAGCTGCAAGATCTGGTAACACTGGATCCTTCCTCCTCAAGAACCAAGAAAGGAGCAATGAGCAGAAAGAAATGAGTGAAGCAAGAGATTTGTTTTTTCCCCCTAAAAGAAAAAAGAAAAGAAATTAGAATTCTGTGGAAATTCCTCTCAAATATTGACTTTCTCTCCTTTTGATTTCTTTGTTGGTTTACTAGTTTAGCCCCCTTCCCCCTCCCTGGCTGTCTATTTCAAGGGAAACCCCCCCTCCCCTCTTTTAGGTCCCTATTACTTTGTTGAACTCTTAAAATGGTTTCTCATTACTGTGTAACGAGGTATTTATCCACTAGATAGCACCATCAGTCCCTTTTTTTTAGGTTTTGACTTTGATGGCTCATAAATTTTTTCCGAGACCAAAAATCAGAAAAATCAGGTCTTTGGGACTCGTGTAATTTTTTGCTATAGCTTTTTTGTTCAATCCCAACAAAATTGTTGCAATTTGAAAAATTTTTGGTTGAACAAAAATTTTGCTTAATTTTAAGCTTTTGAATGCACACCCCAATCATTGCCTAGAATTGCCTATTTTTTCAAAATTGGCTGTCTAAAAATTTGAGGGTTTTGATGGTTTAGAAGAAAAGAGAAGATTGTTTATTTGTGATTATTTAGCCCCTTCACTTTTTTGACCCACGCGCTGCCCATGGTAACATAAAACTATCTAGATGATTGTCGGCAATTAAACCATCATGAATGAGTCTATAACACAAGGAGCATTTGATTGATGATAGTTCAAGGCACTTAACATTTACTAAGGTGTAAAAATTGAGATGTGAAATTTTGTCTGGGAGAAAAAGGCAGGAGAAGAATAATTTGCGACATTGAAAATTATCCTTTACTTGCATAATGTGCCCCCAAACAAGCCCCTTTGATGCTACACCCCTCCAAAATCTGGAACTGGTTCTTTATAAACCAGTCCCAATAAATTATCAATAAAGGATGTACACGGACTGCAAATACTTTGTTTCATTTGATTCCGACTTTAAGGGGTCCTCTGAAACCAAAACAAAAGGACCTAAAACAATCCTTAACTGAATTAGGTAGGAAGTTACAAGCGTAATCAAAGAATAATGGTTTTTCCGGGATTAATTACTGTTTTGGGTAAGGATTGATGTGGAACTCTGTGAATTTTTCCATCGAACAGTGCCTAGTAGAACCAGCTTTCATTTGCACTTTGGTACGGTTTTTTACGGTTGTCAAATGCTAGATTGCCTGCACTACATGCGTGTTTCACTAGCACCAGTCTGGAGTGAGAGTCAGCTGATGAGACCCAGCCGTTATGTAAGCGCGGATAATTCAAACTGGTTTTCACTTTATTGCCCCCTAAATTTTAAATTTCCTCCTGCAGTGGCTATTTTTGAGTTAGTTACATTCTGAAGAAGGTACAAATTGCTACAAGACCGCCACACAACGATGAGAGGTTTTCTGAGTTAGTAACTCTATGAATGGCAAGTCCCCCCTCCCATCAGTATTTTGAAATTGCCTAAAGGGCGCGATTTTGAGCCACGAAACTTTTACAGGGCGATAAAAAATGCTACAAAACTGGTATAAAACAATGGCATAGTCTATACTTGAAAATTGTAAATTTTCATTACAATAGGGGGGGGGGCTAATAGTAAGCCAGTGTCAATATATAGCCGGGTTACCCCAGGCAAAGGAAAAAAAAAAAAAAAAATAGGGTGGGAGGCTCCTGCCCCCAATCACATTTACTATAAGTCGTAAAATTTTCGATCGCCGAAATTTTTCTCAGGGGTCAAAAACTCTGAAAAACTGCAACAAGACGAAGATAGAATTTTCAAGTTTGTAATGTTACAAACAGGGAAACATGTCCTCAATTTTGACGGAGGATGTAATTTTGAGTTGCAAAACTCATTAATAAGAGTGTTAGAAAACGCTTCAAAACTACTTAAAAATCACGGCATGGTCCAACTTTGAAAATCGTAAGTTGAGGCCGGCGTTTCCCCCGCGTCCCCAACATCAAGTGTACCCTCCACCCTTAAATTTTGGGTCACGATATGGTTTCAAAACGTTCTAAATCTGCTAAAAACTGACTGTAAATGAAGAAGATAAGAATTACAGATCGGGTGGACTGGGGAAATAGACGTCTTTGTTTTTACCACCTGCGCGCTTACGATCCGCACTCCGTCCAATTAAATTTTGGCGCTATCAGAGAAGTGGCTCAAAAAAAAAGTAGAGGGGGAAAAGTTGAGTCATCAACGAGAGTAATCATTGGTCAGCAGCATTCCACACACGAACCTCCATAATGTCGTTATCACAGTATCACTCCCACCATGATCATGACTCCCACTCTCACTTCTTGCCAGCAACGCTAACACACACACACACGCAGCGTAACAGCGTTTATTGTCAAGTCTTTCGAAGCCACGTAACTTGTTGTGAGTTCGTGACCAGTTGCCACAGGCTGATTAGCTTGAGAGTTCGTTGCCGTCGAGGCTGATAAGCTATCAGCTGTGTTACAATTTTTAGGATAATCACAGCTTCCAGTGTTTTGAATACAATTTTTTCCTAACAATTTTTTCCTTGGCGTTCTCCTAACCTCAATTTTATCCGGCTTCAACATGCCAGCTGACAAGAGACCTCAAATTTTTTACACCAAGGTAGGTATTAATTTTCGTTCAAAGCCCTTTGTTTTACCTTATGGTTTATGTAACGCCCTATGACGGTTATGACTCGAATTTACCATTGTTTTCTATCTTTATGTTTTTCATTTTTTCATTTTTCTTGTTTCAACATCGACACTGTGCCCACTGAAGTCCCAATAATTGGTAAAAATTACTATCAGTCTAAGGATTATTATTAGTTGTCATTTATACCTATCTAATTGTCTTGCTTTCCTACCTTTGTTTACATTCTCATCACTTTTAAAACTGTTACCATATGCCTCGAAGGCTCTTTTCTGTAACTTTGGCGGCAGGGAGGTTTGTCATCTTCATTTTTACATCTAACTTTGAGACTGTCACAAGCCATATTTGTCATCTTCATTTTCACTTCAAAATTTGAGACTGTCAGAAGCTGTAGGTATTTTTTTATGTCCTCAATCGCTCGCTGTGGTCCACAGTCACTGTTTCTTTTTGAGGGTGCCCGCAAACGAGCAGAGCTGCTTGAGCAAGAACACTGCGGGATTTCCCTTTCCCCAGGCCACTAGCACTGCTGCAAGCAATTGTGGACCACAATCGTCCACCTAATTATGAGTGCGTGGACCATCGTGGACGGAGATGATGAGTACTGTACAGTGCGCAATCGGCACTGTGCAGCCACGTGACTTTGTAGGCAGAGTCCACAATACATTCGCAGTTAGCGTTTGCAAAATCATCGTGGACATAAAATAAGATGGATTTATTAAAGCAAGTAGGTAGAACTCGTTTTATGAAATATGGCAGATGACAGCTTGCCTGGCTTCTTGAGCTGTTGGTTAGTTTACGTCAGTGTGGAGAAACCAGTGGCGTAGCCAGGAATTTTTCTAGGGGGGGTCTGAGGTCCGAAAATTGTCAAGGGGGGGGGGTCCAAAGATACTAATTTGGTCAAATTTGTCTGAAAACGCAAAAAATTACCTTTTTATAGGACGAATTTTGGTGTCAAGGGGGGGGGGGTCCAGACCTCCTGGACCCCCCCCTCCCTGGCTACGCCACTGGGAGAAACACAAACTCTCCCGCTGGGCAGTCAACAAGCGGATCTATCATCTGCCAACTCTCATGAAATAATCTCTACAAGCAGTTGCATTTGTGTTGTGTTGAAGATTCGATGCAACCTGCACTGCCTGATGTAAACCAAACTTTACTTGGTTTTGAGAGAACAAGAGAGAACAAAGGAAAGAATATGTTGTTTTCACGATTATTGTAAGTTGCGTCAAGTCACCATCGCAGGACTTATGAAACGTGACAAACAGGTAACATGAAACGTTGCTTGATTCTCTAAAACTTAGCTATAAAACCGTCATTAAGGCTACCTATATAAAACCATTTCAAATCTATCTGAAAAGTTATCTGTTTCGTGTTTTTTCAAAATTACCTATTAGGTATTGATAGATTAATCTGTAATTAAAGAAAATGGTAATGAATATTTAGTAATTATTACTGATGTCAAGACAAAGAACTACCAAACTATCTTTCTCTCTGTCTGTGATGGTTTTGGTTTTTTTTTACTGGATGCCGATTATTCCCGTACTTTACTCACTAGTTGTCAACTTTAATTTTTTTTCTCAGTTTTTTTTTTTTTTCTGATCTGCCTCTCTTTGGTAATGTATTGTTTCTGTTCTTAATTTCTTTCAGCTATTCATCAATAATGAATTCGTTCATGCAAAAAATGGAAAAACTTTCCCCACTGTGAATCCAACCACTGGCAAGAAAATAATAGATGTCTCTGAAGCTGATAAGGTATGGTTTTTTTTGTCCTGGAATAAATGTTGACTCTGATTTTATTATTAATTTATTTATTCATCTATCTGTCTATTTATCTATCTATCTGTCTATCTATCTATCTATCTATCTATCTATCTATCTATCTATCTATTGATCTATCTATCTAATGTAAATGTCTATTATTGACAGCGTCTCAATCATTGACATTTCTCCATTATTTTACATTTATTAAGCTTTGAATTGAGGGAAAGCAATCGCGGAGGAAGGCATATATAATACCAAAGGCAGCTGAACTTGATAAGAACAGTTTCAACTTTCAACTGCATAGGCAGCAGCAGCAGCATTCATCATCAAAAAAAGCTTTTGAACCACAGATCTTGACATAGCTAGTTTCTTGGTTTGGCATAGTGATTTTGCTAAGGAAGTAGGAATAGAATATTTTTATCTTCAGATTTTCAATGGAAATTTTTGGATTTGTTTTTTTTTTCTTTCTACTTTAGGTTTAAAATCTTTTCCATGATTACTTGGTGGGTTTTTCTTCTCAGTTTGAATTTTTTCCTGGTGTCAATCCGGTTTTACCCCAGGATACCTATTTAAGTGATAGTATCCGGAACATTGAAAACACTGATTGGGTACCCAGTTATTAAAATAAGCCTGAATTTTTTTGCTGTCCCAACTACTTACACCTCAATCTAAGTGACTTTGTAAGACTTTTAACCTCAGACGGACTTTGAAAATACCTATTGTTTCTCTTCTTTGATAATCTTGTCTTCAAAGCAGTCTGTCAATTCCTTCAATTAAGGCATCCTTTGCTGAATTAGCTTTGGGCTCAGTACATTGGATTAAGTATGGAACCAAAAAAGAGGGGCTGTTTCAAGCTTTTGCTACAGATGAAATGAGTGTCCTTTTTCATAGATCAGCCAGCAAAAATAATGATGGTTTTCATGGAAACTGCTGAAATCCGTTTATTATGATGTTCATCTATTTGGCCACACATGAACAAATTGATAAATTTTTTGGTTGATACAGGATAAAACCAAAATTTTGATTCAGCTGTGACAAAGCTTGGTTAAACCTCATTATTAGCAGAGTTCTTCAAAACATAATTTTGAATGACAATGTGCGATTTTTAAAATGATAGTGATTAAAACATGCTTGAATGGAGCTCTTGCAAACTTTTGCTATAGGAGGCATAAAAACCTGTAAACATGACGATGAGTACCCCAAAATATCACAAAATTTACTCTTAGAATGGGGCTTAATGGCGGAGAGTATCATGGGAGATTCCTACCTAAATTGAGACATATCTTGGTGTTTCCGTTGAGATAGTGACGAATTAGGTATCTCCCATGATACTGCGTTGAACCGCGATTACCATCTTGCAGTTTTAGCAATTGTGTGAGTTTATTTCTAACTTTAAGACTTTCGTAGTGTGATAGGTGTCTAATTGGATTTAAAAATTGCTTCAAAGTAGTTTAAATTATCAAAATTTTCTAGCCAAAACTTCACAGGAAAGAAATGGTTTTTGAAAACCAAAGAAACTTAACCCTTTGCACTCCAGTGTCGGGTGCGGCCCGACATTGAAAAAATGCCGATATTATCCATTGTCGGGCCGGACCGGACATAAAGTTTGAGCTTTCGAAGCTTCACCGTCGGGTGTGGCCCGAATCATGAGAAGACTTAATTTGATTGTAATTTCATAAGATCATTATCATACAACATGTAGTTTGTTTGTAAGCTCAAAAATAAAGTGTGATGAATGAAGGCATTTTCACACTAATTATCTCTATTTAATTTGGAGTACCAGGGGCGATTGGGGGAAACATTAATGGAGAGCAAAGGGTTAAAAATAGCTCCAGTGGACCGATCATTTACCATCATTATATTTCCATCAGCTATTCATTGAGAATTGTAAAACTTGGGTGTTGCTGTAGTAACCCTCGATAAAGTGCCCGTTATTTTAACGCTATTCATGAATGGCTTTAGAAATGGGCACTTTACTGATTGTCACCATAGCAAAAGCCAAATTTTAAATTATCGACCAATAGCTAACTCATAGACTGTCTTAACAATTGGTTTAACATTTCTTAACATTGTTTTATTTTTTTCCTATCCGATACTATGAGGGTTAGTTGAAAATTCCCCAAAAATTTCCAAAAACCAACTTTAACTCATTGAAGGGTGAAATTTTTTTTCAAAAATACATTATTTTTTATGCAATTTCCGAATCTCAAGCTAAAACATACTTGCCCCTCTCATTTGACTATAGTGGTTGTTGATATACATATTTTGCGTCTTAACACTCTCAACCCCCCTCCCCAGCTCCCCCCCCCCTCCTCCAAAGAAAGTAAATAAATACCAAGGGTTCGACGTTCGTGTTTGGGAGTGGACAGTTTTTTTTTGTTTTTTTTTTGTTTTTTTTTGTTTTTTTTGTTTTGTTTTGTTTTTTTTACCAAATTTCCTTGGGTTGAATCATCATTTCAGTAAAAAGACAGTGGCAACGTGGTCTGAAACACCCTCCTGTATACCTACTCTGCAAAATACTTTAAGTGAACTGTGAACTAATAATGCATGAAGGCATGCACCTATATATATTAATATTCCTGGAACACTCAAGAGAAGCTTACTAAGCTCTTGAAGAGAACTCTATCCTACTTTGTCTATTGCTGAGCTTAGTCATAGAATAAACACAAATAGTTGTATTTATTCTATAGCTTAATTAATTTTAAGCTGATTCCAGGCTGAAGTCGGGGATCTTCTAATCCACTTGGTGGCGCCACTAGTCACTTTCCGAACTGTCGTATTTTTTGGGTTTTTGAAAGGGATAGCAAATGGTTGAGCTAATTAGGAGAACTTCACGGTGTTCTATAATTTTTTATGGATTTTTTGAGCCATCGATCATTAAAATTGGGTGAAAAATAGTGTCGTCACTTAGAGAACGGATTTCGTCCATCACCTTAATGAGTGCGAGTGAGCCAGATCATATCTCTCTCGCATCCATTAAAGAGATAGCCAAAATCCGTTCTCTATTAATGGCGACTTTATTTTTCATCAAATTTTAATGATTGATGGCTCAAAAAATCCTTAAAAAACTATAAAACACCGTGAAATTCTGCTAATTAGCACAATTATCTGTTATCCCTTTCAAAATACCCAAAAAATACGACATTTCGGAAAGTGACTAGTAGTGCCACCGAGCGGATTGAAAGATCCCTAACTTTATCCTGGAATCACCGAATCGAGCTGAGTGATGAACAAAGTCGGCGGATTAAATTCTCAAGAGCCTGAAAGCTAAGTAATTTGAGTGTTCAAGGGATATTATTAAAAGTGCAAACACTATTTCCTACTTGGGCGCTATGAGTGCTTGGCGGAATTTTCAGGGTGTTTCAGGACCTCGTATATGGCCACTATCTTTTTAGCGATTATAGCGGTAGGTAGGTGGCGCCACGAGTCACTTTTGTACTTTTGGATACAGTGACTGGATAAACCACAGTGCGGCCATTTCGGTCGTCTTCCCGATTGGTCGGATTCCTTAGATCGTGAATTTGAGCATTTAGAAGTATTTTTACGGTTTTATAGAGTTCTCGTACGCAAGTTCGACACGACTGAAGGTCCTCTGTCAAATTTGAAACATATTGGTTCGCAAAATTGAGAGAAATCAACGATTCCCTGTAATTGACCCCCCGCGGTTGCGCACCCAACTTAACACGGGCGCCATAGGGAGGAAGTGTGTTGTTGAGTTACTCGCAAATACTATCGCAACCCCCCACCCCTAAAAATGGTTTATACATAGCATTAATGACTTTTTTCAGACAGGGGGTAGAGAAATCTTCATTCCGATACCCAAGAACAATCATACTCCCCATGCTGTCCATGCTAAAGTGGGTGGCGCTCTTGAGGGGTGGAGGGCGAATGGCCGCACTGTGGTTTATCCAGTCACTGTACTTTTGGAGAAAGTCGTGTTTTTGGCATTTCAAATTGGAAACAAAGAAAAAACGCAAAATCTAAAATAGTCGGCTCTTGCGTGATTTTTTTACTTATGGATTTTTTGAGCCCGAAACGAGCAAAATTGGTTGAGAATTAAATCCGTATTATTGGAAATTAATTCCGCCGTAAGGTTATTGAATGCGAGTGATACTACGTCTATCTGCCTCACTCGCACTCATTGAGGCTCATGGGAATTTTCGTTTTTCCATTATTCCGCATTTTTTTTTTTTTTAGTATTTCTTTGAAACTTTCGAAGAAACACCTCAGAACTTGAAAGCATACTTTAGGGAGATTATGCTGCAGGGAGATTCTCTGCAAGTTTCAAGCTGAAACTCTCAAAAATAAAGCCGGAATATTGGAAATACGAAAATTCCCATAAGCCACAGTGAGTGCTAGTAAGGAAGATAGACGCATAGTAGAGGTATCAATCGCACTCACTAACCTTATGGCGGAATTAATTTCCAATAATATCACGGCTTTCATTCTCAACCAATTTCGATCGTTTTACGCAAAAAATTCGTCGGTGCTGTCGAGGTCATTGGATTTTGCGGTTTTTCTTTGCTTTCAATTTAAAATGCCAAACACTTGACTTTTCCTCATGTGACTAGTGGTGCTATCCATCGGTTTGAAATCTGAAAAAGTTTCGCCTGGAATTACCGTAAAAACGAGGAGACGAAGAAGCAGCCTACATGTTATGATTGTCCTTTTACCGAACAACCGAAGTCCATGGTTGGTGCGACCCAAGGTACTTATATTTAACAGGTATGCTCGACTCGCTTCCCGCGTCATCCTCAGTGGCGCGCAGTCCAAATCACTATAGCCAAGATGGCCGACAAAAGAAGAAAACTGATACTGTTTTCAGAAAAAATTATGGGCTTTCCTGTCCAGGAAAGCAGAAAACAGCCCGATGTTTTCAGGAAAGGGTATATAAGTTTTCTTCTTTTGTCGGCCATCTTGGCTACAGTGATTTGAACTGCGCGCCACTGAGGATGACGTGGGAAGCGAGTCGAGCATACCTGTTAAATATAAGTACCTTGGGTGCGACCTACTTTTATGGAGTTCATGTATTTGTAATTTAAGGTTCGGCCAACTCAAATTTAGATTACGTGTACTGAACTTTTTTTCCATGATGAATTAGCTTTTCTTGGAATCCAAAATTAAGCAGAGGGTCCTGCGCCCAAATGTTTGTCAGTTACGGAAATTTTGCAATAAGTATACTTACTGTCTACCTAAATGAATGACAGCGAGTTAGAGCTCGTTTCAGAAGTGTAAGCGGAGTCCACCGATAATCTTTGGCGATTATTCACTTTTCAGTCCTTTAAAGACGTACATAACTTGTCTGCAACTCTGAATTTTAGGTTTTGAAGCGTCCCTCAATAAAAACGGAAGGCTCAAATTGATTTTCGTTCATTTCCAGCTTATGAGTAGTAATTTTAGAGCTAACGTCGAAATAATTCCAAAGACTATCGATCGAGGTCCATCGCCTGCACTTTTGAAACGAACTACAGACTTATTTTTGTCAGGGATCAATCAAGAATATCAAATCATCGACTTTTCTTTCTCAGTTCACGACAGGCACCCGAAAAACGTAGAAGTACGGTACTCATCAAATTTTGTTACTTTTTGAAAAATGTGGAGGGGGGGGGGGAGAAAATTAAAAATCTGCCGAGCTCTAAAATTTTGTAATCAGCAAATAGCAATGGTATATAAGTTGAAAGTCTAAATGAATTTTCTGCTTCTTTGGCCAAGACGCATGTTTCCTCCTATCCCCTAAAAAAACCCCCAAAAATGTAAACTACCCTCTAGCTGTAGCCATATGGCTACGCTAGGATGTTATGGGTTTTAACTTTTTCAATGCTAGTTTTCCCTGCTGACAATAATCTTGAGCTCTTATTGGCCACTATATTTGGCTCAACGCGTAGCCTTTTTGATGTTGGAGAATGTTCGAAGCCAAACATTTCTCGAATAATAAGCCATTAAAAAAAGCTTTGATAGATTGCGAAGCGTTAATCAAATCGATCTAATGTACGCATTCGCGGTTCTAACCGCAAAATTGTTACGACTCACGGCGGCAATTATTGACGAACTGCCTGTTTCAAACCTTTCTTTACGTTGCAGGAATCACACTTTCAATACGATCTCTAAAAATTGAGTTGTCGAGCATCGTGGATTATCAGCTGGCATTCAAAATTAATATTAATTACTTCTGTGATAATTCAAGTCGGATCAATGTTTCTTATCTGTTATCGACGAGACATCAAGCAAACGAGCTTATTTGTCTATAAAAAAAAAAAAAAAAAAAAAAAAAAAAAAAAAATTTTTATCAAAGTCAGCAGTTGGAACTTTGAAGGCTTAAATTTTAACGTTTGACCCCCAATTTCTCCGAGGGAGGGGGCTTCTTTGTATAGTCTTATTGTTCCTCGAGCCTTCCTCCAGAAAGTCGCCACCACCGTTGCCAGATTGCCCATCAGTAATGTAGCGTTCAATTTGGCAATGTTGTATTTTGTCTATTAGGACCCTCGTAAAAGTTCGAATGCTGTTCACCAGACACCCAATTTATCGATATTTGTCATGTTTTTAAATGGACGCCCTGCAACGTTGTCAAAACTCACGCTACGCCACTGATTGCCACTGATTGCTCATATCTCCTCTCTTGTTATTTTTTCGAATCGAGGAAGATTCGAGGAACACTTGTTAAAATTCGGCTTTTACGGTGCAATTTAGGGACCTTACTTCAGATCTCCTTATGACTTAGCTTGGCTCGAGAAAAACTCAAGCCGAGTCAAGTCAATTGAGAAAAATTTTGCTATTCAGAGACACTCGCCGCACCTTAGGTAAATCGGGCAGTTCTTCAGAAATCTTGAGTTTAGTTCAAAGGAGTTACCTTAAAAGTGTCTCCTTGAGCAGTGTTGCCAATAGTGGACAGATTCGACCACACGTGGACTATTTTGATGAGAATACAGCCACAACTGTCCACAACTGTCCACGCTCCCATGTTCCGATCTACTATCCCTATCCACAGCGTGGACAATTTTCAACTCGAAAACTGTCCACGCGTGGACTATTCACCCTATCCAAACCTGGCTACACTGTCCTTGAGACTTACCTCACACAAGCGCCAATTATTGCCTAGAATTTGGCCGATTAATTTTTGTTCAACAACATTTTTTTTTTTTTTTTTTTTTTTTTTTTCCAAATCACAACCAAATTTGTTGGGTCTAAGTTAAAAAAATCCAGCAAAAAATTACGTGTGTCCCATCGGTTCTATTTTGTTGATTTTTAGTCCTACTAAAAAATTATAAGCCGTCAAAGTTAAAATCTGTCTTAAAGACAGGTGGCGTTATCTAGCGGACTAAGAGCTCGCTACTATGTGGTGTAGATTGTGGAACCAACGTAGAAAAATTGTTCCTAGAAAATTATTTGTCCGCTTTTATAGGCCTCTTCAGACGATCAAATTGGATCCTCAAAGTATCTTGAAAGTCCCACGTTGGCATTTGTTGACCCGTGCGTAACTGATATAATTTTCAAATATTTGCAAAAATTAACGGACATTTGACGTCTTTTTCTAAATGTTGTGTGTCTTGACGGGAAAAGGCCTAACCTAATGGTCGCACTTATAAATTAATAACTGTATATTGTCCCAATGTGCAATTTCATAATTTCATACAGTCGCGTTGCGTGCAATTTGGCAACGTTCGTATTGTATCCATCTAAATTCATGAGAAAGGTCGAATGCGAAAAATTTCACCGAACATACAATAGTTCGATATTTTTTATGGGTTTAAATGGACGGACTGCAACATTGCCAAATGGTCCAGCTACGCCACTGATCTCATGTATGGTTCCATTTGTACCCAATCTCTTTATTTTAAATGTAGGTAAATAATTTACTTTATCAAAAAATGAATTAATTCTATTTTCAAATTATTCTGTCATCAACTGTCTCTTTGGGCTGGGGAGCTGTTGTGCCCCGGTACCATCTTATTGCTCTGATTATTTCTAAAAAAAAAATAAAAAAAAAAAAATGGTTGCCTTTATTTGGTTCAAATTGGCTGAAGTCATTCTAAGTTGAATATGCTCGTGTACTGGTGGTCCTGAAAAGGACCGTTTTCTTTTTCCTACAATTTTCACCATGTGCTTTCACTCCATGGTATTCCTTCTCTTCCTGTTGCGTTTTTTTCCTGGGGAAGGCATTTTCGGAATTTCATGCGTCATCACTTGTCTTCCTTCATTCTTAATTCGTTGGACGGTTTTAACTCCGATTTGAAGTGCTTCAGCAGTCCTTTCCAAGACCTTCGCGACATCCATCAACGGTCCTTGGTTATGTTTCTCTCGTTCAAAGTAGTATATGAGCCGGACGATGAACTCACGGGTTTGGGAGTGGAGCACTTGTCGTTTTCCTTGCCCAAACGTTCTTGCGCTCAGGTCGTCTCTTTGTTCAGGCGTTTCCATGATGTTGACTCGAGGAACTGCAGAGTGGTATTGCGATTTTTGGGCCGAGGTGCCTCCGTTTTATGCCTTGGCGAGATTTTCGTCTCCACCAATCAGCGGTCAGAATGGAGGCGGAGAGGATCCAGCCCCGAACTCTCGGGATTTTCCCCGGACTCGCGTGGATTGGACACCGCTCAAGGTCGACTTCTGCGCGCGCGGCGCGGCGCTGTACAGTGACTGGATAAACCACAGTGCGGCCATTTGCCCTCCACCCCTCAATAGTGCACCCACTTTAACATGGGCAGCATGGGGAGTAGGATTGTTCCTGGGTTTCGGAATGAAATTTTCTCTACCCCCCGTCTGAAAATAGTCATTAATGCTATGTATAAACCATTTTTAGGGCGGGGGGTTGCGATATTTTTTACTAGTGACTCAGGAAAGCACTTCCTCCCTATGGCGCCCGTGTTAAGTTGGGTGCGCATCTGCGGGGGGTCAGTTACGGGGAATCCTTGATTTCTCTTGATTTTGCGAACCAATATGTTTCAAATTTGACAGAAGAACTTCTGTCGTGTCTAACTTGCCTACGAGAACCCTATAAAACTGTTAAAATACTTCTAAATGCTCAAATTCGCGATGTAAGGAATCCGACCAATCAGAAAGACGACCAAAATGACCGCACTGTGGTTTATCCAGTCACTGTACGGCGCTGCGCTGTGTAGCGCAGCGGCGGAAGGCACGCGTAACTTTTCCTTAGTTAGATTTTAATCCGCTCGAGTGCCACAGGCCTCTTTTAAGGGGAGGTTGTAAGCAAAAAAAAAAAAAAAAAAAAACTACATAGGTATGTATATATATTTTTTTTTTAATTTTTTGATTTTTATTTTATTTTATTATGTTCAGCATGTCTCAAGGATCATTTTCAAAAATAACAAAAGGATATAGAGACCCTTGGGTAGGTAGGGAAATTTTAGGATATAATTTACTTTTTTAAGAAAATCCCCGCTTTTAACTGTTCTCCTGAAAAGTTGTAATTTTTTAACTTTCGGTACTCATAACTCAAGTTCTTTTGCCTCTAGAGAGTTCCTTTTTGTTTGAAAATGTTTGTCTTTAATAGACTTACTAAGTTAACTAACTTTTATTGCATGGTTTGGTGGAGAACTGTTAAAATTATACAAAATATGCGAAATACATCTCGTATTTCATGAGATTTTTTAAACAATAAAATTAGTTTTGAAATTTTAATTTAAAAAAAAAGAAAAAAAAAAAGTGAGTCAACATTGTTCAGTTTGTCAAGATGTACATTTTGAAAAAAATGAGCTCTCTAGGTGCAAATGGTCCTGAGAATGAGATATGTGTACCAAAAGTTTGGTAAATTAACATGGTGAAGATAGGGCTTACATTACAACCTTCCCTTAAGGATTTTGACTTCGATGACTAATGATTTTTTTTTTTTTTTTTTTTGTTTTGTTTTTTTTTCTGAGACCAAAAATCCAACAAATCGAACCCATAGGACACGCGTAAATTTTTGCTCGTTTTTTTTTTAAAAAAAAGCTTAATCCTAACAAAACTGGTTGCGATTTGACTAACGAGCTACACCAATAGAGCAGTGGCGCGGCGTAGCGTGCAATATGGCAACGTTGTACTGTGTCCATTTAAACTCATGATAAAGATCGAACTGTTGGGTGTTCGGTGAACACCTTCGCATTCGACCTTTTACATGGGTCAGAGGCGGATTGGCCCCCAAATTCGGACCGGGAAACCAACTTCGGACCGGCCCATATGGGGGCTGTGGGGGACACCCCCCACCTAGGGGGGTTTGGGGGGTCTCCCCCCCCTCCGAGAAAATGTTGGTATTTTCAAGTCAAAAACAACCATCTGAAGCATGTTTGGGTCATCAATTTCATTATTATATGATCGCTGACTCTCTGCGTTTTTGCAGGGTAGAGACTGCCATTTTATCTTAAATATATTAAATATAAAAAAAGTAAAAAAAAAAAAAGAAAAGCCCTTTTCAGGGCTACCTAAACATTCTGAAATATTTCCTCTCTGCTTTCGTTCCAGCCCTAATGAAGCGAATGATCGGCCCGGCCCGGTCAGACCCACATAAAACGAATGAATAAAGCCCGCCCCGCCCGGCCCGACCCGAATTTATGGAATGACAGGTCTGGCCCGGCCCGGCCCGTCCAAAACGTATTGAGTAACCGGCCCGGCCCTGACGTATCGAATGATCGGCCCAGCCCGGCCCTGAAGTATAGAATGATCAGATCGGCCCTAAAAAATCGAATGAATGATCGGCCCGGCCCGGCCCTAAAAAATCGAATGACTGGCCCGCAGCCCAAATTTACCAATTATAAATACATGCACGGCCTCACTTTTATCTTCGTCTATGGTGTTTTCCTTCTTTTTTTCTTCCGCTGTCTCTCCTTTTTTCCTTTTTTCTTCCTTTCTTCCTTTTTTTCTTCCTTTCTTCCTTCCTTTTTTTCTCTTTTTTTCTTATTTTTTTTCCCTCTCACGATCCAACCGGCCCTAAGTGGCCGCGGCCCACCGGGAAATTTCCTGGCGTCCCGGTGGGCCAGTCCGCCTCTGACATGGGTTTACATGGACACAGTACAATGTTGCCAACGTTGAAACACCAAGGAGGCAGCCACGATAGAAATATTTTGTGACTTTTGCACGGGCTCGGTCTGTTTGCTTCATTATTTTAACCTGAAAAATTTAAAAAAATAAAAAGTTTTGACAAATCTGTTTGGAATTGATTTTATACGAAAGTGCCGGTGTTTTAGAGTGGCTATCTGGACACAGAAACCGATATACTTAACTGCCTCTTTCGGAAGGATTTTTTGGTGTATTTGGTGCAAAATTGTCAAAAAAAAACTTACGTCTTCGTACCTTTCTAAAAAAGAAATTGGATAGTGAAAAAGTGCAACAGCGCAACGGAGGAGTGTTCCTCTCGCACCCTTCAGGAACAGTGGCGTAGCGTGCAATTTGGCAACGTTGTAGTGTGTCCATTTAAACCCATGTAAAAGATCGAATGCGAAGGTGTTCACCGAACATACAATCGTTCGATTTTTTTCATGGGTTTAGATGAATTCAATACAACGTTGCCAAATTGCACGATGCACGCACCGCCACTATTCGGAAACCTGTATTTAATGGCATTTTTAAATTCAGCTATGACTCCACTGGCTGAGAAAAAATTACACAGTACAGGTCAGTTTATTGCCCGTAATGTTCGAAATTATTCTTGATTTGCAATATTTTCGCAATCGGTGGAATCGCCGTTAAATTATTAAATTATTCGCAAGTTTTCTAAAGTCAGTGAGGACTCCACCGGTTGAGAAAATATTACAGATCAGAGTATTTTCGTGCTTTAATATTTAATAGTCAGAATTGAATTATGTAATCTTTTCTCAATCGGCGGAATCATTGGTGAATTAAAAAATGCCGTTAAATACACGCAAAATGGCAGCTCTGTCAATCGTGTCAATGCGTTGTATCTTATTACTCTCTTGACTGTCCTTTTTAGACATTTATCTCGATTTAATTGCTACTAATTGCACTTGAAATTGCCCTTTCTTATTAAATATAAACTACTTTTTTTCTTGGGGTGTGCGAATAGCGCAATTCGAATTCGAAAAGTTTGCATCTTTCATGGTTTTTTTCCCCCACGCGTAATGAGACCGGCGCGCGGCCATTCTGCCGATTGCCGCAATGCATGTGGCGATGGTGACGTGCGTGTTATCTACCCACCGATTTGTAGGAGTTTTATGAAGTGTTTCATATATGTGGAAACAGATGCAAAGTTGGCAAAGAAAGCGAGGACTCAAACTGAAGGAGTTCAGTCTACAATCAGTAATTACTTCAAATTTCAAAACCACCCACTAAATGGGATAGCACTGATCTAATTGCCCACTGAATTTATTTTTCCCTTATTAAATTACATATCTTTGCTTTTTTTCGAAACAAAGAACACACTCTTGTCAAGTGTATCATTGAGAATGGGGCTCTTGCAAACTTTTGCTACAAGCAATGGTCCAATCTGATGTAATGACCAGCGAAAACTCAAAAATCACACCGAAAAAGTCTAAAATTCAGCACTAAACTCACAAAACTGCTTTAACGGCAAGATCGTGATGGCGCTTCAACGCAGTTATCATGGGAGATTCCTGTCTAATCTGTCACTTTCTCTACGGAAACACAGAGATATGTCTCATTTTAGATAGGAATCTCCCATGTTACCTGCGTCTTTCCGCCATTATGCCCAATTCTGAGAGTGAATTTCGTGATTTTTCAGTGTTCTCATCGTCATTTTTAACGTTTTTATGCAAGAATCACCTCTTCAATCCTCCGTAGCAAAAGTTTGCAAGAGCCCCATTTGAGACACCGTCGTCCCACAGTTAAATTTCTATTTCCTCTACTTTATGCAATCACAGAGGAAAATAAGTGAGCCGCACTTTGAAATAACTGTTTCGGTAATTTTACCAAGCTGATTATGGTTTGGAATCGGAAAAGACTTTAAGATTTGGATTCTAAATGAAAAAATTGGATTTGCCTTTTTTTGGGTTGACTCCAATTATGGTTGGTTCAACCTAGAAGTCTTTGGCCCAACTCATTTGCTCTATCATGTCTTTTTTTTAAGTATCTTCAGTGGCGGCTCGTGTGATTTGGCAACCATGCAATTTGTCCATTTGAACCTATACAAAATAATCGAATCTTGAAGAGGCTGACAGCCTCCTGGAGAATCGATTCTTTTACATTCGTTTAAAAGGAGGAAAAGCAATGTTGCCAAATTGTACTAGCCGCCACTGAGTATCTTGTTGAAAACTATTTCCTCCATCATACTGCAAACCAAATTTAATGCAAATTCATGTTGAATTTTCAGGCAGACGTAGACTTGGCAGTTGCTGCTGCTAAAAATGCTTTCAAGCTTGGATCAGAATGGAGGAGTCTTGATGCCTCAGCCAGAGGAAAACTCATTTATAAGGTTGGTATCTATCTCTTATTGCCCTCATTTCAAACAAAAGAAAAGTTAGATGCTGATAGATTTTGTAAAGTTCTTGGGAAGTTTTTATTAATGAAAAAAATGAAGTGGAATATTCAAACGACGGAAATTAACTAATATTCTGGTGTCAGTGAGTTTCATGATGTGCAGGGCTAGAAAAGTTTTATCCCTAGAAGCCATAAAATCTTTGTACTATGCGCTTGTGTTTTCATACATTAGTTATAACATTCTTATCTGGGGAGACTCCAGTGGCCGTCATGATGTAATGAACATTTCACTGAACATAAAATCATGACTGTTGGATCTTTTTATATTCTTGAAATGGTAAATCTATTAAAGAATACTGAAAATGTCTTTGTAAAGTTCAAAAATGCACACTCATACTCCACTAGAAATGGAATTGATCTTCAGCTGACTTCTGTAACCAGTGAGACTTATAGTAGGGCAATCTGTGAAATAGCTGCCAAACTGTTTAATAAATTGCCAAACTCCATCAAGGGAATAGAATGTAAGCTCACATTTTCTAGAAGAGCGAAAGCACTGACGTTAAGTAAAGTTTACTGCGATGTCAGTGAATTTTTGAATGATTTCTGCGGGCCGATCATTTACTTCATCGTTAAACGGATCGTTAAGACTGTGTATGAGTAATTCTATTGGTTGAATATTGTAAAGCTGAGCCGTTGCTATGGTAACCATCGTTATAGTGTCCGTTTTTTAAAGGTTACTCATGAATTGCCTTTATAAAACGAGACTCTTAACGATGGTTACCATAGCAACAGCCAAGTTTTGCAGTTTTCGACTAGTAGCATCACTCATAGACAGTTTTAACGATCGGTTTAACGATAAAGTAAATGATCGGCCCGCTGACTTGTACTATAACGTTTGTAATGTTCCATGTACCAAATTTCAAATACAATAGAATACAATAGTTGAAGTGTATCCAATTTTTGTTTAATAATCTTAATCAGTGACCCTTTTTTTGTCCTCCCTTCATTTTTGCAGTTAGCAGATTTAATCGATGAAAATAAAGATTACTTGGCAAATCTTGAGACCTTAGATAATGGAAAACCGTACGAAGATTCACTTTTTGACATGTCGGCTGTTGTGGATACATTCAAGTATTATGCTGGATGGTGTGATAAAATTCATGGAAAAACAATTCCAGTTGGTAAGCGCAATTCAATGTTATTCAAACAACTTTTTTGATGAAAGAAATTTATCAGCAATTAATGTGCATAAATCATTTCAACCTTCGGAACTCATAGAATCTCGATCTTACTCTTGTCGTTCCTTGGAATGTCATGCTTTCTTATGTGGATCTTGATTTAAAAAAAAAAAAAAAACTTGAGCTCATATTTTGTTTATTAGCGCTGAATTTCTTTTGCTTGAACCTTCCTGAATTTCTTCTAAGTGCTTTTCATCTCCGCTTTTCAAAAATATTGATCATAAATTGATCTGGCTGACTGTTTTGGAGCCAGATCAAAATGAATCTCTGAAAATAATTGAGTAGTATTTTGGTAAAAGGGCGTATGACGAAATTTATAGTTTCGAGGAAAACGCATTTGAAAGTTTAGTGGCTTATATTTTCAAAAGTATTCAACATTTTTCAAAAAACTAAAAACAGTTTTGAAGGGCAAGTATTAGAGGACATTTGTACAAAATTTCAGTGGTCTGCCAGCTACCTCATCAAGGCTGTAGATGACAGGTTGTTTTATGGAACAAATTGTACGCCCTTTTACCAGAATATATTTTTTTCCAACATTTCTATGATCAAAAATCTGTAGGGGTATGCGAATATTCGAATTGTATTCGATATTCGAACTCGAATACCGGTTTACTGGTCGGGTCCGAATATCGAATAGCGCTCCTCGAATACCGAATATTCGAGTTCGAATAGTTTGTTCGAATAGTTCGCCGAATATGAACAATTCTGGAAACGTTTTTCTCGTTCTTTCGGCGAAACTAAACATGGTATTCCGCGCCGTTGAACTTCGCGCTTAGACAATCGCGCAGAGCATTGACCGCGCGTCTTCGCGGTGTCAAACGGAATAAAGTAGCTTCCAAGACTCGAGGTGATGCTGATAAGAGGGACTCGCGGAGTCTTTACGAGAACCGACACAGCGCTGACGCAGCGCAAAATGCGTATTCCGCCAAGCAATGACGCGACGCGGCGGCGCCACTGGGACGTGAGGGTTGCCTAACCTCGCATTTGAGGGCACTTTCTCTCGATACTTATCGCGAATAGAGGAAAAAGGAAGGCCGAATGAGAGTGTCCTCTTTGGCTTCTCCTGGAGTTCCGAATGAACACCTGCGCATCGGTAGCTCCGAAGACCTGCGAAAACGATAACAGCACGCGTGGGTAAAGTTAATTTTGGCGTTCCGATTTATTGTTCGAACCGACATGGACAAATAATTACTTAGTAGTATAGTAGTATAGTAATAAAAGCTCAACTTTTTTCTCAAATTGTTCGCCTTCTTTCATTTCAGAACAATTTAATATGGTAGCTTTCTATAATTCATGGGTTATTTAACATTGAAAAGAATTTTTGGAAAAATTTTTGTAGAAAATAGATCGTGAAAAAACAAGTAAAATTATTCGACTATTCGATTATTCGATTCGATATTCGAGGAAATTATTCGAATTCGATTCGAGTGCAAAAAAGTGGTATTCGCACACCCCTAAAAATCTGTATTTTTGAAGACTAGGACAGAGTAAAAAAAGAAAATAAAATCAACTCAAATCAATTGTAAGATTATAACTTTCAATGAAAAATCGGTTAAGTAAAGAAAATCCCTCTGTGGTCTACAAAAAATAAATAAAATAAAATGAAAAAAAAAAAAAAGTAAAAATGTAAATAAAAAAAAATTAAAAAAAAAAATTAAAAAAGAGAGAAATTGCATAGGAAACACCAGTGTTGGGCGAGGAATGTTTGAGTGGTATGACGACTAAGAGAAAAATTTACTGATTGGCGAAAAATTCGCTCGAATAAAGTTCAAATAACCCCTAAACACCACTCGCGCTCAAAAATGTATTCCTTTAAAAGTAAGTAGAGCCATTTTACTTGAACTTTCAGACCAATCCGAATTTTGATCATTTTTGGGGCCAAAAACTGGCCTTATAGGCACTCCTCCTTTTCAATAAAAGTAATTCTCCCTTTCACTTCTACATACATATTTCCATCGACCCTTGCAAGCAGGTGTTATGTCTAACGTAGATAGTTTCAGAAGTCTTTGCATAGATGCACCTTCTGTGATCCTTGTTCTTGTGGAAATTAAAAAAAATTCTCAGGTACCAGTATACCGCAGTATCGTATTCAGAGATATTTTTCCCTGTTTGAATAGGTACCCTGTGGCGTGTTTCAAAACTCTAACAAATTCTAAGTTTTCAAGCCTTCAAAATGATCTGACAAAACATTCCCCAATACTTTAATCATTGATTATTTCAATTGGACCCTCTGTTAAATATGAAATGTTGGCATGGTAGTAGGTAATATTATTTTCTATGAAAGATTAATCACCTTTTGCAGATGGACCTTATTTCAGTTACACAGTGAGGGAGCCAATCGGTGTAGTAGGTCAAATTATTCCCTGGAACTACCCTGCTCTCATGATTGCCTGGAAATGGGGTCCAGCATTAGCTGCAGGTTGCACCGTTGTTTTGAAACCAGCCGAACAAACTCCACTAACTGCTTTATTCATCGCCTCTCTGGCTCAGAAAGTTAGCTTTGTTATTATCTTCCTTAACGCTTAATTTGCATTTTTCTTATCCCTTTGATAATTTCAGTTGGTTTATTTTTACTGATGTGAGTGAAGGTTGGGCAGGAATAACAGGCGAGTGACCGCTAAGGCAGCTGTATTGCAATGAGGCTTTTGCAGCGCAGTAAAGATTATTTCGCAACCTCAAAAGGTATTGTAGTAGGTTCATCTCTTTAATCGTTTTCAAAATTAATCAAATAAAAAGGATGTGGACCTTATAGAAAGTAACTCCGGATGGATTTTTGATTTTTTGGTTTCAAATTTAAGCTCGGGTGATACTGAGGAAAAGTTCTCTCGGCTCCAACTTAATCGTTTGTTAAGTTTTGGAGATTTTGGCAGTTGAAGTGCAGTAAGAAAGGATCACTTTCAGAGCCTATTTGCCCACGAACAATGAGACACTCAAATTTGTCTCTTTATCTACATCAGGCAAACCCTCCTCTTCCCTACCCACTCATTGCTTTTGTATATATAGCATTGTCTTGGGTTCATTACGGAATCTAATTCACGCATTTCGTATGTAACTCATTTCCCTTCCCCCGTGTGATCAATTTTAGTTTACCATGTTATTGTTTACAAATCTGTCTCTGCATGGTTAGAAGCAGGTAAACTGTCAGTTTCCGAGTCTTTTTTTGACGATAGTTGGTGATCGGGATATAAAAGTGGCCCCTTTTGACCGCAATCTGCACTTCAACCGTGAATATGTCTGAAACTGATGGTTGTACAATCTGGCAACGTTGCATTTGGTTCATTTAAATCAATGTAAACTGTTGAACTATCAAAGAATCGGGGATGACTACCTAATTCAATTTTTTGTTTGGGTTTAAACGGAGAAAACGCCACATTGTCAGATAGCACGTTTCGCCCCTGCTTTTCTTTGAGACCAAAAATTTAACAATCCATCGGAAGCCATTTTCCATGAGGCCAGTGTGAGGTCTTCAGGGTGTCTAGCATTAGGAATAAATCTAACAAAGTCAGGGAATTTGATTTTATCGGAGAATAACATGGAATTATCAGAAATTAATATTGTGAGCCAGTCTTGGAATTATAGTCGTAAACCTGGAAATTGAACTCGTGTCTTAATTTTTTCCAGTGTTCCAACTCGATAAAGTTTGAGTTTTCGAAATCTGTGTAGTAAGGTGATTTCTTTCAGCTTCGAAAAAATCAAAAGCATCTTGGAAAATCAGGGAAAAATTAGGGAATTTAGAAGGTGAACATTTCTAGACACTCTGTTTATACATGGGACAACTTTTGAACCAAAGGTGCGAAAGTTTTATTCCTTGTTTTCTTTTAACTTCAAGTTTAATTTAACTGGAGTAAATATTTAGTCCTGAGAAATTGAGAGCTAGTATTTTGAATTGTCTTAAGAAATTGAGAGCTAGTATTTTGAATTTTCCTAAGAAATTGAGAGCTAATATTTTGAATTATTGTGTTATTGCAATAAGTCTCTTCTTATATTTTGCATCTCTACCATGTTTTCGTATATTCTTTAAAAACCAAGCAATTGCCGACTTTTTGGAATAAGCGCCTGAGAAGCGTTTATTTTTCATTATTCCCTGAATCTAGTCAACCTTGTTGTTACTTACTTCAATGAAAAACATTTGAAATATTCCAATTTGGAGTAATTGAGTCTTTTAAAGGATTCAATGATAAATTTTGCACTTATCCATTAAAATGCATCACTGCAAAAACTGGCAGATCAAGTGAGCCAGAGACAAATAAAGAGGGTGCACTATTTGGCTGCAATGGATGCACAATTTACTCTCATACATTCATCAATTCAACAAACAACAGTGCTGATGTTGCCTGGTGAAGGCTCACTTCTTCTTATTCAGCCTATCCTAGAGTATACTATAAGACCCGAGTATTCTCGACGACGCCAGCTTCGGTAGGCAAAATTGACCGCGCGGTTTGAATTTACGTGTATCGGGATGCGGAGTTCTAAGTGCATCGATTTCGCTAATGGAAAATGGCGTCGTTGAGAATACTCGGGTCTTATAGTATACTCTACTATCCAATGTGTTACCCAATGTCACCTCTTAGCACCAGACTGAATAGACTTTCGTACACTCATAATCGGATCGTCAAATGCTTGGTTCTGACTTAATCCACCGCAAACTGTAGAAATTGCAACCTGACATTTCTAACATTCAAACTTTTCATGACCAAGCACCTCCAAAATGGGTTTTTCTTAAATGTACTTTAAATTGGTGGTGAATAAGCACAATACGAGGTACATTGTCAATAAGGATTGACGGGTGTCAAATTGCACAGTTGTTCAAGGAACAGAACATAACAATTGCAACGGTTGGCTCACTTGCCGTTTTGTGGTGGGTCTCGGCTCATCGATGCCAATTTGATGATCCTACTTTGAGCGTGTACAAAGGCCTAATCAGGGAGGTGTTGACTGTTGAATTGTTGAATCCTGGTTGACTGAAAGTTAAGGAAAGTTGACTGAATAAATATATAATATATAAATAAATAAATCAGCGAGATTAACGTGTATGCCTCAAATCAACGTACTCCTGTATAGTGCACCATCTCCTGAAGGGAGCAAAGTAACCAATTGACTTTCATTGACAATCAGCCTTTCTCTACACTCTATGTGATTTCAAAATATTGGCCTCACCAGGAATTTCACAAAACAAACAAACATATCGACATGGAAACAGCGTTTTTCAATTTTTTCTCTCCTCGTCAAAGTTGTTTTTGTCTAGCCTAAACTTTGAGAAATTTCTCATCTGTATATTTAATACTGTAGTTATTAATGAAGAGATGATAGGAAGATAAGTCATTTCGAAGAACTATTTCATCCATTTTGTCCTTGTTTTATGTTCCATTCACATACTAACATGTTTATTCTTATTTTTAGGCTGGATTTCCAGCTGGTGTAATTAATGTCATTCCGGGCTATGGTCCAACAACCGGTGCCGCCATCTCATCTCATCCAGATGTCCACAAGGTTGCTTTCACAGGCTCCACAGAGGTACTTATGACTAACTAAATTTTAGACTTAAGCAAAGCTAATTATAATGAGTTTAGTTTTCTCCACCAGAATAATACTTTTTTATGGATGTACACATTGTGTAGGTTCAAAGTTTTTATTTATTTTATATTTACAGTGAAATTTCGGTTTAACTTTTTTCAGGGGACGGATAGTTGTCAACGTTATATCGAAAAATGTGAAAAAATGCGCTTCGCGGCATGGGAATTCCGTTCTGATTGTTTTAAATCGCGTTATGCAACATCCTCCTCCCCCGGATACTTACACAGCTCTTTGGAGGCTTTTTACCCCAGTAGTGGCAATTGGTCAGAATACGCTGACTCTGCGGTTATCTGCCGAAGAAGCTCTTGTAACGTTGCAATCACCGACCGCGGCACTAGTGCCGCCAGACAATCAGTCTCCGCATGCGACCTGGTCAGTTTGAAATTGAAGGGGCTGGTTGCCCTTGCTCTAGGTGATGAAAAATCTATCCATGCAAAGTCTTTGTAAAACTGCATCTAGCTGCAAACTGTATGTGAGGGGGATAATTTGTAAAATGCCATTGCCGTTAATGTAGTAACAAATGTATTCATTTCCATTGAAATAATATCTGTAAGCATAAGATATATATCTACAAATTTTTCTTTTTTATAGGTTGGTCACTTAATCATGGAAACAGCAGCAAAAACTAACTTGAAAAGGGTGTCATTAGAGTTAGGTGGAAAAAGTCCTCTAGTCATTTTTGATGATGCTGATCGTAAGTGTCTTCGAAAAACTTTTGGCTCTCTCTGTTTTTCTTCTCTTATTCTTTTCAATAATTTTGACCTGAATTTGTTGTTGAAAGCGCAGAGTGGTATCAAAGTGTTCCTTAGGATTTGATCATGTACACTATGTTCAAAAATGTTTAAAGAATTGGCTCTAGCTCCAGCTAATGAAGGTCAAAGGTGGAAAAGCTTTGCTTTCAGAGAGCGGGCGCCAGTGTCGCTTATCGTGCAGATTTGAATGTCACTGCAGGTTGCTGACAGTCCACCTTAAGGGGAGGTTGTAAGCAAACAAAAATGATTTTTTTTTTACTATACTATGTTTAGCATGTCTCAAATATGATTTTCAAATAGACTCTTCAGTAGGGACAATTTAGGATATAATTTTAGTTTTTAAAAAAATTCCCACTTTAAACTGTTCTCCTGAAAAGTTGTAATTGGTCAACTTTCGGTACACATAGCTCAAGTTCTTTTGCACCAAGAGAGCTCATGCTTGTTTAGAAATGTTTGTCTTTATCAGACAAACAAAGTTAACTAACTTTTATTGCATGGTTATGGGAGAAGTATTAAAAGTCAAACAAAATATGCGAAAAATAACTCGTATTTCAAGAGATTTTTTAAAAAATAAAATTAGTTTTGAAATTTTAATTTGAAAAAATAAAAGTTAATTAATTAACATGGTTTAGCTTGTCAAGATGTACATTTTGAAAGAAAAAATGAGATCTCTAGGTGCAAACAGTCTTGAGATATGTGTACCGAAAGTTTGGTAAATGAACACGGTGAAGATAGGGCTTACAACCTCCCCTTGAGAAGTTAGATTCCCCTAAAAGAATCGGTCAAAAAAATTGACTATTTAAATGATTACTTCAAATTCTAGATTTATTCTTGAATGATGTTCTATCCTCAGTTAAAAGTGTTTCAACTTACCTGCCATGCCTATGTGCTAACCTCACTTATATTTTTCAGTGGATGAAGCTGTAGAAATTGCTCACAATGCAGTATTTGCAAATCACGGTCAGAACTGTTGTGCAGGCTCCCGTACTTTCGTTCATGAATCCATCTATGATGATTTTGTCCGCAAATCAGCAGACAAAGCAGCAAACCGAAAAGTTGGTGATCCCTACGAAAAAGGTGTTCTTCAAGGACCTCAGGTATCTCAGTTTATCTTGGATTTACTTTTTCCCTGTGACTTTTAAAATCTGAATAAAATCAACTTTTAACTGAAGCCTAAATTTGAGTGTAGTTTGTACTCTAAACGTGGAATATATTGACTCCTACCATGTAGAGCACCCACCCAATGTGTTGAAATCAATCTATTTTGACAGTGCTATTCTAGAAAAGGAAAGAATCATATGATTGAGACACTCGTTTGGTTTGTAACAATGGGGCTCTTGCAAACTTTTGCTGTAAGCAAATAAATAGTCCAATCTGATATAAAAACCAGCAAAAATCACAAAAATCACACCAAGCAAGTCTAAAATTCTGTAAAGTGAAAGTTCGTTGTGTGGAATCTCGGTCCTGCCCCGAAAAAATTCCACTTTGCAAAAGCTCCAGTTAGGACATTGCGGTCAGAGCAGTGGCATCGCGTGCCATCTGGCAACAATGCAACTGCTCCATTTAAACTCATTAAATATATCAAATTTTCCTTGTGCACTGTGAACCCTCTGAATTCAATCTTTTACTTGAGTTTAAATGGATAGAATACATTGTTGCCAAATTGCACGCGACGCCACTGGGTCAGAGTATGGGAGGTTTCACAGGTTCTGAAAAAAATTCCACTTGGCAAGACATTCCACGTAGAGGACGTTCCATACAACCTATTTTCACTGTAATAAACTCACAGAACTGCTACAACGGCAAGTTTGTAATGGCAGGTAGCATGAGAGTTTCCTGTCTATTTCAGTAAACTCTCGATTTACCGGATTTCAGGGGACCAGCCGAAAAATCCGGTAAACCAAAAACTCGCATTTTTCGCGGCGAAATCGCGGTATTTTTCGGTAGTTTTTTCTCTAACCCCCCCCCCATTTTCACTGTTTTCGAAACCTAAGGGTTATATTTACAAAAGCACAAGAACGTGTGGCGGATTAGAAGATGATAATTAGGAAGTAACCTTTAGTTTGTTGAGTGTTTTCATTTCTCTAGCTAAAAATCTCTTTGGAAAAAGTCAGCTGATTTTTTCCCAAAGAGGTTCAGCCGATCTCGCTGTCAGCCAGTGTTGCCAATGTTGGCAAGTTCTTGAAGTGCCAAAGCCTTAAACTACATGCTTCACGCGTGAGCGCGTGGAGCCAACGTACTACGGGTGGCAACGCTGCGCTGCTGTCAATGCGGAAGGCAACGAAGCTTCCCTGCAGCTTGACGCGTTTTTCAAAACACTGCGACTGATGAGTTTGAGAGTCTTTCATGGTGATTTTTTGAGATCGCGGCATCGTGTCACGGGGAAAAACTGCTATATCTGAGCAAAGTCTGCTAAATTGAGGAGAAATTTCTTCTTGGGACCAAGCACAAATCCGGTAAATCGAATGAAATTTAACATTGTTCTTATGGGACTTTTGCCGGGACCGGAAAAATTTTCTGGTAAATCGCGAAATCCGGTAAATCCCGATCCGGTTAATCGAGAGTTTACTGTACATATTTCACTTTCTCTATGAAAACACAGAGATATGTCTCAATTTAGATGGAAATCTCCCATGATACCTGCGTCTCTTCGCCATTAAGCCTGATTCTGGGAGTGAATTTTGTAATTTTTTAGTGTACTCATCGTCATGTTCACGGGTTATTTTAGAAGAATCAACTCTTCAATCCCCTATAGCCAAAAATTGTAAGAGCCCCATTCCTATTTTTAAACCATTTACTTCTTAGCACTTACATGAAGTCTCTTGAAAGATCATAAAAATTGACTCTCTTATCACTTTTCCTAGAAAAAATGTTCTTTTTTTCAATTGTACAGGTTAAAAAGCATGAGAGAATTTGTCTTAATTTATTTCTGAAAAGTTCTGAGAAATTAAAGTTCCTCTGCATTTTGACTCGCTTTTGTTTTAAATGTATGTATCACTTTAAATGCACAAGTTTTGACCTGCTTTTTGTATTGAATGTCTCAAATGTGTACTACTGTGTTTCAGATAGATCATGATATGTTCAATAAAGTATTGAGTTTAATTGATGCTGGAAAAAGAGAAGGAGCAAAGCTAGAAACTGGAGGTGGTACTTTTGGAAATGAAGGATATTTTGTTCAACCAACTGTGTTTTCAAATGTCACGGATACCATGCGGATAGCACGCGAAGAGGTAATTTTCTATTTAGCGCTCGATGTTTTTCAAAAACCATTCTTTTGAATTGGAATCTCCCAAAATTTCTTGTAGTTGGCCAACTTTAATATCCCTACTGCAAGTATAAGTGAAACTGTGTCACGTGTATTCTTGAACTTTGAATTAAAACTCACCGAAACTCACTGGTTTTTGACGGAGGGGGGGGGATGCAATTTTAGACCCAGTTTCTCGAAACATTGCTCTCCTGAAAATTTTATCCAGTGAAGATAAGGGCACAAGATAAGATAAGGGGATAAGATTTCTTCTTCATCTGTTTCTTTACTCTTTAATTTTTTTGCTCTCTCATTAATTTTTATAGATTTTTGGTCCAGTCCAGTCAATTTTCAAATTCAAAACTCTGGATGAAGTTATCAAGCGAGCCAACCATACTAATTATGGGCTTGCATCAGGAGTAATAACAAAGGATATTAACAAAGCCTTGAAATTTGCTCAGTCTGTCCAATCAGGCTCTGTTTGGTGAGTTATTTCTTCTTTTTTTGTCAGTAATTAGTGTCGACTTTAATCTTTATCTGTTTACAGTTATTATTGGAAATGTACAAAGCAGCCTTTTGAAAAACAAAGTAAAGCAAGAAGCAAAGCAGGTGCTTACTTTGCAAAATATAAAACAAAATGCAAAGAACGCGACCTTAAAAAAGTGGATGCTAAGAACACCGAAAAAAACAGCGTGAGTGGAATTTCGTGGAGCAGCCATAACGTTTGAATACCTAGCGTTTATGCGGTAGCAATAGGACCAAAAAAAGGCTGAATATCTCTCTCATTGGCACGATTGCCTTGCAGCTCTTATTTTGTAAGATGTGGAGCAAAGTGGGTGGGCACGGCTTAAAAAACCTGGATGCAATGGACATAGGCCTTCGTACATGCTTAAAGTAGGATTGTCAAATTAGCATCGGTGAGCCGAAATTCACCGCAAACTGTAGAATTGCCAACCTGACATTTCTAAAATTCAAACATAACTTTGACCAAAACACCTGCAAAATGGGTTTATTAGTTTTGTCGACTGTAGATTGGTGTGGTGAATAGGTGACACACCATACATCGTTAAATAACTCTGCAGTTGGACGGGCTGTCAAATTTCTCAGTTGTTCAATGAACGGAACATCAACCAAACCTGCAACGGTTGGCTCACCTGCCGTTTTGTGGTGGATCTCGGCTCATCGATGCCACTTTGACAATCCTATTTTGAGGGTGTATGGTCTAAACAGCATGAGTGGAGATTCCTTAAGTGCTCAAAGGTTTGGATTCCCAATATTTTTGTGGAGTCGTGGGCAGAAATTTGAACTGAATGCTTGCTTCGAAAACAAAGCAGATCCAAAGTGTCTACTGCTTCTCGAAGCAATTGCGAAGCTTCGCACATCCCTTTGTTATTGATCAGATAGTGATAATTTTGTCTCTAACTATGTATGAACGAATCTTAACGTATGAAGGTTGTGCCTTCTATTGAAATACGTATCGACTAATTTTTATTTGCCTGTTGATTGTTTCAGGATTAATTGTTATGATGCTGTGGTACCACAAGCCCCCTTTGGAGGTTTTAAACTCTCCGGCCAAGGAAGAGAATTGTAAGTTTTCATTTTATTGCTGCTTAGTTCTTTGTTCTTGCTTGATGAGGTGTAATCCTGATCTGCCATTGGCTAGTCTACCACTGGCTAGTACGCCGCTGGCTAATCGTCAGTGGCGGATTGGCCAGAGGCGGTCTAGCCAGCGGCGATTAGCCAGGGGCGGACTAGCCAGTGGCGGACTTGCCAGTGGCGGATTGGCCAGAGGCGGAAAATTATGACTAAAATGGGAGCCCGGGCAGGCAGAGATCTCACGGCGGAGGATCGCGATTAGGTGCTGATCTTTGTTATCAGCGTCCAGTCTGTTGGTGGACGATCGCAACATGGAACACGGTGGAACTAACAAAAAACGGGTTATTTAGTCCAGAGATAAACAAAACAGAGCTTCACTTGAAACATAAAGTTTTTGCGGAAAAAGCTTGAAGTGTCGAACTTTTGGCCGATAATTCGACTCACATCGTATTTGGCCTTTGTTGAATTGCCTGTTGTGTTGATCTCTTTTCTGGTCCCCTAATGGTTTGACACAATGAACTTTTACTGTAATGTATTTGTTAAGTAAATAGTACTTTCTTTTTCTTTTTCAGGGGAGAAGACGCGCTAAATGAATATGTGGAAATCAAAACTGTTACCATCAAAATGCCTTAAGGGGAAAACAAGGCAGTAATTATCCTGGAACTCTCAGCAAGCAATATCGTGATATTTTTGAAATCAAACTTTTTATGTGTTTTCAAACCATTCTGTCTCTCTGAATCAAAATTGACAGCCTCATATGTATATTAAAGGTATCCCCCCCCCCCCATTTAACTTTTTAAGTGTCTATGGTGCCTCTTTTGCGATCCTGAGTCTGGTGACTTCGGCTAATCATCCAATAAACTAGATTAGCTGACTGATGAATCAAAAATTAACAAAATCTGAAATACTCCAATTTTAGACTATCCCAAGTAAAATAAGATATAACCGGAAACCATTCTAAAAATTATATAGAAGGAATCAGTTTTTAGCTGGATTCATCATTGTCATCAGAAGTATTGTTTTAATCTATCCTAAATGCCATTTATTTATGTTTTGAAACTGTACCTCATCTTTCTGTCTAGTAACAGTTTTTTTTTTTTTTGCTGTTAATTGGAAGGAATTAGCGTCCAGCTGAAATCATCGTTTAATACCAGGTATCTTAATCTTATTCTAACCATTCCAAATGCTATTTATTTCTACTTTAAAGTTGTATCTCATTATTCCATTTTGTAATAGTTTTTTATTATTAACCTTTTGCAACTGCTTTCGGTGCTCAAAACAATAAAAAATTTGTATTGAAAACTTTGATATATCTTAAAATTACTCCCACCAAGCAACTCATTTCTCAGAGCTGCTGTCTTGCGTGTAATTAATGGCATTTTTCAATTCACCGACTAGTCCACTGGTTGAAAAAAGATTACACAGTTCAGTTCAGTGTATGACTGTAGTGCACGAAAAAATTCTGATCTGTAATCTTTTCTTAATCGGTAGAAACTTTGCTAATTAATTAAAATAACCGCAAGGTTTTGAAAGTCATCGACGACTCCTCCGGTTGAGAAAAGATTACAGACTAGAGTATTTTCAGGCGTTACAGTCATACACTGAGCTGACTTTTGTAATCTTTTCTCAACCAGTGGAATCATCGATGAATTGAAAAATGTCATTAATTATACGCAAAAAGGCAGCTCTGTCATTTCTATAGGGCACCGCTCTCATTGGCTTATGGGCACTGGCGCCAGTGAATTTTAATGAAATTGAAATGTACTGTGCGTGTCCCTCGAGAAAGAGTGTGTTGTGTCAAAAAATTTCCTCGACAGGTTTTTTTAATGTTTGCATCTCAACTTGGCACTATTTTCTTGGTGCGCAATACTCTTGAGACTGTGCTATTGAGATGGCTCAGCTCTGTGCACATTGATACATCTACTGCCTTCTGTCTACCTGTCCAGCCATCCATGTATTCATTTGTTTACTCCTTTTAGTATAATTCAGGACACTTTTCAAATCACCAACGATTTCACTGATTCAGAAAAACCTAAAAAAGTAAAAATTTTAGTTCAGTGTATGACAGTAATGAAAAAAAATACTCGCATTTGTAACCTTTGCTCAATCGGTGAAGTGGTCGATGACTTTAAAAAACTTGCGGTTATTTTAATACTTAACCAGTGATTGTACCGGTTGAGGAGAGATTACAGATCGGAATATCTTTGAGCAGTACAGTCATACACTGAACTGAATTGAGTAATCTTTTCTCAACCAATGGAATCATGGGTGAATAGAAAAATGTCATCAATGATACGCAAAATGGCAGCCCTGAGTAAAAGTTGAAGGGGAACAGATGCTGTGATTTTATCAATAAATTTGAAACAAAGTAACAGTCAAAACAATTGATTGTATTTATGAATCCTCAATTTGTACATTAGAAATAGATCTTTTTCAGTTTCTTATCGACTATTTACAAATTTAGCAATCCTAAAGAAATATATAAGCTCATTTTTTTTAAAAAAAAAAAAAATGAAGAAAAAGAAAAGGAAAAATATCCTTTTTTGAGATTAGAGTGAAGTCAGGTTGTAGCAATCTAATTAAATACAAAATTTCACTCCACTGAGAAAATTGCTGGGCACTTATGTCATCTCGTCAGTACGATTGGTGTCTATGAACAAGGGATATTAAATCTAGACTTAGGATCCTCTTTAAAATTCTAAATTGCTGATTACACGATCAAATTAAAGCAGAAATTGGAGCATTGATTTATCTGGATTCATCACCATTGTATGACCTCCAATTTGTGCTTCCCTTTCTATTCAGCACTTGAGAAAATTGGAAGAAACAGAAAAAATCGAGTTCCATGAATTGAAATTGTGTATTTGGGATGGACTTATACCAAATCGTAAAGAGTATAATTTGTTAAAAATATTTTTAGTTTTAAATCAAATAATCGTGATGAGTTAGGAAGTTCTAATCATTCCAATCCTCGAACGCAAAAAATGTGACTTGTCTTAATTTTTGCTTAAATACTTTATAAAATTCATAAATGGTCAATGGTGACATTTTTGCCCTGGAACCAGTGTCGCCAGATCCTGCGGCTTTTTATATGTGTTCCAGTGTTGCCAGATTGGGGTTTTAAAAGCCATACGTCTTATATTGATTTAAATGGGGACGACACGGCTTTTTACCCTCGATCTGGCAACACTGTCTGTGTGTTCTTACGGGAAAATCCGCAAGATCAGGCAACACTGCTTGAAACACCCATTTTATGAAGTGCTCTTTGATTTTGTGTCGTTTCACGAAATTCTTTCTTATTTATTATTATTATACTTCTTTTTTTTTTTAACAGTAAACATAATTAATTGGTGCTCATTCATGCTCAAGAAATTACTTGGAGCTATGAAGAAAAGATTATGACGAAAAATATGTACAGCTCATGAAATAGTGGTATAAAATTGAAAGGCCATTTGGAAGGAAATTTGCCCTTACTTAAAGGGGGGGAGTAGTAAAATTGCACTCTTAGTTACATAAAGTAAGATTCTTTCAAAATTCTTGAGGCTTTAGGTAGATATTTAGAGAGTTGATTATTCTGGAGTCTTTTCTTTTCTTTCTTTTGTTTTTTGTCTCTTGTTTTATTTTTTTATTAAATTCAGGCAATAAACGTTAAAAATTTTAGGACTAAAATCACCTCTCCTACACCTCTCTATTTCGGATGCAAAACAAAGAACATAATTTAAAATGGGTTATTGTGGTTGTGAGAGTTCTGCAAAATATCTTTTCAGGGCTGATAGAGGATCGCTTTTGGCAGAGAATACTCCAATCAGAAAGGAAAATTGAATTTATTTTGATACATTTTCTACTTTGGGTAACTTGGGGTTCGCCATGTTCGAAATTGACCATCCCGGCAATCTTCTACAACCAGCCAAGTTATGATGGGCTATGTGCGTCAACCCTGATTGTAAATATAACATCAAAAAGCATGTCGGCTATCTTAAGAAGTGAGCAGGGACGGATGCCAGTTTCTGCTGATAAATTCCAAATCTTGTTTCCGTTAGCTTTTATAGGAGTTTCCAATCTGATTGTTGTAATCTCTGCTTCGGAGGTCAAAATACGGACAGTTTCTTTTAATTCGGCCCGCATGGAAGTTGGAGGGTTCAAAGTTGACAACTTTAACTGCTCGCAACTTTTTGCCGGTTGAATATATTTGAGGCAATAGATCTCAAAAAGATGTAGGTACCTATATCTAATATAGCTTTTTTTAAGATCTAGCTTTCTGCACACATATTTTTCCTTCCAATATCTTTGACCAGCAATAAGTTAGGAGCACTTAAAGTTTTCTACTTTGAGTCATCCTCCAGCCTCTCCCAAATGAGCTCCATTAAAACAACTAGCCTTATTAGGACCTCTAAAGTGATACTCTTTCATCCACTCTATAAACATTTTTTTAAAAATTTTCTGGGACAAAAATTGCTCATTTTTATAAAAGATATCACGTTATTTAATCAATCTTTTTCTGACTGCACTTAAGTGCAGCCTGATCATGGAATTTACTCATTTATCAATCTATTTCTAATCAAAATTTATTTTCCTTTTTTTCTATCTTTTTACAATTTGCACAAAAACCTAACCTTTTTTTTTTGTCAACAGAAAGACATCTCCGCGGTGTCAATTTTTCAGCCTCATTTGGATATGTTTCAACAAAACTAAAATATTAATTGACAGAAAAAAATTATCTCATCTTGTCGTATAATGAGGAAAAAAAAGAGGAAAATCTACATTTTTGGATAGAGAATCAGTTTATCATCAATTAGTTGACTTGTAGAACTAAAAATATTGCTGACTGTTGAAGGCAATAATTGTTGCTTTGCTTTTTTGTTTTGATGGAAAACTTACCCACAAAATGAATATTTGCACTGGTGAAGAGCAGTGGCGTAGCGTGTGATTTGGCAACATTACGGTTCGTCCATTTAAATCCATTGAAAAGATCGAACACCTTCACATTTGACCTTTTACATGGGTTTAAATGGACACAATGCAACGCTGCCAAATTGCACGCAACGCCACTGGTGAAGAGTTATTTTTTCAAGTTTGGGAAGGTATGGGCACCCAGTAAAATTTTCATAGTAATCTCCACTGTGCGCTGTTTTCCTGGGATTGAACAATTTTTAGGGCTCTTTCCGTGAATGTAACTAGAACATTTTTCTAAGGATAGCCATTGGTCACTTCCCGATTATAAAATTAGAGCTTGTCTCAGAAGTAAAGGCGGAGCTCACGGATAAACTTTAGCAAATTTTCAATTTCAATCTTCATGCCTTCAAATCAAAACTCAAAACTTGCCAGTGACTTTGAATTTTTGGATTCTAAAGTGCCCTTCTTTGAAAAGTCAAGGCCAGTCAAGTTCATTATTGGTCAAGGTCTACCTACACTTCTGAAATGAGCTTTGACTTTTCTTTAAAATCGGAGGTTTTTCTCTCTCTTTCCTTCTTTTCTTCTCCTTCTCTATCCCAGTTCCTCTTCTTTTTCGATTCACCAGGGGGGGGGGGGTCGGCCTCTAATCCCCCTTTGCACGTTGTTCCGCCCATGGTTCATGGCTCTCACACTTGAAACCCTTGGCTGTGCTTCTACTATAGGTACTCAAGGTGATTCCAGGGTCAATTAGTGCCAACCATAGGCACCACGTCGCGCTGCTCAAAAAGTCAACAGTTTGGGGCTAATATTGATGAATATACATGAAAACTGTTAATATTAGGAACGTCGGCACTTGGGAGTACTTCAGGAAGATTCCCTGAAATTTTCAAGCTGAAACTTAAAAAAAAAAGCCGGTATGTGGGATGAAATTTCCATGAACCTTAATGTGTGCAAATGAGACAGATGGATGTAGGTCCGCTTTCACAGCTTACGGCGAAATTAATTTCCAATTCTGCGGCTTTCTTTCTGAGCTCAATTTGCTCATTTTGGGCTCAAAAACTCCGTAAAAAAATTACACCAGTGCGCCGAACTGCCGCTGATCTTGGATTTCGCGTTTTTCCCAGTGGCATAGCGTACATTATGGCAACTTTGCAGTTTGTCCATTAAAACTCATGAAAAAGATCAAACTGTTGGGTGTTCGGTGAACATCTTCGCGTTCGACCTGTGACATGGGTTTAAATGGACACAATTCAATGTTGCCAAATTGCACGCTACGATACTGGCACTTTTTTCTCTGTTTTCAATTTAAAATGCCAAAAGCTCGACTTTCCCCCAACGTGACTGGTTTGGCGACAAGTTTCGCCTATAATCACCTTAAAATCCAAATCGCCAAATGGAAAAAGCGGTCGGGAACCATTGCTTCATTACAATCGGAATGAGGAAAAATAAAAAGCATTCTCTAATAAGAAAAAACAAAAACAAAAGACAAAGGACCAGTATTAGCTGGAGAAGTTATTGCTTCGATGAACGATAACGTTTTGCTCTATGGTATTTACAATTTGCCTTGGGAACCGTCTTTGGTACGGCTCCCAGTCCCCGTGTCAATGGGTCACGATCACGTCGGGCGCCGACTTGCTAGATTGGATACTAAACGGTCTTGAGTCTGTGACGGTACCACCGCTGCTCGACTCTTCTTCTGTGCGTGAAAATTTGTCCATCTCTATAACCGCCTCCGCCTTGAACTTGGGCAAATGGGCATCCTTACACTGTGAATTTGAGCTGGAGCTAGTCGTATTGCCGCAGCTCCTAGGATTTGTACTATAACCAAACGTTGTGAAATTGTGCCCATTCACACCGCTACCCTGCTGATGTTGGTTCTTCTGTATAGGCGTCACCGATTTGATAGGGAGTGTGTGAAAATTGTCCGGTATCGTTCTCTTTGTGATCGGTGAGCCGGATTGAGAGTGTTTCGAAGATTGATACACCCTTTGTGTTAAAGGCGGTAATGGGGGTGGAGGCGTTGGTATTTGATTGTAGCTATCGTCTGAGTTGTTGTGGAATAGACTTTCTCTGGTCTGACATTCGCAGTCCTTCATTTCCGGCTGAGCTCCTCCTCCTCCGAAGAGATTGTTGCCTCCAGGGTCTCGGAGGTACAGCCCGTCTTCTTCTTCTTCGTCCCCGGCGTCGTATTCGTGGCTAACCCTCTGCCGCTCGTGTTGGAGGAACATGAGGTTGACGTCACCGACGCCGGAGCCTACGCCTACGCAGCTGCTGACGTCGTGTTTCTTGCAGTTGTTCATCACCGGAAGTGAGTTGTTCCCGGGCACAAAACAGTCCCTGTTCGAGCCCTTGTGGTCCCCGATCTTGGGCAGTTGGAGATGTCGGATGGGCGAAGTGCTCCTCGATCGACTGCTCTCTAAGCTTATGCTACTTTTGACTTTAGGAACGATCGTTGCTACTGGCATCATCATGGACCCTGCAGGCGTCTTCCGGCCTAGTTGGTCCAGTCTTCCCTCCCTTGATTGCTTCGTGTGTTCCTGAAAACCATGTAGGTAGTCTTTGTTAACAATATCAATAATACTTAGGTAACTATAATTTTTTTTTTTTTTTTTTTTTTTTTTTTTTTTTTACTATTTACGATCTTTAGGGTAATTGTTTTAATTAGAACTGAACGGAACACAACGGAATAACACGCCCATTTTTTTTACTGCGGTTCTATGTATAGCTACTTAGATATTGCGGTTCGAGTGCTCCATCGAAACGAAAATGGAACACTCTAATTCTAACTACTCTGACGAGTCGGTCCACCGATCGTGGTATTCGTGGTTACCTACTGATTGTGAGATACAAATTTAACTCGGTCAAATCTTGCCAGTGCAGTTCGTCAATTGTGTGATGTATTCATCGGCAGAAACGCCCCCTCCCCCCGTGCGTTCGGTCAAAAAAGGGGGAGAAAGGGAGAAAGAAAGAGAGAAAAACCAATAAGGGGGTCGCCCAAGGACAAAAATTTCAAAATCCCCCCCCCCCCCCGTTCGCGAGGACTGGATCCACCAATGGATGTTTCGAAAACGGGTGGTATAAGTTAGCCATGGGGACCTTCTAAATCGATTCCCCGGTTTATTCTACGTATAAAGGAATGGTCATTTAAACTGATTCTGAGACGGAAAGTTTAAAAGAAAAAAAGTTCAAACTTTTCGACGATGGATCGTTTGGGCCCCTCATATCTCAACCAAGATTTCTTGAAAATTTCAGAGTCAAAATTTGATGACTGAGACGTCTAAAGAGAGCACTGCGCCTTTTCAGCGATTTAAATCCCACCAAAAAGACGGATCTGCTCGCAAGTCTGTTTCCCCATTTAAAATTACAAAGGCGGTGCCCCGGAAGAGCAGAGGGGACGTTTTGAGAGCCCTGCGCCTTGTCAGCGATTAAAAGCCCACCAAAACGACAGGTCTGCTCGTAAGTCTGTTTATTCACTTAAAATTACATTGGCGGTGCCCCGGAAGAACACAGGGGTTGTTTTGAGAGCCCCGCGCTGTGCCAGCGATTAAAAGCCCGCCGAAAAGACAGGTCTGCTCGTAAGTCTGTTTTCACATTGAAACTAACATTGGCGGTTCCCTGGAAGAGTAGCGGGGACTATTTGAAACACAGAAAAAATAGAAACCCCCTATTTTTTAGCACGAGCAAACCTCCGAACCAAAGGTTTTGCACTCCTAACTAAAGAGATTTCACCGAGCAAAACATTCTTTTAGTTAGGTGAGTTAGGCGAACAAAAGGTTTAGTTTGCTCTGCGATAAGTTTTTTGCTGGGTTATTTTTCTACTTAGGGATTTGCCAGCGCTACCAAAGCCCCCCTCCCTTTTCTGTGAGATCCCAAAGAGCGTTTCACGTTTGATGAAACATGTGAATAAATTTGTTGATTGCCTCAAGTTAACTGGGTTGTACAATTTTTCTCACTCTTCATATGTAAAATGGCCAAACTCTACCGACTCAAAGGGAGTTTCGAATTAAAAAGCCTTTCTCATCTGGTCATCTCCCCTTCGGATTTCACCATCCACCGTCCGCGTTTACCTCTTCTCCTCATCAGACGCAAAAAATATGACGAGACGACTCAGCCGTGGCACTTTGGTCTGAGATCGTCAAAAAGTGGCCAAAATCAGACAGTAAATTTTTCATCGATTTATCATTTATGAACTTTTAAGATCAATTTTTATCACAGAAAACATCCTAAGCAAGTCATTGAAACCTAGACTTGTCACTCGGACACTTTTAATGGGTCTGTTGCAAACTTTTGCTACAACGATTAAAGAGTGTTTCATCAACTGTAAAATCGCCTGAAAAGTTCGTTGGTGGCATCAGAAAGGCAGAAAATGCAATAATAAACACAAAACAAACCAAGAGGGGCCATTTGTAAGCTTGCACCTGGTGCATGCTTTTACAAATCGCGGTGCATTGCACCACGAACATCCAAAGGGATGGCCAACTTTGACCACCTCACTGGAGGTAGAGGTTATGTGTTTGTTTAAACGTTGTGATTGGTTGTGATCGATATTGTGAGGTTCCTTGGATGTTCGAGGTGCATGCATACAAATTGCTTGATATTTCTCCGCCATCTTGGATTTCATTAAACGCCTCTCGTGAGTTTATTACTGCATTTTCTGTCTTTCTGATGCCTTCAATGGACTTTTCAGGCGATTTTACATTAGATTTAACACTCTTCATCGTTGGAGCAAAAGTTTGCAACAGACCTATTTAACCATAAATAATCGAAAACGTTGATTTTTGATAACTGTTTTACACGGACTTTTGGCCACATTTTTTCGATTCCAGACCACAGTGCGCGGCCCGCAGTTTGTTGCTCTCTCTCTCCTTCCATTTGAACGCGTGCGTTAGAAAAGGACAGATATATGGGCCAAAATCACTTGATGTCCCCTTCTGCTATCCTTTTCTGACACATAAGTTCAAATGGAAGGAGAGAGAGAAAGACAAATGCCTGTATCCACCCATGAAAGGTAGGCGTTTTATTATGACGCTGGCGGCAAGGGTATGTCCTTCATATTTCATCGTAAAATAATTGCCAATTTAATCCAATTCTCAGAATTAAAAAGAAAGAAAAAGAAAAAAAAACGGTGGCTTACCCGAATTATCCTCTGGTCGTGAATTAGCTTCCTAGTTATATTGAAAATAAATGCAAAGCACATGCCGGCCAGTATAAGGACGAAAATAATTAAAATAATGATGATATGTTGTGATTGCATGATTTTTCCAAAGGCATCTAGCTTATTCTGTAAATCAATAAAAATCAGAAACAATGATGTAAAAGTTATACGAGCACATTGTCAAAATGTTGTCACAGCGTTGAGGAGGAGCGAAATATTCCCATGTTAACCCTTACGCTACATAGTCTCTTTTAGAGGACTTGTTAGCACGGTTTTCTTGCGAAAAGTCATAAAAATTGACATATACATGAAATTATAAGAGAAAACTTTGCTCGATTCATTAGTAAAAATCTGAGAATTGTGAAACTACTTTTTCATCACTCGGCACTGAAAGGGTTGAAACGCGTGAAAATCATATTGAAAGCATCGAAAAGACTCAAATTCACTCACAAACTCAACGAGTGCGTTTAACCAGATTTAAAGGTGCCGGTCAAATGCCCAAATGGGTGGGTGAAAAGGGGGGGATCGAGTCCTATCAAATTGCAGCTTTCTCTAGTCTATACGATGAATGAACCACTTTTCTCAGCATATAGACCTTTGTGATTTGAGGGGCTCCCCCATTTCACTCACTCATTCGACCGCAAAATTTGAATTTCGATAAACACATTTCTTGTATATGTGAGTGAACTTTGAGACGTTTCGATGCTTCCATTGTGATTTTCACGCGATTTTGCATGAGAATCTACCCTCCACAACGCTTCGCTGTATCCAAAGGAAAAATTTAAATATTTCTAAACTGAATCTTCGTAAATCTGGATAAAAATAGCAAAAGGGGGTCTGGGGGTCTCCTCCAAAATATTGAAGGGGGCTCTGGGGTTTCTGGGGGTATCCCCCAGATTAAATTTTATGTGAGAAAGTGTTCGAAGGGTATTCTTGACAGTATATTTTTCCGTGCAGCTAGATTGCTGTGTGATTCAAAGAGTGCGCAGAAATTTCGGGAAACTTAGTTGAGACCTGCGAGCAGTGAGCCTATAACGAATCAAGTTGCGTTTCCTCGTCTACTACCGATTCCAGCAGAGCTGCCGATTTGCGTAGATTTAATGGCATTTTGAAATTCACCGAAGATTTCACCGGCTGAGAAAAGATTACAGAGTTTAGTTCATGTTTTGACTGTAATTCACGAAAATACTAGCGTCTTTTATCGTTACTCGACCGGTAGAGTTGTCGATAACTTTGAAAACTTGCGGATTTTTTTAATTAATTAACGGCGTTTCCACCGATTGAGAAAATATTACAGATCAGAGTTTTTTTCGGGCATTACAGTCATACACTGAATTGAACTATGTAATATGTTCTCAACCGGTGGAATCATCGGTGAATTTAAAAAATTTCATTAAATCTACGCAAATCGGCAGCTCTGGATTCCAGCTCCGGGATATTCCGGTGAGTTGCCGTGACAGGCAATTCGATCAAACGCGTATAAACTTAAACCGTATGCCGGTGTTAGAGCGGGGATTTTGAATGGAACTTTGCAGGTTTACCTACCTCGCAGTCGGCTTCGTCCCATCGGAAACGACAGTTGGGTCTCTCGTTGCACTTCAGGTCGATTGAAATGCAAGTCGCATCTTCGCAATCGTACTCGGTGACATCGTCGCCTGCAACACACGCAACATCCACCCGACATCAGTCATTTAAGGAAGGGATGTCGATACCGGACCTTGGTATCGATACCAAGAATATCGTATTTTTTTAAAAAAAAAAAAAATAATAATAATAATAGTAAATAAAGTAGTAAAAAAAAAAAAAAAAAAAAAAAATTAAAGAAACTTGATTGCTTAAAAGAGAGTTCGCTTTCTTCAACCCTGCACAGTACCTCGAGAGGAACGAAAGAATACCCGAATATGTGTCCCTATACCTATAATAAAAGGGATGACCACGGGTAGTGAGCCTGGTACAGTTGAGGTTTTGATTATCCTCTGAATAAGCTTTGTTACTGATTTCACAAGTGACATTATGTCTTTTATAATTTCTTTCTCTCCCCCCCCCCCCCCCCCCATTTCGTCAAATTCCGAACTGTTATATTGCCAAATCATGAACATTGTTTTTGACTGGCTTGTCTATGTATTGTTTTTCATCAATTTTTCAATAATGTGCCCCGGGTGAAGAAGGAAGTTAGGTTAGAATTAAGAAAATCGAATATTTCGGTATCGCGCGCGAAAAAGTATCTATACTTACTTCGAGGTATTGAGCACCGAAGTATCGAGTACCCTGTATCGATACTTTGAGGTCTAAGTATCGATACTTCGGTAGCGATACCAAAGTATCGACATCCCTAATTTGTGGTCATCAAAAATGATCGAACTATCTCCTTATACCTAGAGTCCCTGTATGTATATTGTATAGAGAGGTAAGACAAGTAAAACTATGGGCACTCTGCCATTGGATGCGTTTTTGCATATTTAGTTACATTCTGAGGGGCCGTTGTTGGTGCTCAGTGGCAATGTCCCATTTTAAATGTCCAGTGTACAAAATGTCTAACAAGAAATGCCCATTGAAATAATGTCCACTTTAAAATGTACAATTGGTCCATGGCAAATAAATGTCCTTAAAGAAGAATGTTCAATAATAGATTTAGTCCATGAATCCTAAAAACCTCAGGGTGTTTAATGTCCCGAAGGAGGCGGCTAAAATTAGAGATGACGAAGAAGTTCAAAAGCAGGAATGAACAATGAACATAGGTTTTTACAAAGCTGCCCTTTGACAAAAGCTGCTCGAATCTGGCCCTGTACATACATCTGACAAAACTGGATACAAACCATACAACGCCATCATGTTCAAAACAGCTGACAATGAGAATGTAATGACTTCGTATTTAATACTTTTTTTTTATAACTTGAGGTAGTTAATAACTTGTGGATTTTTTGTTTTTTTTTTTTTTTTTCGTACTTACAATTAGTCTACGATGTCTACGATTGGGTATTATTTAAAGGGACTTTTATGTATGATGGACAGATCCTACATCGGACATTTACTTACCATGGAAAAGTTTGTGAATTGGACATATTTTATAGTAGATAATGTTGTAAGGGACATTCCTTATTGAACTTTTGGCAAATTGGACATTTTAAATAGGACATTTCCACCTGTTACCCCGTTGCTGTGTTTTGGTCCAATGCAAAGATTACAGTGACGTACAGAGTTTCTAACGGCGTTGGTAAACTTTCGCGGCTTTTTGTTGATGGATATCTATGTATTTGCGCTTTTAAATATTATTTTGGGAATTATAGACATTCATGAGGTGCATCATGATTAAAATTTTTTCATCGACAATTAACTTTTTTATCCATAAAATACCGTAGGGTTCCCTCATTTGTAAATAAGTTTATGAGCAAAAACGTACCCAATGGCGGCGCCATAGTAGAGCCTAAACCAATCAGAGGTTGACTACCCTCCTGTCTTAACTCTTTACATACAGGGACTCAAGATGGCGAAATAATGAGCCTTCTTTATTTTAATCGTTAACTCAAAATCACAGTTATACCAGATTCTCAGACCGACGAATTCTAAGACAATGTTACACCACCGACTTTCATAAAAATTACCAAATTTTACATCAAGTCTAGCCCAATGGCACATTTTCTATGGGAAATTTTCTAATTTCCTTTCATAAAATGGTCCACTTTTCTAGAACGCCCCCCTCGTGAAACCTATTGTACAGTGTTGCCAGTGGGAGAAGTTATCCAAAGTCCCCATTTAACACGATGTAAAATTTGGATAATTTCTGTGATACATGGCAACAATGCTTTCATTAATTGGGCCATAATAATTCCGATCATCGACTCGATTCGATCATGATACGAACGTGGATATAACCATAACACCGCTCTGAATACAGTGCTGCCATTCGTGTATGTATAATGAAATCGTTTCAATTCACAGATGATTCCATCGGTTGAGAAAAGATTACACAGTTCAATTCATGACATGACTGTAATGCACGAAAATACTCGCTTCTGCAATCTTCTATCAATCGGTGCAATGTCCGTCAAATTAAAAAATTAAATTATCCGCAAGTTTTTCCGTCATCGACGACTCCGCCGGTTGAGAAAAGATTACAGATTAGAGTAGTTTTCTTGCATTACAGCCATACACCGAGCTAAAGTGTGTAGTCTTTTTTCAACCGGTGGAATCATCGGTGAATTGAAAAACGCCACTAAATATACACGAAACGGCAGCTTTGCAGTGGCGGCGCGTGCAATTTGGCAACAACGAATTCTCTCCATTTAAACCTATGTAAAACAATCGATCTTCAGGAGGTGCAATTGCACCCCCAAGACATCGATACTTTTGCATAGGTTTAAATGGAAAATTAGCAAGGTTGCCAAATTACACGAGCCGCAACTGTAGCTTTGTCCACATTTTGCTGTATCGTTGATATGATATCGGCAACAATGGATGCTTCAAGCTCAGGATGAGCTGAAAAGTCGTTTAAAACTTTTGTATCGCCTCTAAACGGCCGAAACAAGCGTTGGGTGAATGTAAACATATGATCATTTTGAAGGCATCGAAAAAAGATATCGTGTGAAAATGCACATGCATTTATGAGCTACTTACAAACGCCACCCTTGCCTTTATCTCTAAAGGCGGTGAATAAGGCCTCGAATGTAGAGTTGATGGCTTTCGCCTCGGCTACGAATCGAACATGGAGGATATTGCTGGGCGATTGGACAATTTCCGCTATGGAGCCGCAGAAATTATGGAGTCTGGATGGCAAATCGGTTCTCTCCGGAAACACGTCGACGAAATTGCTGTCACAATCGTTCGGCCGATCCAGATTGAATTTCATCCAGTTCAGTTGAATCTGTGAATATTCGTAGTCGCAAATAGATATAATATCAAAGGAAAATAAATAAATAAAAAAAAAAAATTGAAAATTTTCGCATTGCCATACTGCCTTATATCGAAACAAAGCATATCTAACGAACAACATGCGCAAACAATATTCGCTGCAAGATATGGCAACGCACTTTCAATAACTCGCTGCTATACTTCGAAAAATATCGATCTTTTGCAGGAACTTTTATGACCACTTTCGACCACGACCCAAAAGAAATACAGTAGCTATACTGCATGTCAAAAAGAAATTGAGGAGATAAATAGAACGGAAACTTTTCTTTATTCCAAAGCTTTTTCGTCTGACTAGTCAAACTCCCCATTTATGCACCACGTGTAATTCATTCATGCATAAAGTGTTTGTGTTACTATGCGCTCAATCCCTTATTGTTCATCATTCACAGATAGTAAAGATAAAAGAGAAAAAAAGGTTGTAATTGGAAGAATTTGACACTCCTTCCCCCCCCCCCCCTTCTGTTAACCCAAGATGCCCCTCTAAAAAATAACAGCATCGGTAAAAATTGTCCTCACTTTTTCGGAGTTTTCGTTCATAACAGTATTAAAATTTGGTTTGGTACACGGACAGAAATCACTTGTTTAAACACGTTTACTTGTGACAGTTTTCCTTGCGCGAAGTAAAGTTCTGTGGAATGAAGGAGAATCACTGTCACAACAAGGAATCTTTTACTTGCGTAGTAGCAGTCATTTTCCTGGGTCAAAGAAATTCCCCCTTATAGTCAATATTTTACTGTGCAGTCAGTTGAACACACACCAGTGGCGTAGCGTGGAATTTGGCAACGTTGCAGTTTGTCCATTTAAACCCATGAAATAAATCGAAGTATTGGGAGTTCGGTGAACACCCTCGCTTTCGACCTTTCACATGGGCTTAAATGGACAAAATTCAACGTTGCCAAATTGCACGCTACGCCACTGACACACACATAATACATCTTGGATTAAAAAAGAAATTTTCTCAGTGTATAGAAAAATAATCTAGTTTACGTACCCTCCATCCTTGTTGGACGGTGATGATCCAAATACAGTCTAAAGGCAGATTATGAGTAGTTGCTAATCTAACATATTCCGAATCTATGTCTGTTCTATTAACGAACCCTTCTGAGCCGGTTACATTTATGTTACATGTCTCTAATTCTGGAATATACACAGCTGGAACGAGCAAAAGAAAAATATCGAAATGAAAATAAACCATCTCGCATATCAAAATTTGATATTTTATTTCTCTTTTTATCAATCTATAGGGTTTGCCGAACCCCAGAGGCGGTTTGGGGGATTTGGCAACCAAGCATTTTTTCCCCCATTTAAACTAACTTGGGTAAAAAATCGATTCTCGAGGAGATTTATAGCCTCCTGTAGAATCGGTTGCTTTACATTCGTTTAAATGGAGAGAGGCAGCGGTCAGAGGTGCCAAATTGCACGAGACCGCCAATATGGGGCTCGCCAATATCTATACTTAATTGGTACCTCGTAGAGATACAGACCGTTGATCAGTCAAAATCTTCTAAATGACGTTGTTTTGAAAAAAAAAAAAAAAAAAAAAAAAAAAAAATAAGAAGGATCAGTGAAAAAAATTTAAAATTGCAGAAATTTTTGAAATAATTTTATGAAAAGTTACAAAAAATTCTAGTCTTATATCTGTATGCCCCTCTTTAGTATTTAGTGATTCATCTATGCTTTTAAATTTCAATAAAATCAAGCACATTGTTGTTTAATTTACCACCAATTACTTTCTGTGAATAGTTTTTCTTTAAAAATATCTAAAATGAGCGCGTGTATTTCCCTTAAGCCGTCTTGTCTCTATTCAACGAGTTTTATTCAAGTAAATATTCTGTCCTTGTCACACTGGTTTGAACTTGAGAACTTGAGCTAACATTGCAGTTTTCTCGAAAGATAAATGAGAGGTGTGAAAATTATGAGAGGGAGTTTAGGGTGGAAACGACCGGAACTTAAAGTGAAGAGGGAGAAAATAAAGACAGATTTTCTGCTTAAAAATTCTGAAAGCATTTATTCGAAAATGTAGCGTGATAATTATTTGAGATGGGCTCAAGACTTTCCCACCCCCGCCCTTTTACTTACTTACTTACAACGCTTTCTGTTGAAGATTATTTTGTCAATAAAAAGTTATCATCTAACTTTTCACTGATTGCTATGTTATAATGTAAAGAATAATCAACTTCGTAAAACTTTCCCGCTAACTTTATATACCTGAGCTATAAGTTAGTTAGGGGGCCAAGCCAGGCACCTTGTTTCTTTCTCTATTCTAAAATCATTAACGAAGAAAGTATTCACAAATACTGACATTTCGTAGGGAACAGTAATTTAACATTTTAATAAAGAGCCTCCGCCCGCCACACTATGGTCTGAGATCGTACAAAAACCGCCAAAACTCATAGAAAGTAAATTTTTTGTCAATTTATCATTTATAATTTTTCAAGCCCAATTTTAATCACAGAAAACACTTTTAACGAGTAATTTAATTCCACGTGTATAAATGACACTGGCAAGTTGTAAATTAAGCTTAAGAGGTCAAAAACGATGATCTTTAATGACTTTTCTTTAACTGATTTTGACCACTTTTAACCAGTTTTTGACCAGTAATTTAAATCTACGGGTATAAATGATGCTGGCAAGTTTTAAATGAAGTTTAAAAGGTCGAAAACGATGTGATCTTTCATGACTTTCTTTAACTGGTTTTGACCGCTTTTAACCACCAGTTTTTGACCAGTAATTTAAATCTACAGGTATAAATGACACTGGCAAGTTTAAATAAAGCTTAAAAGGTCGAAAAAGATGATCTTTGATGACTTTATTCAACTGATTTTTACCACTTTTTTACGATCTCAAACCATAAAGTGCCGCCAGAGAGAACAACTTTAGTAAGAATGTTTTACTACACAAAGGCTGTCTCAAAAGTAATGCATCGGTCGATCGTGCGAGTGAACAAAAACGCTAGTGAGGTGTGGTTAGCGCGGTTTTGAAGATCTAGTAATTCGCTAAAAAATTAGACCTTGTTGAGCTCATTTGGTCAAAAATTAACCGAGTTACTACCGTTTTTCGGAAACGTGTACGTTGCGCGGCAGCCTGTAAGATTTTATATAGGAAAAACAAATGTTTTAGATTTAAAAAAAAATATTTTTGGATTAAGTATATAAGACAATGAAACATACTTTTAAACTAAAATCAATTGTTTATATAGTAAAAAATAATTGTTTTTAAATTAAAAATAACTGTATTTAAATTGAAAATAATTGTTTTTTAAATTGAGAATTCGGTATTTTGATCTAATGAAATTTTTTTTTTAATGAAACACAAATCTTAGTTTCAATTTTAAAATACCGACGTCTATTTGTCATATAATTCAGAAATATTTCTTTTAGAATCTATTTTTTTTTTTTTTTCTGTGTAGGGTATAGTTTTGTTTTCACAAGGCAAAAAAAGTTAGCAATTATATACTTTATCCAGTAAGTGGCGATGCCTCCTGAAGTTGGCAACAAGGCACATGTTGTTGGCAACATTGGCGAGTGGTCTAGTTACGAATTGGATAGCACTTTGTTTGGTTACCCTGTGACGGAAATCAAGACAGAAGTTCAAGCTTTTTTCAAAAATGCTAACTGCAGAAGATTTCAGGAAGCCGATTTGGGTGAAATGGGTGAGGCGGTTGAATTTATGCATCAAGAGCAAGGGAAGGTACTTAGATGAAAAGAAAAAGAGATTAGAATCATCTGATGAAGAGTATTAAATGATTTAAGTTTCAGTAAGATAAGTTACTTTGTTAACTCTTTTAGTTTTACAATTCGTACACGAATATAATTTTGAACTTGTATTTTTTGTCTTGTGAAAACTACCCTAAAATCTTACTAGCGGCCGCTCAACGCGTCTCCGAAAAAAGGTCGTAACTCGGTTAATTTTAGACCAGATGAGCTGAACAAGGTCTCATTTTTTAGCTAATGGGTCTGTTGCAAACTTTTGCTACAACGATTAAGAGAGAGCGATCTACGCCTAAAAAATCCATCGGTGGCATCAGAAAGGCATATAATGCAATAATAAATTCACAAGAGGTGTTCAATGAAATCCACGATGGCGGATAAATATCGATCAATTTGTATGCATGCACCACGAGCATCCAAGAATAGCCAACCTTTCAATATCGATCACAACCAATGAGCTCTAACTTTAGAGTGGCAGCGAGCTGGTCCACTTTGTGCCACACAGGAGAAAGGATCCCGGGACAAAGCGGAATTTGGACGGCAGATTCCACTAGGTTTGAGGTTAAATTTTGTAGGTCGTTTCCGGCGATGCCCGAGATTGTTTCAGTTTGTTTACGGAACGACCGGAAACGACCTGCAAAATTTAACCTCAAAATCGATTTTTACGGCAAGATGGCGGTGCCCTAGGCGACAACAATGAACCAGCGGAACGTTCCTTGATGTGCCACTCTAAAGTTATATAGCTCATTGATCACAACCAATCACAACGTAAACCAGGGTCGGACTGGCCAGGGCCGCTAGGCCGCGATCGCGGCCGAAAGTTTCGCTTTTTGAGGCCCAAGGGGGCCCCGCAGGAGCCTTTGATGGGGCCCCCGAATGAATAAAATGGAAAAATTTAGGAATGAAAAAAAGAATAATGTATCAAAGAAGACAGTAACTAGATTACTCTAAAGGAAAACCATTTTAAGCTAATTAAGATTGCTTAATATAAGGATTGAAAATGCATCGATACTGGCCAAGTCCACCCTAGTCCAAGATGCGGACCGACATTTGGAAAATCTGGGGCCCCCGAACGTTTAAAAAAGGAGCCTTCGAATGGATTAAAACGGGGCCCCAATCGGGTGAAAAACGGGGCCCCCGGTCGGGTCAAAATGGGGCCCCCAAACGGTTTAAAAACGGGGCCCCCGAACGGTCAAAACGGGGCCCCTTAGTCCCCCAAAAAGTATCGAAAGAATAAACTGGGAAGAAAATAATAAATACTGGCAAGAAAAACGAAAAAATGACAATTCGTGTAATTGCAAGCGAGAGGCGAGTCTTATATAGGAGTCTACCATTATGTCTTATATTTTTTAAAAACAAGTTTTCCTCTTTTCCTTCTTTTCAAAATCAAAACTTGCTAAAATGTTATCTCTATCTCATAAATAATTACTCGGTTCTCTCACAAATGAAACCCTAAAAAACTCATTAAAATTGGGTTTTTAGGACGTAAAATTTTCAAAATTCCCCGGGGGAGGGCCCCCGGACCCCCCGTCGACACCTGGGGGGTATTCCATACCCCCCAGACCCCCCGGTAAGTGAGACACGTGAAAACAGATGGCGTCACTTTACCCCCCCCCCCCCCCCCCCCCAAAGAATGAATATCCGACTCCACCACCGAAGATAATAAGTTACTTTATCCTGGACTAGAAGCCGCAGCCGAGCATTTGCTCTAGCTGATATTTGGGTGGGTTTAAAAAGGACCAAGAGAAGCCCACTGCGATCTGGATCCTTTAATAAGTCTACGTAATAACTAAAAAATAAGAAACAGAGAACTTTAATTATCAGTTGAAAAAATAGCGTAAAAAACTGCTTCGTTTTAAGTTAATTTTTAAAAAATGGTCTGAGGGGGGCCCAAAATGGAGGGAGGGGCCCCCAAATTGACCGAGCGGCCCAACATTTAGAGAGCCAGTCCGACTCTGACGTAAACAAACACATAGGTAACCTCTACCTTCAGTGAGGTTGTCAAAGTTGGACATCCTTGGATGTTCGTGGTGAATGCATACAAATGACTTGATATTTCTTAGCCATCTTGGATTTCATTAAACGCCTATTGGGAGTATATTAATGCATTTTATGACTTTCTGATGCCACCAATGGACTTTTTGGGCGATTTTACATTAGATTTAACACTCTTAATCGTTGTAGCAAAAGTTTGCAACATACCCATTATTAGATCTACAAAGAATAAACAAGAGTCCCAACAAAACGGTGGGAAAGCGTGGCATAGTCGAATTACTATCGAACGTCCCTATCGATTGCACGGCCTCTGGTTGGCTGGCGAAAGCCTGGGCCCTGTGAAATCGCTCTTATGGAAATTTAACATGGGGTTTTTGACTTTGCCTTATTTAAAGTTAAATTCCGAGAAAATCATTGCTCCTTACCTTTGGGAAATTCAAATTATATTTTTTTGAGGGTGTAACGAAGATATTGATGGGTCATACAGATTACTTCATCGAAAAATTAACAGAACAATATGAATTTGAAAGTAAAATTACGGGCAATTTGTTGCCGTGTTTTCCTCTCTTCGCACAGGTTGGGCCGATTGTGTGGCGTAGCAGTTGTTTTTTCCATTTTTCTTGTTTTAGTTTAGTGCAGATAGTTTTAAATGCATGTAAAATTCATTCTGAGAAGGAAATACGCCAATTTCATGAAGATAACCGAAGATTTAATCACAAATACACAAGACAATACGAAGTTTAGCGGCTCACTATCGGACGTGGCATCGGAAAAAATTGCCCGTAATTTGACTTTCAAATTCATATTATTCTGTTAATTTTTCGATGAAGTGATATATGTATGACCCATCAATATCTTCGTTATATCCTCAAAAAAAATATAATTTGAATTTCCCGAAGGTATAAGGAGAAATAGTTTTCTTGGAATTTGACTTTAAATGAGGCAAAGTCGATAACCCCATGTTAAATCTCCATATGAGCGATCTCACAGGGCCCAGGCTTTTGCCAGCCAATCAGAAGCTGACTTTTCGATATCGCCAACCTAACCTAACCTGCCACGCTTTCCTACCGTTTTGTTGGGACTCTTGTTTACTTGTAGATCTACAAAACCGCACAAACAGCACCTCACTAGCGGTTTTTGTTCACTCGTAAGATCGACCGATGCATTGGGACCCTTGTACTATGGCTTCCAAAAGAAAGTTCCCAGGTCAAAATTCTTACTGTTAAATTTTTTCCTTTATTTTCAACGAAACTTTCAATTTTTCACGACATATACTTTAAAAGGGACGTTCTGATTAGTCCTTAAACACTTGAAAACCGCAAAATTATTTAAAGATTTCTAAGATTTAAAAGAGTAAAAATTTCGACCGAGGTACTTCCTTTTGAAAGTCATAGTACACTATAGACTTTACTCGACGCTCGATGCACACTGGTCCGAAACAAGGATTTTTCCGGACAAAAAAAAGTTGTTGTTTTTTGGAGCTATAAAAACATTTTTGATGTTTATTTTCTTGCAAGAGCCATGTTCATTGACTCATTTTCAGCTCTAAAATGAATTATTTGACGCAATCTGTAAGTGTTTACTGTTCATAATATTGACTTTTATTCGTGAATTTTTGTCCGAAAAAATCTATGTCTCAATCCACTGTGCAACGTAACGGGGGAACTAAATTAAAAACGATTTGCGCTCGAGGTGCTTTGAGTCCTGCCTCTTATCGTTTGAAAGTTTTCACGAATCGCTCGGGCACTGGCGGATCCAGTGAATTGTCTTTCTCTCTCTCTGTCCATTTGAATGCGAGTGTTAGAAAAGGATAGAAGAGGGGGCGACGTGAGTCACGTGACTGCCTCTGAACTGTCCTTTTCTAACACACGCGATCAAATGACCATAGAGAGAGAAAGAAACATTCTTGGATCCGCAAGTGCGCTCGGGGAGGAAAAATAATCGGTAACGAAAATATATTTTATTGGTTCACATTTTGTCTCTATCGCTAAGTCGTCAAAATTACGTCTATCAACTCCTGGTTGGTGTTTTTTCCGTCAGTCGTTGAGATTCAGTAAGTTTCCGAACATCTACATTGCGTTATCTAGTCACAGCGCTTGGATATTAGATTTTGGAGCGCCTTCAATTAAGCGAGTATGCAATTTCAAAACCGTCACGTCGGAATAGTTGCATCGACAGTAACCGTTCACGTCTACTGTTTTTTGTGGTTTCAAGCCTCAAGGTCGACGAAAAATGGAACGTATCCCTTCAACGTCACTTCCTGTCAACTGTTTTGTTTTGCTTCTTCTTTCGCGAAGGGTTCAGGTTGATATTTTAATCATACCCTCTTCCACACTCATTTTTTTTCTTATGTCTTCTAACATTCTTTCAGTATCTCTCTATTTTTCCAATATTTTTCTAATTTTTTTTCACTTTATTTTTCCTCTTCTATTCTTCTTTTCTCCTCTTACTCCTCTCTTTCTCCTCTCTGTTTTCTCTTTTTCTCAACTTTCTTCACGATTTTTTGCGTATTTACCGCGAGGGTCACCCCCGTGATAGTGTTACCCGGGGCGGACCGCCCCCTCCACCCCTGCCTTACTACGCCACTGCTCATTCAAACGCCATTTTTGAATTTTGTTAAACGCATTTATTTCGTTTCTCAGTGGATTTTGAAACTTTCTGATGCTCTCAACTTGTCATTTACAAAGGTTTACAAAGGTTTTAACCGTCCATAACGCTACAGCAAAAGTTCGCAACAGACCCAATAAAAAAAAGCATTTAAGCATTCAAAGTAATCAGATTCCTGGAGTTTGAATTTCCCGCTTGTCACTGAAGCTGTCTTGGTCGTTCCACTGTGTGATCCTGACGTGACGAGCAGTCACAGGAGGAAGAAACAGCGAAAAGGAGGATGGTGTAAGACTTTGATGGATTTGATGAAGATGAATTTATCTGTGTGAGGAGAATTTTTACCGGAAGTGGGTTTCTGGATGAAAGTGTAGACGGCCCTGAATCCAGAGTACTCGATATTCTCGTCCGAGTGGAACCTGAGCCAAAGGAAGCGGTTGGACGAAGTGAGCATAGGAGGGAACTCATTTCCGCAATACGAGCCAATCAAGTTTGAGTATCCGTGAGCCCCGTCGCGGACTTCCAAGTAATCGAATTTGCAGTCCTCGCTTGGCTCCAAGTGAAATTCATCGCGGAAGTCCAAACGAATCAAGTAACCTGGTTCAGCTGTAAAACAACCGAAAAAAAGAAGACATTTTTATTTTTTATTTTAATACCATAATTTTCATTAAAAAAAAAAAAAAAACAGAAGTAATGACTTGACATCCTTTTATTGTATGCACATCGTAAAGATACTTAAAGAGGAGAGTATTATATCCCAAGCATAATCCGCATCTGATCGCGAGATTCCGATAGATCAACTCTTTAACGTTCAAAGACCAAATGAACAGATGGTACATCGATCGATTTCGAGATCATAAATATGGTTTTCTTTTTCAAAGAGGAAGAAAGTCAGACGACTTTTTACATTTTGACTTAGGTAGGTCACCTACAATGCTTAAATTCATTGAGGAAATGTATTGCGGGTAGCGGCGTAGTCTACCTCAAGGAGTCGTTTGACATTATCTTTACAGAGCTGCCGTTTTGCGTATAATTAATGACATTTTTCAATTCATAGATGATTCCGAGAAAAGATTACATAGTTCAGTTCAGTGTATGTCTGCGTATTGCACGAAAGTAATCGCATCTGTAATCTTTTCTCTACCGCGGTGGAGTCGTCGATGGTTTGGATATTTTAACTGTTTTACGGTGATTCGATCGATTGAGCAAAGCTTACAGATCAGAGTATTTTCGTGCAGTACAGTCATACAATGAACGGAACTTTGTAATATTTTCTCAACCAGTGGAATTATCGGTGAATTAAAATGATGCCATTAATTATACGCAAAACGGTAGCTCTGTATCTCTTTCCCTGACTGAACTTAGAAAAGGTACTACAAGGTAGTCAAATACTTAAAACAGTCCATTCACTTTTTGCTCATAGCTGTCTCATCGTTCCGTTTTCACTAAAAAGCTTTGTTTAGAGAGTATGCGTCAGGAAAGTTGAACGAAATTTCCCGCGTTATTCCAAACAACATCCTGACTATTCATTTTCAAGCTCCATTAGTTCACGTACCGATCGTTAAAAGGCTTTCGAGCCGAGGAAATAAAGAAAATAAAAATAATAATAAAAGAGAAAACTGGGTTTGGGTGCGTGGGGAAGGGGGACAGAGAATTTCACCGTAGGCTTTCTATGAAACGATTATATCCTATCGAAATGGTTTTATACGATGGGGTTGGCTTTATCGTCACTGTTAACCTCCAAAACAAATGTTTCTGCGGCCTTTTTTTTTTTGTTCGACTGTGGGTCACCGCAGACTAAAAATTCTTTTCATCGTTTAATCAGTGATTCCAGTCTCAACTTCCAGCTTTTAGATACCAAGCATTCCGCGGAGTTGTTTTAAAAGCGATAATTTAAATCCCTCTTGCTTGATTTTGTCTATACCAGAGAGCTTGGTCAATACATGTATCGGTACGCAGAATTAAATAGGCTTTATTTTGTTTCCAAACTATCCTCCAATTCTTTGTCGCTTGAACTTTTTTTTTTTATTTTTATATCTTGAAGGTATATCGTTGAAAAATATTTGCATTTAATTTTAATAATGCAAAATCGATGTATCGCACACAGTCGCAAACTATCTGCGTTACTGCGCATAAATGACAAATTTACTAACTCGATAATGTTTCATCAATTTTGAACTGACGAAACTTATTTTCCTCCCCCCCCTTACTCTCATCGATTCATCCCCCGCCTCCCTCCCTTTTTAATCCTTTAGTGACCACGTTAGTTCAAGAGAACACCGCTCCTCCGTTTCGAGACGGAAGGTAGTTAACTGTTCATACTTGTTGGAGTTGGGATTGCCTATGCGACAAATTGAAGGCGCCCGGCGAGACCTTATCATGTATAGTGTTTTCAGCTATATTTGCGTTTTAGGAGAAAAACGAGCATACTCAATACTTGGGCTTGGCCCATAAGGGGTTAAATCGAACCACTCTTAACCTAAGTGGTGTGTGAACCCGCACCAATAAACCACAAACTGACAAATATTCAAAAGTGAAAACCGCGAACCGAACCCGAACCGGTTTTTGCTGCGGTCTGATGCTTTGCTTAAACCTTCACAGTCCTCTCTCAGTTGCCATCGAATGACCCTGAACCATAGAATACAAATTACTTTGTAATAGAAGCGTCGGAATCGCCAAAGTTTCTGTCGGCACTCGTTGACCTTGAATGGTCTAGAAAATATTACATTTGGAAGCTGGCTCAAATCCTGTAACCTTTTAATTCGCCAACATCATCTATCACCGAGCAGCACTTTGAATTGGCATATTTTGAATCGTCGCGGGTTTGCTTATTTTTGAGTAAGTTCCATTCTAAGGAGTTTATACCAAGCCTTATGGTAGTGACGCGACGTTTCTTTTATGAGGTACCAATCAATATTATTTATGTTCTTAAACTGCATCATAGTACATAATAAGTACAAGCAGAGCCATTAGTCCTGCGTCGACGGTTCGACGCAACCCTCACTACACGTAGCCCGAACCTCTCTCGGTCTTGAGAGAACAAAAGAAAAGAAAGATTAGAGAGCGTTCATTTCACGTGTAATGCGGGTTGCGTCGGATCGTCGATGCAGGACTTATGGCTCTGCTTGTACTACCAAGAGCCCTCCTCGTACTTCAGAGGCAAATAGAGACCCAGCAAAAAGCTTGCGACAGGTGTCCACTTTTCCAGCTCAATTTTGGTCGGAACTCATCGAAACAACATCCAACTATTGCATACCGTTGACTGACGAGCGCGTAGTTTGCACTCGCCAAGCAAAAGCTGTTTCCGTTTCCGGGACCGCGGATCAATCACAGTCTTTCGTTGAGCTTTACTATTCAACAGTAGGCAATGTTTGTTGTTGCAGCCGGTGACTCCCGAACAAAACCATATGTTCACTAAACTAGTTTCACTTTTCTAACACGGAAACACACGGTGTGCTGGGTCTCTATTTGTCTCTATGACTTCATCGCAATACATGATAAGTACTGCCAAGAGCCCGAATAATGCTGCTAAAGTAATTTTCCTCCTCGTCCCCACACTCGACCGGCTTATTTTAGCAAAGTCAACGAAATGAGTTTATACAGAGCCTTATGGCAGTGACGCTTCTATTACGAAGTAACCTTTATTCTATGCCAGAACAAAATCAGATTTTTGATCTGCCGCACTACGGTTCGGATGGCTATTCTAGCTTGTACAAACTCATAACTTATGATTGGAAAATGCCACAGGAATGAAACTTTGAGAATACCTTCTCAATAATTAGATTTTACTTTTTCTCTTGATAAAATTAATTTTTGACGCCCCTGGGGCCCCGGTGGGGGCCTTAAACCCCCTCAATCCAAATTTTACGATCGGCAACCCCATCTTTTGATACACCAATCAAAATCTTGTAACAACTGAGGAATTTTAACGCAAACCAGAGCTCTTTATGTGCATTCACACTGAAGTTAGGACAGGTCAAAGTTTGATTTTATCGGAATTAGGAACTGTCATAACTTTAGTGCAAATGTACATAAAGAGCTCTGGTTTACGTTAAAATTCCTCATTTTTTACAAACTTTCGATTGGTGTATCAGAAGATGGGAGTTGCCGATAGTAAAATTTGGATTGAGTGGGTTTAAGGCCCCAACCGGGGCCTCAGGGGGCGTAAAAAATTAATTTTATCAAATGAGAAAATAAAATCTAATTATTGAGAAGGTATTCTCAAAGTCTCATTCCTATGGCATTTTGCAATCATAAGTTATGAGTTTATACAAGCTAGAATAGCCATCCGGACCATAATGCCTCGCCGTGATTTCCTAATTTTATGTAGATGTATTTAAAGGTAACCAACACCCTTTCGGTTCTCCAAGCAGTAGGACCACGGGGTAGCTGGTGCTATCCATGCTTTAACTCGTGTGCTCATTGTTTCTTGTTGTGAAGACTGAATTGAAGACGGCGCTGCAGCTCGGGAACTCTCAGCTTGATTGGCATTGGTGTCGCGTAAGCATTAAACAATCCTGAGAGGGAAGGGGACATAGCGGAGTGGAGGGAGTCAGGGGGAGGGAGCAAGGGTACCATCTATCTGGTCTCCCTAAAAGGAGGGGTTGGGCGAAGGTCAGGGAGGGTGCACGCCGGGAGCGGGGGAATTATTATTACGCACTTGAAGCATGTCGAAGAAAGGAGCGAGTGGCTCGGCTTGGCTTAGCTCCGCAAATCATAATTGCAACGCGTCCACAACGCATTCAATTAGCATGCAATCGCAAACCTGCCCAGTTGCCGGCTCGAGCGCCACTAACAACATTATAAGGGCCGAATTTCAACATCGCTCCTCGACTTGAAAAGCGCCATTCGAAATAGATGAATAGATCGATAAATGATTTATTTTCAGTTTTTAGACAAAAGCCAATAAAAAAAAAAAAAAATGTTAAATTCTCAAGTTACACGTAAACTATACTAGACAAATTAAATAAACTATAACGTGAAATTAACATAAAAATTAAAGACTGAAAATTCGGTACCTCCATAGGCGAGCCTGTTTTGGAGGTTACCTTCAATAAAGAAAATTAAATAATTTAAAATACGCGAGAGAGTTTAAGAGTGAGGGAGAGAGGGAGTGGGTATTTCGTGCAAAAAACTTAACTTCATTTTTTTTTTTTTTCAAAAGGTTGCCAAATGTTTGGTTAATACTTCCATGTTATAAACTTAATTTTTTTTTTAAAGTTCAATTATATTCTAATTACAATTATAAATTGGGCGTTTGCCCCAATGCACCGAAAAAGAGCTCTGCGTTCTTGATTTCCAGTAATTTATTTCTTACTAGTTTTTTCCGGCAGGGAAAGACATTTGCATTTAATATGTACATGAAGGGGATACATGGAGGGAATAAAGAGCATGGGCTGATTCAGGAATTTGTCTCTCTCTCTCTCTCTCTCTCTATTTCCATTTGAATACGTGCGTTAGAAAAGGACAGAGAAAGGGGCTGAAGTCACGCGATGGCCCCCTTTACTATCCTCTTCTATTATATATTATCAAATGGAAGGATAGAGAGAGAAAGACAAACTCCTGCATCCACCCATGATGACGAGAGGACGAGGATAAAGTGGAGAAAGATTTGGGGAGGATGAAGTAAAATAGGGGATTTTGAAATATTGGATTATAAATCTGTTGGAATACGTGCACGGGAAAAAGAGACTGGTTGGATTTACTATCTGCATAGCTGATTTTGGCTTCCACCAGAATGTATGGTAAATTTCACCATAGTTTGGTAAATGCAACGTACCATGTGGTAAATTAAGTTAACCCTTTCTGTCATGAATTATGAAAGAAGTGTCACTGTAATCTGAAATCTTTATTTTGTTTTCCTTTTTTTTTATTGTTATTTACGGTTGAAAAAGGCGGTGTTATTTCCGTTGAAACGTTCCGTTTAATTTCGTTTTTACAGCCATAAGTCCCGGAATCATCTTGATTGTGTAATCTGAAACCTATACCATTAAATTGAACGAACTTTTCTCATATGATTTCATGTTCGAGTCGATTTTTTCGAATTTCCATAAGGCTCCCTGTGAAATGGTCGTCCATTATAATATGGACACTGTGACAGAAAGGGTTAACCTATTGGTACATTTTACCATAATCTAGTGAAGTAATCAGCTATGCATAGATGGTAAATTCTTCCAGTCTTTTTTTTCCAAGTACAATAATGAGAAAAGGTTACATTGGTACACTGAGAGATTTTTTTTTTTTTTTTTTTTTTTTTTTTAAATCCAAGGTGTATTTAGTTTGTGTTAAAGAAACTGCACAGTGAAATATTGACTGAGAGTAAATTCCTTTTAACCCAAGGAATATGTCTGCTGCTACAAGCGAAAGATTCCTAGCTTGTTGTGACGGTGATTCTCCTTCATGTAACAGAACTTTACTTCGCGCAAGGAAAACTGTCACAAGTAAATGAGTTTCCTTGTATTTAAAGAAGTGAGTACTCTCAGTGTTAAAATTCGGCCTTAAGGATGCGATCCAGCAAGAACGCTATTTGAGTTGGAGATTTCTCGGGCCAAAGAACACCGCAACCCCTCCATCGAGACGGCAAGGTGCGGGTGCTGAGTCGAACACAGATGAACTCTGACTTGAGAAACTTTGAGCTTGAGGTGAAGCATCAGCGTTTTAGTGCCGATTTCTGCCGCTAAAAGGCTACCATCCAATTAATGTCAAAGCACAGGCCTTGACCCCCCCTTTCGGTCACCATGGCCCTCTTAAGACCCATTAACTTCAAACAACTTCAACAACTCAAATAATTAACCAAATGAACGATATTGAGTTACATTGTTTCTTATGAGGCTTATCAATTGTATTAAGAGCCAATGACCTTACCTATCTATTTTTGTTTCCCTGAAAATTTAAAAAAATCGGCTACGTGAGAATATGAGATTAGAATATTTTTAGTTTTCTATTTGTAACACTAATGACTAAAATCACTTCAAATACAAAATACATAAACAACGGAATACGAAATTTCGATACATGAATTGATAATGTATAGGATAGGGGTGCGCCAAGGTTTCCATGGAGATGGGTGGGGGGGGCAAGATTGCAGTTTCGCCGCCCTCAGCGAATTTCCGCCCCTCGAAATTATACATTTGATGACCTTTATATCCTTTTTTTTTTTTGCTTGTTTACCCTGATTTTGCCTTTGCCGCCCCCGGATAGTGCCGCCCGTGCCAAGGGTTCCTGAATGCCTCCCCCCCCCCCATGGGCTCACCCAGGGGTGGGCCAAGGGGGCCAAGCCCCCTCCACATAGGAAGTAAAAAAAGGAGGAAAGGAAAGGAAAAAAGGAGGAAAGGGAAGGAAAAAAGAAGAAAAGGAAAGGAAAAAATGAGGAAAAGAGAAAGAGGAGAAGAAAAGAGGAGGAGAGAAAAAGAAAAGATGGGAAAGGAAATGAGTTCAAAAAAAGTATCAATGTCATGAAACATATTTTTCCTTGGAGGAACACATCTTTCCCGACAGCAATGTCCTTAATTGTTAATTTCGCTCGATCTTCTTCTGAAATCTAGATTTCCTGAAGACTCCGTCTTTCTATCAGCATGCGATGAAGATATTTCCGTAACATCAGCGGAAAATTTCATTTTTCTCGAGAGTTAATTCAATATAGTTTCTGAATAGAAGTAGCCTAATTTTGCGTCTAAGAAGAGCTAAATTTTCAACATTTCCCGGGGGAGGACCCCCAGACCCCCCCCATATGAAATGACAACTTGGCCCCCCCATAAAGAAATCCTGGGTGCGCCCATACTCCCCCCCCTTTCGGATCGCCCCTGTCGGAGGAACTGTTCAATATGAGTGTGAGTAAATATCTCCATTGTTTATAATAAAGAACTAGAACCAAACTAGCAAACCAGACCCGAGAAAGCAAGCTCAAAACTTGTTTGTTTTTTTTTTTTTTGTTTTTGATTTTTTCTGCACTGTTTGCAGAACGGAACAAAAATCACGTATTTTTCATCACGTGCAATTCTCGATTAAGAGGGTATTCCACCCCACCCCCACACACAAACACACACATAGATTCTAGAGACCGTGAATCCGAAATTAGAAAACCCATATTGATCAGCTGGACGAGGCAACAATGTCCGAGAGAGTACAAAGCGAGAGAGGGAACAAGAAAAAAAAAACTGCTCACCCCAATTTAAGGGGGAGATCGACTAGATGCTAGTAAGGGAAAACGGAGGCGGGAGGCTGTTAATGGTAGGTGGTGCTTTATTGCGTGGAAATGCGGGGACAGAGAAAATGGTGGTAATGGAGAGGGGCGAGAGGGGAAGGGGGGGGGGGTCCGCGACCAGATAAAAACGTCATCGTGCCATGTTATGTTTCCACCGTCCGATGTCCACTGCCCCGAGGCCGTTTGTATACATATATCGTGACTGGTGACCAGATCTCGGATCTCGGCGTCATGACAGCCTCAAACAGACTGATATAATTGACCGAGAAAATTAAGATACGCCTTTTACTAATGATCCCTGTTTGAACCCTACTATACCCCTGCTGGACTCCCTCCCCCACATTTTCACGCTTCACTCACGTTTGTAGTTGAATACATCTCTGATATGCATTTGTTGCGGTATCCGGTCAGTTTCCCTAAAGACAGTTAACCTAAAGCACATTACATCTGCAGTAATAAACCTACTCACCTTTTAATGTTCCCTGTGCACTGATAGAATTCTTTTTTTAATCCAATGAGTATCTCGTTTGTGTTAAAGAAACTGAACAGTGGAATATTGACTAAAGGGAAATCCCTTTAATCAAAAGAAAATGTCTGCTGCTACAAGTAAAAGATTCCTTGTTGTGACAGTGATTCTCCTTCATGATGCAACAAAACTTTACTTCGCGCAAGGAAAACTGTCACAAGTAAACGTGTGTTTCCTTAAAGAAGCGATTTCTCTCAGTGTAGTACACTTACATAATATAACCCACGCTACTTTATACTTACAAAAAATTAGCCCTACAAAGCAATTCCTCTGCCTATAGAATTACCTTCAACATTTACAATACCAAAAAAATTCCGGAAATGAATCAACATTTTAAAGAAGAAAACAGAGAAGTAGATTACCTGCGGTCAGCGGTGGATCCAGGGGGGTCCACAGTAGCACAGGCCTCCCTCTCAAGCCTCAAATTTTGCCTTTTTTCCAACAGAAAATTGCTCAATATTGCTTCTTGCATCGTTTCAAATTTCACAGGCGTGGCACTGGGGAACCCCCCCCCCCCCCCCCCCCGCGCCCCAGGGAAAAATGTCTGGATCCGCCGCTGCCTGCGGTCCTGTTTATACAAGTTCAACCTGTGATGAACGCCGACCGTATTTGAAAACACTAAAAAGTACTGACATTTGGCAAGAATATCTCTTATTGAAACTCGACAAATCAGCAAAACAACCCTCAGCAATTCAGCATGACGGACATCTGTAGTTTCATATTCACTTTTTTCAACAAATGTGTGAGTTGGATGCACTTTGGGAGTATGCACGATATGGTGGGAGGGGAGGAAAGAGTTAGAAGCAGGGGGGGGGGGGTGGTTGATCTTCAATCACACACTCACTCATTACACACTTTAAAGACCATTATCTGCATCAATTTATGTTTTCAGACAAACAACTTTCCCATATACTTGAGTCAATTGTAACGAGTGAAACCAATATATTAATCATAAAGCTTTAAGTTTTTCAGTTTTCAAGCACGAGTCAGTCACCTGAAATGTTACATCCGAAAAGAGAAAAATGGGGGGGGGGAATAATAATTTTAAAAACTTAATTGGAGTGAAACGTAATGGCTAGCTAACCGCCCTCTCTTCTTTCACACATTGTACCGGTAACGCAGTGAGGAAACCCTTCACTTCACTCCCACTCGAGTGCATTACGTAATTTATGGATGCTCCCATAGCCCATAGCAATATTAGTTTTCGCCGGATCAGATTTTATTGCTCTTTAATGAACACAATATACGGGAGGTAGAACGTAGAGGTAAAACAAGAGCTTTTCAATAACCCCCTGCAAACAGTTAAAGGCTCCCCCCCTACTCCCCCCATGGATCGGAGCTTAAGCTCTGCTACATTTTCTACATGTAACGGCTTTGATCCAGTCCTTTCTACGGCCATTAAATCGCTAAAATTTAACAAGCAAAGCCCTAAAAGGAATTGCGCGAAGCATCCTCTGAAATGGGTCCCTTTTGAATTCCCCCTCGTACGATAATCGCCCGGTGAAAAGGTTTAAGCTATATTGATTCAGGGTGGGCACGAGCAGATGGTCAACTTTGTCTCAAGATTCGAGACAGTTTGGAATCAACTCCCGTGAACATAATCTTGCGACGAGAAAATCGCGTTGATGGATCCACTGGTACAGTAAGGGTTTGCGGCATCCGGGGCCAAGTACTTTTTTGCCATCTCCGTGAATTAAATAAAATATGAATAAAAAATTAAAAAAACAAAAAACAAAACAAAAACTGTTTTTTAAACTATTCACACTAGAACAACAGTTGTACCCCAAGATATCGATACTTTCGCATAACTTATTTCAATGACAAGAAATCATAGTTGCCAAATTGCATGCAATTGACATAGAGAGCATGAAGGAGCACCATCCAACATGGACCATACGTTGACTGGTGCAATTTTGGTGCTTCGGATTCACTGGGCAAAAATCTCAACGACGTTTCTCATCAGTCAACGTATGGTCCATGTTTTTCGGTGTTCTGTTGAGACCCCGAAAAAAAAGTTGCCACCGCTCGCAAACATGGGCAAGATAGATAGAGCGTGGTCTCCATTATATATTTTCTCTGGAGCCGCCACTGAATGACACACTGTGCATCACTCTCCATAAAACTACACACCCTGAGCTATCCCTCAAATTGAATTACAATTAATTGGTTTGCATCCTACCATTCTTATTTCATATTTGCTGCGTCAAAAACATGCCGAGTTTTCATGAGCAATTATATTAATTCAATGATTACGAAATTAATAATTTGAAAACAGTTTATTCTTCTTCTTTATCTTCGTCGTCATCGTTTTCATCGTTATCTCCTTCTTCTCAAAAGACCAGAAGATCAAAAAGAGTGAGGAAAAAAATTATTACTGTTCCGCCGAAGTTAGTGAAACGTTCAATTAAACACGCAGTAAAAAGGTACCACGGATGGGATAAGAGAGAAACACGAAGGAAATTAAATTGGCGAAAAACGCTGCAAGTAAAAGTTGAAACAGCAAGTCACTCCTCCTCCTCCCCGAAACTAAACTTTCGCGCACCCTCCCCCCTTTCGCCCTTCTCCCCTGCCCCCCTTCCGCCGCTCGGTTCAGCCGACAAAGAGGTAGCAAACTGTTTTGCTCAAAAACGCTCGCAAACATTCAAGAAAAATTAACTTTCAATCTTACATCTCAACGAGGTTGTATTTGTCATCAGCCTTTTTTTTTTCTTCTTTTTTTCGGCTCATTATGCTTCGCAGGCACGCCAATTGAAAACTTGAAGTAATTCCACGAAACGAGACGTTCTCTCTCTCTCTCTCTCTCTCTCTCTCTCTCTCTCTCTCTCTCTCTCTCTCTCTCTCTCTCTCTCTCTCTCTCTCTCAAGTTTTCCCTTTCCAACCCAAAGCCGTTAACCGTTGACTTTTCCCCTCCTGGAGGCGCGGCGGGGTTTTTGAACACACAACACGTTCCTCCGCTAATTTTATCTAGACCATTAGAGCTTTTGTCACCAGCTTTATTGGAGCTTTCCATCCTCGCAAAATCCAACGCTTCATCGCTTTTTTTTTTTTTTTTTGTAACTCTCGCTCAAAATAATTAGTCTATTTGTGTTCTCGCTTAATCGAGAAGCTCCAACGGGTCGTTTAACTCAGATTAGTAGACTTCAGTATTCTGTTGCTTTTCGCTCAATGTGCTCCTCTCCCGTGTATAGTGTATATTTGGAGCTATGTCTGCAGGCGGCCGATGTAAAACCTTAAAGTAGCACTTTAAGGTTAAGGACGAACCAATCATCAATTGGTTCGTCCAATCTGGTATTAACCCTTCAACGACCAGGTTAGTTCAAAAGAACGCCACTCTTCCGTTTGTTTAGGGAGGGTAGTTAACTGTTCGTACTCGGGGGAGCTAAAATCATAAGTGGCGATAGCCACCAGGCCAAGTCCAAAACCCCCGAGCAAGAAGGTGGCGTCCGCGGACACTTATTATACACCGATCAGTTCGTTTTTGTCGATTTAAGCGTTATATGATCTGTTGCCTAGGATTCCAAGAAAACCGCCCATTAAAACCCCATAACACCTGGTACTGTTCGATTCGTCTTGAGGTGTACATGTGCCGCTCACTAATTAGATTTTCAATCGGATGAGTAACAACGGAGATATTTCCAAAAAACATCGATTTATTCGCGTTTTTTTTGCCTCTTGCCGATTCACTTTTGCGTTTCGCACCCTCGTTTTTGCGCACAGATAGCGGAATAACGGTAGATGAAACCCCCATATAACCTGATATAGAAAGATTCGTTAGGCTTTTTTGAAGGGCATAGGCCAGGTCTCGTTGAATTTTGAGCAATATCAAGGAAGATATCTATGATTGAAATTAGCGTAAATTCAGAATTTTTGCGTTTCGGCCGCTCGTTTTTTGCGCTCAGATTGCGGAATAACGGCAGATGAAACCCCCATATAACCTGACATAGAAAGATTCGTTAGGCTTTTCTGAGGGGCATAGTCCAGGTCTCGTTGAATTTCGAATTGCATTAAGGGAGATATCTATGATTGAAATTAGCGTAAAATCGCCATTTTCCATTCGAACAGCCAACCGTTTCGCCAGATAGATTCGAGGAGCTTGCTCAGTGCCAGGATGGATAGAGAATGAGAGAATGGAGGATTGGGAGAGAACGAATTGCTAGCTGCGCAGCATATGTGCGCGTCGTGACTCGTGAAGTGAACTCGTGATCTGTTTCGTTGTTGTTCGTTTTATTATTAGTGGTTTTTAATCAACATTATTATATTATATAGATTGTCTGTACACAAAATTCCTTCTATTTTGAATACTCTTCGATCGATTAGTTTATTCCTTAGTTCTTATTTTCTCGGCAAATCTTGGCAGATCAGAGGGCAACAGCACAATTTGACATTTGAGGTTATTCACGCAGTTCTGTTTCATAATTTAAAAATATTATTGTTCAATCGTGGTTCAATACTTTAATGAAAGTGCAGTGATGTTTGTCGAAAATCCGCTCTTTGTAAGCATGCCATCTCCAGGTAACTTTCTTGGAAGCATCTGAAGTTTCCAAAGTGTATTTTCAAAGAATTGGTATTGTTGTCTTGTGCTGTGCTTGTGCGCTTGTAGAAGTGTTGACAAATGCTGTCCGTACGATTATATATGATTTTATCTGTCGCTTCTGTTAGCAATGTATATTCTGAGATCAGGCAACTCCAATGAGCTCCTAGTCTTAGAATCCCTATTATTAGCAGATTGCTGTTTCTACATTGATCATCAATTCCTTCAAAGAGATTGCAAGAAGTGCTAGTTTGCTCACTGTTACAAATCAATCAAGTGTTAAACAAGTAAGTCTCTTTTCCACCTCCAACCCTTCTCTAACTTTCTCAGTGTCAAATAAAGGATACTATATGGTTCTTACAGAAGAGCTCACATTATCTGAGTATATACCGGGTTCTGACAAGTAGCGTTGCTCGCTATACTGAAGAACACGGAGACAAACTTATTTGTTGACAACGGGTCAAAACCTGTTCCGACGCATTAGCGGATATAGGGGGGAAGGGGGCGGTCGCCATTCCCCCTTCGTTCGGCCCAAAAAAATAGGGGCAAAGGAAGGGGAAAACAATGAGGAAAAAAAGGAAAAGGAGGTCACCGGGGGGTGAAAATCTCAGGTTAGCCCCCCGTTCGCTACGGCTGGATCCACCAATGTGCCGACCAGCTGCAAAACAATGCCCGTTAAAGCAATTTTGCAGGCTACTTGCCACATTGCTACTTTCCAGAACACCTCTCTCATAATATGTGAGCTCTTGTGATGGTGTTAGTCAAGACCTGTGATAATTTTTTGTAGAAGATTAGAATTTTGGAACCACTCTGATGGGAGATACTGTATATGTTAGGAACCAGAGCTGTTGCGTGCACTTTGGCAACAACGTAATACATCCATTTAAACCCTCGTAAAGGGTCAAACTTTTGAGGATGCACAGTGCACTCCCTCGAGTCAGTACTTTACATTAGTTGGAATGGATGGAATACAGTGTTGCCAGATTTATACTTTTCTTGTTGCACAAACCAGTTATTGTAAAACCTGATGAGCTATACCGTCACAACTCAAACGTTATTTTGCAATTTTACTTGCGTGTGTCTTTAAAACTGGGAGACCCAAGAGGAAGACCGTATTGAAATCTTTGGTTTAAGCTCACCAATGACTTCCGAATAACAATTATAACCACTAGTAAAGAATGATTAAATACATAGACTCGAGCTCTATTCCTTGGCGTAAAGACATCCGTGTTCTCAGCTCGCTGAGTACTAAGTAACTTACATTTTTTTAATTTTTAAAATCACGCATTACTGATCCTTGATCTTTTCAGGGTACCAAAAACAATTTAAACTTTAAGCTCCATACCTGCTGAATTTCAAATATTGTCGCTTTAATAATATTAATAGTGCAAAACTATTATTAGTAAAGTATCAGAAACAGTTTAGTATTTTGAAATTCTTAAAGGGAATTTTTTCCTCGTGTAGAATTGACTTAGCTTTTCATCAGTGACATTCAAATTAAAGGGTTAGGTAAAGCTTAAAGAAGAAAATCATTGCAACTTAGCTTTTTTTTCTACTATTGCTTGTAATAAGAAAAATAAAATGAAAAGAGGGGGGGAGGGATTGCGCTTGCTATTTCATTCTGCTCTATTGATGTGCCTTATGATGGACTCAACTTTATTATAATCATTGCTTTAGAAACACATCTTTGTCAAAATATCTCTTTATGACTGACCCACCTAAACCTCAACCCCTTAACATAGGAATAAATCGCAAAACCGGCCTGATATCTTTGACCAAAACTATCAGTAAACCTCAAGTAAACTCGTGGCGGCCAAGGTCCAAAAACTTCTCCAAACCTCTCCCTTTTACTACCTTCCTCTTTCCTACCTCAATCTCCTCTCTTTAAATAAAAACTTTTCTTTCAAAATCTGTTATTTTAACCTTACCTGAGAGATGCATGATTGTGCGTGAGGTCTCTCAGATTCAACTTACAAACTAGCTGATATCAAAGCGACCAAGTCCCCTCCCCTCCCCTCTTCCCACCCTTTCTACTCCTGTGTTTCTTCTAGCCCCCTACCCCTTCTGATTTCAGCCTGAGATTTTATCTCTGATCTTCATTATTCCGAATAATTATTACAGTCTGTTGGCTGCGCTCAACGCAAACCATTGCATAACTCATAAATTGCAGGCGCATGAAAGTGCAAAGGATTTAATGCCCAAAGGCGCTGATATCCGAAGAACCAAGTCTAATTTTTTGTACCTACCGCACCTTTCTTCTGCTTCCTCTTCTACTTCATCCTCTTGCTATAGTTCACCCACCAAAAAGAGGATGAAGTAGAAGAGGAAGCAGAAGAAAGGTGCGGTAGGTACAAAAAATTAGACTTGGTTCTTCGGATATCAGCGCCTTTGGGCATTAAATCCTTTGCACTTTCATGCGCCTGCAATTTATGAGTTATGCAATGGTTTGCGTTGAGCGCAGCCAACAGACTGTAATAATTATTCGGAATAATGAAGATCAGAGATAAAATCTCAGGCTGAAATCAGAAGGGGTAGGGGGCTAGAAGAAACACAGGAGTAGAAAGGGTGGGAAGAGGGGAGGGGAGGGGACTTGGTCGCTTTGATATCAGCTAGTTTGTAAGTTGAATCTGAGAGACCTCACGCACAATCATGCATCTCTCAGGTAAGGTTAAAATAACAGATTTTGAAAGAAAAGTTTTTATTTAAAGAGAGGAGATTGAGGTAGGAAAGAGGAAGGTAGTAAAAGGGAGAGGTTTGGAGAAGTTTTTGGACCTTGGCCGCCACGAGTTTACTTGAGGTTTACTGATAGTTTTGGTCAAAGATTGTCTATACAATGAATTGAAGGCGAGGTTAGTTCAAAAGAACGCCACTCTTCCGTTTGTTTAGGGAGGGTAGTTAACTGTTCGTACTCGGGGGAGCTGAAATTGCCTATACGATGAATTGATGGCTCCCAACGAGACCTTATCTTGTAAGTGTAAGTCTTATATTTGCGTTTATTCGGAATGAAGACTGAAACGGTGTAAACTAGAGTCAGTTTTGAGGATTGAAACGAGTATGCTCGGGCTTAGCCCATAAGCGGTTAAACGCTTGGAAACGCAGATCAGAGAGAGGAATCTTACAATTGACGTTGGGCAGATTAAAGGGGGGGGATCTTTTTGTCCACCCATTCTCAAACTTTCTCGGATTGAAGATCTGGATTTTATTTGTTCAAATATTGTATCCAGAAAAAATTCCGGGGGGGAAGAAAAATTATTCAGGCGGAAGTTAAATTTTCGCAAAATGCTTGCCCTTTGCAGGCAAATCCCCCTTTTATGTTGGCGATTACTTGAGGCTTTGGGGGGTGCCCCTCGAAAATGACCCCCTCAATGACCTTGTTAAAGGGCCTGAAAATTACCTTTCCTCTTATAGACGGTTTTAGTGCGAAGTCAACGGTTAGCCAACAACCACAACAATGCACTCATCGGTCGCAATCGGTTGTGATAAAACTCGCGTAGCGTTCCAAACTATCTCACTCACTCTCCCGTGACCCCATGTACATTCATCTCTTTCTAGTATCGAAATTCGTATACAGGGCCTTGTTCTGCGACATATTATTATCAAAATAGCATTAAAATGCCTCGAGAAATTCATTTCTGCCATAAAATTTCACAAAATAAGTCTCTAAATACGATTTTTGAAATTAGAGTGAGATGGCAGTACATAGAGGTCACGTGAGAGCGAGAGAGACAAACTGGCTTTGTTTGGAACGCTCATCACCGGCAGTCGCCATTACTAAAACCCTCTATTAGTGTGACCCGAACCTAAAATCTCCGCTTTTTAACTTTTCCGCCAGGGGTCGTGTGCGAAAGTGAAGGAGATAGTGTGGAAAAGTTCAAAGAACTTTTTCACCGGATGACGTCATCGCACTAAAACCCTCTATCGTCAAATCGATTGTTTTATATAGAATCGAATGGAGGAAAAAACATTGTTGCCAAATTGTACGAGCCGCCACTGGATTCTATTGAGTGAATCACCGCTGTATGCTCGAACCAACAAAAATCGATGTTCCGCAGACACTATAAAGTTCTAAAATAAACATTTTTTTTTTGGGAGGGGGGCGTTAGGAGGAAATGAAACGTCAAGAAATAGTGATCAACTACTATTTTTTTTCCCGACTTACACCACTATATACTTGCTACTTGCCCGGCCGTAAGAAAAGCGCGGAGAGACACGAGAGACGTGTTCCATGCGACCTACACGTGTTGACCCGTCTCAAACCCCCCCCCCCCCCCCCCCCCCCCACCCACAATCTACACCCCCGTAAACCCTCTCCAAAGAGGAAAAAAAGTGCCACTGGAGCGTGAACACGGAGCAAAAACAAATTATAGCCCGAGAGAATACAGCGAAGGCATCAAACGAAACGGTTCTCATTTTGACGGTTTCTGTTGACTTTATTCCAACATAGAGACTGTTGCTCATGCCATCCCGTTGTACAACCTATGTATGTATGCATGTAATGGACAGTGATCGAGTAATGGACATTGACCATGCGTCACGAATAATGGCAGTGCGATACTGCTTGTCTAACATTGCACTGACAAGTTCGTTTCGGATAATTAAGATATTCGATGAGTTTCATTAGTACTGCCAGATACAGGACAGCTTTTCTGTTTTCACGTGGAAAAGTTGTGGACAGACAGTTTTATTAATAAAATTAATTTCAATATTATTTCCTAGATGCGCTTTTCGTTCATTTCATTTAACCTGGTGTTAGAGCCAGAGACAATATACAGGGTTCTTTTTTTTTACCTCCCCCCCGAAAGAGTTGCAGTTTGGACCATTCTTCATCATTTTGAATGGATTTTCTTTATTTGGGGTCAAAACTCCCCCAGCCCTCTTAGGGGGCCCCTCAGGGGGGCTATCTCAAAAATGTCAAATAGCAACTCCTATCTTGCGACACATCGTTTGAAAGGGTGTAAAATCCTAAGACTTTTGGCACAAACAAGAAGTTTATATCGTTTTTCGTTTTCGATACATCGAATTTCAAAGTTCGAACTAATGGCGGTGCATAGTGTACTTCCTCGAATCGATATTTTACGTGAGTTTAAATGGATAAAAAAGCAGCGTAGCCAGGTTGCACGCGACGCCACTGTTTCCTATAGTTTTTGAAATTCATTCAGCTAATACAAGAAAATCAACCAAAAATTCATATATTTCAAAAACATCTGCTTTCGGTAATAAATTGAGAAACGAAGACGTGAAATATGAAGCTAATACGCTAAGCTCAAAGAAAGCTATGCTCAAAATAAAGTAAGATAATTATTGAGAGGAGTCATTGGGCGCATAACGTTCATAGTTACATCAAATTTTAATCAGCAATATCTTATTTAGGCTTGTCTGTAAGGAGCACACTGTTGTGTATAACATCAGTGGAAATTTCCACTTACTATGCAACAGCGCAGGGTAGTTACGTACCTTATTTATTTACATCTAACATCTAACTTGATTACGAACTCCTCACCAGCTGAGTTAGAACCTCCCTTCCAGCCAAAAGTCAGTCATCAAGCAAGACTCGATGCTCTTAAAGCTCGTCTTTCTTCCTTAAATTCTGCATTTATTGTAAAAGTCCGCTTTTCCCACCCTGCCTTAAAGCTCTCTCTCTCTCTCTCTCTCTCTCTCTCTCTCTCTCTCTCTCTCTCTTTATAGAAACACACAGAGGAAAGCTCTTAATTAGATAGGAATCTCTCATCGTATCTGCGCAGCTCCGCCATTACACACTGAAAAAACAAAAGCTTCTAAACGAATGAGTATTTCCGTCAAAAGTGTTTTTTTATCACAAGTTCAACAAAAACGGACCGCAAATTTAAAGATCCATTGAAATCTCGCTACGTTTAAGGAGTCAAAGGATCATTCTGCCACGTCGGAAAAATGATTATGGTCATTTTGCTTGTTTTGACTCTTGAAAAGTTGTCTAATGTCAACGATTTATTAAATTTGTGGACTCGCTCGTCAATTTAGAACTCCCTAAAAGAATCGCCTTAAACAGAAATATTCGTTTATGCGTGCGTAATCAACTGGAGAGAGCTTTCATCTCTCATTCTTCTAGCGATCATCGCCGAGCATTGACTAGATGTCACTCAATCATTGAATCTTGCGCCTGGTCATATTCAGTGGAACTCGATATCATGTTGGACGGCGAATTGAATATGTAACTATTCCGACGCGCTAGTCTTGGTGTGGTATCACTCTTAAATGAAGGAGTTTTTTTTTTTTTTTTTGCCTCAGTAACATCTAATGAGAATGTATAAAAGTGCTCTTAGAGAATCGAAACGTCTCTGGTTAAGAGAGTGTGGGAAAAAAGGAGACCTTCAGGGTAATTCCACCAGAGCTACCGTTTTGCGTGTAATCAATGCTATTTTTCTATTCACCGATGATTCCATCCGTTGAGAAAAGATTAAATCGTTCAGTTTAGTGTATGATTGTAATGCACGAAAATACTCTGATCTGTAATCTTTCCTTAATCGGTGAAAACTCCGTTAATTAATTAAAATATCCGCAAGTTTTTTAAAGTAGTTGACGACTCCACCGGTTGAGAAAAGATTACAGATGCGAGTATTTTAGTTCATCACAGTAATACACTGGACTGAACTGTGTAATCTTTTCTCAACCGGTGAAATCATCGGTGAATTGAAAAATAGCATTAATTATATGCAAAACGGCAGCCCTGAATTCTACGGTAGCAGGACTTTTCGCCGAAAAATGTCACAGAAATGGTATCGTAAAAACGTCTGAAGTAACCAAATGAAACAATACTTCTGTTCAATACGTTTTTATTAGCGAGTTCTAAAGTGACAGACTATAAATTTAAAAAAAAAAAGCGTTGACATTATATAAAGTTTTAAGATTCAAAACAGGTAAAATGACCATAGCCATACGAGAGAGGATATTCTTTTGACTCCTAAAAGAAGCGGGATTTCAATGTATCGGTCAATCGTTCAGTCAATCATTTTAATATACGGTCGATTTTTGTTTAACTTGCGAAAAGAAACACTTCCGTATAGGAAAAACTCTTTCGTTTGGAAACTTTAAATGTATATTAATGATGCAACTTCAATGATACAACTATTTGCGACTTATACTAATAAAAAAGCATAAGCCGGTATAGTTTGGTTCATAGAAAAGGCGAAAAGTAACGAATGGTCAGGAACAATTTTCTCTCTCATACATGGCACCGCTGGACTTCATCAGACGAGATTTGCGAAAATGACTGTTAACAAAATTAGTATTTGGTTTATCTCTTCATCTCAGAGCGTGGTGACTTTGCGCTATGCGCGTTGATACAATGTAATGAGATGGGGAGAGGGAGAGGAAGAGGGAGCGAGAAGGAGAGAGAGAGAGAGAGAGAGAGAGAGAGAGAGAGAGAGAGAGGAGAGAGAGAGAGAGGAGGAGGATCGTCCGGAAACTAGAGAACAGCCCCCCTTTCCAACCTACTCTCCTCACGATTATCTGACACATCGCATCGTTAACACAATCTGTTACGAACAACAAAGATTTTCGGACAACGATCCGACGCGACGTTGGTTTCACTGGTACGTAATAACCCACAGGATTCTTCCTTCCCTTCCCTTCCCTTCCATCCCTTCCTTCCTTCCTTCCTTCCCGCGATCCCTTGTGCCTTGATCTCAGCTCTTTGTTGGTTGCTGTTATAGAGTTGGATGTTTTTCTATACGCGTTCGCGATTGGATGCAACTCTCGAAAGTTTATTCGGTTATCACTTCGCTCGCTCTACGATGAGTGATAGTCTGTTAACAAAGCGTGTATTCGGTAAATTGAAGGGACCACCGGATCATCGCCAAATTCCCGCCAAATTCCCGCCAAATTCTTGATTGATATGAAAGTATTCGAATACTCGAATTGTTGGTACTCGAAATATGTTTCATCCAGTTTTTTTTTTTTTTTTTTTTTTTTTGCGTTGATTGACTTCATCTGAAATCCGTGAGAGTTATAGCTTGTCATTGACGGCGACAGAAATTAGACCAGGTTTGAGAACTCTCAAAGACCCTCTCTACGTACTTGATGAAAAAGAGTGAGGCAGAACATTGTTTGGATCCAATTTTTTTTCTTGACATCATATACTCGAACGGTCTACATATAAATCAGTCAGTGGCGTCGCGTGCCATCTGGCAACAATGCAACTGCTCCATTTCAACTCATTAAATATATCGAATTTTACTTGTGCACTGTGCACCCCCTGAATTCGATCTTTTACATGAGTTTAAATGGATAGAATACATTGTTGCCAAATTGCACGCGACGCCACTGAAATCAGTATCTTGTGTTACCTATCTTTGTTCACCCCTATGCCTCTATCAAAAGGCAAACCACGCTCATCTTATAGTGTCACGGGCTGGTTTTTTAGGTTGTTTCAGTTGGCATGTATGACTGTTTTCCTTGCGCGAAGTAAGTTCTGATTGCACGAAGGAGACTGTCACAACAAGGAATCTTTTACTCGTAGCAGCAGACATTTTCCTTGGGTTAAAGGAATCTCCCCTCAGTCAATATTTCACCGTATGCAGTTTCTTTAACACAAACGAAATACACCTTGGATTAAAACAATAATTCTCAGTGTATGAGTATTTTAGATACACAACTGCGTGGTAATCGAAATCTTGAATAGTGTGATTAGAAATAAGCAGTTTTTCAGGAGCAGATTTCGACGATTTTGACGTTTACTGTATTTTCTCCAATTCGAATTTCAAATTTTTCCCCGGAAAATTCTCCTTTCCTATAGATTTACGAAGGAAGGTAAACGGATGATAACCTTTTTATTTTATTTTTCTTGCCTTACTCCACTCTTTGTCGTCGAATCAACAAATCTAACTTCCTTACCTCATGCAAAATAGATGTCTTTTTGAATTAACCAAGAGAATTTCCATGATAGAACAATGAAACCTTAATTGCGGAGACATCGCATCCGGCTCAACTTTAGTAACTATTTGTTTTATCTTCCCTTCCACCCGGAAAAAGAAAAGAAAAAAGAAAGAAAGAAAGAAAGAAAGAAAGAAAGAAAGAAAGAAAAGAAGAATAAAAAAAAAATCTACAACTTGCATTTTAATGAAGTTCGTGAGTACCCACGACCACCGTGACGCCGCGCCACCACTGCCGCCTCGGGTCAGCTTAAATGTGCAACCAAACCTCCTCCTTTTAAATGAGAAGATTTGTGCTCACCAATTCAGAAGAAGGAAGAAAAAGAAACGGAAACTATCTCATTATTCAAGGTAGGAATGACTGAAATTAAATAATGACGCATTAAATTGTTGTTGTGCGGTGAAGGAAGAAAATATACTATTTCGTTTGCATTGCTTTCCGTAATCTTTGCTTGGATTGCTCGAAGCATTAAACTCTCATCTTACTCGACAGTTTTTGAATCGATACCATTTTAAAAACAAGGGTTCATTGAATAGAATATGTAATCTACGGAAGGAATCTTGATTTAAACCAAAATACTGGATTTTCAAGGAGGAAGTCTCATCGTTTTTCATGTGCCCTTTCACCGAAAATCGACCCGGTTGGTTGATGGTGCGCACTCGTCATACTTCCCGGTACGTTGAAGCAGAAACAAATAAAAACCATTTGGGTCGTTGAACACTGAACAGTAATTATTGTTCAGCTCCTCTCAGTTGAGATTTTGGCTCTTAAAATGCTGCGTGCGCCCATTATGGTGATAAAAATGATCGCGAGGAAATTTCTTTGAATTTTTCAGAGAGATGGAATTTTGAATTTTATGCAGTCCCATAATGTCCAGAAGCAAGATGTCCAGAAGCAAGATCATTAAAAGATTCGACATGGTCTTCAATAGAAATCAGCATCATGACCACCATGAATTGAATTGAGAAGAGCATACGTCATGTTCAAGATATCTGGTGTACCCTTATCGTAAACCTAAACTCTTTACGGACTTATATCATAGCCAAGATTCGTTGTCACTCAAACCCACTGAAAATAAATGGGGGGCAGGGGGGCTAACCGCGAATGCGTCGTTACTCTCACTACGCACATACTCAATATTTCTCATCAAATGCTACCTCCCTTGTGTGTGAGAATTAGTCTCCGCTCGACTCATCGCACTATCACTGCTGTATGCAAAACACGCTATCAGATATGGATCCTCGCGTGTCATATGGATATTGATGCTATACACAGTTCTCGAGAAGGCGAGCGAGAAATTTTCATGGGTTTATGCCCGTTAATTGAAAATTCGGTGTTTATTGAACGCAGAAGATAAACAATTATCGTTTCCGCGAAACGAATATACCCCCATCCATAACCCCCCCCCCCCCCCCCCCCAAATCGCCGTGCCGCCCGGTCTCACGGAAGAGAACAAATGTAATACATATACCTAGGTATACATGTACTTTGTACATACCTACCGTATATTTTGTATATGTACAGTCTGCGATGAGAAAACGAATAGTGATGCTATATCGGAATAAGGAGAGGGGGAGGGGGAGGGGGGGGGTCTTTGTGTTTGCAGGATCAATTATACACGATTCCGACTTTGAATTTCCGTATGATATAAGTACAGTGAGCTAGCGACAATGCAGATATAGTCGTGGAAACGGAAGGAAATTATACGGGCAATTAGCGGTGGCTAAACGTGCAGTCTGGCAACGTTGCAATTTGATCAATCAACCCATGCAAAAAGTTCGAATTCGAGGGTATTGACTGGCTGTACACTCATTAGTCCTATCTTTTTCACGTGCTTAATTGTAATAAATATGACGCGGCCAGATTGAACGCTACACCGATACATAGCAATTATTATAAGGGGCGATAGCCCCACCGTCAAGTCTTAATACAGAACGGTAGCTAGCGCGGACCCCTTATACTTACAACAAACATCTTGAAAATGGCCCTCAGCAGGGTTTTGGCATGATTCCGGTAGATTTTCTCCTTTACCAGACCTCAGAACCCTATAAACCCCTATATGGCTGGAACGGGCCCTCAACGATCTAAGGAATGACGGCGGCTTTTTTGGATTGATGGCCTCGTAAATTTCAAATCTTCAAAAAACTGCGATCGAAAGTCAAAACGGCCATGATCATCAAATCATCACGTTTTCATTGTAACTACTCAACCTAGCGGTTAAACGCTGAAAAAAAACCCCATATAATCTTATATAGACGGATTCAGAATGCTTTGGTGATGATACTTCCATAGGTTTCAATCCATTTTATTCGAGCATAAGGCTGAAACTTTAGTTGAAAGACGAAAAGTAACCGTCTCTCAGCGCCTCGCCGCGCCGAGTCCAGCCACTCCGTGTCCGCTTGGAATTGAGCGAGGCGAACGCTCATTGTTCGAATATCTACCATGAAAGCGGCAAATCATGATACTCGTGACTCGTAGCGCAGTGCGAAAGTGCGCGCCCAACACTTTTGCGTCCCGGGTTCGAGTCCCGGACATGCCACTTGTTTTTACACTTTCAGCCGTGCCTTATTTATTATTTCATTCTTACTTTTGACTCTTTACTCATTTATTTCCGATAAATTTTGACATGAGTGTCATGATTTACCTGTTTAGGATAATAATAATAATAATAATAATAATAATAATAATAATAATAATAATAATAATAATAATAATAATAATAAAATAATAATAATATAATAATAATAATAATAATAATAATAAAAAATTATTAATGTGCTCATAAAAAATTTTTCCATAACATGCGAAAACATTGATAGACATGTGTTAGAAAACATGAAATGAATAAATAAAACAAAACGGCCTAGGGAACATACAGACACACAAACTAATGGGCAAACAAATTCAAATTTTAAATTTTCGATTTTTTTTTTTTTTCGAATTTTAAATGGAGTAAATTTTAAAGGACTGTATGAGCCATTATGCCAACATTGCCAACCTCTAAAACTTTGGTTTTGTTTACAATAATAATGTTGCTGTTGCTTTTGGATATTAGCACGTGACTTGATATAAGTTCATGATCCGCTCATAGAGTGAGCCACAAATCACACGCTGTCTACAGTGACTAGATAAACCACAGTGTGGTCAATCGCTACGCATCCAAGCCGACCTTACCGCCCATACGAACGCGTGTAAAACACCCGAGTTTCAAAAAATCGTAAAAAATATAAATCTCGAACCAAATTTGAAAAATAAGGTCTCTATCGAAAGCTTAAAGCGTCAAGACTATGAAACTGAGCTTTAAACTCCAACTTTAGCCCTTATTTTGCCATAATCACTGAATGTAGGGGATCCTTTCGTCTCAGCCGTCAGCGGCCAGTTTGTTTACATTCTCTGAACTCCTCTCCGCTCACATTCGCTCGTTCTTATTTTTTGAAAATACATCACAATTATGGTACAGTGAGGTACTCCAGGATGTGCTTTTGAGGCAACACGGGGGCGTTGCAGTGGCGCGCCAAGGGGGGGGGGTGTTCCCTTTCCTTGGGCGGCAATATTAGGGTGAACAAGCAAAAAATGAAAAAAGGGTTATCTCTATAGCAACGTATTCCCAAAGGCGGTAAAATCAGTGGATACAAGCATAAAAAACAGTCTTCAATTTCACAATTTTGAAGGGCGGTCAAATTGCAATCTTGCTCCCCCTCTCCTACCCCTCCCCCCTGGGAGGCAGCAATGATTTTATCGATGAAAATCTCTTACCGACAATTTCATACGGGCAAGTTTGTTTGTCTCGTTTTTTAAACATAAAAAGCTAAAAAAAAAAACAAAAAAAAAAACAGATCCACCTGAAATTGGTTTTAAACGAAAGTCAGAGTGGCTCTGTAGGCACAGAATTCTATGTAACTGTTTTGCAAAGGATTTTACGCCATCAAAAAACTGACACCTGACAGAAACAAGCGAAATTTACTCACCTGAACAGTTGTACTAAAATGATGTGTCCAGATAACCACTCTGAAACACTTGCATTTTTGTTTAAACTAATTTCCTCCGAATTAATCATAATTTTGGATGCGTGAGGTTGAAACAAACGAAGGCAATAAGCAAGCTAGAATCAATCTAATGGTTTGTTTATTTTCTTACCTATCAATTCATTTTAATTTGCATGCGCGCTGGCAGAAAAGGGGCAGACCGACCACCCCCCCCCCCCGAAGAATTTGGAAAAAAGCGGTTTTCGAGCCAATTTTCTCATTCCACCTCCGCCCCGTAAGGAAGTTTCTGCAGAGCCCACGTCTCTTTGAATTGCTAGGAACAAAACCCTTTAATTTCTCAGTGCGTGACATTTTTGGGCTTTTTCGTACGGAGACCAAAAATATTGGTCCCTGGATACACCATACATTGTCCGCTAGATGTGTCTCGATCAATTAGAGGCGAGGCCTCATCAAGGTCCAAATGGATATAAATCCTCTTCAAAAATCATGGCGTAATATTAGATAGAAAAATGTTTGATATGACCTTAAAAACCCAAAACCCAATGGGTTTAAGGAAAAACCGCCGTCAAGTCTTAACACTAATTGTTTTCACTAAAAAAAAAAATAAATAAATAAAATGAAAAAAAAAAAATAAAAATAAAAAGGCAATTTTTCATCGCTGAAATACTTATGATATCTGTTACGATCAAGTCTCTGGTGTATTTTGATTTTACCTCTTAAAATCGAAGTGCCCATTCAATTTCTCGCCAAAATAAGGATGATATCAACACAGCGACCAAGTCAGTTTAGGTGCTCCTAAAATTAGCCTGACACATATGCACAGCTAAAACCCCTTCAATGATATCGATGCAACTGCACCAGCTTTACTTACTTTTGATTACTTACCGCATGTATTGACTTTGATTAGCGGCCAATTAGGCTTGCTAAAAAGAATACTGCTTCTGGCACCAGTTCACTCCGATATTTAATAGGGCAGACGAGGTTCATGGCTCCTTTGACTCCGGGTGTTTTGGCCGAGAAAATTTTCTACAAACATTTTTTAAGAAAAAAAAAAGACTTGAGCCGGCATTTTTTTGCTGCCTTGTAGAAAGTATCCTCTTTCGTGAATTGTTTCATTCACCTGCTCCATTCAAAAAGTAAACACATAATTTCCCAGCCGACCAATAAAAATCAGAAAAGAATAAGAAATAAACAATCTCCTACAGAAGAACGTATTTTTCTTCTTTTCCTAAGTTTTAACTTTCAAAACCACTGATGGTGAATAGTTTTAAAGATGAGCTCATCTATGACTCAAAATATGTTCCTTACTAAGCTTCGATCCCTTCACATAAAAAATTCACCGTAAATAGAAAGAGGAGACATCTAATAAGTGGGCATTCCCAAAGGTATTAGCTCTTGTAAATCCTCATTTAATTAATTGCCCCAATAAAGTGTCAATTTCAACCTCAGACCAGCGGAGATTTCAAGAAAATGGGAGTAAAAAAAAGCCGGCTCAAGTCTTTTTTTTTCTTAAAAAAAGTTTGTAGAAAATTTTCTCGGCCAAAACACCCGGAGTCAAAGGAGCCATGAACCTCGTCTGCCCTATTAAATATCGGAGTGAACTGGTGCCAGAAGCAGTATTCTTTTTAGCAAGCCTAATTGGCCGCTAATCAAAGTCAATACATGCGGTAAGTAATCAAAAGTAAGTAAAGCTGGTGCAGTTGCATCGATATCATTGAAGGGGTTTTAGCTGTGCATATGTGTCAGGCTAATTTTAGGAGCACCTAAACTGACTTGGTCGCTGTGTTGATATCATCCTTATTTTGGCGAGAAATTGAATGGGCACTTCGATTTTAAGAGGTAAAATCAAAATACACCAGAGACTTGATCGTAACAGATATCATAAGTATTTCAGCGATGAAAAATTGCCTTTTTATTTTTATTTTTTTTTTTCATTTTATTTATTTATTTTTTTTTTAGTGAAAACAATTAGTGTTAAGACTTGACGGCGGTTTTTCCTTAAACCCATTGGGTTTTGGGTTTTTATTAGATAAACTGTAGGGAATATATATCCTACGAACACTTTCTCACATCAAAGTTAATCTGGGGAGTGGGGGAGACCCCCGAACCTTTAGTATTCTAGGGGAGACCCTCAGACCCTCTTTATTATTTTGGGGGACACCTCAGACCCCTTTTTGACATTCTGGGGGAACCCCCAGACCCCCCTTTGATATTTTCATCCAAATCCAAAGATCCATTTTTGAAATATTTAAATTTTTCCTGTTTTTGACCCTCCCATTGATTTTATTTGAAACCAATAATTTTCATCTATAACTAACCTAAAAATTAAAATTTCAAAAAGATCTGCGGAATGTTAAAAGCAACATATCAGAAAAACTTGGGTGCATATGGATCAAAAGCTCAAGAGTTATGCTGGGTTTCACGTCACACCCACTGACAGACAGACCGTGTACAGATCGATGCCACAGAAATTTTATGCATTTACTCCTCCATATCACATATGGTTAAGAAATATTGAAAAGTCATGGATGGATATTCTTTAAGATAGTATTAGGCATGATGAGAGCCAATTATTTTGTAATTATCATGATTTATTTAGTAGTAGTGGGCCAAGTATCGAAACAAAATACCTTGAAAATCTCTGTGCCATTGCAATACTTTCTCTATTTCTAATTTTGTTAGTAGTGCGTAAGTCACAAGTAAACAGTTTAGTTTTATTTTTGATTCAAAAAGAATTATTTCATAACTCTTCGAATAAAATAAAAAATAATGAACATTTGATTGAAGCAGGGTGTATCCTTGTGAAATCGAAAAAAATCAAATAAATTAATGCAAAACAAGTAAAAAATATCGAGCTTGATAATTTCAGAAATTGTTTTTTTCATTAACTATACTTGAATTATTTATTGCATTCATCGTATACAGGGTGGTCCGAAAGTCCCGGGATGGCTTCATAACTTTTAAATGGCTGCAGATAAAAAAACCAAACTTGGGGGATGTTTATAACTTAATAGGAACTACTTTTTGGCGTACCCGAAAATTCCGGGGGGCACCCGTAAAGGGGGGTTTTGCTCCCCAACTCAAAATTTTCAAATGGCAACCCCTATCTTGTGACACTTTGTTTGAAAAGACATAAAATTCTAAGATTTTTGGCGCAAACCGGAGGTAGATATCGTTTTTCGTCTTCGATATATCGATAGTCAAAGTTAGATTTCGACCAGAGTTGGGCAAAAAATTATTCGGGAATTATTCGGTGTGTCCGGCAACGCCGAGTCAATCGAATTATTCGACGAATAATTCTACAATTGACCTATACCTTCCGTGTGTTTCCCTTTCCTCAACTCAGGTAGCAAACCCAGTTTTCAGTGTTGCCGGAGTCATTTCATTATTTCTGATTATTCGGTTGCCTAACTCTGATTTCGACCCATTTTCAAAAAATCAGAACTCCCACTTGAAAAGTCGGATTTTAGAAAACTAGGAGTCAAAAATACTTTAAAAAGCAAGTACTTTTCAGAAAAAAATACGGTTTTGATATTTGTCTAGTCTTGGGGCCCCCCAAAATTATTTAAAAAAATGACCCCTCAGGGGGGGCTATCTCAAAAATTCCGAGCCACGACCCCTATCGAGTGATACATCGCTTAAAAGGGCACACAAAACTGAGCATTTTGGCATAAACCGCAGGTCGATATCGTTTTTGGTTTTCGATACATCGAAATTTGCCAATGAGTAAAAATCCAACTTTGTCACTTCACCAAAAGTCTTAGAATTTTATGTCCTTTCAAACAATGTACCACAAGATAGGGGTTGCCATTTGAAAATTTTGAGTTAGGAGGCGAAACCCCCCTTTACGGGTGCCCCCCGGAATTTTCGGGTACGCCAAAAAGTAGTTCCTATTAAGTTATAAACATCCCCCAAGTTTGGTTTTTTTATCTGCAGCCGTTCAAAAGTTATGAAGCCGGCCCGGGACTTTCGGACCACCCTGTAGATTAGTTCTTAAGTTCGCGCCTTTTTTTACTGAACCAAATGTAGAAGATGGTTATCACATATTGCAGGTACGTCGAGAAAGTTACTACGGGTTTTTGATATTTTGATGGTAACTGAGCTACGGTGCTGTGGCGAGTTTAGCCGAGCGTGCTGAAAGGCTGCCTTCTTAACACTAATGAAGTTCCTTCATTTACAAACGATACCACACCAACTCTGACGCGCCCGAATAGTTACATAATCAATTCGCCGTGCACAGGTTTATATTAAAGATAATGAGGTTTTATAATTTGTAATTTATAAGTCAAACAATGAATATGACTATAGTGTTCTAGGGTCAAGAGATGTCTTTTTTCCTTTTCACAGAAATTTCTTATTCCATGATTTTATTTTTACCTGTTTTCGATATTGTCTGCTCCAAAAGTAACTTTCTATTAATACAAAATGGTATCGCAAAAATATCGGGGCAGATGCTGTAACGTATGACTTCAAACTTAAACAAGCTAGCTACATGGTTTATATTTCGTTTGAAAGATCTACTCTTTTGCTTTTGATTGAGCCCAAGATGAGCACATTTACTCAAAAATTGACAAAGTCTTGAACAGGAAAAAAAAAAAAAAAAAATTGACCTCTAAACGGGGTTTTTGACGAATATTTTATCTTAGCTAGTGAAAAACGAAGCACTAAACTATCAGACGAGCTCTTCCTCACCAGCAACCAAATACACCAAAATACCACTTATAAACATTATTATCATCGTCTAACTCAATACTAGATTGCTAACACTCATTAGTTAATCGATCACACGGAGGAAAAGGAAAACACTCTTTCCAATCCGAGAAAATACTCATAAAATAACCCGCAAAAGGTAAATTTTTCATTTAGTTTTCGAACTGTCATAACTTCATCAATTTTTGATTAAATATGCTCACGTTGGACTCAATCAAAAGTTAATGAGTAGATTTTTCAAATGTAATCAAAATCAGATCGCAAGCTTGTTCTGAGCAGAGGCGGCAGAATACGCGTGTGCAGTGACGGCGCTATTGGGGCACCTGGTGCATTGTACCCGTGCGCACTATGCTACTAAGACTAGCTAAAATATTGTCTATTTTACGTCAGAGGTCGTTTCAGAACTCAGAAGCATAGGCGCAATTAAACCAATAATCTTTGGAATTGTTCAACATTATTTCTCACGTTAGTAAGTTAAAATTAATGAAAATTAATTAAGCGTTGCCTTTTCATTGAGGAACGCTTTAAAGTCAAAACATTAATCTCAGAGGCAAGTTTTGTTTTGATTTGATAGAATTTATATTGAAAATGTGCTAAAGATCATCATGTTGGGTGCACATATACACTTCTGAAACCAGCTCAATAAATTTTTTAGTTGAAAAAAAAAAAGTTATAATAAAAAAACAATATAGTGAAATTTAAGAAAAATGCTGCCTCCAAAACCAGCTCAAAAATTTTTTTAGTTGAAAATAAAAAACTTATAATAAAAATAACAACAGCATAGTGAAAAAGAAAAAAACAATGCTTCGTTCGTTGTGTCTTTTTCGTGCCCTCTCCGTGCTTTTTTCAATTTGTTTGAATTGAAACGCCATTTTTTTTATTCATATTTCTAAGACGGAGATATTGAACAAAAGGATAATGAAACGTCAAAAAAAGTTGTTTATAAAAGAAGAAAACTGTAAATAATTACTGTTGGAAAATAAGAAGGACGGGATAGCAAAAAAAAAAAAAAAAAAAAAAAAAAAAAAAAAAAAAAAAAAAAAAAATGCAGGAAGAAAGGAAGACAACAATACGGATCGGATTTAAGCTAAGATTAGCTTGATTTGTTGGATTCCTTTTGTCGGACGTTGTTACGTTGTTACCATTCATTTCCTCTCATTTCAGTCAACGGATGAACGGAACGGCGGCAGAGATTGGGGAGAATTTTTTCTCCTTTTTTTCTTTTTCTTTTTTTTCCATGCATTTACAGACAAATGTTCTGGCATTAAGACCTTGCTTCCATTTAATACGTTATTTGAGTTAATGTTTTTTGTCATATCCTTGTTTCTCTTATTCCCTCTTTCCCTCCATCTTTTCGACTCATCCTCTTTCTATCCTTCATTCTGTTCAATGCATGACTGCTCCTCCCACAACTTGAAAAAAAGTTTCTCGAAAATCTATGTCTTTTTCATGCACCGCTGTACCTCCTTTTCACCATTCCTCACTATTTCAAGCCAAACTCTAAAAACTCAGCTATTTAATTTTATTATTATTAAAAGTTGAGTGTTATTCTGATAATATTATTATTATTATTATTGTTCTTCCTTATCACTCGCTTGGCGAGGTGTTGTTGTTGTCCACACGGCGGGACCAAACCTTGGTCCTAAGCCATGCGGCTTACTTATAGTGATGTATAAAATGTCTTATTTTTGTCAAACGGTTCCCCTCACTTTGGGGATGGAGTTATTAAGTCTCCACCAGGGACAGATTTATGCAATCGCAGCTGCTCTGTCCATAGGGTGGATCACTCCGTAATATTTTGGTTATTATTATTATTATTATTATTATTCAAATTCATGGTCGGCCCGTTGGCGGAATGAGACTGATTTCACATGGCCATTCCGCGGAATGGCAGCCCATTCCGTGGACTGGCCAAAAAAATGGCTATTCCGCGGACTGGTCAACTGCTCCGGCTATTCCGCGGACTGGTCAAAAAACCAGCCATTCCGCGGAATGGCCGGTTTTGCCAACGGGGCGTAACATATACATTGTGTAGCAACTTGGACAGTTCTAACTTACTTATCGTGAATATTAATAGAATCACTATGAATATTAGCCGCACGACTTTAAATAAAACAAAAAAAAGAATCCTGTATTATTTAACCATCGCACTGTAAGTATTAACCATCCAATCGCTACATAGTATGAATCATCTAAGGGTAAAATTTACCTTTCCACTTTTTTCAGTGATAATTCTTCATTGTGATTTCAAAAGACGCCAATAATAATAAGCCGAATACCAAAATATTCTTCAATAATAATCTTGAGAAGAAGCCTCATGAAAAATAGTACAATTAGGTTTTCCTATTGAGAAAGAAAATTGAGAGCATTCTGAAGACTTCCGTGTGGACTGAGCGCGTTTCGATGCGACACCCATTCATTTTCGTGACGTTTCCTCCGGCTGCTTCCATCCTCGCATATTAGGCCCTCGAGATTACTCATGGCGATGTTGCCAGTCGGTATTAATCTTCTCAGCCTCTCTCGTTGGTATTGAAACGGTAATTCAGTCCTTTATATCATAATTTTGGCAACAATGGGCGAAAAGTATTCCGCTTTAAGTATTCCAGTAATGAGGTTAATACGGTTAATACGAGGGCGAGCGACGGAGGTCGATCGTGATCTTGAGAAGAGAAGGAGTTGATGAAAGAGAGAGAGAGAGGAGAGAGTGAGAGAGGGGAGAGAGAGAGAGAGAGATTGTGTGAGTGAGAAAGGGGGGAGGAAAATAAATATGCAATCAATTTCACATAAAATATAGAATTGGAACGCCCAGATAAATAAGATTAATACCCGTTGAATCGTGAGTGTCTCTTGATTCTCTTTTCTCATGGAATCTCCTCTTTTCTTGCTTCCTTTTGCTCCTAGCTTTTGGGGTTAAGCTTAAACTTGAAAGGAAGCGGGCTCGGGACATGCACGGGAAGAAGAGATTGACGATGACGAGAGAACGACAAGGGGCAAGCCGTTGCAAGGTGCAAGCTATGCTGTCGGATCGTGCAGGGAGAAAAAAAAATTCCCGACATTTTGAGAATATTGCAAAAGCAAATAAACTGTAGGGAATACCCTACAAACACTTTCTCAGATCAAATTTAATCTGGGGGAGACCCCCAGACCCCCCTTTAATATCCTGAGGAAGACCCTCAGACCCCCCCCCCCTTTAATATCCTGGAGGAGATCCCTAGACCCTCCTTTAATATTCTAGGGGAGACCTCCAACCCCCCTTTGATATTTTTATCCAGATCTAAAGATTCATTTTCGAAATATTTAAATTTGTCCTTTTTGACCTATTTTCCCATTGATTTTAATGGAAACCATTTGTCATCCATAACTAACCTAAAAATTAAAATTTCAAAAAACCAAAAAAAAGTCCTTCTGCGGACTGTTATAAGCAACATCTCTGCAAAAGTTGGATGCATATGAGTCAATAGTGCAAAAGTTATGCTGGGTTTCACGTTTTATGATTACGGACAGACAGACGGACGGACAGACGGACAGACGGACGGACAGACAGACAGACAGACAGACGCCACAGAAAGTTTGTGCATTTACACCACCAAGCCACATATATGGTTAAATAATATTGTACTTCATGGATGAATTCTCTTTAGGATAGTATTAGGTATGGAGAGAGCCAATTATTTTGTAATTATCATGATTTATTTAGTCATAGTGGGCCAAGTATCGAAACAAAATACCTTGAAAATCTCTGCGCCATTGCAATACTTTCTTTATTTATAACTTTATTGTTAGTAGTGAGAAAGTAAAAAGGAATAGAAAATAAGAAAAATCCGAAATAATGGGGGCTCTAGCTAACAATTGATATATCGTCAATTCACAATTGAATAGTTAATTCTTGCATAATCCTCTCAAAAATTCTATGGCATATTAAAGAATTGTGTTACCCAGGTAAAAATGGTCCACATAGGTCCATCCATACCCAATTCATTCTATGGTATGAATATGTATGGATTCATACCTGTCCATATGGATCCTTAATATCCATGCTGTGTATCGGGAATTGGTTATGGACCATTTTTGCCAGGGATATTTTTCAATTGTAATAGACCCCGGAAGACTACGGACCTTATTCACGGTAGAATCTCAAACATTTTCATAATTTAAGAACGCCGTCCAAAAACTGAAAATAAATTGAAAAAAAAAAAAAAAAAAATGGAGACAACTTTTATGAAGGAGTAGATAATGAACAATTACTAATATTTCTCAGTCTCGTTATTTAATGAGGAAGTTATTGAAGGGATAGGACTGATGAAAAAAAAATAATAATAACTAACCAATCAATTGGAAGGAAGGAAAAAAATTAATGAGGCTCTCCAAAAAAATCTTGTGTGAGATATCTTTGCTTTCAAAGAAAGATCCCTGAGGCAAATATTTTCTCATTAGATTCTTCATTAATAGCGGAGGAGTTCCAACCTTATTTGTAGCTAAGTCGGTTTAATTATTGCATCGCGCAAGGTAATGAAATACCTATAGAAAAGCCTCATAAGGGTAAAACATAGTGACCAAGGGCTCGATCATTTACTTCATCGATAAGGCAACAGTGGCGTAGCGTGCAATTCGGCAACGTCGTAGTTCCTCCATTTAAACGCATGACAAAGATCGAACTCCAGGGTGTTCGGTGAACACTTTCGCATTCGATCTTTTACATGTGTTTGAATGGACAAAATACCAAGTTGCCAAATTGCATGCCACTGCGTATAAGGCAATCGTCAAGACTGTGAGTGATGCTATTAGTCCAAAATTGTAAAACTTGGCTGTTTCTATGGTACAACCATCGTAACAGTTCCCGCTTTTTGAAGCCATTCAATGAAGAGCCTTTAAATTATGGACACATTAACAGTTAAGTTTTACAATTTTGGACCAATATCATCACTCATACACAGCTTTAACGATCGCTTTATCGACGAAGTAAATGACCGGTCCCCAAGGGGTTTTCCCCCCGAATATCACCAGATGTGTGCAACTTCTACTCGTATGCATTGGCGGATCCAGCCTTCGCGAACGGGGAGGGGGCGAACTTGGGATTTTCGCCCTTAGGCGACCCCCTGTTTTGTTTTTTCCCCCTTTCTTTCTCCCTTTCTTCCCCCTCTTTTCCCCCTCTTTTCCCCCTCTTTTCCCCCTCTTTTCCCCCTTTTTTGACCGAACGGTGGGGGATCGCCCCCTTCGCCTCCCCTGTATCCGCCAATGCTCGTATGCCGCCAATATTGTTGCAGTTGTATTGTCACAGTTTACTTATCTATACAGTTGCTAAACTCTATAGAAAAGAAATGGCGACTATGGCGATCCTAGCGGCCGGAAGGTTACAACAAATAATTTCGTTGGATTAAAAATACTTTTTTTTTTTTTAAAACATCCCGTTTTGTCAAATTATTTTTTTACCATTTCGAGGTCACCGTCAGAGCTGCCGTTTTGCGTTGAATTAATGGAATCATTGAAATCGTAGAATTAGTGAAATTAAATTCACCGACGATTCCAACAGAGTCCCTGTAAGTAGAGACTTACAAGACAAGAGGGTAGTCAACCTCTGATTGGTTAACAAGTTTTAGGCTCTATAGGGCGCCGCCATTGGATGTGTTTTTGAACATTTGTTTACTAACAACGGGTCCAACGGTATTTTATGGATAACAAAGTTAATTGTCGATGAGTTTGTTAATTTTTATTATGATGCACCTCAAGAATGTCTGTAATGCTCAAAAAAATCTTCAAAAGTGTTAATAGATGTCGACCAAACAAAAGCAGTGAAATATTACACGGTTTGAAAATCTACGGCTCCATAATCTTTGCAATGGACCAAAACACAACAACGGCCCTCAAAATGTAAACAAATGTGCAAAAACGCATACAATGGATGCGGCGCCCATGGTTTCGTTGGCTTTTTTAATTTTTTTTATTTATTTTATTATCGAGATTTCTTTGGCTTATGTTCGCAGATTCAATTAGGAACCTACAGCCACCTATAGACAAATCGGGTTCAATATGAGTAATTTTTTTAATTTATTGTCAGAAGCAAAGCTTCCGATTTGCGTAGCTTTAATGGGATTTTGAAATTCACCGAAGGTTCCACCGGTTAAGAAAAGATGACAAAGTTTAGTTCAGTGTGTGATAGTAATGCACGAAAATACTCGGATCTGTAATCTTTTCTCAGTCGGTGGAAACGCCGTTGATTAATTAAAATATCCGCAAGTTTTCAAAAAAATCGACGACTCTATCGGTTGAGAAAATATAAAAGACACGCTAGTATTTTCGTGCATTAAAGTCATACACTGAACTAAACTCTGTAATATTTTCTCAACCGGTGGAATCTTCGGTGAATTTCAAAATGCCATTAAATCTACGCAAATCGGCAGCTCTGGTCAGAAGACACCCGAGAGTTTTAACATCCATGCTATAAGCAACCAGCTACGTCCACTGTAATCTTTGTCGCTCACTCTTGTCTTAACCCTCTGTCTCTCCAAACAGGGACTCTACACTCAACAAGGATGACGTTGCGTTCGGTCGTGCAAATTTTCGTCTCCAAGTTTGACAACAGGGTTCTGAGGGGGGGGGGGCAAAGAAGTCTCCGCTGGAATTTCAGCATTGAGCTCCTGTAAACTCCGCGAGTATTTCAGTGGCGCCTCACACTTAGCGCTTTATCTCCCCTGCCCCTTGCGACTGTCTACTCACCCTCCCTCACCTTACTATATTCTCTCTCTCTCTCTCTCTCTCTCTCTCTCTCTCTCTCTCTCTTTCTCTTTCTCTTTCTTTCTTTTTTCTCTTTAGGTTTTCGCCACTCGATCGACCTACGATAAGAGCTTTGTATAATTACAATAGCTTTGAAACTTTGCAATTTTTATCTTTATTTCTCGAGTGTCGTCACCGCCATGCCAGTGCCACCGGTGTCGATGTCATGACATCCTTTGCTCCTGTCTCGTCACGAGATTGAGACGATGTCTCTGGTTTATGATTCTCACCACCGATGCCAAATCTACGTCCGAATAAAATCATCGAGAGCCGATAATGGGTCTGTTCATGGGCGCCCGCTGAAAAATTTCCAAAGGGGGCAAGCTTTTTGAACTACAACGGAAAAAGAGACAACTTTTTTCACCCAAATAGTGTACAATTATTCACCCATTTTAGGTGTATCAAATAATAATAACAATTTTGACGTGTTTGATATAATGGATAAAGGGACGACAGATGATAACGATAGTAAGAAAAATGTATAATTATTATTATTCCTTGCAAAAAATGAGTTAAAATTACCAAATAAACTAATAATGAAGTTTGTCAACTATTACTCCTTTGATCATAACATTTCATTTCCTTTTTTTCCTTTTTATTTTTCATCGTGAAATTTTGACTTTTTTTTAATTCCGGGGGGGGGGAGTGCCCTCTTTACCATACTTGTAAATATTGTGAATCCTTTCTAAACAAACAGTTATTTCGATTTCTGTGTCCAGATAGCCACTCAAAATACACCCTTTATTTCAAACTAACTTCTAATGGGTCTGTCACAACTTCAGATGCGTTTTTTCCCCATCTACTGCACTGATCCAGTGAGAATTTAGGTGGGACTGCATCTGTCCATCGGTCCAGCGAAGCGATTCTGTCAATTCGTACGATTTAGCTTGAAGAGGTTAGGCTTCGCCCATTAGCGCATTTGTAAACACAGATATAACAAAAAAGGCCTATCCATCAGCGGACACCCAGCGGCCTCAGGATACCGCTGGGACCGCTGGCAGCGAATGGAATCCAGCGGAAAGAAAAGAAGCGGTTTGCTGGATGCTAGCCGCTGGGCAGCGGATGGGAAAAAACGGGTCTTTTTGTTTTAAGGTTAGAGTAGAGACAATATTTAATAGATACCGACCACACACTATCTATCTTGCCCACGTTTGCGCGCGGTGGCAACCCCGAAACCCGAAAACATGGACCATACGTTGACTGATGAGAAACGTCGTTGAGATTTTTGCCTGGTGAATCCGAGGCACCGAAACTGCATCAGTCAACGTATGGTCCATGTTGGATGGTGCTCCTTCATGCTCTCTATGTTAATTTCTGTTGAGCTCCAAAAAAAAAAAAAAAAAAAAAAAAATCAGCCACCGCGCGCAAGGCTATAGTGCGTGGTAGAGTCCCTATATGTAGAGAGTTAAGACAAGTGAAACCATGGGCGCCGCCATTGGATGCGATTTTGCACATTTGTTTACATTCTGAGGGCCGTTGTTGTGTTTTCGTCCACTGCAAAGATTACAGTGCCGCTGAGTTTCTAACGATGTAATCTTTTACTGCTTCTGTGGGTCGACATCTATTTACGCTTTGAAAGATTCTTTTGGGATTTATATATATTTTTGAGGCGTATCATGATTAAAACTAACAGATTCGTCGTGAATTAACTCGTTATCCGTAAAATACTGTTGGTAAACAACTACGATTGTAAACAAAAGTGCAAAATCACATCCAATGGTGGCATCCGTAGAGTCTAAAACTCATCGACCAATCAGAAGTTGACTACCCTCTTGTCTTAACTCTCTACATATAGGGACTCCAGTGCGTGGTATCTATTATATATTGTCTCTGGGTTAGAGAATAAGAGGCAAGCAAACCGAGTATGTGTAAAGTGCCTATACGAGATTTCCATCATGGCAGCCTCCGTGGTGGTGTCTTCGAAATTATATCCTGGAAAGCCCCTCTATGGTTATAACTCATTATTTGCTACAGGTATATTATATCCTGGAAAGCCCCTCTATGGTTATAACTCATTATTTGCTACAGGTAGAAAGAGGACAAGGTACTTATTTTTAACAGGTATGCTCGACTCGCTTCCCGCGTCATCTTCAGTGACGCGAAAATAATAATAATAACAACAATAAAAAAAACAGAATCCCAGATGGCCGACAAAAGAAGAAAACACTAGACATGACGTGGGACATAATCAGGAGTTAGGTTTGTTATGAAGATGGATGGAAGAGCAACTCACTATTTTTAGTGTTTTTCCTAGTTTCGTCGATTTTAGTTGATTTGATTATCTCTCTGTAAATTCTTTTAGACCGACATAATTATCCTGTGTTTTTTTCTTTTGTCAGCCATCTTGGATTCTGCTTTAGATTTTCGCGCCACTGAAGATGACGTGGGAAGCGAATCGAGCATACCTGTCAAATATAAGTACCCAATAAGGAGGGTGAATATTCTGTTGAAAACTCACTTAAAAATAACGTTTAGAGCATCGAAAAGTTCCAAAATTGATTCATACACCCAAAAAATACATTTGAACAAAATTGGAAGATGGCTGTCGTATGCCTAGAGACTCACAATGGGAGAGTTCCATCAATTTTCAAAGTGTTGAAACTGATTTTTTATTCAATTTAATACTATACCAACTATTATATTGCATCATTTTATTATTCTGTATAGTGTATATTTGGCAACAGCGCAATTTTGACAGGAGTCAAGGGCGCAAACGAGTGAAAAAAAAGGAGAGACAGGGAAGAGAGAATTCTCCCCTGCGCCACCTCTCCCTTTCCGTCAACCTCGGAGGATGATAAAATTTTTTAAGTACCTCTCCTCATTGTTGCGTGATGATTTTTCCTCCTAACTTCATGTCGAAAAAAAAGTCGCTGAAAGATAAGAGTTTCGCCTTATACTGAAGTAATAGGAAAATAAGAAAAATTACGAAACCCAGATGACTGCAACGAGGTGGGGAGCAGATTATTTGAACTACTTCTCCAGGAGAAAGAACTGCAGAGGGAAGGAAATGAGGGGCGAAGAAATCACATAAAATAATTAATCTGAATTCTCACAAAGGTAGAGTAGGATATAACATCCCTTGACCTTTTGACTTGCGAGAGCGAGCTGGATAATTCACCGAGAGATAATCTTACCAATTCATCGGGGGCTATTATACATGCCTATTTTGTTTTGCATATTTTGGAGGAGAATCAACCAGAAAATTGAAGAGCTGCGTTTTGAAAAGACGGTCAACAAATCAAAGACGGATCCGGAAATCTGGCAACTGCGTATTATGACCGTTCGAGAGCAAGAGAAACAGTTGATTAGTAAAAGACCCATGGCTCCCTCAAGAATCGATTGTTTCTCATACGTTCAAATGGGATATGAATTCATGGTTGCCAAATTGAAGGATCCGCTCATGCAACAAATCGATTTCTCGCTGGTTTGGCCGAGTTTTTGTTTTTGTTTTCTGATTTTTATCCCTTCATTATTTTAATCTCTCAGATTGTGAGGAATTTTCAAGGTCAGTCCCGACGAGCCTCAAGGAGGCGCACTCTATCAAAACGGCACTGATTGTGAGAGAATTCTTCTTTTAATCCAAGGTGTATTTCGTTTGTGGTAAAGAACTGCACAGTGAAATATTGACTGTGGGGAAATTCCTTTTACCCAAGGAAAATGTCTGCTGCTACAAGTAAAAGATTCCTTGTTGTGACAGTGATTCTCCTTCATACTATCAGAGCTTTACTTTGCGCAAGGAAAACTGTCACAAGTAAACGTGTTTCCTCGTTTTTAGAGAAGTGATTTCTCTCAGTGTCACTTCCTCAAACTTTCCTCCAAAAATGTGCTTTAGGCGTGAGCATTGGTGTCTAAATCGCCTACCTTCCCTCTTGTAATATTTCTATAGTCAAGAAAGTCTCGAGAAACGTGTTGAAAATTCGGCCCTTAGTTTAGAAAATTTCCTCAATCAAAGTACCGTCAAAAATCACAGACGAAAACCATGCGAGGCGTAACAGGATAACTGTGGAAAGTAAAATCACGTCTCGTCTCATATTTTTGGCGGGTCGTTTTAGTCCAATAGCGTTGCTCGACACGGCTCGTTTGGATGCTGTGCTCGCTTAGCTATACATTTGGAGGAACCATAGGATAGGGGGGTAAAATGAATAAAAACGTTATGATCGCAGGCGGCGCTATTTTTGTGCATGTATGTCTAACAAAAGATAGAGGGCACGGAAGAGAGAAGGAGGGGTAAGCGAGGAATAGAGATAATGTCTCAGGTAAACATAAACGGGTTAAAATTGATTAAGTTGATGGCGACGGGGAGACGAAGGGGTCGAGGGGGGGGGGAGGCAAAGCGCTATAAGGCTGAACGCGGAATGAAGCAAACCCGTTGTGATGTCTATAGTCAATGTAGCAATTCAAGGCTGCCGTCCTGTAAATAATTATACGCGTTTTTCCATTAAACTCAATGTAATTTTTTATAATTTCCCGCTAAATTTGGCAGCACTGTGAGGCATCATCCCCCGAGATAAGCCAATGTATTAATCTGAGCGCACGCACTACGGCACAAGGTATCAACACATGCCTCTTGTATCCAACGTTGTCGTCATGTGAAATTAAGAGAAAAAAAGAGAGGTTTGCTTTTTATATTGCTCAATCGAAAATTTAATCATTTTTTTTTTCAAATTTGGCGTCCCTGATTTCGACTTCTGTACCTGCCGCGGTAAATTTAAACACGGTGATACGTTAGAGCATGAGGAGACCCAAGACGCCCGCTCCGCACGAGCGCCGTGAACTCTATTTAAAAAAACAAAAAACAAAACAAAACAAAAACAAAAATAAAAACAAAACAAAAAACAAGCAGGGGAGCTCCAATACAATTTATGTATCGGTAAAGCGAGCCGCGATAGGTCTGTGTGCAGCCACTTCGAGGGCCACCCGGAGGCAGTAAGTCCACTCGCGCCGTTTATGAAATTTGAACTACGCGGTCTTGAGCGTGGGGAAAGGGTCATCTTTAGAGGCGATTTTCTCAATAACCTGTTGAGTAAAATCAAATCTGTTGGGTGAAAATCTTGTTCAATACGTCTAGTTGCTGTAAATAAAAATGGGTTGGAAACTTTTGACCCTAGGCATAGTTAAAAACCCGGGTAAAAAAGTCAATTCCGCACATTTGAATACGAGTAAATTCAAACGTCCCGCTACAGCGCGGACCTCCAGAAAACCTAACCATAATACCCTCTTATATCTAGGTACCCTAGAGCAGAGCAGATCTGATTGTGAGTAAAAAAAAAAAAAGAAACTGTCGTGTGCGCATGCGCGAATAGAGACAGGCAGCGTCAGTTATTTCTTCTCTCTCGCCCGTTGGCTTGCAATCAAAGTTGGGCAAATGAGGGTGGTAATCGATTACACGATTAGCAAGTAATCGGCATGGTTGTTTTTTCGGATGATGATTTTACGGTAATCAGGGCTGATTTTTTACGAGCCACCCATCATATTCTTTGCAGAAGAATTAGATTCAACCAAGTACCCTTAAGTTTACTATTTATCTGTGAAGAATACATTTAATTGTCATCCAAAGGTTTGACGATTACCGATTACCCAAATGTAAGCGCTTTTCTCTATCTGCCTGATATAAAAAACTATAATCAACTTCATAATTATTCAATTTAGCCCTCTTCCTTGACTAGAGCTGAAATAACCCTTTAAAGACCAGCAGGCCGATCCTTGAAATTCACGACTTTTGGGTTGACTTTATATAGGAATGGAAAACGGTGATTGGTGGAGACGAGTCACGTGGTTGCCAACTCTGATCAAAACACGGAATTTATCTAATTGGTTATCAGGTACTCCAAGACTGCCTGATAACCAATTAGATAAATTCTGTAGTTTGATTAGACTAGGCAACCACGTAACTCGTCTTTACCAATCACCGTTTTCCATTCTTATCCAGTCTACCCAAAAGTCGGGAAGTTCAAGGATTGGCCCGCTGGCTAGTTCAAAATAACGCCCTCTTCCGTTTTTATAGAGAAGGTAGTTAACTGTTCGTACTCGGAGGAGTTGGAATTGCCTACACAACGAATTGAAGGCGCACAACGAGACCTCATCTTGTACGAGTTTTCATAGATAATCATATTCATCTGGAATCATAAGACTGGCAAATTGTGATGGAGAAAAAGAGTTTACTCGGGGTTGGCCCATAAGGGGTTAATATACAGGGTGATTATAAAAAAGCCCCAACTCAGAAGTTAGGGTCTTTGAAGGAGCTTCTTCTATTTACAGTACGATTTCAACGCAAGTCCCAAGATTTTTGTTCCCTATTACCACCTCATTTTTGCATGTATTTTTATTTTCAAGTCAACTTCAAGGCAGGTTGGTGTAGAAATTCTCCTTGAAATGGTAAAACGCCGCTTCAATTTCTCGGGTGGCAACCATTCCAAATTCTAAAAGAGGATGACTTTTTGAAGTCACCCTGTATATTCTGTGTGCGTGAGCGCGTGAGTTTAATTCCTTTTGTTTCAGTGTTTCAGGTTCCCAGGTTTCCAAGTGTCAACAGGTATCACCTCTCTGTTTTAGTTAATAAACTTTCCTTAATCTCTTTTCCTTCGTCACACCCACATGGTAGGAAGCACCGAGCTCTCGCTTGGTCTCGTTTTTTTGCCACCGTGGAACCTGCATTTAAAACCGATCTCCCGGCTTACAACGTCGGTTGTTAGTGGTTACACAAGGCACGTGTAATCCGGTCATTAGAAGTTTAAAACGTTCGGTGGAATGATGACATACTCCGTGTACTTAGCAAGCGCCACCACGTGCCTTCATGCTGGGTTGGAACTTGGAAAGCACTGAAGAGCGACTCTGCAGTGGAAAGTGGGGTTTTAACAATTGCACCGGGATTCTTAAAAACTTATCTCATTTCTACTAATCAGCCATCCTTTTTTGTAAACCCTTTTAAGACCAGATTAGTTCGTAAGATTGCTACTCATCCGTTTGCATAGGGAAGGTAGTTAACTGTTCGTACTCTGGGGAGTTGGAATTGCCTATACAATAAATTGAAGGCGCCCGACGAAATCTTATCTTGAAAGGATCTACGTCGATAATAGCATTTATTTGGAATCGTGAGACATGAACAATGTGAAAAAGACTAAGGCAAGTGACCCAAAGGTGGCCATACCTATGCTTGGGGCCAATTTGCACGCATGAGGCATGAGAGATGAAAAAAACTAAATATGTCAATTTACTATTCAGACAGTTGACTATCATATGTTAATTTAATTTTTTTTTAAATTTGCTTGTTTTTGAGGTGTTTTTTTAGTTTGAAAAAAAGTAGAGTTTTGACATCGCGCAAAACATGCGCCTAAGGTGGCCACCCCTCATATTTTTGATGCGCCTTAGGTGGACACCCCCTTTTAAATTTCATTAATTTGTATTCAAATACTATTTTATCGTTTAAAAAAGGAATCTAGACCTTATTTACACCAGAAATTATAATTATTATGATGAATTGAAAGTCGAAAGTGGAATCAATTTAAGGGCTTAGCTTTTACGATTGTTTACTTCCGTGAAAATTAGCTGAAGGCCTGCGAAAATGGACGTTGCACTGTTCCGCGCCGACTGAATCGCCCGATGCTCTTGATTTTTGGAGTGGGGGGAGCGATAGCATCCTGCTACTCAGCACTAACGACATCTATCGTCAAATCATGTAATTAACTGAAATAAGCTGGGGTGGGCCACCTTAAGTGCCGGGCCACCTTTGGGTCACCTACCTTAGAAGAGAAGAACGAGTTAAATCGTACCTAGTCCATAACCCCCCTCTGTCGGATCCAGGAATCTGTATTTTTCTCTCTTCTCCCATTAGAATTCGTAAGTTAGAAAAGGACAGATCAGAGACAGTCACGTGATTTTCGCCCCCTTCTCTATCTTTTGCGAACACATGCATTCTAATGGGAGAAGAGAGAGAAGGACAATATCTTGGTTCCGCTAGTGGTTGAGGACGGGACACATGTCTGTAAACTGACGCGCATTTCAAACACTTATGTTTCGAGTTGTTTATTTATTTATTTATTTATTTATTTATTTATTTATTTATTTATTTATTTATTTATTTATTTATTTATTTAACATTGATACACTTTAGCTTGGGTGTTACCCCTTGCTATTGTACACGTCATTTTAAACTATACAATTGACTACTTACACTAACAAATACGTTAAAGTTCCTTTGCAACATAAATGAAAATAAATAAATCACAATTACAATCACAACTCATTACTTCCTCTTGAATTCTTCTATTGAGTAGAATGGGTTTTTTAGAAACCATGTTTTGAGCTCTCTTAAAAATAGTGATGGGCTATTTCTGTATTTGGCTATGAGAACTTGTGGGAGCCTGTTAAAAACCTCGACAGCTCTGTATTTCAATATGCGTCTCTGTTCCCGCTTGCTTTTTAATGTATTTTTATGAAACAGTTTCTCGTTTTTATTTGGTTGTTGTTAATGCAATCATTAGGAGTAATTAAATTGAGAGTTACTGCTCTTTTAATTACGGAGAACATGTATAGTGAAAAGATGGTCATTATGTTATTTTTGATGAAAAGTTCTTTACAAGGATAGCGATAGTGCTTATTGTTCATAATTCTCAATATTTTTTTCTGGGTGTGTAAGAGGCAATCGAGGTTAGTAGCATACCCCCAGTTCTATATGCCATACAGAAGCTGGGAGTTGATGAAAGCACTGTAATAGTCTTTTAGTACATTTGGACTGACTAATTTAGTAAGGCATCTTATAGTGTAGATATACGTTGCTATTTAATTCCTAACTAGCTCTACATGGCCATCCCACTTGAGCTTGTTGTCAACTAGAAATCCCAGCAGTTTGGATTCATTGGCTGTCTGGATGTCCTGTCCGTGTTGTTAATCCTTAAGTTAGCGAGGGGGGCTAGATCAGGTGTACAATTGAATATTGTAGTTTTTTGGAGGTTTATTACTAGATTGTTTTCGGTCATCCAATCTAATACAAATTTCATTACTGTGTCAAGGTGTTGCTTTATTTCTTTGTCTTTTATCAGAATTGTAATGTCATCTGCGAAAATAATGACAATAATCGTAAACTTAATGTTTTTGAAGATGTTTGGGAAGTCATTTATAAAGATTAGGAATAGGACTGGTGATGGTAAAGAGCCTTGTATAGTCCAGGCAATGGGTGATTATTGGAAGAACAAATTCGTCACATGATCATGCTTGTGCTACGTTGTTTATTATTTTCTACAATGCTAATTTTTATTTTTAGGAAAAAAAAAAAAACAAAAAAAAAAAAAAAAACAAAAACAAAAACAAACAAAAAACAAAACAAACAAACATACTGTTGACCTAAAAATAATTGGACTAAAAACTCATGGACGTTACAGTAGAGGACGAAAATAATGAGTAGACCAATTGTTCTACAGGACGAATTATCAAGGACTAAATGTCGCGGACGAATAAAAAAAGGACCAAAAAAAGAGGGGGAATCAGGACGAAAAGTCTTGTAACCATCCACTGTGTGGCCTTGCTTTACGGCCAATAGATAATTCTCATACGCTCATACGCTCATAATTCCGAGAAAAATTAATCTCGTATTGATGGCGGCTTTGCTGCTGCATACCGCTTTGGCAGGGCTGCCGTTCTGCGTATAATCAACGCTATTTTTCTATTCACCGATGATTCCACCGGTTCAGAAAAGATTACACAGTTCAGTTCAATGTATAACTGTAATACACGAAAATACTTGCATCTGTAATATTTCTTCAATCGGTGGAAACGCCGTTAATTAATTAAAATATCCGCAAGTTTTTCAAAGTCATCGTCGACTCCACCGGTTAAGAAAAGATTACAGATGCGAGTATTTTAGTTCATTACAGTCATACACTGAACTAAACTGTGTAATCTTTTCTCAACCGGTGGAATCATCGATGAATAGAAAAATAGCATTGCTTATACGCAAAACGGCAGCCCTGCGCTCTGGTATCTGTGGTGGAATCACGGAGGCAAAGGGATTTGTGCCATGCACAACTCTCGAGTATGTAAGTAAGTACGTCGTCTATAGGTACTCCACAGTAGGCTGCATCATAGCCGCTGCCAGGAACTTGTCTTTCTCTCTCTTTTCCCATTGGACTGCACCAATTAGAAGAGGACAGAAAGAGGGACTGAACGTCACGTGAAAGCCCCCCTTTCCATCCTTTTCCAACACACGCATTCAAATGGGCAAAAGAGAGAGAAAGGCAAATTCCTGGTAGCGGTTATATGACATACACGTCATACACAGAGAGAAACGCGATTTAAACCGAATGAAAAGGGGGATTAATTTTTAAGACTTCTTTTGCAAAGGCGGAATGATGAACGGGAGGCGGTACAGGGAGAGGAGATAGGGAGCTGCAAGGGGGTGGATTGTGGGGGAAGGGGAGGGGGAGTTCAACGACGAGTCAACTTTTTTTCCCTCCCGTAATTATTTGATGAGCCCGTGGCTATATGATTGAAAAGCGAATCCTTGAGGGGATTCAGTCAGGTGAATTTAGAGAACAGAGATTTCCAAGTATAACGCGCGCGAGTCGATGGTGATAGTGGAAGGAGGGAGGGGGAGGGGGAGGCTTTCTCGAGGGAAAGGGTTTCGGGGTCTGATATACAATTAACGTTTGTCTGCGTTAGCCTCCGACTTAACGCTTTACCCCGTCTCTCAGCTCTCGTATAATTTTACAGGGGCGCAAAAAAAAAAAAAAAATCATGATCTGATTACGGGTCTTGTTCCATTGTATTAAAATTGAATCAAGACAGAATTCCCAATTCATAGAAGTTTTTGCGCACCGTTTCATTCTCCCTTTCAATCCTCTTGTTTTCCAAAGCGAAGATTTAAACAAAAAAAAGAAAAAAATTATTTTTCACTTTGATTATGCAGTCCGCGTTTCTATTTTTTCATCCGAATTTTCTCCCCATGGAAATGTATGAATAACAATATTAGACAGGCACTCACTCACTCAGGGCCAAAGAACGAACGACAGCTTAAAACAGTGCAAGGGAGATTAGTCGATGCATATGCATATTGGGCCGCTAGGAGCGTTGTGCAGCATATACAGGGTGTCCCAAAATTTATAGTAAATATTTTTACCACGTATTTTTGAGGCCAAAATAAGACTTTTTTCCCCTATGAACACGTGTCCGAAAATGCCCCATTTCAACCATTTTAACTTAGATCCGTCGCTAGAATCGAAGAAAACCCGATTTTTTTTAAAACTTTGGGGGCTGTAGCTCCGAGGGGGGGGGGGCATTTTCGGACACGTGTTCATAGAAAAAAAAAGTCTTATTTTTGCCCCAAATATATGTGGTAAAAATATTTTTTATGAATTTTGGGACACCCAGTACTTCTCTCAGGAACTGAAAGGTCTCTATAGTAACAGCACGCGTCGCGTCGCCGCGCCGCAGCCGTCGGTTGGTTCACAGTGCAGTGACTATATAAACTACAGTGTGGTCATTTTGGTCGAGTTGCTGATTGGCTGGCGTTTACGCACCCAAGCGGCCTCGTCCGCCCATAAGAACGCGTGTAAAATACCTGCTTTTCAAAAAATAAGAACTAGCGGATGAGACAAAGGCGGATCCAGCAATCTGGCAACTGTGTATATTGTTCCCATTTGAATGAACAAAAACAATCGATTAGCAGAAGGGCCATGGCCCCCTCAAGGATCGATTGTTTTTGATACGTTCAAATGGAAAGAGAGCATGGTTGCCAAATTGCTGGATCCGCCCATGGGCGGATGACAGCGGAGAGGAGTTGAGAGAATGTAAACAAACTGTCCGCTGACGGCTGAGACAAAAGGATCCCCTCAATTCGATGATTACGGCAAAATAAAAGCTAAAGTTGGAGTTTTAAGCTTAGTTTCATAATTTTGACGCTTTAAGCTTTCGATAAAGGCCTTATTTTCCAAATTTGGTTCAAGAGTTATATTTTTAACGATTTTTTGAAAATCGGGTGTTTTACACGCGTTCTTATGGGCGGTAAGGTCAACTTGGGTGCGTAGCAATTGACCACACTGCGGTTTATCTAGTCACTGCAGTTCACAGGAGCTGGTTCAACCAATAGCCGATTAGAATGGAGCTGTTGCAAACTTTTGCTACAAGCTTATTAATAGTTGATTTTGGGGTAAAACCCTGTACAAATAACTTTTTTCGCACTAAAAAATCACGAAATCAACTCCCAAACTCATAAATGCTTTCAAACGCGAGGCCCGCCTAAATCTTACGGCAAATGTATGCTTCTTCTTCTTCTTGTGTCGTGTCGCGAGAACAAATCGTGAGGATGGATCTGATTGAGGTAGGTTAACCCAATGTAATCGGCGGCAACGGCGGTCTCGCGATTGAAAGCATTTTAAGGGTTTAGAAGTGGATTTTTTGATTTTTTAATGCGCTAATCGTTATTTTTACAGGTTTTTACCCATTAATCAACTATTGATAAACCTGTAGCAAAACTTTGCAACAGATCCATTGCAAATTAGAATTCATTAGAGGTCATAGGAAATTGCATGATTTAAACATCTAAAGCTACTAAGTCGATGAATATTTTTGGTATGGACCTTTCTTTCAGTTCTACAATTACAGACCGTAAATTCAATGAATCACTGATATTACATATCTGGCTTTTTAACCTTTTCAAACCTAAAAATACCCTTGGTCCAGTGAATTTTTGGCCGTCATAGCTAATCTGAGAACACTTTTCTCCTATAAAACGATATGCATACATTTAGCCGGTGTACATTGAAAAGTATACTAGATCTGAAAGGATTGAGAGTCAAACCAGGTGGAATGACCGGACAGAAAGACCTTTTGACTCCTCAAAAGCAGCGTGATTTCAATGTATAGTTTAAACTCTAGTTTAAACATAGGTTTTTTTATGTTTTGCACTTGCTGAAAGAAACACGCATGACAGAAATCTTCATTCGTTTGGTAGCATTTAAACGTTTTACGAATTTAATTTCTTTGACCGTAAATTATCGGCGTCAGCAAAACTCCCTGTTGCCGATAAACCTATAAACCCATGTAACATGTACGAGGATTCAAGCGAGAGCACTATGCATATCGCATACCCACACATTTGCACACAATCTCGTAAATTTCAAAGGACAAAATGCAATTGATTTTTTTTCTTCTCCTTCTCCTTTCTCTCTTTCTCTCTTTCTTTCTTCATTTCTCTTTTTTTCTTTCCTTACTTCGGAGAGTAAGGCATAATCTCCCAATTACGGAGGTGTGAATAACCCAGATGTTTAGTCACCTCCAACAGAAAATAAACAAAAATTACTACTACTAAATTGTTAAAAAACTCCTAAAAAAATAATAATAATAATGAAAAAAAAAAAATTGCAATAAGACTTTCATTTTATTTTTTCCCCTTTTTCTTTTTTCTCCTTACAACCGCAAACACACAAACAAAATACTCAAAACGCGTCACCTTTAGAACGCTCCATGACGCGTTAGCTATAGAGTTACCAACTAAGCGAACAAAATGAATAAATTTCTTGCTCGAGTGCGTTAAAGCTTGTGTTTCTGCTCCCTCATCGATAATAATTTTTATTCCGTGCCGAATGGAATCTCAACTGCAACTCCAAGTAACTTTAATTTCCACTAATTCAGAACGCCTTTTCAACTAAAAATACGAATATATTTACAGACATCTCTCTCTCTCTCTCTCTCTCTCTCTCTCTCTCTCTCTCTCTCTCTCTCTCTCTCTATTTTTCTCTTTGTTTTATTTTCTGCACACTTTAGATTTTTAGATATCATAACGGAATCAGTTAAACTTTACAAAAATCTTCTGTAAAGACTATGTTTGTCACCGCGATTTTCTTTGATCACATTAACCCCTCTGCATCCGGCCACCTTCCGCCACACACCGGGATACCTACCAACAAAAAACTTTGGGCTCCTGATATTGCATCGGTGACTTTCCAAACACAGTTTAAGGATCATATTCATGCATTATTTAAACTGAGGTATGACACGTGCAAGCTGAAAATATATCATGTCGTTCCCTTCAGTGCCTATGCCTAAATGTGCGTTTTTATACTGTCAATATACACATTACACACCAATGGGGCTCTTACTAACTTTTGCTACATGCAATTGAATAGTTGAGTCTTGAGTTAAATCCAGCATTTACAATAAGCTCTTTGAAACTCATGGAATGCACTCTTAGACTCACAAAATAATTAAAGATTTTAAAGCGTAATGGCAGCGCTACGCACTAACGCAGGCACCATGGGAAAAACCTATATTTAATATAATGCTTTCTTCTATGTGCTCCAATTGAGAAAGGGACGAATCAGATGGAATCTCCTATGATACGCGAATATCTCCGCCATCTTTGATCTTGAATGGCGGAGCTACGCACATATGGGCAGATTCAAGGGATGCACGTAGGGTAGGGGCCATGCCATGCTCCACTTTAGTGGCGTAGCCAAGCATTTTTGAGTGGGGGGAGGGGGTGGGTCAGGGTTCCGAAAGTTGTTAAGGGGTGGGGAGGGGGGGGGTAAAATTTGGTAAAATGTCTCTGAAAACGCAAAAAATTAAATTAATTAGGGCACATTTTGGCGTCAAGGGTGGGGGGCTCCAAAAAATTGGAGAAAAAATATGAAATTGAGACTTGAGATATTCCTCCATTCCTCCATTCCCTTTATTTTTCATATTCCCTTTATTTCCCCTCTCTTTTCTTTTTTCTCATCTTTTTCCCCAAGCAATTTTGGGCCGGGATTAATAAAATTGACCCACCTTAACGTCCCTAGATGACGCCTTTTCGTGGTATTGACCGACCTTAAAACGCTCATCAAAAATAATTTGCGTTTGTTCGAGTGTTTCATTATAATCATAGTATGATTATTCGAAAAAAAAAAAAAAAAAAAAAAAAAAAAAAAAACTGGAGCAAAAAATGCTCGAAGTAAATCAATTTTCAGGAGGAAAGAGAGAAAAAAAATTCGCAAGGAAGAGACATTATGGGTAGAGAGAGACGGCAACTCATTAAAAACGTGAAAAGAATAAAAGTGTGGTTATTCTCTTGACTGAAAGTGGGCGAATGGAAATGGAACTCTCGGTGAGTCAAATCAAGTTGGCACCTCTACTGAATCCACAATGAAAGTTTCGCAAAAATGAAATCAGCTCTGTGTCATAATTCAATTAAAATATCTTTAAGATCCCGACATTCCCGACCACACTTCGTGCTTAGATACTTTTACATTTACCCTACCTTACTTTTTTTTCTCTCGTTCGAATTCCTTCTCTCATTTTCTCGACCGATCCCTTTTTTTCCCGAACTCAGTTTTCCCTCTTCTTTACATCAACCATGAACCGCATTGAAATTCATTCGGAAGAAAACATCGAAAAAGTTGGGATTTAAATGGAAAAGTATTAACAAACAAAAGAGGACCGATGCGGACTAGCGCAGCAGTGACTAGAAGAAATCGAAGTTATAACTCGCTGAAATTCGGTGGGTAGTTAAACATTCGTACTCTGCGGTGTTCATTTTGCATATGCCAGTAATTGAAGGCGCACGGTGAAAGATTATATTGCGAATGTTAACAATCAACGCGCACAGAGCTGAGCCATCTTAATAGCACATTCTCAAGAGCATTGCGCACCAAGAAAATAGTGCCAAATGGAGATGCAAATAATTGAAAAACCTGTCGAGGAAATTTTTTTTGACACAACAAACTGTTTATTGAGGGACACGCACAGTACATTTCGATTTCATTAAAATTTAACCTGGCACCAGTGCCCATGAGCAAATAAGAGCGGTGTCCTATAGAGATGACAGAGCTGCCGTTTTGCGTATAATTAATGGCATTATTACATTCACCGATGATTTCACCGGTTGAGAAAAGATCACAGCTCAATTCAGTGTATGACTAATGCACAAAAATACTCGCATCTGTAATCTTTTTTCAACCGGTGGAGTCCTCGATGACTTTAATGCTTAAATGCAACTTGAAGATATTTTAATAATTGGACGGCGTTTCCACCGATTGAGGAAATATTACAGATCAGAGTATTTTCGTGCAGTACAGTCTTACACTGAACTGAACTGTGTAATCTTTTCTCAACCGGTGGAATCATCGGTGGAAAGAAAAACATTATTAATTACACGCGAAACAGCAGCTCTGCTCTACACTTTCAATGAGAGATCGAGTTACGAAATCAAATAACTCCGTCAATAATAATTAATCACGTCAAACCAATATTTTTGTTTTATAATCGTAATCCTTGCGAAACATGTTGCCATAAATATTCAAAAATAGGATCTTGTATGGTCTTGATCTTGGAAAATGGTCTGAAAACATTCTTAGGATGAACTTAATCACTTAAAATTGGTGCTTATTGATGTTAAAAAAAGGAGAAAACTATGCTTTTACAGCGAGGAACAGTTAGGGTCTTATTTTTACCCATGCCCCCCTTCTCGGGTACCATACGTTGGTAAAATTTTTTGCTACAAGAGTTGAAGAGTGTTGCGAAATGATTTTGAATTTAAATACTGTCGCAATAACATAGTACGTTTAGTGAAGCCGCGTAGACGTGGGGTCATTCGATCGTAGAGGATTAAAGGGAGAGTTTTATTTACAAGGCACCCGAGTTTTTTCAGAGTTTTCAAGTCAAATAGGGAGAACAACGTCCTGTTTTCTTTTACATTAAGTTAAATGAGAAAGAGAGGGAAAGCATAATAATTTTGGAGACATCTGGATCTCTTCAGTGGCGTCGCGTGCCATCAGGCAACAATGCAACTGCTCCATTTAAACTCATTAAATATATCGAATTTTCCTTGTGCACTGTGCACCCCCCGAATTCGACCTTTTAAACGAGTTTAAATGGATATAATACACTGTTGCCAAATTGCACGCGACGCCACTGGATCTCTTCAAAGAGCCCTTTCATCATAATAATAAAGAGGATTAGAATTTTACTTCGTGATCGTACATACGGATGTCAGTGGCTTAGCTTGCAATTTGGCAACGTTGAATTTCGTCCTTTTAAATCCATGAAAAAGGTCGAATACGAGAATGTTCACCGAACACCCAATACTTCGATCCATTTCATGGGTTTAAACGGACGAACCGCAAGGTTGCCAAATTGCACGCTACGCCACTGCCGGATGTTTCAGAGACGGTCAAATTTTAATAGAACAATTATAAAACTTAAAGAAACGTAAAGAACGGTATACGCTATGCGGACCAATCCTCTCAAGTATTTCTTAAATAGGTAATGAGACTATATTTTTTCCTTTTTTTTCTATGAGTAATGGTTTGCAACAAAAGCTGAACGAATCAACCGAAAAATTCCGTTGTTGACTCAAAAACGAGTCGCCTTGAAAAAATATCAACGAAGATATAGAATGGTTCATTTTGCTTTTTAAGATATGAATTTTGAAAATCAATGTTTAATGGGGGAAAACAGGGAAAAAATTACTATGACGGGAATGTATAGTTGGTACCTAACTAAAAACAAGAAACAGTTTTTTTTTTTTTTTTTTTTTTTTTTTTTTTTTTTTTTTTTTTTTGAAAAAAAGAGAAAGACTCCAAAATTCTCAACATATGTGGTATAACCGAAAGTCTGAGAATAGAGCCGTAGTAACAGGGAATCGATATTTCATTCTTTTTTCCCGCCATATATCACAGTACTTTGTCATCGAATCCCTTTCGTTTCAAATATTCCTGAACTTTCGTCGCTCTTTGCAAAACTTTCCCTCTAGTATCACAGTTGAGATATTTCTCTATCCTATGAAAGCCCGAATTTATCATCTCTTGATACGACCTTTACTAACTTTCAGTCATTTTACTTTATCATTATCATTTATTTTACCATTCTTTACACACTGTCATCATAGAAGAAAAAATCCGAGAGAGAGAGAATAATAAAAAAGAAGAAACCGATGTTCTTTGGTCTTCAGTGCCCCCCCAAACTCTCCAAAAAATCTCTAAATATATTAAAAAAAAAAAAAAAAAAAAGATCGCCCTAAACGGTTTTCATATCTTTTGAAATAAGGCCGTTTCACTCATATAGTAACGATTAATGAAACCAGTTTTAAGAAAATAGGTTTTTAATTTTTCAAATCTTTCCCGCCAAGGTATGGTCATAAGCAAGATAGCCAACACATATATTAGATATGAAAACGAAAACAATAAGCGTACCGTATATATAATATACGGCACGCTTAAAAAACAGGAATAACTTAAAGAAAAATAATAATAAATGTATTCGTAAAACTAATGAGAAACAAAAAAACACTGTGAAAGCAAGAAGTATATCTATTTTTGGTGATTATACGGAGTATAATAAGTTTCAAAAGGTTCTTCCATTTGATATTCTACGATGTTTTTACTGTTTGAATTTACAAGTATCAAAACTTAAAATTTTAAGATTGGTTTTCCCTTATTTGATCGCTTTTTACTCGGCAAAGGCGAAATATAAAATTAACTTTTGCGCGAGTGTTTATTTTCTTATTTGCGAGTTATAGATAACCTGAATTCACGTTGAGAGCGGTAGAATTTGCAACATTTTCCGGGGGAGGACCCTGGACCCCTGAAACCAGAGTTGGGCAAATATTATTCGACGAATTATTTGTCCAGTTTGGCAACGTAAATAGAATCAGAATATATATTCAACAAATTATTTGGTCAATTGACCATACCTCCTCTAAGGCAATGGTGTCACATCTCAAGCATCACCTCTGTTGCCAGACTGATTTCATAATTTCTGATTATTCGGTTGCCCAACTCTGCCTGCAACTCCTTTTTCCAATCTTGCCCCCCCCCCCCCCCCCAAGCACGTGGCTGAGGAAAACTCAGAGATTACTAAGCGTAAGAGATATGGCGGAACGATTCAAAAGTGTTGTTCGACTCCTACGAAGTATGCAATGTGGCCTACGCTGGTGACCGTAAACATTGTTACTATCTATACTGTTGTTGTTTGAAATGAGGTTTGACAGTGACAGCAACGCCACTAACTAAATTAATAAGATAAATAAAGTGTTTGGGAAGTTTAATGAGCTCTGAGTATATTTTGAACTTGAATCTGGAAATCTAAGACACTTATTTAATCATCCCATCGGCCACTAAATGTCAAACATTTAGATGCTGCAGAGAATCTGACCTCATTTCCAACAACATGAATAACAACGATGTTTACGGTCACCAGCTTACTGCACGTTGCATCACGGCCATTCTGCAGGCGTTTTTTACGGAGCCCGGCCAACAGATTTTCAACACGGCGGATATAGGAAGTGCCATATCTTTTAGGCTTAGTAATCTTTGGGAAAACTACTCTTATCAGTCGGCAACATTGTAAAAAGGCTAAATTAATATTTAAAACGGAAAACACCAAAGTCACTCATTTCCTCCATAGCCTTCTCTTCCCCCCTTACCCATCCAATCCTCTCCTCTTTCACAAATCGCTCACTCCTCCATCCGTCATATAGCTATCCGCACCAGTTTATTTTCTCTTAAGCTCTTTTGTTCCTCGATTATAAGCATCAAGAGACGCGGAAACGGACTGACGGGGAGGGGGAGGAGAAGGGGAGGGGATTGAGAGGAGAGGAGGAGAGGGTTTGAAGGTGGAAGGTGGAGAGAGGCAAATCGGAAGAGGCGAAGAAAGAAATGAAAAGGAGGAAAAGAAAGTTGATTACAGCCTTCGGATGCTTGCTCGGTTTATTAATTATCAGAGGCGTAAACCACTATTTCCCGCAGCTCCCCCTTCCTTACGCCGCGTAAAGAGAATTACCTTACCGAACGATCTAACACGTAGTCTTCACCTCGCCCGCACAGACCTCTAAATAAACACCGATCATTCGATGATAATCTAGACTGGGTTAGGTCACAGCATGAGAACGAAGAGAGAAATTTAAAGATTTAACAAGCGTGACGGCAAAAATGGGGCTCTTGCAGACTTTTGCTGCGGGCAAATAGATAGTCCAATCTGATGTAATAACCATCGAAAAACACGAAATTCGCACTGAGAAAGTCTAAAATTCAATAATGTAAACTCACATAACTGCTAAAACGTCAAGTTTGTAATGGCGGTTCAACGCAGGTATCATGGGAGATTCCTGTCTACTTTGTCACTTTCTCTGAGGAAACACAGAGATATGTCTCAATTTAGATTGGAAGCTCCCATGACACTGCTTGAACCTCTAGTCATAAATGAAGTTACTGAAATTAATAAATTTTTTGAAGAGCTTTAATTTTCACGTGATTCTCTGATGAATTTGTGATCGCGCATTTTTCTCACAAATGCAGTTTTTCTTAGGTTTGTTTTCGAAGGTGCACTTCTTGCATAAATTTACGCCATTGCGAAAGAAAGAAAAAGAATGTACGTAAAAGCTGGAAATGGAACAAGTATAATAAATTCAAATAAGGTACTTCAAAACTGAGTCCGATTAACCGGAGCAGATGACGCTTTAATGGAAGAAAAGAAATGCGCCTAATTAGTCAAAATTATTTTATGAGGAGCATGGTGTCGGAGAGGGAAGAGAAAACTTGCTTGTTCTGAAATACATCTCAGCCGATCTTGAGAAAAGATAGAGTGGATAGCCTTTGCATGGAGGACATTTTTTTAATGGATTTTAAAGTAGCACTCCTTATAAAAAATAAATTTGTAGTTTTGAGACTTTATACCTTACTAGTCGTTCCAGACACCATACGGGTGTTCTCTACGGCCAGCATTCTGGGTACGGTCTAGTTGGCACTTTGACAGTTGGTTTAAGTAGGTTTGTTTTTTATTTAAAGAATCATGGTTGTTAAACGAACGATTGAAGAAGTACGGTAAAAATTACTGACAAAAAATGACGGATCAAAGTATCGGAGCGCTCAGGTCCAAGCGATGATTGTTAGGACCGAGGGAGTTGCGACAGTCTTAACCCTTTCAGACGACTTTTTCGATTTTTTTTTTCCAGGGATATATCTCCTTGAAATACTCTATAAGGAGTCATCATGCCAAATTTTAGGGAAGTCGCTTCGGCCAATTTTCGGGAAATAGAAAAAACATTTTGGAGGGGCGGGCGTCAGCGAATGGCGAAGTTGGATTTTCACCCATTGTCAAATTTTGATACATCGAAAACTAAAAACGATATCGACCTGCGGTTTGCGCCAGAATGCTCAGTTTAATGCATTCTTTTGAGTAATGTGTCACTCGCTGAGATAGACCCCTTGAAGGGCAATTTTTTTGAAAACTGTTGGGGGGCTCTAAAACCAAATTTTGACCAAATTTATGGCAAAACCGTATTTTTTTCTGAAAAGTACTTGCTTTTTAAAGTATTTTAGACCCCTAGTTTTTTAAAAGTCCGACTTGATCGGGCCTCTGATTTAAATTTGAGCTTTTGACCGTAACTGTTTCACTTTTGTCTCAGCGAGCGCCAGCTCACAATCAGTGGAGGCGCGTTCAATTTAGCAACGTTGTAAGACGTCCATTTCAACTCGTGTAAAATATCGATTCGAGGGAGTTTACTGTGCTACCCCAATATATTTTTCATGACTTTAAATAGACTGAAAGCAACGTTGCCAGATTTGCTCGCACCACCACCAAACACTCTACGCTGCGAACCATCAGTGGCGAGTCGTGCGATTTGGCAAAGTTCTTTCTCCCCCATTTAAACACATTAGAAAGGTCGAAATGCCTGGTCATCGCCGATGACTGGAGAGTTCGAATTTTTTGGTGAATTTAAATGGAGAAAATACAATGTTGCCAAATTTCACGCTTCGCCACTGCGAAACATAATGAGCGAGAAGAAAAATTAGAAAGAAATAAAAAAAGACTCGGTATCGATTAATTACCCGCATCAGTATTCCGAATTTTGCTTGGATTGGCAAGTTGTATTCCTCCGGCAATAAATTGAGTAACATTACTCATAAATAAAGTCTGGTCGGAGACGATGCGATCGTAAACCGGAAAGGAGAGACATCGAATAAAAACAGACCTCAGACACCCCACTTTACTCACGATGCTCTTAAATTATTAAAATAAGTTTTTCATGCTTTTCCACTCGGAGAGCTCCATCCGAGTCGAAGGTGTGACATTTATACAACCCAAATCCTCCTGATGGGTTGACTCGGCGCACCATTTCAACTCTGTTTATATCATTATCAAGGCTCGCGTACAGAAAAAAGTCGTGAACGAAACATTGAAAGTATGATCGCATGAAAAGCTATGGGCTGGTTTGTTTCAAATCATTTTTTTAAAATTATTATTTAATTTAAATTATTTGAATTATTATTATTATGAACTGAACGGTTGCAACTATACTAAACTATAAATATCAAAAAATTGTATACGAAAGTACAGTCCTATCGCGGCACGCTTTACCAATACTTACATAGATTTGATTGGAGTTCTCCTATACTTGTTTTTTTTTTGTTTTTTGTTTTTTTTTTGTTTTTTGTTTTTTTGTTTTTTTTTGCTCGTTTTAAGTTTAATTATACGCTTAAATTTTAGTACCTAATTTTAAATGTGCTCACCGTTATTCGTGCATCTTTTTACTTTGAGATGTATGTTTTTTGCTGTGGCAAAATTTCACAAGAAACCCACATAACCGCAGTTGTCGCGCGCTAATGAATTATTCAGAAAGTTTTAGACGAAAACTTCTATCGCTGCGTTTTTTCCCCTCTCCAATATTCATGAGACATAATATTGCGAGGCATTTGCGTTTCAAATTCTAGTATGTTTTTTCAGCTCAATCTTTTGGTATTTTTTTTTTTTAATTTATCGAACAAATCTGACATTTTCGACAATAAACGAAAATATGAATATCAAATTTTGTAGTGTAAATTTGGCAGCAAAGAAGCGGAATTAAATGCCGTTTGATAGAAACTACAGTACAAGCGTGAGGCTCTAGAGACTTGAAACTTTCAGCTCAGCTCTTAAGTTTTATAGGTATACACCATGGATCGATTATCTTCCCTGAGACAATGTTTATTTATCTAATTTATTTTCTATCTACTGCTCGATTTCCGAGCTAGTTAGGATCGAAGATGAAAAAAAAGAATGGGGAGACAAGATGAGGAAAAACACGCGATGAGAAGGCGAGAAATCTTTATCTACTCTGAATTTGGCCGATATTCCCCTAAAGAGATGATCTTATTATAAGTTTAAGAGAGACAAAGTTTCCTCTGATTTGATTTGTTTCGATCCACGCAAAGCCAAATTCAATTAAACACTTCGACGAAGGTTTGGAAGACAAAAAAACTTGTTTTTATCTTTTCCACACAAAAAGAAAGCTACGCAGTACGCAGGGCTCACTTTATTTAACTAGTTCAATGAGCTCATGCATCATACAGTGTTGTTAAAATGGAACGTCCATTTCATTGCCCGCTATATAACTTGTCCCCAAATTGAAATAAAAAGATACGGTTTGTGAGACTCTTAACTATTTTGGAAGCACTATCTAGGGCCCATATTTTCAATGACCCCCTACCATTTGAAGAGGCAAGTTTCTAGGGGTTGAGGGACAGCTCATTTTTGAATTAAATCTCCTTCAAAAAATGTTTGTGACAAAAAACAAAGCCATTCCAGCCTTCCACGAGAAAAAGACCAACTTCAGTTTTAGCACTAACTTCGCATTAATTTTTAGATTTTTTTTTTTTTTTTTTTTTTTTTTTTTTTTTTTTTTTTTTTTTTTAGAACTTACCTTAAAATAAGTTATTCTTCTCGCAAATTGTTGAGAAAAAAAAAATCACAAATATAGTTTTCCCATGCGAGGAAACACCAACTTTAGTTTTAAAAATTAATCTCGCATTCAAGTTTTTGATTTTGTTTAACATATTCATTAAATTTTTTAGAATTTACTTTACCTAAATAGAATAAACTTTAATTTTTTGCCTCTAATTTCTGAGAGAAAAATTACTAGGCCTTCCTATACGAGAAAAAACCGATTTCAGTTTTAAGAGAGATCATGCATTCTAGTTTTTTACAAAACGCACTTGACAGTTTTTCAGTAAATCAGGAAAATTTATTTAAAAATATTAATAGAAAGGGAGGGAATTAAATAAAATTAATTGAGGTGCTACCTCAGCTGACTTGTTTAACGAGCAACCATTTCCATAACCGAACATAAACAAGAATTTATGTCACCTCTGTCTCAAAGAGTCGGGCGAGACAATAATCGAAGCGCTGCGCCGAAGTGGTCTCCAAAAGAAGGACTTATAAATCATCAGATGTGCTCTTTCATAGACGTTAGCGCTATGGTTAAGGTAATGATTTCTTTGGAGGAGCGTACCCAGAGATCTTCTAGAGCCCACCTCAATTAGAAACCCTTTATGCAGGAAATTTACAAGAAGGGAATGTGAGAAAGGAACAAATGGTTTGCAAATGTCGAGAGGGAACCCGTTCGCGCTCTCATTAGGGGCCGTTCAAATGCCACCAAATTGGCCTCATCGGGTAGGAAAAGCGAAAGGGGCTTTTGTTATTTCCGACTTAATTAGGTTTATTGACGAACTCCAAAGCAAAAGCACAAAACCCTTGCGGTCTTGTTTTACTTTTACCGACGAATTATAATTTCAATTACTCTTGAGGGAAGGGGGAGGGGGTTAGGAATGATTGTCGCAAGACCCTCGAACATTTTTTTTTATTTATTATTAATTTTTTTTTTTTACTTTTTAATTACTTTAGTCTCTGTGTTTTTTTCTGCTTTTGGGCATCATGTGGAAGATTCATAACGCTTGCGGAGTTTTGAAAAAAGGCGGGAATAGAACTTTTTTGCCCATGGAAGGAGGAAATACGGCCCGAGCTGATAATATTTCATCTTGTTTCTAATAATGCGTTCTTCCTTGCGAAGGTGTGACAATTCAAAATGAGTTAGTACAGGAGGCTTAACTCTGAATTCTTTAATTTAGAGTAAAAAAAAAGGTTGTATGAGACAAAGAAAAACGAGAAAAGTTTCTTTCAGAGTATAAGCTGTAAGAAAAACAATACTAACAGAAAATAAAGAAGGGGGGAAATAAAAAGAAGAGTCAACCTTCGCTTCGCGCACACAAATGGAAAAACAGCAAACCTCAGAGAGTGGCAAGTACCGCAGTATAGCGCAACTAGGATTCCGTCTCTCTCATCTTCCATTTGAATGTATCAGTAGAAAAAGGATAGAAAGAAAACGGGGTCTTTTCCTTATCCCTGATTTTTAAAAATATAATTCCGGATCACACTTTGATAAGAGTCTCGATCACAAAATGTAATAGGAGAGCTCAATTATAAAAATTAACCGGTAGTTCAACTTTATTAATCGAGTACCATTTGCCCAACTCTTTTCTCATGTCTTTGAAAGAAAAATCTCTGGATCCATGGATTTATCAAGATTATTTTACTTGTCCGTTACTTGAGTCTTTCGTATTTCCTAATCATGTTCCACCAATTTACGTTAAATCCTTTGCGTTTTGTATCAACAAGAATTGAAGAATATCTACAGCAAATTCCCTGAAAGAAAGACATCTGAATCCATGGATTTGTCAAGATTTCTTTTTTTCTTGTCTAGCGCTTGTTCCGAATCATGTTCCCTCTAATTTTTGTGAAGCCCTTTACGTCGCATCAACAATATTACCTACACCGAGAGAATTATTTTTTAATTCAAGGTGTATTTTGTTTGTGTTAAATAAACTGCACAGTGAAATATTTACCGAGGGGAAATTCCTTTAACCCAAGGAAAATGTCTGCTGCTACAAGTAAAAGCTTCCTTGTTGTGACAGCGATTCTCCTTCATGCAACAGAACTTAACGTTGCGCAAGAAAAACTGCCACAAGTAAACGTGTTTCCCTGTTTTTAAAGAACTGATTTCTCTCAGTGTAAAGCAAATTCTCCCCAACAATTTTTTTTTTTGGTCAAATAGTTTTCTGTGTTTATTTTCCCACGCGCCTCCAGCTTGTTCACAAACAAAGTCGCTGACTATCAGCGCTCACTAACACAGTCATAAAACTGTTAAAACACACAAATATTTAGAATCAGGGGCAGGCCTCGGTTGTTAACTCATTCCGTATCGCGAGCTCGGATCGCTAGCTTGTTACTCTTTACGACGCGCTACGCGACGCTCCAAAGATCCCATAAACACCCTGAAAATATATAATCACCACTTCAACTGTTATATTTAGCGAAGACTCGTCGCGTTGTGGTCGTCGAGTTGTGAGGATGGAGGGGGACGGATGATGGTGAGTGGGGGAGGGGAAGGGAAGGGATATTAGGGGAAAGAGGAAAGGATTCAAGATAAAAATGTTTCGAGATAGGAACGGAACCTCTGATGAGGGGAAGGAGGGCGAATGGATGAGGAGTGAGGACGTAACAGATAATGGCATTTCGAGGATTGAGGAAGATATTTTTTCTTTAAATTGTTATGTCACATCAGTTTATTCCTAACAGCTCAGCCGTCGATTTGAAACTGGGAACTTCCAAACTTTGCGACCACAGTTTTTGGATACATGTGTGTTTTTCCTGAATTAGAATTTGTTGTGAAATATTTTTGAGGCAACATGACGTTTTTTTTTCTTCCTCATAGAAAGCCGAGGTCCTTCAAACCTAATTTTTGTCAAATCAAGGAGTGAGTGCTCTATTTTGAAAACGTGCTAAAGAGGATAAAAAAAAAAAAAAAAAAAAAAAAAAAAAAAAAAAAAAAAAAAAAAAAAAAAAACTATCCGACGCGCGAGTGAGATGTTAGTGAGATTAAATTGAAAATTACAGTGCTTATTTTTGGGCCATGTCGACTACTACCCCCCCCCCCCCTCCTCCAAAAATTACAATTAACTGGTGCATTATTTTTTATCAAGTATTTATAAACAAGTATTAAGTAAGTCTCCAAGTATTTATATCATCAAATCTATTTAAATCAAAGAGGTCTTACTTGAAATAACAAGTTGTTGTTTTTTTTTTTTTTACGGAAAACCGTGTTCCTCTAGCGAAGATGGCTATCAAACTATTTCCATTTGAGCACCAAAAATTAAGCTCGAGGCATCGCTTTAAATACGTTTTTTGAAATTTTTTAAACAACTATATTTGGTTGTTAAACAGCTAAAAAGCTGTTTAACAACCAAATATAGTTGAGATTTTAGAGACCAAAAGGTCTCTAAAAATGCTAAATGTGATGACTAATTTTGCAAGTATCTCTAATCGCAGATTATTGTTTTCTTTTACAAAAAAAAAAAAAAATGAATTGACGCTGCGTAAAACAGCTTATGTATCTATAGTAAACAAGTCAGAGCAGTTGCAAGTGGTAAGTACCTAAATGTTCAAATGATTAAAAATTTAAAACTAAAAATAAAACTGTCTCTCGAAGCTTTTCAATGTCCTTTGATTCAATCAGTGGCTTGTGAATCACGAGTGCGACTATTGCAGTGTTTTACTCTCTCATTTCCTATTTTATTTTTTTAAAAGAATGTGAAGACTTAATGTTTCTTGGGGATTGCACTAAAAACAGCCATAAATTGAGGCGATAGCAGGAACAAGGGCCCATAGGCAAAAATCAAGTTTTGAGAAAAACAGCTTTAAAGTGTTTTCATTACCAATGTAAATGATCCAATACTCACTATCTTCAAATTGCTCTCCTGTCCTCAAAAGTTCATTTCAAATTGCTCTTCTGCTCTCAAAACTTCTTGTTTTTTCCACGAAATTTTTAGGATGATATACGCCAATGGGCCTTTTTTCCAGCTACCGCCTCAATTGTGAATAATTCTCAGTAAAATTTTCAGCAAGATACAAGTAATTGCGCTTTCCTTGGAAAGAAAAAATATACTGAGGAAACAATGAAACACTGTGATGCTCAAGTGCCCTTCTCGCACTCGCATGAAAGACGAAACAATTAGAGAAAACACACTGAGCATCAATGAAGTATCAGATTTAGGGCGTCAAAAAAAAAAAAAAGATAATATGAAATCGAAAGTGAGGTGAAAAGGGAGGAATAGATAATGGGCTAGTATGCTCAAAACCGCATGTAAATAGGGTCATAAATTTAGGCGACACCGATTAAGTAGACTCTAGGAGTTGTTAGCCAAAGGCAAAGGGAGCTTCACAGAGACCTTTTGCTCGCCACCCGGCTACCCCTAGTCCCTCTCATCTCCCCCCTCAGCCCCGCGAAGAAGCGCTTCCCAATGCACGATGTATTGTCGCGCGTCTGACTGTACTCTTCATGCAAATATTCAATTTCTTCCATGTCCCGAATAAATTATCATTTATGGATAGCTTCCGGTTCCGGCGAACGCCGTGCGTCTTTTTTCCCGCCCCTCTCTCGGATCTCACTTTTCGACCGAGGAGAGGCGCTTCTCTCGCTTTGGTGAATGGCGAGCACTAAGCACTGAGCAGCGGTCTCGCCACAAACGCGAACATGAGCACGATCGTCGAGTATCGTCGGTCGTCCCCCAGAGTCTACATTAGCATCTTTTACGAACTCATCCGACCCCTAAATACTTTAAAGTCGTCGCCTTTGACCTTGTTGGCTTGTTTACGACTCCCAGCATTTACGAGGTCCTTCACACCATAGAGCGTGCGCGATGTCGGAAATTCACCCCTTATGGACTAAGCTCGAGTATGCTCATTTTTATCCTCTATATGTATACTAGTTCACATTGTTTCAGTCTTCATTCCGGATAAACGCGATTATCGATGAAAACACTTACAAGATAAGGTGGGTGTCTTCGGGCGCCTTCAATTCACCGTATAGACAATTCCAACTCCCCCGAGTACGAACACTGTGCACGCCTCCTCGGTAAAGTATTATTATTTTTAACCCCGCAAAAGTGCAAATAATTACTATTTCTTTCCTCCTTTTCGCACTATTTTTCATTCCATAAATAGCTTACTCCGAAAAACTATACACCGGGAGAAATCATGGCTTTTATGTAACCGGAGTTGGAGTAAACATTTCTAAAAGTTCTGATAAAAAAAAAAAAAAAAAAAAAAAAAAAAAAAAAAAAAAAAAAAAAAAAAAAAAAACTCCAAGCACTTTAAAAACTATATCTTTTTACTGATAACCGTTTTACTCTAGGGTGGACGCATGTAATGACTTTAATTGGGTGAAATTTCTTGTTATGCAGGGCTGCCGTTTTGCGTATAATTAATGCTATTTTTCAATTCACCGATGATTTCACCGATTGAGAAAAGATTACACAGTTCAGTTCAGTGTATTACTGTGATGAACTAAAGTACTCGCATCTGTAATCTTTTCTCAACCGGTGGAGTCGTCAATGACTTAAAAAAACTTGCGGATATTTTAATTAATTAACGGAGTTTCCACCGATTAAAGAAAGATTACAGATCAGAGTATTTTCGTGCATTACAACCATGTACTGAACTGAAAGGTGTAATCTTTTCTCAACCGGTGGAATCATTGATGAATAGAAAAATAGCATTGATTATACGCAAAACGGCAGCTCTTTAATGTTATGTAAAGGTAATCCGAGACGAGTGAAACAAATTAATTTACTATGGGGCTCTTGCAAACTTTTGCTGTAGGGGATTGAAGAGTTGATTCTTGCATAAAAACCTGTAAAAATGACGATGAGTACACTAAAAAATGACGAAATCCACTCTCAGAATCGGGCTTAATGGAGGAGAGACGCAGGTATCATGGGAGATTCCTATTTAAATTGAGACATACCTCCGTGTTTCCGAAGAGAAAGTGGCATATTAGACAGGCATCTCCTATGCTACCTGCGTTGAACCGCCATTATGAAATTGCCGTTATAGCAGTTTTGTGAGTTTATCACTGAATTTTAGACTTTCTTAGTGTATGAATTTCGTGATTTTTGTTGGTCTTTACGTTTGATTGGACTATTTATTTGCTTATAGCAAAATTTTGCAAGAGCCCCATTCATACTGACACCGGGCACGATAAAATAAAATGGCCTCCTACCTGTCAACACAGCGATGCAGTCAGAGTGATTTGGGTAGTTGCTGGGGTAGTTGGGCGAGTAGAACTCCATTTTTTCGGGGTCCCCCTCAACGAACTGTCGGCAAGCACCTATGTCTTCGCCTGAGTTAGGCTCATCACGGCGGCCACGGACAGAAGTAAACAGTGGGGGCGTTTTTGTGCTTTGTAACACTTGACCTCCTGTAATCAGATCAAAATAAACGAAGACATTGAGACTTGGAAACATTGGCAAATTATACACAATGGCAATAAACAGTATAGTGACAAAATAGGTGAAATGAATTTGAATTTAAAAGCAATAATGACATTGTACACAGTCTGGCCATAAGTTCTGTCCCTCGCTAATATCAAGATGGCGGCTAAATGACTGACAAAAAGTGTAAATAACTATATACATATATTCTGAAAGCCCTTATCAAGAGCTACAAAACTGTGTTTATTAAATTTTCATTGCATTACTCAGTTGCTTACACGAGGGTAAAAACGAGATCAACCTCGACATGCCAAATAACATGGCTACCACAACATAGTTACTATATCATAGTTATTGAGTTACTTAGTAGGTATGTTTATGACCCATTTTTGAGCCGAGAAAATGAGAGGAATACAATAATCGCTTTTTAACGAGCCACCATTGTTCATAATTACCTACAATGGGGCTCTTGCAAACTTTTGCTATAAGCAAATAAATAGCCCAATCTGATGTAAAGACCAGCGGAAATCAAGAAAATCACACTAAGAAAGTCTAAAATTCAGTAATAAACTCACATAACTGCTAAAACTGCAAGATCGTAATGGCGGTTCAACGCAGGTAGCATAGGAGATTCCTGTCTATTACGTTACTTTCTCTACGGAAACACAGAGATATGTCTCAATTTAGATAGGAATCTCCCATGATACCTGCGTCTCTGCGCCATTAAGCCCGATTCTGAGAGTGGATTTCGTGATTTTTTAGTGCACTCATTGTCATTTGTACAGGTTTTTATGCAAGAATCCACTCTTCAATGCCCCGTAGCAAAAGTTTGCAAGAGCCCCATTGGATGAATCGATGAATCGATTTACGCTGATGTATCATCCCTAAGTCAATTCAATATTTCGTCCCATCTTTCTTTCACACTGCGGTCGCGTATTATGTATTATCTACGCACTCATAGTGCGGATTGGATGACCATGAAAAAGGCAATGAGAAAATATGGTTTTTTCCCAAAAAATAAAAAATAAAAATAAAAAATGCGTGGTTTAAGGGATGGGGGAGCCAGGGAAAAGAAATAAAGATACGAAATAATCAAGAATAATTATGGCAGGAAAAAAGCGAAAATGAGTGGTTGAAAGGGGAGGGGACGGGAGGCGAGCGCGTAGTGGAGAAAAAAAATTCTTTGAAAACAATGAAGGATATTGCGGAGACAGACAGACATTCCCAACGCGCCAGCAACGAGCATTAAATGAGGGCGGAGAAGAGACGAGGAACGCACAAAGGGGACAGTTACTGATTCTACGAGCCTTTGCGATTTCGAAATTTTCAAATCTGAGCAATTTCCACCATCGAATTTTTTCCTGAATGTCCCGGTTTTAGAGATGATACACAAGTGTACAGTTGTAAAAAATCGTGTGCGTAGTGACGTCAAAACGTTGAATTCCCATTTAACCCTTTAAAGACCAGGTTATTTCAAAAGAATGCCGCACTCTTCCGTTTACGTAGGGGAGGTAGTTAACTGTTCGTACTCGGGGGAGTTGGAATTGCCTATACAGCGAATTGAAGGCGCATGCTGACACCTTATATTGTAAGTGTATATATCGAGAATCGCGTTTATTCGGAATTATGAGCCTGGAAAAATGTGAAATAGACTTGAAGAGAACAACGAGTATACTCGGGCTTGGCTCGTAAGGGGTTAAAATGCCAATGTATTTTAGGCAAAAATTTCATCTCCGGGAACTATGGGACTTAATTAGAAACCAAAGTCATCTCTGTTCTCAGCTCATCAAGTACTATCATTTTCTCCATAAAAAATACAGCATTCCACGCCCTTGCAACTGCCCTATTACTGAAAATAACCCATCCGTTTGGAGCAACAGAAAGTTCACAAATTTACTCCTGCAAACACAATAAATGCGTTTTTAAACAAACTTCCACAAGAAATCGGTCAAATGTCCGGGTCACAATGTAGGTTTTCTAACTATACTTGGAGCTTTCTATACTGCACTGTTAAAAATCGAAAAAAAAAATCCGGAGTGGAAATCGGAGTGAACATATAAATGAGAGCAGTGGCGTAGCGTGCAATATGGAAACGTTGTATTAAAACCTATGAAAAAGGTCGAATTGACGGGTGTTCGGTGAACACCTTCTCATTCGACCTTTTACATGGGTTTAAATTGAAAGTATACAATGTTGCCAAATTTCACGCTCCGCCACTGAATGAGAGTACGTTTCACTCTCATACTTATTATTAGTAAGAATGGAGGTTACCGGGAGTAAAGAGTGGAAAATACTATCGAGAAGAGTAAATGTGCCTCCTCAGTGGAGTATCATAATTTTTCGACTCAGGAGAAGTACAAATTATGACTATCGCTTTCCTCCTTGTCGCACCACGTTCTACTCCGCAAATATCTTACTCCGAAAACTATACTCAGGGAGAAATCTTGGCTTTTATGTACCGGAGTAGGAATGAATATTTCTAACAGTGTGAGAAAAGTGATTCATCACAGAGAGAATTGCAATGGGGCTCTTGCAAACTTTTGCTGTGAGCAAATGAATAGTCCATACTGATGTAAAAACCAGCAAACATCACGAAAATCCAACTGAGAAAGTTTAAAATTCAGTAATAAAACTACATAACTACATAAATGGCAAAATCTTAATGGCGGTCTCAGGTATCATGGAACCTACCTATATAATATGCCACTTTCTCTTTAGAAACACAGAGGTATGCCTCATTTTAGATAGGAATCTCCCATGATAGCTGCGTCGAACCGCCATTAAGCTCGATTTTGAGAGAGAATTTCGTGATTTTTTAGTGTACTCATCGTCATTTTGACAGGTTTTTGTGCAAGAATCAACTCTTCAATCCAGTGTAGTAAAAGTTCGCAAGAGCCCCATTAAATGAACTCCCCCATTAATCGGGACCCACTTATTTGACCGTAGACTTGGATTTCTCTTGATACGCCTCTTGTGGATTTATGAGTGAATTTTGAGACTTTTTGATGTTTTCAATATGATTTTCATGAGATTTACTACAGTAATCGACCCTCCACAACAATGTAGCAAAAATTTGCAACGGACCCATTCAGGTGTAGCTTAAGCAGGGCTGCCGTTTTGCGTATAATCAATGCTATTTTTCTATTCACCGATGATTCCACCGGTTGAGAAAATATTACACAGTTCAGTTCAGTTCATGACTGTAATGCACGAAAATACTCTGATCTGTAATCTTTCCTTAATCGGTGGAAACTCCGTTGATTAATTAAAATATCCGCAAGTTTTTTAAAGTCACCGACGACTCCACCGGTTGAGAAAAGATAACAGATGCGAGTATTTTAGTTTATTACAGTCATGCTCTGAACTGCATTGTGTAATCTTTTCTCAACCGGTGGAATCATCGGTGAATTGAAAAATAGCATTGATTATACGCAAAACGGCAGCCCTGAGCTTAAGAACAACGCGAGCTAAAGCGATAGAGAGGCCGATACATGTTATAAGTCCCATCTCAAAGTGTGACTGCTTCGGCGATCTGAATTTGGTTCGTTTGCCTATTTTTTTTAACCTTAAAACAAAAATTGAAATTAATCTAAAGGAAAATGGTTTTAAACGAAAGTGCAAGTGTTTAAGAACGGCTTTCAAGATACAGAATTTTAATACAACCATCCAGGTAAGACAATTTTGCATATTTCTGTTATGTGTCAGTTTCTTTATCGTACAAATCCTTCCAGGAGGAGCAGTTATATCGATTTTTGAGTCCAGATAAACACTTGCACTTTCGTTTAAAACCAATTTCAAATGTATTCGTCACATTTTTTTTTCTTTTTCCTCTTTAACTTTAAAGGTTAAAAAAAGATAGAGACAAACAAACCGAGCCTGTATGAAAAACGTCCATAAGAGATCTCGATCATGGTTGCTTCCGTGAAGTTTCAATATATCACGCCCCAAAAATCTTCTGTATCGTTGCTTGAGAACCGCACGTTCCCCAGAAAATGTTCAGTAGCGGGGCCACTGTGCGAAGTTCCGATGGCAGTAAAGAGAGGATGTGCCGCTGCCTCAAATAATGCCCAACACCGCGTGTTTGGAGTTAACCTATATTCATCAGTTCATTGCCGGGGCCATCGGAGTGCACAGGAGCGTGCGCCAGCGCCTAGCATCGGTAGGTTAGGCATCCTGCGTAACAGAGGAGACGTGCAAGGTCCCATTCGCAGCGATAAATTTCACCGTTATGTGCTTTAGGGCCTGACTTGTTGTCTATGTTTTTAGGCTACAAGCTCGTTACGTTTTGTTTGCACTGTACCTTCCCCCGATTCGGAATTCGCTCGCTCTCCGTATTATTATTTTATTTACTCCCGTCTATATTACACTCTTCGTCTTCCTTTTATTCAACCATTTTATTTCGGTTTTGCCCCCCTATGTACGCGTAAGAATGATAAATTCGTGATTATTTTTGAGGCCAATGTTCATTTCTAAATATATTAGAATTCTTTACTGTTCACGCCGTATTACAGTACGGCTGTAATGTAGAAATCAATAGTTTTAGTCATTTGCGAAGAAAAAATAGAAAGAAAGAAAAAAAAAAACTCGACACAAAACAAGTTTGGTGATCATGTAAGTACGCACCATACAGCTGCACGGCCCAATAAATGAATCTAGTTATATTTTACTGCCGATTTTCCTACTAACCTCTTCAGTATAAAATTGCACCAACATCTTAGTATTAACAAGAAATTGGGCTGCATGATAAAATTAATCGGGTCATTTGATGATCATCAACTCTGATCTCCAGGAGTTTTTAAAATGGTATAAGAATGGGTCTGTTGCGAACTTTTGCTACATCACTATAGAGTGATCAACCTCATGTAAAATCGCGTTAAAAGTCCAACGGTGGCAGCAGAAAGTCATGAAATACAATAATAAAGTTACCAGAGGCATTTAACTGAAATCCGAGATGGCGGTAAAATATCGAGCAACCTGTGTGCACGCACCATGAACATCCAAGATGGCCAACCTCACAACATCGATCACAACTAATCACAACGCAAACAAACTCATAACCTCCGATGCTGTGACGTTGTTAACGTTGGCCATCATGGATGTTCACTGTGCGTGCACACAGGTTGCTCGATATTTTACCGCCATCTTGGGTTTCAGTTAAACGCCTCTTGTGAGCTTAATACTGCATTTTAGGACTTTCTGATACCGCCAATGGACTTTTCACGTGATTTTACTTAAGATTTAACACTGTACATATATCGTTGCAGCAAAAGTTTGCAACAGACCCATTATATGTTCAGGCGTTTCCAAAAGACACTAACTATAATTTTCAATCGAGCCAGTGGCTGCTCAAGCGATTCGGCAACATTGTTGTTCCTGCATTTGATCGCAGGTAAAACAATCGATTAGACACAGAAGCAGCGTTTCACCAAAAACCGATTGTTGTACAAAAATACAAATGGAGGAAAACAAATTGTTGCGAAAGTGCACGAGCCCAGTGGCGCGGTGTAGCGTGCAATTAGGCAACGCTGCTGTTCGTCCATTTAAAGCCATGAAAAAGATCGAAGTATTGGGTGTTCGGTGAACACCTTCGCATTCGACCTTAAACATGGGTTGAAATAGACAAAATACAACGTTGCCACATTGCACGCTACGCCACTGTACGAGCCACCATTGCATTGAGCAAAGAAAGCTCTGAAAAATGCATTACTGCACAATCCACTGAGCTAGACATAACAGGAAAAAGGCAACAATTTCCAAAATGTCCTCTTAAAATACTTAATTCTGATTGGTCCGAGAAGTTTTGGCAGTTAAAAAGTTCGGATTATTACACTTCAGTTTTGCACTACAGGAGTATGAGCTCGCGTCCATTTCATTCATTGAATTGTTATTTCTTTTTTGATATTTACCCGCTTAAATTTCCTTGTATATAAAAAAAAAGTAATAAATTCTTGGAGTAATGAATTGAGCAGTAACACTTCCAACAAAGTAAAGTAAGTACTCGACTCGCCTCTGGCAAGTAAGACTATGCGGTGTTCCATTCCATACAGTTGCGTTGGAGCGTATAAATTAATGGTGACAGAATTAATGAGGTAAATATATATAAGATGCGAAATAAAACAATAAATAAACATGGATCGAACCTCAACTAGAGACGAAGGAATTAGTGGTTTGAATGGGAATAAATAGACGTAAAACATGGCAAAAGCAGGGCTCCCGCTCTTTCTTTCCTTAATGAGCAATATATTTAACGACGAAATACGAACAAAAGAGCGGAAATAAATGTGGCGATGGCGTTTTAGCATCAGTGCTGCCAGATGTGATGATTAATACACACATTTTCCATAAAAATTAATGTAAAATGTTTATGTTTTTTTTCTTTTTTGCCAAAAATGGCAGCACTGTTAAGCACAGCTAGAGTGAACACAGATTACTTTCTTCTTTTAACCAAGTGGAATTTGAGAAACAATTAGAAACATGCAAATCAGCTCATGCAACACTTGGTAAACTTGACTGAATATTTTTAACAAAGGGTCTACCATAGGTATTCCAACAAAAGCATAACATTTACGTTTGCAGCCAGTGGAGGAAGAATCTAAAGTAAATTACACGGAAAAAAAGGATTTGTAACATCAGTAAAATGAAGCAAATGCTACTTTTAACAGTCATTTTTGGTAAAATTTACCACCTCTAAAGCTAATTTTACGTTTTGGATTGTAAATTTTGCCTAAGTTTCATCAATTTTTTAATTTGAACTGTCAATTTTACAATCCAAAACATAGTGACTTTTGGAATTAGTATATATATCTGTCACGCGATGACAGCCATGCAAATTTCAAAAGTCACAATGTTTTGGACTGTAAAATTTATAATTAAAATTGAAAAATTTACAATCAAAATTGAAAATTGATGAAACTTAAGCAACATTTACAATTCAAATAGTGAAATAAACAATGAGTTTAGTTGGTTTTACCAAAAATATAACTAGTAAAATTAAAATTTTTTTCGTTTTACTGATTCCACGAGACTAAATTGCCTTTTCAATAGTTTCATTTTTTTCCGTGAGAATTTTAAGGTCTACTTTACAGGCCGTGTTACATAAATTGTTTACTTGAAAAATCCCTTGAATAATCCCTGAGAAATCTTAAGGCATTTAGGTTCAGGTGCAGTGGCGTAATCTTAGGGGAGGGGAGAATGGCCTTCAGACCATAGGTAGGTAATCTAGAGTTCCTGTATGAAGAGAGTTCAGACAAGTGAAACTAGGGGCGCCGTCATTGGATGCGTTTTTGCACATATGTTTAACTTCTGAGGGCAGTTGTTGTGTTTTGGTCCCAAGTAAAGATTACAGGGCCGGAGAGTTTCTAACGGTGTGATCTTTCATTGTTTTTGTTGATTGAAATCTATGTACGCCTTTAAAGATTCGTTGGGTATAATAGACATTTTTGATGTGCAGCATGTTTAATATTAACAAGTTCATCGATAATTAACTCTTTTATCCGTTAAAAATGCCGTTGGACCCTTCGTTTGTAAACACATTTATGTAAACAAATGTGTAAAAACGCAACCGTGGCGGCACCCGTAGAGCCTAAAACTTATCGACCAGTCAGGGGTTGTCTACCATCTTGACTCAACTCTCTACACTGAGAGAATTCTTATTTTAATCCAACGTGTATTTCGTTTGTGTTAAAGAAACTGCACAGTGAAATATTGACTGAGGGGAAGTTCCTTCAACCCAAGGAAAGTGTCTGCTGCTACAATCCCAGATATGGAGAAATATTTTAAAACTATTTTTAAAACATTGACAATATTTTAAAAACATTTTAATAAAAACGTTTTCAAAAATTTTTAACAAAAATATTTTAAAAATATTTTCACTAATATTTTGACAACTAATTGGCATGAACAAATCATGTTTTTTTAAAATGTTTTTAGTATATTCACAAGAGATTACCGAAAACTTTTCGGCAAGATTTTCAAAGTGTCTTTAAAATATTTCTTTCATATCTGGGAAGTAAAAGATTCCTTAATGTGACAGTGATTCTCCTTCATGCAATCAGAACTTACTTCGCGCAAGGAAAACTGTCGCAAGTAAACGAGTTTCCTTGTTTTTAAAGAGGTGTTTCTCTCAGTGTATAATACAGGGGCTCTTGTGTAATTATCGCTAAATTAAAAAAATTCTTTTGAAGACCCGCAAAACATCAGCCCTGATCAATGCTTCAAATGGCCACACAATCGCAATCGGTGTCACTGACTCTGAAAGCTGCGACTCTATGTTTCTTCCTTTTTTTCTCTCGCTCTGAAAGAGTTGCAGGATCGAGCATCGTCACATGGCATAGCCCGACTCAGCGAGCACTAAATCGTCGAGGTCCATTATTCCGGGCAAGACGGTGAAGTTGTTAACTTGGGAAAGGGGTTACCAATTTCTCGCCGTGTAAAACAGACTTATCCTATATAGAGAGGGGAGGAAAACTTTCTGGCTCGGATCCAGACACCGAGTCGTTTGTTTTTGTTTTAATGGCGTGGTGTTACCAGACGAGATTTCGTTTGATAAAAACCCCGCGAAGTTATTCAGCTTCGAGCAAAAACATGCGGATAATTTAAATCAAAGACGCGAAATTGATTCTTTCCTTCCTCTTCCCCACGTCTTATCGTCAAAAATTGATAATGTCGTTCCGGCTCAACACTCTCTCCTGTCCTTTCTAAGTTGTTTCTGGCTCATATTTATGATGTACTACGTGACAAAACCGACTGTTAAATTGCAATACATTGTAATCTCACCCCCGGTACTTGTAATACTCTTGTACCGTCTCGCGCCTTTCCGTTAAAGGACGACCGCGATAAAACATCTATAGAGTTCATTTGTCAAATCGCGCGGAAGTTTCTCAGCCATGCTTCGCATCCATTCCCTTCTCTTTCCATCTACACTCCTCTCACTTTATTGAACAACTTTCTTGCCCTTCTTTTAAAATAGTCAAAAATCATCTGTTTAATGGATCCTTTGATCAAATTGACAGACGAATAGAAAGTTTTTTGTTTATTTTTTATTTTATTTTATTTTTTTTATTTTTTTTTTATTTTTACAAAGGAATGAGAAACGAACCAAAAAATAGAAATCATATGAGAGACACTTATACGTATGTTTTTGTTTGATTTTGTTTTCATCAGCAAGGGTCAGAAGTCAAGGAAGTATTTGACGCGAGTTTCAATATTTTATGTTATTGTGTTCTATAACCATGTGTCAGTTGCATTTTCAACAGATTGGTGGTGGCTTGTGAAATAACATATTTTATGTCTTCTCCATTTAAAACTATAGACAAATATCGATCGTCAGAGGGTGCAATTGAGCCCCGATGAAAGCGATACTATTCTATAGTTTTGAATGCAGTATCCATCGATATGTTTCATTTCACGAGCCGTGCCACTGTAACAGGCCCCCTTTCCAATGATACAACCGAATGTAACACAGTAAAATACTGAGAAGATTACAATAATGCAGAGGCGTAGAGTGCAGTTAGGCAACGTTTCAGTTTATCGTCCATTTGAACCCATCGAAAATATTGAGCCATTGTGTGTTCGATGAACACCTTTGCATTCAATCTTTATACAAGTATAGGAAAATAGCAAAGTTACTATTTCTCATTTAAGTAAACCCGCGGGAAGCATATGAGGCAACTACACTCATTCTGTTTAATTTTAAGTTACGAGGGGCGTTCAAGAAGTCATTGCACCCCCCTTGCCATTTCTAGGAAAATCGTCCGATTTTCAAAAGCTAAACATATTATTGAAGCTCAGGGTATACCTGACAAGTTGCCGAAAACCTGGACCCGATCCGCGGATTTGAAGCTCCGTCTTCAAATACTCACGTACGTTGAACATTGAATAGTAAAGTCACAGAATAATACAATCAGAAGGGAAACTCCCATAAGAGCCAATGGAAACAATATTTGGAATTTACTGGCACAAACTGGCAACTGTGCCTACTCACTTCTCAAGATGGCGGACATGCTTTTTCAGGCTATACAACCAATCACAACTCGACCAGTTCAGCCAGTTGCCGAAGATCTGCCGAAGATACTCACTTTCGAACATGGCGGCCCGAAGTAAAGAATGTTTCAAAATGGATTAGAGTTTCCCTTCTGATTGTATTATTCTGTGGTAAAGTGAGTACTCCAAATTATAAAAATATGATTTCATTCGTGTTGCATAATTTTTGGTTAACTTCTGAACGGGGAATTTTGTGTACCGAGCGGCGGAATAAATAGGCATTGCTCATTTTCGGCGGGAGGCTTGACGCATTCAGGCGCAAATCCGCGGATCGGGTCCGGGTTTTCGGCAACTTGTCAGGTATACCCTGAGCTTCTATAATATGTTTAGCTTTTGAAAATCGGACGATTTTCCTAGAAATGGCAAGGGGGGTGCAATGACTTATTGAACGCCCCTCGTATAATGGTTAACACAAAAAATAAAAACATAAAATAAAAATAACAAGCAGGGAAAATTCCAACACGCAGGTGTTGGAAAAGCGTGCCACTAAAGTCTGAACAGCTTTAATGCTTTTGCTAGCAATGATAATTCATCAAAGAGGAACCATGTGACATGGAGCTGATCTCGAGAAAATTGAGTCCAAAGTTGAAGAGCTAGCATTTAAACAAAAAACGCGGAATTACTTACGTTTTGATTTCATTCAACTACCGTGTTATGTTTTTGCATTTCAACACCGGAAAAGTGGAATTTCCTATGCAGGAAAGGTACCTACTTAATTTTTAGCGTTTAAAGTGACTTGGTTCCTTTCTTCTTTTTGTTTGGCATAATCACGAAAAACGAATCTCTAAGAGAAACCAAACGGCAGAGTTGGTTTACACTGTTGATATTTTAAAATCCGTTAATCCGGACTTAAGTCCGTTCCCAATTCTATAAAAGGAACCAAGTCGGAGTTGGTTCCTTACGTGACTCGGATTAAGGTTTAAGAAAAAGGAACCAAGTTCTCATTTTATTTCATCATATGGACAATGACTTCATGAGGCTTCAATGAGGAAATAGTTGTTATTAGAAGAAGCACTTGTTGCTTCAAGATTCAGTATTGCTAGGTCTATCAATCAATAACGCAATTTTATTAAAAATGTCACTCAGTTCTTTTGTGACAAGTGCTGTCCAATTGAGCTGATTTGGTGAGAAATGATGAAAAAAATAAAAGATCAGATGTATCTATAAGGAGATGAGTCAAAGGCGTTGTTTTTTGTGTTTGTTTTTTGATTTTTGTTTTCAAAACTTTGGAGGGCTCTAGCTCAGAAGAGAAACATTTGCAGCACATATTCGTGTAGGAAAATAAAGTCTTAAATATATGTATGTTGACCCCAAAAATACACTCCATAAGTTTGCCTCTAAGTTTTGAAACACCCTATATTCTTGATATTTTGCTCCCCCCCCCCCCGCCACCCTTCACAGAACACAACATCTTGACCATGCAAATTTTTAAAATCACAGTTTGACTGTAGAGATATTTTCTTTTCCCCCCCTTTCAACGAAAAAGGGGAAAATGGATCGCCTATCTTTGATGTTCGTCGTATGCGCGTGCAGAGATTGTTCGGCTTTACGACTGCCATTTTGGCTTTCTTTTTAATGCGTTTTGTGGGTTTATTAATGGATTTTATGACTATTTGATGCCGCCAATGTAATTTTCAGGCGATTTTACATAAAAATCAAAACTCTATAGCGCTGTAGCAAAAGTTTGCAACAAACCCATTGAAGGCTGAAAAGAGAAAATTATTTGATAAGACTCGATCTTTTTTACCCACATAAAGTATAGACAATAGATATTTCTAAATCCCTCCACCTTTTAAACGGCTTGTTCAGGGATCAAAAATGAGGTTGCGTTCTTTTGAAGTCAAAAAGTGTCATATTCGGAAAAGCCGTGATTCTAAATAATAAACAGTTTTTTTTCTTCTTTTTTTCCGTTTTAGGTGCTGTCAGCACTTGTTGCGATTATCACGATGTAGATATGTAATATGCATAAATGGAACACTTGCGAATTCATGAAAAAATAATCCTTTAATATACAGAACTAACCATTTCAGGTGCCCTTTACACGTCAAGCATTCTAGGGGTATAGATTATAGTATAGGTGTGGAGGTTTAAGACGTTTGTGGATTTTAATTCCCCCTCTCCCCATTTATTTTCTTGAAAAGTATCGAAAAATTACAGTTAAAACTAAGCCTATAACGCATTGTAATATTATTTTTTTTTCTGTTGCCGTGGGTCGATATCATTTTTCGTGTTGGAAAAGCAAAGTTTCATATGGACCTATAATTTCCAAAATTTGAAGAGGCTTCCAGTAAAAAATACTGAACACGCGAGAAACTTTTTAGGATAGGTAAATAAGTTATTCCAGAGTCAATTCCATAGCCGCAGGGAGGAGGCTGTCCAGGGGTGGAAGACACGCGACAGCCCCTCTCACTTTTTAGAGCTATTAATGCGAATTTTAACCCCCTCCCTTTGTTCTGGATTTTAAAAACCTTTTTTTCAACAAAACGCCCAAAATTTCCTCAAAAATCCCTTGATTGCATAGACGCTCATTAAGGGGTTTTCAATTTGCCGATCCCCCAGAATTTCAAATGTTTCCAATGACCAAGACCTGTTTAGTGTGACGTCATGAAAATAATTGGTTCCAAAAAAAGGCTCCGTCTCACTCGCTCTCGTGGGTTTTCCCATATGAAACACGATCCAAATTTTCAAATACAAGTGCTAGTAAACAACAAGTTCTTTGCACCAGTTGTGTTTATCACACCATTGGGTTCCACGTCCCTTATAAAAATTTCCGATTGTTTCAATGAATTTTCCGATAGGATATATATTCCCGCGCTTTATTTCCCATAAAAATAATCGAAATTTTATAGAGACAATCGGAATTCGTGTAGATTCAAGCGCGCTGACTATAGCAACGATAGGTCTTATGATTGAAATAAGACGAAACACATCTATGGTTCTATTCTTACAGTTTTAACAGCCACTTTTTTCTCAGTGATAAAATATGAGCTCGCTACCACAAACTTTTTGAAACATCGCGCATCAATGCACAATCACAGCTATATCGAAGAAAGTCCTATGTTTTGTCCTTGTCACACTCACAGTTTCTTATGAGCACAAAATTCTAGGATATAGGCTCATCAGCACCATCACGACATGTGTTATACCTCGAACAATAGCTTCGATACGAAGAGAAGTTAGAATGATTGAGTGTCATGGCGGTGATACTCCCATAAGAGACCGTGAGTAAGACGAGGACAAAACGTAGAACATCTTTCGGTATAACTGTGATTGTAAATTCGCTTGTGATCTTTTAGGAATTATGTTAGAGTGAAAAGATACTTTAAGGTACGTGGAATCTAATGGTGCAATAAAATTTGAGAAAACTGTTCTTTAACTAGCATGAATTTGCGTTTGAAAATTTGGATCTGATTTCTTATAGGTAAATCAACGAGAGTGAGCGAGATAGAGCATTTGTTTGGAACTTATCTTGATGGTGACGTCATCACTAAACAGGTCTACTTAAGGATATGAATGAGTCCCTCTCTTTTCTATTCCCCTCCCGCTCTTCATCAATACCTCGCCGTCACTTCTTTTCGGAACCCTCGTCAAACAGAGTTGGACACTTTTATGAGTCCTCAGACCCTCCGAGATCCGAGACACAAAGCCTCTCTAACACCCTCTCTCTCCCACACATTCACAAATCTCTCCGCTTAATGAACCGTGAAGAAATCTCGTGACCGGTGGAGCCCAAAACCGAGGGGCAAAGAGGGTTTCTGTGAAGGATGTTTCCACCCCCCTCCAGCCTTGGAATTTTGACTCATAGGTTGGCACAAATGACTTAGGTTACTGCAGGCTGATTCTCCCTGCCGAAGTCGTACGACACGACACGAGATAGACGAGATAGACGACTCTATCTCGTGTCGTGCGATTCTCCCTGTCCGAGTCATACGACACGACACGAGATAGACGAGATAGAAGTCATTCGTTTTGTCGTTCTCGTCTCGTGCGATTCTGCCGCTATCTCGTACGAGATACGGATGAGACGACACGACATAAAGTCGTCACTTCCCAAATGCCTGAGATAGCACGAGATAGCACGAGATAGCTCATTTCTTGATGTTTTTTTTTAATTTTGAGAAGCAACATTTGCGCACATCTTCGATTTATTTGGATTCTTGAGATTAAAACTTTAGGACTTTTTTGATCACATTTAGAGGAGTACTTAGGCTTGTTTTCAATACTATTTTGGCATATTTAGAAGACTTTTTGGTCCCATTTTAAGGACTTTCTAGCACTATTTCGAGGGCTTTTTTGGCATCTTTTGATTCACTTTCCCCCCGATTTTAAGGACCATAGAGGCTTATTTTGAGGAGTATTTATGCTTGTTTTCAGTACTATTTGGGCATATTTTAAAGACTTTTTGGCCCTCTTTTGAGGACTTTTTTGTACTATTTTACGGGCTTTTTTGGTATCATTTGATACACTTTTCCCCCAATTTTAAGGACTATAGAGGCTTACTTAGAGGAGTATTTATGCTTCTTTTCAGAACTGTTTTGGCATATTTTAAAGACTTTTTGGCCCTCTTTTAAGGGCTTTTTTGCACCATTATACGAGCTTTTTTGGCAACATTTGATACACTATTTCCCCGATTTTAAGGACTTTAATGGCTTATTCTGAGCAGTAATTAGGCACATTTATTTTTATTATTTTTTTTTTTTTTTAGTATATTTTAAGGACTTTTGAGCCATATTTATGGAACTCTTTGAGCTTGTTTGGAGTATTATTTTTAGGCATCAATTGTGGACGTTTGGGTCTCACTATTAGGACTTTGAGGAGTATATACAGAGATGTTTTCAGTACTACACAGAAATGTTTCTCAGAATTTTTGGTCCCATTTTGAGGACTATTTTGAACAATTTTGAGGAGTATTTTTAGAACCATTTCCCCCTTTTTAAGTATGCCAATGCCCGCAGAGTTCTCTAAATTGAGCGACAAGCTAAGATGAGCAAAGATGCTTAAAAATATTGATATTAGTACAAGAAAGTCCTGAGATTGAGAATTGGACCAATATGTCCTAAAAAGGAGGCCAAATAGTCCTGAAAATATGCTTGAAGAGCTTTCAAAAAACCAATTTCATTCAAAGTTCATTCACCTTTAGAACTTCAAACAATTATTCTTGACAAATGTTCCATCGCAGAATGTAGAAATGGACATTGGACAGCTACAAAAGTTCAGATTTTTATTTTGATCTATTCCATATTCCCTACAGTGTTTCAATCATACCATCATAGACATTTGGAGTCATTGAGGCTTCATTTGAGCTTTCAAAATGCAACCCTGATACATTTCCAAAGATTGTGACATAACCTTTTCATTGTTTGATACTACTAAAAAAAAATAGATAAATTGTTAAAGGAATTTTATCCTCATAAGATCTCTTGGTGCTTATGTAATGGGTATTTTTATGGATTTGGATAAGGATGATTCAATCCTTGCAATTTTGTCATGGTGATAGTTGTGTTACAGATGGGGCAAGCTAGAAAGGTGGTTACTCTTTAAAGAATAAGATAACCTAAACAATACTTTCAATTTTAACATGGATCAGAATAAAACTTTTGACTTGTCAAGCATGTGACCTCGCACTGTACGCTTAATGATTTAAACTGAATGGGATTAGCTACTGTAGAGCTACTTAAAATTTAAAAAAAAAAAAAAAGCATATTTACTTTCCCATACTTTTTGTGACAGTTGTGGGCATGAATTATTTTTACCAAGATTAATTCTTTGCCTCAACCTCAGAAATTATATGCTAGAACTACTGTTTGCTAACACCGAGCTAAGCGACATTTTGCGTTATTCAATTAACAGTGAGCTCATTCACAGTGCAGCTGCCATACGTCACAATCAGTGTTGAGTACTAAAGAACTTGCCTCCTTAAAGGCTACAGACAGCAATATTTGAGGAAGTCAGTAGGTCTTCCTGCTTAATCTATTTGTAACAAATCTCCGTTTGAAAGCTCAATATGTGTGCACATTGTTAGTAAATCTTTCCTTTTATTTTACCGCATAGATCTGAGGAAACACTGGAGAAAGCTTAAACTTGTCTCGAAACTCCTCCATTAACTGTTCTGATTATGTGAGTAAAATTGGTACAGAAGGGCAACAAACATCAGAAACTAAGAGAAAATAAAATGTAACCACAAAATCTGTACCTACCTAAAGTACCACCTACCTATGGTTAAAGTTTGTCTACGTTGACTGGTTGTTGAGTTCCATCGATGAATGCACTTTGAACTGACTTTAGCAAATTATAATTTTGAATTTAAAATGACCATTTGCAGAAAATCTGTTATCAAAGTCGAGCTCCGGTCAGTTTGGAAATGAAGAAGCAAACAAAGAGATGACTCAATAATGGCTCTGTTTGCGCGCACAGAACGGAAGACTTTAATTTCATTGATAAATTAAGAGTGCCTCATTAGAAGAGCAAGTTTTTAGTTTAAATGAGAGACTGTAGAACCCTTGCAAAGAAAATAAGAAATAAAGGAAACAGCACAAGGCTTGAAACTGCAGTCATCACTATGTAAAAGGTGCAAGAAATCACATAAAACCAACATAGAATGACTGTAGTATTGGGTGGATAATCCGTAGAACTCTGAACAGGCTGAAATAATTCACTGACACGCTCTGTTATGAAAAGAGAGTATATAGAAACGAGATTGCTCTCTTCTTTAAGGAATAATCAAGAGAGGAAACGAAACGAAGATCATAATTCTTTAAGCACTGAGTGAGAAGTTCAAGCTGAGACAGAGGAGCCACTAGGTAGCAAAACTGGATATTGATGAAGGAAAATAACAAAGTACCGCATTATTTGTTGAAACCATAAATAAAACAGGAGTAAATTCAGACTTGAGTAAACATAGATCGATTATACACTCTTTAATATCCACTTAAATGATACGCGCAACTCGTTTGCAAACCCAATGTTTTGATCTGCAAGCCGACAATGTAACTCCGGGAAGCCAGTACACTAAATACAGTATTCTTAATTCTTGGTCACTTAAAAAGTAAGAAAATTTTATCCACGAGTTTTTCTGCAAATGCCGGAACCCTTCAACAACTTTATCGGCACTTTAATCCGCAATTCTTCATTAAAAACGCGTCAAAAGTATGAGCACAATCACCACCTCAACACAACAGCACCTAAAGAAAACAAAAACAAAACAATATTCTTCTTCCTACGCTCCAAACATCCGGCGCGGCGTTTCTTTTTCTTCGCTTACCGTCCGAGCCCGAGCGCTGTGATTGGCTAATTATAATTAGATGATTATTTAAACAACACGGCAACGTCGCACTGACTTCAACTATCTCGTCTCATTTCGAAGTCATCTCGTCTCATTTCGAAGTCGTGTCGTTTCGACTATCTCGTCTCGTCTCGTACGACTCGAGTCGTACGACTTTGCAGAATCGCATGACTCGTACGACAAAGAGACGACACGACACGACTCGGAGTCATCTCGTCTCGTCTCGTGAAACAGGGAGAATCAGCCTGCAGGACCTGTATGGAATTCTCGTTCAAAGGAATTCGACTTTGACGCTTAATAACTTATTGAAATTAACAGGAATACCAAAACTTTTACAATTTTAAGAAAATAGACGCCGAGACCTCCTGGATTGCAGCAATAAATTAACGATTAGTGAAACCAGTTTTAAGAAAACACGTTTTTAATTTTTCAAACCTTTCCCGCCAAGGTTTTGCCATAAGCAAAGCATGCAACCTATATATTAGATATGAAAATGAAAACAAAAAGCGCACCGTATATATACGGCACGCTTAAAAGAGTATTAGAAATTTTCTTCAGAATACCTTCTTTCATCACCTTATCAGTCATATATATTAACACAATTATTCAACCAACTAATCTCATGAAAAGACATCAGTCACCTTCAATCTCTTGCAACAAACACTGTTTTCAAAAATGAACCAATAATTTTAAATGATAGAAATCCCTACGAAAAAACCAAATACCGAAAAATTGTAAACAAAAATACAATTACGCCAGGGCACGCTATACCAATACCAATGTATTGGAGATCCCCTGGTTTTTTTTTTTTTTTTTTTTTTTTTTTTTTTTTTTTTTTTTTTTTTTGCGTCGAGCAAAGAGACCATGTATGTGAGGCAGTAAAAAGAGGGAGTTCCACTAAAGTGTGTGCTATGCCTCCATTGAATGAATGGTGTTTGAACGAGTGCTTCCACCGGGATTTTATCCGATTTTGAATGGGGCACGTAAAATAATAGTTTTCAATAACCCCACGTTTTCGCCATTAACATTCGATACCATTCATTTGACCCTGTGAATCTTTACCCCCATTAAAAGGATTGCCGTTAGAATAAAATCCTCTTGCTTGTGTATATAATACAAAAAGAAAAAAGTATAAAACAAAGAGTCTGGAATACTTAATTATTCGTTTTACTTCCTACTGAACGAGAGTTTTTTCAGAGTTTTCACGTGGTAGCGATTGATTGCTACATCCTGCATTTAAATGAATATAACATCTGCGGAGTACAGATTTTGGTGAAAAATTTACAAATTTCCCACAAAATTGAAGGTAAAATTTGTATATTTTTTTGTTGCAAAATCTGGCAGCGCTGAAAATTTGGCAACCATGGTCCTGATAATTTTTAATGTAAACGTGACAACAATGCTTGCTTCACCCCTCTTAACGCCGACTTTCAATGGTACACCTTGGGTTAATATAGCAGCGGGTAAAACCATGTAGATAGCGGTCTCGCGGAAAATTATTTTTGATGTGTGAGAAAATTATCATGATTATCATCAATCATTTCTTAGAAACGACGCCCGCCTTGAGTTTATACCCCTGTAGCTCTCTTTCACGATATTTTATTAAATTTATCATCCAAAATTCAAAGGAATGCATCTGAAGTCGAATTTGGAATATCCTCGTGAATTTTCTTTGCGCTGGTAGCGCATTTTACTAATTCTTGAAAGCTTTTTCATTCTCTAATTTTCTTTGAAAGGAAAATAATAATGATTATTTTTATTAATAATATTAAAATTATGATTCATAATTAAATGGTTTTTTAAAATTGTAATTATGATTATGATTCTTAATGTTAAATAACAGAATATAAAAAAGTGAACAAATAACCATGTAATAGCGTACTCTAATAATAAAATAAATTAAATTAATAAGTATTTTTACGCTTCCTTGAGGGTTTGAAGTCAAGACTGTTTAAACTTTTTTTTTATTTATTTCTTTTAAAACGGCACGCCAAGTCTTAGATTATAAGTGTGAGAAATATTACTTTCACAAAGATCACTTTGCGATAAAATTCGAGTCAAGTGGTATTTGAAATGAAACATTAACACATCGACACACTGAGGAATTCAATGAATGCAGCGAAGGAAAGGAGAAAGGAAGAAAGGAAGGAAGGATACATATATTTATTTAGATATATTTTTTTTCTCCGTTTGAAACTGTGATTCAACGGATAAAAATGTTGTACCTACATATATCCGCAGTCCAAACTGTTTTGTTGGATTGAGCTAAGAAAAAGGCGGCAAATTCAATTTGCGCTCTGTGTATGTCATGATTAATAGTGGTTTTGGTTCGCTGTGGGTTAGCTAACTTTGTTAAAGTGTTTTTTTCCTATTTCTTGTGTTTCCTACCCTTTTCCTCTCCACATATCTCGCTTCTTTCTCACTTTGCTCGCACCATTCACCAACGCAACAGCGCAGAGATTCCGGTGGATGGATTTTGATGAGTTGAGGTCCATTGTTTCATCTGATTCTTGTCAACGAATAGAAATAATATCACACAAAATATTTTATCTGTTGGCACGTGTGTTTATAACCCAAAAGTATTCAAGTGCAGGGTCGCCGCATGATTTAACCCTCAGAGTCAAATTGCCTCTCACGAGTGTTAACATGTGATTTCTCTCTCGTTGAAGGTCATTCATCTTTACTTTCATCATCAACGTACTTTTGTTTGGTGTTTTTATTCTTTAATTTATTTCCTTTCTTATTTTTGTTCGTACACTAACAGGAACGTCACAACAAGGAATGGAAATGTAAAACAATGTATTTTGGGGCCCAAAAAACGCATCTGCGGAACCATGATATGTACCTATAGTGGGATACCAAAAATGTCCTTGTTTTCAGCTCACCCAGTACTGTCATTTAATTACCAAAAAACCCATAATGGGTCTGTCGCAAACTTTTGCTACAACGATATAGAGTGTTAAATCTTAAGTAAAATCAGGTGAAATGTCCATAGGTGGTATCAGAAAGTCATAAAATGTAGTATTAAACTCACAAGAGGCGTTTAACTGAAACCCAAGATGGCGGTAATATATGGAGCAACCTGTGTGCACACACCATGAACATCCACATGAAGCCATGATGGCCAACGTCAACAACCTCACAGCATCCAGCATCGTAGGTTATAAGTTTGTTTGCGTTGTGATTGGTTGTGATAGATGTTGTGAGGTTGGTCATCTCGGATGTTCATGGTGCTTGCATACAGGTTGCTCGACATTTTACCGCCATCTTGGATTTCAGCTAAATGCCTCTGGTGAGTTTGTTATTGCATTTTATGACTTTCTGCTGCCACCAATGGACTTTTAACGCAATTTTACATGAAGTTGATCACTCTATAGCGCTGTCGCAAAAGTTTGCAACAGACCCATTCAGACCCTATTCTCCATAAAATGCCCCGAAAACCAAGTAATCACATTTGGAATAGAGCATTTACCCTTATCTTCTGAAATCTAGTTTTGAGGCCCCCCCCCCCAGAAATCTAGTTTTGAGATTTATCCTCCACCCTTTCTTGGAAAATTGTCTGCCAGTGCCCATATTATACGCGTAAGACCATCTTAGTTGGAATAAATTGGCAGAGCTGCCGATTTGCGTAGATTTAGTGGCATTTTGAAATTCACCGAAGATTCCACGTGTTGAGAAAAGATTACAGAGTTTAGTTTAGGGTATGACTGTAATGCACGCAAATACTAGCGTCTTTTACCTTTTCTCAAACGGCAGAGTCGTCGATAACTTTGAAAACTTGCGGATATTTTAATTAATTAACGGTGTTTCCACCGATTGAGGAAAGATTACAGATCAGAGCATTTTCGTGCATTACAGGCATACACTGAATTGAACTATGCAATCTTTTCTCAACCGGTGGAGTCATCGGTGAATTTAAAAATGTCATTAAATCTACGCAAATCGGCAGCTCTGTATATTGGAGCTGTGCAGTGTGCATGGGGTACAGACATCTTGAATCAAATAAACCGAGAGAAAGTTGTGCTTTAAAGTTAAGTTCACGACAACATCTCTTTGATTCATTTTTTCTCGTGAATATTTTCTTTTTGTCTCTTAAATTGAAGTTTATGGGAGTTGTTGAAACTTACAGATATACTTTTCTCACTTGCGTGCAAGCGATTTTTTTTTCTTTCTTCACTTTCTCACATTTTTTATAAATGCAAGACAATTATTTATGTTGCGCGGGGGTCAAGGTTTTACAGTTTACGCGGAATGAGTTGGAGGAATAAATATTTTATGCGTACGAAGCTCGCGAGCAAAAACCATAAAATTGAAAGGAGGGAAGATGAGTTGGGGGTTTTGAGAATATGAGCGGTAGCAGAATGGTTGGGGTGGCTAAATGGGGTGCATTTGGGGGAGGGGGGGGTTTCTTACATTGCGTTGCGTCGCTTTTCACAATCGGATGGAAGCTCCGAGGATGGTCTTCCTCTGATAAATATATTTTTCTTTCGAGTTCAATTTTCTTTTAATCCTCCGCTTTTAAATATTTGTATCGGTTTACTTCCGAAATGTTTTGGTCCTTATTTTGTAACGGGTAGGGCATTCAGACGACTTTGGAGTAATTTTTTCCAACTTTTCAATCATTTAAATTAAAAATCTATCCCAGCAACAGAAAGGTCTTAACTTCTAGATAGTGATAGGATTTTCAAAATTTAAAAAAAATTCTATCCAAAGCTGAGAAAAGAGCAAAATAAGGGTGTAACGGGTGGGACAGAAAATGGACAAGGTTTTTGAATCACTTCAGAAAAAGTTGAAACTCTGTGAGTTTTGAAGAGATAAAAATTTGGAAAAAATATATGTTAAAGGTAAGGGTATAAGCTTTGATCCTACATAAAGTTTTTTCATTAACTAAATTATTTTTCTTTAAAAAAATTAAAAAGTAGCGTAACGGATGGGACAGTTAGGTTTTGTAACTGGTGGGACGCGTGTGATTTCGTCATCACACATCAAACCTGCTGTAACAACTACATGTTTGACCTTATTAGATTTAGATAATATTTTCGTCTCTGGTTGCATTTTAATGCAAAACAAGACTGCCAGGCACTAATTTTTAAATTTCAATTTTTGCATATCATGTCCACTTTACTGTAGAATGACCCGTTTATAGTTTTGAACCACGCTTGAAAAGGAAAAGAAGAAGATACGGGAAAAAACTGAATAGACAAGAATTTGCAGCCTTTGGTCGTAAGTGCTCACCGAGCTTTGAACTTTTTCTTGTGCCTTATGGCAATGAGTAGTTAAGAAACACGTGTCACTATCCTGTGATGAAACACCGTGTGTTTTCATTTTAACTTTGAGTGTTTACTAAAGCCTTAAAGCTTGGAAGATAGTAATATACAAAGGGTGTCCCAAAAGTAAGTGGACTGATGCTGTCATTTCAAAACTATCCAACCTAGAGACTTGATCTTGGTCTTATTTTAAAGATCAAATCATTTTCTATCGATTAAGACCAAGATCAGTTCATTTTATTAAAAATTAAAAAAGTTATGACGGTTTTTGTGACGGGGGAACGCGCGCCGCCTATAGGTTTTTGACAATAATGGTTGAATTGTTTTTTCTCATCTCTTATACATTTCCAGTGAACTTTTTTCACTTGAAATCACTTGTCAACACCTTAAGTGACGTGGCATACATGTATGGCCGTCTGCTGGCATCAGTCGTTGTCTAGATAACGAGATAAGACGGACAATTCGCGGGAAAAATCATGAGCAATCTCACCGCGGCCGACTTCTGTTCACTTTTCAGTACGCGCGCGCGATATGCTGGGGATTTTGCGGCCGCATGAATCAAATTTTACCCTTGAATTTTTAGAGATGAAGGGTATTAAACTGTTGAGACAACCACCGTGCAGTCTAAATCTCGCATCATGCGACCTCTGGCTGTTTCCAACATTGAAAAGGGATCTTCGAGGACGAAGATTTGAGACTAAGGCTGAAATCAAGACAGCAGTTCAAAAAACCCTAAAAAAAATTCCAGAAGAAGAATTTGAGAAGACGTTTCTTAGAAAATGTGAGGAAAGAATGCACAAATGTCTGGAAAGTGGCGGAAAATACTTTGAGAAGCAACCGGAAATTCAGGTGGAGTCGGGGGATAGCGGAGTAGAAGATTAATAATTGGTAAGAATTTTTTTGTCAAAAACCTATAGGCGGCGCGCGTTCACCCTTCACAAAAAGCGTCATAACTTTTTTAATTTTTAATGAAATGAACTGATCTTGGTCTTAATCGATAGAAAATGATTTGATCTTTAAAATAAAACCAAGACCAAATCTCTAGGTAGAATAGTTTTGAAATGACAGCATCAGTCCACTTACTTTTGGGACACCCTTTGTAGTAAAATATATGTTTAGAAAAAAAAAAAGATTTGGTTAATTTTACAGTCCAGGATCTTGTAAATTTTACAAATCCAAAATTTCACAGATTTTGTTATTTCAACCATCATGATCTAACTACACAGGTCAGTCAATGCGCACCGCACACCCTCCACTGCCTCTCCGTCTGCCTGCACTGAGAGAATTCTTTCTTTAATCCAAGGTGTATTTCGTTTGTGTTAAAGAAACTGCACAGTGAAATATTGACTAAGGGGAAATTCCTTTAACCCAAGGAAAATGTCTGTTGCCGCAAGTAAAAGATTCTTTGTTGTTACAGTGATTCTCCTTCATGCAATCAGAACTTACGTTTCACGGTCACAAGTAAACGAGTTTCTTTGCTTTTAAAGAACTGATTTCTCTCAGTGTGGCATTATTACTGGGTAGAGTGAGGAAGGGGATGACGTATAGCTGACGCTGCTGAAGCCCGGGCGTTCAAATCTATATGCTTTCATATGGGGAAAAGACCCCTTTTCAAGTGCGAATTATGAACAATTTACGACAGTGATACTTTGGTTTAAATTTATTATAGACAACGAGGAAGGTTTCAAGCTTTGAGAAAACCAGTCTGGTCACACTTCAATTTCTTATGCCAATATTTTCTGGTGGTTAGTAATAATCCCTCTTATAGAGAAGGTGGGTACGTAATATTCAACTCGTTCCACCCAATTTTCTCAAATTGCCCGAAAATAGAAAAAAATTGCGTTATTAATAAAAACCAAGTTTCACTGTCGAAAATTGTTTATAATTCGAACTTGAAATAAGGTCTTTTTCCCATAAGAAAGCATGTAGATAGATTCGAACGCCCGCGCTTCAGCTGCGCCAGCTACACGTCACGAGCGGAGGTTGCGCATGTAGATCGCACCGAAACTCGTCCACCGGATTGACTGACCTGTGTAGTTAGATCATGATTCCAACAATGTTAGACGACTAATACGACTTTTAATCCAGACTTGCAAAAGTAGTTGTTACCAAATTTTTAGTTTCCCACAATAACGAAGTTAGAGAAATGGAGAAAGTATTACGATGGCACAGAGATTTTCAAGGTATCTTGTTTCGATACGTCGCACATTGCGAGTGCCACTAAGTAAATCATGATAATTATAAAATAATTGACTCTCATCATGCATAATATTATCTTAACCCTTTGCGAGGCAACGTCTTTTTGCACCAACCAACTTTATTTTTTACTAGCCGTTCCAAGCACCCTACGGGCGGGCGCCCTCCACGGCCAGCATTCTAGGGTTACGGGCTAGTTGGTAGTTGGTAAAAAATGATAAAATGAAATGGAGTATTGGTGCTGAGAATTAAAGATATGAAAATGTAAGAATGTGAGCGCAAAGCGCTTGTACTTTCTTGTATTAAATAAATAAATAAAAAAAAAAATATTGCCGGGCAATGTGTAAAAAGAACTAATAAGACGCGGAGGATACCAAAATAAAAGCGTTGAAAATCGAAGAGGAATTATAAAAGAGAAGCGAGTGCTTAAAGGTTACATGTAACGGTGACAATCCACGGAAAAAATAAATGCACAATGCGCTAAGAATGTTTTCTTAAAAAAAAAAAAAAAAATTAAATCAAGACCATACTGCAAAATATTAGGAACGTTATTCAACGATCCCGAGTGATATAAGTCGAAATGATAAAAATTTAAAGAATAAAATGAAAAGAGAGGAAAGAAGAAGAAAGGCAAACGAATGGTTAATACGAAGAATGGGAGTGCGTGAGTCGAGAGAGATGAGCGTCCGTAAGGAGTGAGAGAGAAGGTTGCGGGTACCGGCGAGCGACAGAAAAATTTTGGAGAAAGAACGAAGTAATCAGTGCGCAAGAGATGACCGACGAACGAACCTCCCCCCTTCACCACTCTCGCTGCACTGACTCGTCAACTGATAAGGTGAGACTCTGCCGAGCGTAGAGTGGAGGGGAAGGGCAGATCAGAGAATCCAGCTCAGCTCAGGCGATGGCGCGGAGCATCACGTCACCTCGCTGTCTGTGCGTCGTGCGAAAATGAGTTTTCACTCTTATTTTAAAATTCAATTTGCGGCGCTCACAGACAACTTTTTAGAAAACTAATTCGACAGATTTTTTCTAAATACCCTAAGGAATCATCGTGTCAAATTTGAGGGAAATCGCTTCGGCCAATTTTCGGGAAATAGAAAAAACATTTTGGAGGGACGTCAGCTTTATATATATAACATCGAATTTTCCTTGTGCACCCCCTGAATTCTAGCTTTTACATGAGTTTAAATGGATAGAATACATTGTTGCCAAATTGCATGCGACGCCACTGTTAGCAACACTAGCCACTGCCCCAGAAGCTCAGGAAATTATATATATAAAGCTGACGTCCCTCCAAAATGTTTTTTCTATTTTCCGAAAATTGGCCGAAGCGATTTCCCTCAAATTTGACACGATGATTCCTTAGGGTATTTAGAAAAAATCTGTCGAATTAGTTTTTTAAAAAGTTGTCTGTGAGCGCCGCAAATTGAATTTTAAAATAAGAGTGAAAACTCATTTTCGCACGACGCACGGACTGCGAGGTGACGAGATTCTCCGCGCCACCGCCTGAGCTGGATTCTCTGATCTGCTCCTCCCCTCCACTCTACGCTCGGCAGAGTCTCACCTCATCAGTTGACCAGTCAGTGCAAGGTATATGGAAGAACAGGTATGGACAGGAGGCGGGGTTTAAGGGGCTTTCGAGTTTTCCCGCCAAATGATGACGACACGCTTGCTTTGGCGATGACGTAGCCGTCACCTACTACAGTAGCGAGAGATGGGGATCACGGGAGAGTGAGTGAGATAGTTTGGAACGCTAGGCTAATTTTATCGCGACCGTCTAGAAAATCTGTGACGTAGCCGTCACCCACTGAGATAGGCTCCGCCTCCTGTCCATACCTGTTCTTCCATATACCTTGCAGTCAGTGCAGCGAGAGCGGTGAAGGGGGGAGGTGCCTTCGTCGCTCATCTCTTGCGCACTGATTACTTCGTTCTTTCTCCAAAATTTTGCTGTCGCTCGCCCGTACCCGCAACCTTCTCTCTCACTGCTTACGGACGCTCATCTCTCTCAACTAACGCACTCCTATTCTTCGTATTGACCATTCTTTTGCCTTTCTTCTTCTTTCCTCTCTTTTCATTTCATTCTTTAAATGTTTATTATTTCGACTTAAATCACTCGGGATCGTTGAATTACGATCCTAATATTTTGCAGTATGTTTTTTTGTTTTTTTTTTGTTTTTTTGTTTTTTTGTTTTTTAAGGAAAACATTCTTAGCGCAATTGTGCATTTATTTTTACCGTGGATTGTCACCGTTATATGCAACCTTTAAGCACTCGCTTCTCTTTTAATTCCTCTGCGATTTTCAACGCTTTTATTTTGGTATCCTCCGCGTCTTATTGGTTCTTTTTACGCATTGCCCGGCAATATCTTTTTTAAGTAGATTCCATGAATCTACTTATTGCGGAGGGTGCGATGTTGGATTTTTCGGGAAATTTTATCAAATGAGCACGTTTCATGGTCCCCTGAGTGAGAAAATACCACTCGTTGAAAATTGTATATATATATATATATATATATATATATATATTTATATGTATGTTTCAGCCAGTTTTACCGTTTTTATGTACCACGATCCTGTTCGTAATTTTTGGTTTTTGTTCTTGAAATTTTTCTCAACTATTTGTTGGGTTGATTTCTTGGATGAGTTCGAAGATGGTGTAAATCCGATTGTTAGTTTTCGCGCTATGGGCCGTGTTTGAGTCGTGAAATGTGTTTTTGACGTTTGTTTTTAGGAGTGTTTGTATTGAGCGTTTTTTTTGGGAAAATTTATGTTAACCGTTTTGTTACGCAACTTTTTTACTTGAGTCATTTTTTTGTGTTTTGCGTTGTAAGCGAGTTAAAGTGATGTGTTTTTCGGGTTTTTTGGCAGTGTTTTTATATGAAGAAATTGTTTTTTTTGGTTCAAAAATTTCAGTATATATCGTGGAGGATGTTTTTAGTTCATATGCTCCATCCCTTAAATTTTCCTTGTGTTTTACGTGTTTTAGGAGCTATTTAGTTTCTTATGGGATTTTACATGTGAAAGACAAGGATAGAGTATTGGTATAATTGCTCGTTCTTTGTTTTACACGTGCGCTGTTGCTTAGGTACGTTATTTATTTATTTTCTTGTTTGATCAGCTACTCTTATTCAGATTTATTCCTCATTAGCGTTACAAAGATTACACATTTTTCTATCTTGGTACTATAATCTTTTTCTCATGGGTATTTTTATTTAAATGTTGAACAGCTGATAAAAAAAAAAAAAAAAAATGAATAATTCAAAGAAAATCATAACATAACCTATTTATTGAAATTTGTGAAAAACTTATATAACCTAGCTTTTATTTCTCACTTGCATTGTAAAGATTACACATTTCTCTATTGGTAATATAATCTTTTTCACAATAATATTTGGATTTTGAGCAGCTGATGAAATAAAAAAAAAATTTAACGAAAATTATAACCTATATGTAAATTTTTGAAAAAATGATGTAACCAAGCATGGAATCTACTTCGTCTTACCGGCCTGCCGGGAGGCATTTTTTTATTTATTTAATACAAGAAAGTGCAAGCGCTTTGCGCTCACATTTTTACATTTTAATCTCTTTAATTCTCAGCACCAATTCTCCGTTTCATTTTTTTCATTTTTTACCAACTACCAACTAGCCCGTAACCCTAGAATGCTGGCCGTGGAGGGCTCCCGTAGGGTGCTTGGAACGGCTAGTATTTAATGAGTTTAAATGGAGCAGTTGCATTGTTGCCAGATGGCACGCGATGCCACTGGTTGCTAACCATTTAAATAGGTTCATATAGATTGGTAAAGTATGATCCCAGAATGGTATGAACCAATGAGGGTGGCTTGGGGCATAATATCAAAGGGGGGTCTGGGGGTCTCCCCCAGATTAAATTTGATGTGAGGAAGTGTTCGTAGGGTTTTCCCTACAGTTTATTTTTTTCAGTATTATTATCCATTGTAAAGTGAAAAAAAAAAACAAAATTCTTCCAAGTCGGTTTCAGTCAATTTTTTCGTAACTTCACAACCAACAGAGCGAGAGAGTGCGGAAGGGAAGGAGTGGTGTGTTCGACTTCACCTCACGCGTCGCCGGCGCCGCTGTTCCGTCGCGTCGTTGCATTGCGCTTCCCCAACCCCAACCCCCAACCCCAACCCCCAACCCCCAACCCCTCACCTCCCTCCGCCTGGCTCGTAAATTGCGGTGCGTATAGATTTCTTTACCACACGATAAAATGGAAAAGGGTTGGTTCTTCGAAGAGGTTAAATTGAACCCCCACATTGTTCACAGTCTGGCCATAAGTTCTGTCTCTCGCAAAAATCAATGTGGCACCAACCAACCAATGGTTGAAAATAAGAATATATTTATTCAGAGAGAGAAAGAGAGAGAGAAAGAGAGAGAGAAAAAAAAGAGCTAGTACTTCATCCTTTGACAACCAGAGCACGCAACCAAAGGTTCTAGGTCAGTAGGTCTACAATAATATGGACTAAGCAGGTCAAAACGACTACTTTCATTGGTCCACTGACAAAATGTCTACGTATGTATGTCTGCGGAAAAAAAATGTTTATACCTTCAAAAATGACCACATTCTAAAGCTGTACGAAACCTTTGATTGGGTCAAAGAGTTGGTTTGCTCTACTGAAGTGTTCTGCTGCGTCATTTTTTTTACCAAGATTTTGCAGGCGTTACCAAAGCGGTTTTCTCTATTTTTTATCTGTTTTTTTTTTTGTTTTTGTTTTTGTTTTGTTTTTTGTGAAAATCTGAACCTTTTAACCCTTATGAGTCCGGGGGGGGGCGGTTCTGAAAAGAGGCCAGTTTTCTTTGCACAAAACTCTCATTTATTAAAGTTAAATTTTGGGAACTCATGACATTTTATAGTACTGATTTAACCAACATTCATGCCAGTTTTCATGTTCTCGGACAACAACTGTAGATGCTTTAGGCTTTTTATTTAAGTTTTACGTTATGAATAGAAGGCGGTTCATGAAATGCCTCTAAAGGAAACTCATGCCTTTTTGTGATCATATTAGTTCAATCTCGGCATTTTAATGGCAAATAACAGAAAAAAAAACAAACAACAAAAAACTAAATTATTGTATTCCCTTTTGTTGCATTTCTTTGAAATCGTAATTTTTCCGAAAAAAGAGCCACACATACATATCCACAAAATTTTTAATATGTGATAAAAATGGTCTGATTACATTCAGTAAGAGTACTCAATTATTTTAAACACTTACAGTTTAAAAATGAAAGAAACTATAAGCCTCCGCACGGTGAATAACGGATCTGTTCAGCCTCTCCCCCTTGCTTTGGGTGTAATTGATCGCATTTTTCAATTCTTCGATGATTCCACCGGTTGAGGAAAGATTACACAGTTCAGTTCGATGTATTACTGAAAAGCACGTTAGTTATCTGAGATGTAATCTTTTCTCAATCGGTGGAAACTCCGTTAATTAATTAAAATATTTGCAAGTTTTTTAAAGTCATCGACGACTCCACCAGTTGAGAAAAGATTACAGATGCGAGAATTTTCGTGCATTACAATCATACATTGAACTGAGCCGTGTAATCTTTCGCAACCGGTGGAATCATCGGTGAATTGAAAAATGCGATAAATTTTACGCAAAACGGCAGCTCTGTAACCAACGTTGGTCAAACAGCCGGCGTTCACAAATGTTAACACTTTGAAAGAGAATCCAGTTGTCTTATCCCCGTTAAAAGGGTCTTCACTTCTTAAATTCGATATGAACTGAGTCCCGTGTCTCGCCGTCCGAGTCTTCTCACAAGTCACAGAACAACTTCAGCATTTTTTTTTTTTTTTTTCCATCCTCCCTCGTCGTGTCGAGAAAGGGGGATGCATGAAAGCGTGCAGATTGAGAAGGTAGGTTCGAGGTCAATCCGTTCTTTGTCGGCGTCGGAGCCTGCGATAGCGTTAGGTGCATGTGTTACGCGCGAGCGTACATATATGAATGCAAGCAGAAATAATTGAACAATTGTGTGCGCCCGGAGTACGTGCAATGCGCAATGCGCACATGCCTTTCAAAAATTAAGGTAACTTACAGCTCCCGGCTCTCTCTCTCTCTCTCTCTGCTCGTGAATGTGTGAGTGTGAGTGTGTGAGTGCATGGTATCCCAAGGACGGAAGAGGAAGGAAGGAGCGAAGAGTAATTGGTCTATCACATGAATCTCGGTGCTGCCACTTCGAAAGGGGAAGGGGAAAAAAAGCTCTCTATGCCGGTCGAACGCAAAAACGATTCTGTGGATCTTACTCCGGTTTGTGAAAGTCATAAGGCCTCCGTACACGCTCAAAGTAAAATCGCGTCAAATTGGCATTGGTGAGCTGAAATCCATCGCAAACAGTAGAATTGCCAAGCTGTCATTTCTAAAATTCAAACATAACCTTGACCAAAACACCTTCTAAACGGGTTTATTGGTTTTGTTGACAGTGATTTGGGTGAACAGATGACGAAACCATCCATCGCCAAATAACTCTGCTGTTTGACGGGCCGTCAAATTGCGAACAGAACATCAACCAAACATGCAACGGTTGGTTCAACTGCAGTTTTGTGGTGGATCTCGGATCATCGATGCCAATTTGATGATCCTACTTTGAGCGTGTACGAAGGCCTATAGGCCACTGGCCAGTAATCTCTGGCAGAATTGAAAACTTTTCTCTCTTCAAGAGACAGTGAGGTGAGTCACTTAGTAGGTTGTAATCGCAACCGGAAACCGGAAGCAAAATGGAAAAGAACCGACAGTTTTTTGGGAGCCGGAACTGAAATGAAAGGGGAAGGAGAAACCAGAACCGAAGCCGGAACCGAAATGAAAAGGGGCAGAAGAACCGGAACATTTATTGACGAGCCTAGAACCGAAATCAATTGCGACTCCGTTACTGTTTCACGAATTAATTGTTCTCTCTTCGATGAGGCAGCACTGCGTGGACTCTTCGTATTTTTTCCCTCAACTTCCCCCTCCTCCCTCCTTCCTTTCCCCCTCACCCCCCCCCACTCGCACTCTTTTTCGCATTTCACTCACCTCTTTCAGCGGAAAGAGGATATCGCGTACTAAGCACGGTCCTAAAACGTGATCATTAACACCATATTATTTTCCATCCTCTTGTGTGATACGCTCAGTTTTGTTTGCTACGATTCGCCCTCTTCCGCCGCACCGCCGCGCACACACTGTACCCCCCCCCCCCCCCCCCCCCCGGGTCCTCCGCCATTTACCAGTCTTCCGGTAGACGCAACTCCTCATAGCATAGCTCAGGATCATCGTTTTGGGATCCTCATTTTCATCCCTTCAAGGCTTTAAGGTCCCAGTCTATATTGGCACAGAATGGAGATTACTTCGCGTAATACACGGTGCGAAATCAACGGTTAGCCAACAACCACAACAATGCATACTTATCCGACTTATCGGTCGCAATCAGTTGTGATGAAACTCGCCTTTTCCAAACTATCTCACTCAGTCTCCCGTGACCCCCACGTATACCCATCTCTTTCTAGTCTCGAAATTCATGTACAGGACCTTGTTTTACGAAATATTATTATAAAAACACATTAGAATGCCTCGAGTTTTTTTCAGCCAAAAAATTTCCCAAAATATGTCTCTATATACAATTTTTGAAATTAAAGCGAGAGAGACAGTTTGTTTTTGTTTGGAACGCTCATCACCGGATGCCACAATTACTAAAACCCTCTAAGTATAGAAGCATCACTATCGCCGATGTTTCTGTCGGCACTCGTTGACCTTGGATGGTCTAGGAAAGATTATATTTGGAAGGCTGTATCAGATTCTGTAATCTTTTCATCCAACAACAACATCATCAACCACTGAGCAGCGCTGCGATTGGCTTATTTGCAATCTTCGCGGGCCGGCACTATTTTTAAGTATAAGGTTCATTAAAAGGAATTTATACATAGTCTTATGGCAAATAAGCTTCTTTTATGAGGTAATTATTACTATTTTATGATCTCACAGTCCATCATAATACATGCTAAGTACTACCAAAAGCCCGGATATTGCTGCTGAAGTCGATTTCCAAGTCGTTCCCACACTCAACCGGCTTATTTTGAGCAAGGTCAAGGAAAGCAGTTTATACAGAACCTTACGGTTGTCGCGTTTCCATTACAAAGTAAGTAATATTTATTCTATACGTAATTTTGGTTCACATTTGAGACGGCGGAATTACATCTTCCCGCTTTTAATTAACCCTTTTGAGCCCAAACTATACATATTTGAACAACGTATCGGTACAAAGACCATCAGGAGGGGAGGGGGGGGCTGTCTAAAAAATACCCTAAACGGTTTTTTACCTTAGAGCGTACTTTTTAAGTAATCGACTACGTACAACTGAATGTTCTAAACAATATTTTATCATCAAGTATCACCCGTTTTTGGATATCTATGGCTATTTTTCGGGAAAATTATGATTCCAAAAAACTGCAACCAGTTGTACACAGAAAAAAACTACGGTGAAAATAACCATACGGATACCTGATTTTGGCACCTGCTAGATGTTATGGTAATGCTAACCAGAAGTATACTATGATTTGACTAGGTAGTAGGTGACGTTACCTGATTGCATGTCAAATTTACTCAAAGTATCGGTAAATGTACTATACTTCTGGTCAAGTTTACCATAACATCTAGCAGGTGCCAAAATCAGGTATCCGTATGGTTATTCTCACTAATCTTTTTTTTCCGTGTACTATGGTTTTTTATAATTTTGTATTTTTATTTTAAGTAGATTCCATGAATCTACTTATTGCGGAGGGTGCGATGTTGGATTTTTCGGGAAATTTTATCAAATGAGCACGTTTCATGGTCCCCTGAGTGAGAAAATACCACTCGTTGAAAATTGTATATATATATATATATATATATATTTATATGTATGTTTCAGCCAGTTTTACCGTTTTTATGTACCACGATCCTGTTCGTAATTTTTGGTTTTTGTTCTTGAAATTTTTCTCAACTATTTGTTGGGTTGATTTCTTGGATGAGTTCGAAGATGGTGTAAATCCGATTGTTAGTTTTCGCGCTATGGGCCGTGTTTGAGTCGTGAAATGTGTTTTTGACGTTTGTTTTTAGGAGTGTTTGTATTGAGCGTTTTTTTTGGGAAAATTTATGTTAACCGTTTTGTTACGCAACTTTTTTACTTGAGTCATTTTTTTGTGTTTTGCGTTGTAAGCGAGTTAAAGTGATGTGTTTTTCGGGTTTTTTGGCAGTGTTTTTATATGAAGAAATTGTTTTTTTGGTTCAAAAATTTCAGTATATATCGTGGAGGATGTTTTTAGTTCATATGCTCCATCCCTTAAATTTTCCTTGTGTTTTACGTGTTTTAGGAGCTATTTAGTTTCTTATGGGATTTTACATGTGAAAGACAAGGATAGAGTATTGGTATAATTGCTCGTTCTTTGTTTTACACGTGCGCTGTTGCTTAGGTACGTTATTTATTTATTTTCTTGTTTGATCAGCTACTCTTATTCAGATTTATTCCTCATTAGCGTTACAAAGATTACACATTTTTCTATCTTGGTACTATAATCTTTTTCTCATGGGTATTTTTATTTAAATGTTGAACAGCTGATAAAAAAAAAAAAAAAAAAATGAATAATTCAAAGAAAATCATAACATAACCTATTTATTGAAATTTGTGAAAAACTTATATAACCTAGCTTTTATTTCTCACTTGCATTGTAAAGATTACACATTTCTCTATTGGTAATATAATCTTTTTCACAATAATATTTGGATTTTGAGCAGCTGATGAAATAAAAAAAAAATTTAACGAAAATTATAACCTATATGTAAATTTTTGAAAAAATGATGTAACCAAGCATGGAATCTACTTCGTCTTACCGGCCTGCCGGGAGGCATTTTTTTTTTTATTTTTTTTTTTGTATTTTTTTTTTTTTTTTTTTGCTGCTTTTTACTATTAGAATATGATGAATTGAACCACTATGATCTTTAAAATGACATGACATTTTCCAAAAATCATTTATTTAAACGGTTTCTATTATCATAACTTATACGTTTAGTGTGGTAGTCAATGAAGCCAAGGCACAAAAAGTTTAATAACATCTACAATGGGGCTCTTGCAAACTTTTGCTGTGAGCAAACGAATAGTCCAATCTGATGTAAAGACCAGCGGAAATCAAGAAAATCACACTTATAGAAAGTCTAAAATTCAGTAATAAATTCACATAACTACTAATACTACTATATAACGGCAAAGGAAATCAACGCAGGTATCATGGGAGATTCCTGTCTGTTACGTCACTTCCTCTACGGAAACAGATATATGTCTCAATTTATATAGGAATCTCCCATGATACCTGCGTCTCTCCGAACCATTAATCCCGATTCTGAATTTCGTGAATTTTTAGTGTACTCATCATTTTCACAGGTTTTTATATGCAAGAATCACTTCTTTAATCCCCAACAGCAAAATTTTGCAAGAGCCCCATTATGGACAAAGCATACAATGAGTGAATTTTGATATTTTTAACACACACATCGTTATTTTTGCAGCAAAAAGGCCTTTAATGCTGCAAATAAAGCACGCAATTGACCAATTCCCTCTTTATGCAAAGCAAAAGTTTGCAACAGGCACACCAGTGGCAAGGTGTGCAATTTGGCAACGTTTCTTATTTCCCCTTTAAATACTTCGATTCTTTCTGTGAGTTTAAATGGAGAAAGTACATCGTTATCAAACACGCCTCGCTACTGAGGCACACCAAACGGCCTGAAGACCGATTCTTTTTTAGAGGTTAATTATATGGAGGGCACACCGATCCATTAGAAACTATAAGCCGCCACATGGAGGCGCACTCTGAAGAAAGCTCTAGTAATTTACTGAAGGGACAAGCAGTGTTGCTAAATTTAGCAGTATATTTACAAATTTAACATTGAATCAGTGGGAAAATTCGTATATTATAAAACGCAAAATGGCAGCACTGGGAATAAGGAAAGATGCGAGGAGAAGGCGAGCGTGGACCGCATGGAGCCATAGTTGCCAAATAGGGGTGAAAAATCGCCATTTTTACCATTTAACTAATGTAAAGTAGCTGAATTTTACTATGCAATCTGACAACACTGCATGGAGCTAAGACAGTGAAAATGTGATCTCGATTACTCTTACCTCTCGGAATTAAACAGAGAATAGGCATGAGAAAGCAGGCTTCCAGTGTTGCCAGATCGGGGTGAAAAAGTCGTACGTTTTACATTGATTTAAATGGGGACGATACGGCTTTTTACCCTCGATCTGGCAACACTACAGGCTTCTCTCAAATTTCGGAAGTTTGATCATGTTCAAGATACACGCTCTGCAATATGAAACCCTTTGATGGCCGTTGTCAGCACCCGCGCCGCGCCGTTTTACTGCTACTGTACTGACTTACCTGTGCCCGGATCATTTATTCAGTGCAAAAATTCGGATCTCGTTAGATTCATTAAGGGTAGAAGGTAGTGAAAAAATCGAAAAATCTCAATTTTTTTTCGCTGTTTTTTGTTCTACATATCCAGACGAGTAATTCCATGTCCAATTTATATACTTTTCGATGATAGAAAAGCAAAAAAATCAAGGAAACGTAAGTAGATCGATTCTGATTTTTATTTTTTCATGACTGATTCAAACTGATTTCAACTTCATAATTTTCTGTTGTATGAACTTTAAAGTCAGTCCTCTCTTGAAAATAAAAGTTTTTCCATGTTCCGATACACTTAATTAAGAAACTATTGCACTTAGAAAGCTCAATTTTTTCTTTAAAATGTTTGTCTGGACATGCTTAACACAGTGCACCTATTTTTAAATCAGCAAGTATGACTGTTTTTTTTTTTTCTTAAATTAGCTAGAGTACTGAAAATTTAGGTTTTTTAATACTTTTTTTTTAAAAAAACCTCACCGACGAAATTTTTTTTTGAGAATAAACAAAAAAGTTAGTGGCCTTTGTTAAGATAGGTATACATATAAAGATTATCTATACCAAATTTGAAGTTTCTATAGCCCTAAAACTTTGGCAGAAAATGAACCTGAAGAAGGGTACTTTTTACATCGGCGAGATAGGCACTATCTTCTCCCCTTATAAAGACCTTAAAAAATTAGAGGGCCGATCTTTTATTTCATCGATAAACCGGTCGTTAAGACTACGTCTATGAGTGATGCTATTCGCCGAAAAAGATTAAACTTGGTGGTTGCTACGGTAACCATAGTTAAAGGGCCCATTTTTATAACCATCTATGAATGACCTTTAAATAATGAGCACTTTAACGATGGTCACAAGAGCAACCGCCAAGTTCCATCATTTTCGACCGGTGTCATCACTCATAGACAAGACAGTCTTAACGATTGGTTCATCGATGAAGTAAATGATCTGATCGACCCCCAAGTAGCAACTTTACGACAGTTACCTACTCTTGTACATTTTGCGACTAAAATGTTACCTTATTGATGAACATGTATATAATATTAAATCAAAGAATCGGGTCGGGAAATTTTACGAACAATTTCGAGTCTCGATTTTTTTCTAAATAATGGTAAACACCCCAGTGGTCGACACCCCTGAAATTTGCACCGCAGCACCCGACAACTATTTTCCGCAATATGAAAAATATTAGTTTCGTGGCAATTTTGGTATTTTACGTATTTTCACAAATGTTTTATTTACGAATGTTTCACATTTGAGGGCTCAGAAAAAACCACACAAAACACCAGTATTGCCACCAAACTCCTTACCACCACTTCTTGCAGTGTGTCAGGTGTTTACAGGTTTACAGGGTGTCGGGTACTGGTGCAAATCTTAGGGGTGTCGGCTACTGGGGTGTTTACCTTACCATGTTTAGCTTGTGGTTTTAGGTCAAGGGAGTATTCAGAAAAAAATTCAAGGGGGATTACCTAGTGGGAGGCAAAATTTCAATGTTTGCCCATTTTGAACACTTTTAGGTTAATTTCCGCCTTTTCCCCATGCAATCACTTTGTAAATTTTCAGGGACTGAGAATAGACAAAAGTAGCCCCTTCCCCCTCTCCCCCTCCTCACGGACTTCTTTTGTCTGAGCGATTCCAACACTGAGATTTTTTTTCTTTTCTTAAACCAAAGAGTATTTCGTTTGTGCTAAAGAAACTGCACTGTGAAATATTGAGTAAAGGGGAATTCCGTTAACCGAAGGAAATGCTACAACTGCTACAAGTAAAAGATTCCTTGTTGTGACAGTGATCCTCCTTCGTGTAATCAGAACTTACTTCGTGCAAGGAAAACTGTTACAAGTAAACGTGCGTCCTTGTTTTTAAAGAAGTGATTCCTCTCAGTGAATGTTTTTGAGAATGAAGAGGAACTACACCATCATTGAAGGATAGAGTTATTCAATCTCATCCGGTGGATTTGGTTAGAGGTAGAAAACGTTTGAAACCATTCAAAAACCGCGATACGCCGACGTACTACCAGACTGTGCGGCGTTAAGTTAAATGTAAAATGTTTGATCTCTTTTCCGAATCAAAGGAAGTCTCGGAGCTAATTTAGAAGTAAGCGTTTTCACGAAGACATTCGTTCGTATAGAAAGAGAGAAAATTCTCGACGCAGCCGACCCGTATACCTCATTTCCCTTCAGCCTCAAATGCCCTCGCACACTCCGTCTTTCCCTCGCAATCTTTTCTTACCGCAATCGTAATTAGGTTTAAAATTGAATCAATATACAAGATTTACCTCCGGCATCTCAGTCCGTTGAGCATCAGTCAAGGAGAGGAAATTGAGTCCATTTGATAAAGTGCGAACTCTACTTCCATTTGTAGGATGATAAAAATCATCTACCTCTATCTTCGTGATTCGATTGCTACTTCGATTGCTTCGGAATTTTGAATTTATCGCAAGTTTATCTTGCCATGATCGGAAAAACGCCGTAATTTAAACATCCACCAATTTTGACTCCTCCTCCCCCCCCCCCCCCCACCCACTGGTTCGTCCGCCTGTCCTTCTGTCTATTTGTTCGTATGTCTTTCTATCTGCAGTCCATGTTACGACACAAACAGAAACCATATAGTGACGGACGAGGTCACTCCTTTTAGCTCGGCCTGATGAGACGTTTTGGAGGGCCAGCTGCGGATATTATTCTTCCCCCAATCTTCGTTAAAGCAGTTATAGTCTCTTGAGTGACGTAGAACGCTGCGCAGCCTTTAATATACGAGGGGTGTTCAATAAATAAGGCGCTTTTGTCTATAAAATGAGAACGAATCAACGAAAAGTAACGATCGAGGTGGCAAATTAAAGCAAATTCAATACTCTTTCAACTGAAAAACTTATATTTTGTCATAGTCACCGTTTACAGTGACGCATGTCTGCAGACGTTGAATCCATTTTTGCATTCCGTTGAAAAAAAAAAAAAATCCTGCGGTTGTGATCTGATCTACGAGTATTTGGCAACCTCACATCTCCGAGACTCAAAAAACGGAGATACTGATAAGATAAGCGTCTCAATCAGCCGATCAAGCGTTGACCTAAAGATTGTCATCTAAAAGTTTCATCAGTATCAGGTCAGTACCGTAATTGCGACATCATGAGTGAAAATTCAAAAACGCTGAATCAGCTCAAAAAATCATGCTGACCATTTTTTGGGATGCAAACGGGGTCATTCTCAAGGAATATCTGGAAAAAGGGCATACTGTCAACTCTCCAAGATACTGCGATACTATGCGAAATCGGAAAACTCGCATCCGAAGAATTCGATCGGACAGGACAGCTTTCCTGTTGCATCGTGACAATGCAAGACCACACTGCAGTGCAAAAACAAAAAAGACGCTGGATCGGCTGAAGTTTCAAGTGGTGCCCCCCCCCCCCCCCCCCCTCCACAGTCCAGATTTAGCTCCGAGTGATTTTTGGCTTTTCCCAAAGCTCAAGGAAGCCTTGAAGGGTAAACAGTTTAGCTCTGATGATGATGTGCAGACCGCTGTGAGCGAATGGATCAGATCACAACCGCAGGAGTTTTTCTTCAACGGAGTGCAAAAATGGATTCAACGTCTGCAGACATGCGTCACTGTAAACGGTGACTATGACAAAATATAAGTTTATAAGTTGAAAGAGTATTAAATTTGCTTTAATTTGCCACCTCGATCGTTACTTTTCGTTGATTCGTTCTCATTTTATAGACAAAAGCGCCTTATTTATTGAACACCCCTCGTATCATATCCTCAAGGGCTCAACTTGACCAAAAGGAATCTATTTTCCATTCCTTGTTTATACATACATATCAGTGTTAAAGGAATCTATGTTCTGTTCCTTCTGTTTAAATCTTTGTTAAAGGAATCGTAACCTTTTACCCGAGGGATATAGATAACTGTCGCATATAAAAGGAGCTTTCCTGAGATTCATCCCTGGCTAATCTCGGTTGTGACTTGAATTATCGTTATCAGTTTGTGACTATTATTATTACTCTCGTTTATATTCAAGTCACCAGAGATTTCCTTTTGGGTGGTCACCAAGAAAGGGAAGAAGGGTAATCTAGAGAAAGAGGAAGAAATAGCGGGCAGTCTAAAGAGACAATTAAGGTGACAATCTCACACTTTTTTTTAAACTTTTTTTTCGTGCCCTTTCAAAAGATAAAATAAGGAAAAATTGGGTGAACGGACTGGAACCGCAATTTTTCTCTGAAAACTGTATGGCACTTAAAGTTTTCGTGTATCAATGACTCATACGACAATATTTGTTTACCCCCATTTATACCGATCGGTAATAAATCGATAAAGAAGTAAATAAATGAATGAATAAATAAATAAATAAATCTTTAAATGTCATCCTACCTTTTTTCACCCATTCTCCTTCTCTTTCTCTCTCTCTCTCTCTCTCTCTCTCTCTCTCTCTCTCTCTCTCTCTCTCTCTCTCTCTCTCTCTCTCTCTCTCTCCGATTCCGAACGGCCAAAAAATGGAACGTGAGTGCCGCGCCGCACAATTGATCGAAACATGCATTTTTCCGGTCAAGAAAAAATGCTTTAAAAACAGTTTAGTGCTTGAAATTGTCTTTTTCTTAAACTATGTTTACAGACTTAATTTGAGCTCTAAAATGAATGACGTCACACATTTTTAAGTTACACGGAAAAAAAAAATAGTTGGTAAGATACCATCATAATAACTGATTTCTGCACCTGCCAAAAAGATGGTAAACTTTACCAGATATTGGGTTGAATAGAGCAACAACATGTTCTATTCAACCCAATATCTGGTAAAGTTTACCATCTTTTTGGCAGGTGCAGAAATCAGTTATTATGATGGTAACTCTTGCCAACTATTTTTTTCCGTGTACCTTGCTATAGCAAGGTTAATATATTAATTGGTTTCAATCTTGATTTTTTTATTCGTAAAATTATGTCTGGCAAATTTCACGTTTTGTTCCACTGTGTGGTAAGAGGGGCGGCGGGGTGCAGAATTTTGCTGCCACTTCTGCAGTGGTGGAACACGCGGCGTAGCAGACGCATTTAGGTAATGAATGTCAAGAAGGGGTAGTGAGGGGTGAGGAGGGGTGCGGAGGGAAGGGTGAAGAGGACCTTCAGAGTTTATACTTCATAGCGATAGATAACAGAACGGGGGCATGTTCTATGATACATTTTCTTGTGCGGATGCCAATAAATTCGTTTTGATTCGTGAGCTGCTTATCCTTATCTGGTTGCCACCGCTGCGCTCTCCCGTGCCGCCTCTGATTTAGTATCTTCGACACTTTTCTAGTATTCCTCTCAGTAGATTAAATATACGGCTTATGGCAAGGCTGCCGAATTTCTCGAGTCTTCTTTATACTTTTACTGCAGTGGCGGCTCGTGCAATTTGGCAACAATGTTTTTTCTCCATTGAATTCTATGCAAAAAAATCGATTCGAAAGCAGCGCTTCACCAACAATTGATTCTTATACATAGATTCAAATGGAGAAAAGACATTGCTGCCAAATTGCACAAGCCGCCACTGCTTTACTGTTTCATATTATCAACCGCAAATAAAACACTTAAAAATAATAAAAATGATGACCTTTAAAAATTAAGTCACAGCACTGGTGCTCTTATTAAAAGTGTAGGCGCACCTAGACCATAATCTTTGGCGAATTTTTCAATTTTCATTCCTTCAAATCAAAACAGAACTTGCCTTTGACTTTAAATTTTTGATTTTAAAGCGTTCCTTAATGAGAATCCAATGCTCAGATTTATTTTCATTAATTATCATTTTGTAGCATGAGAAATAAGTTTGAAAAATTCAACATATTATCGGTATAGGTGCGCCTGCACTTCTGAAGCGATCTCTGGAGCCCCATTCATTTACCAACAGAGTGATATAACTTGAACTGCACGCAAGGGCGGATAACCATTACGCAAAATACGCAACTACGTAGGGCCTCATACCTAAGGAGGTCACACTTCACGGAGGGAGGAAGACGAGGAGAAAAAGAGAGAAACAGCTAGAGAGAAAAAGGGAGAAAAAGAGAGAAAGATGTAGAAACAGAGAGAAAAAAAAGTGGAAGAGAGAGAAAAGTGTAGAGACAGAGAGAAAAAGAGAGAGAAAAAGAGAAACAGCGGGAAATAGATAGGAAAAGAGAGACAAATAGTGGAAAAGAGAGAAAAATGTAGAAATGGAGAGAAAAAGAGTGGAAGAGAGAGAGAGAGAGAGAGAGAGAGAGAGAGAGAGAGAGAGAGAGAGAGAGAGAGAGAGAGAGAAAGGAAAAGGGAGATAAAGAGAGAAAAAGAGAGAAACAGAGAGAAATAGAGAGTAAAATGTTGAGACAGAGAGAAAAAGAGTGGAAGAGTGAGAAAAAGAGTGAAAAAGAGAGTTAAAGAGAGAAAAAGAGAGAAACAGAAAGAAATAAAGACAAGAAGAGTGGAAAAGAGAGAAAAAAAGAGAAAACGAAAGAGGGAAAAAGAGAGAAAAAGGAGAATAAAAATAGGCAAAAAGATAAAAAATAAAACAAGTTTGCTGGAAAAACACGTTTAGTTCGATCAATCGAGCGTTGATTCATAATTAACCGGGGTGTCCCAGACCTACCGTACCAGGCCTTTTTCTTGTCCGCTATTAGACGTAAAAAGCTGAAAATTGGAAAACCTGTGTATTTTAACGAGACAAATTTCAAAGCCCTACGACTATTTTTTGGAGGGTTTTGGGGGGTCGACCTTTTTTCGGTATTGGGGATCCCCGCTTTAAAAGCGAAAGAAGTTCAAAAACTGAGTGAAATTGGTACTCCTAATGATTTCATGCAAGATGGCCTTTTGTTCGACAACCGAAAATAATTTTTGGGTCCCTAATCCCCCCAAAAAAGCCCCCAAGCATAAATAACCAATTGGTGCTAGAACTGTCGTAAAATCTCCAGAAAAATTGCTGAACAGCGGTAGGCCAAAGAGCTCAAATTTGATGGTTTCATAGCCCTCCGACCAATTTTGGGGGGGGGGGGTTAGGGGGTCACCCTCTATCCGGCTTTAGGGGACCCCCCTTTAGAAGCCAAAAAAGATCAACATTTGAGTAAAAAAGGTACTCCTAATCTCACAACACATAATAACATTTGGTTCGTCAACTGAAAATCATTTTGGGGCCCCAACCCCCCTCAAAATAGCTCCCGAGCACAAAAAACCCAATTTATGCAAAAATGGTCGTAAAATCTCCGGAAAAGTTCTCCCCGGCCCCGTTCTCCCTCTAGGAGTGACCGGTTCCTGGAGGCTCCTGGAATCGTCAAATTTGAGCTTTTTGACCTTAAATACCCTTGTTCAGCAATTTTTCTGGAGATTTATCGTCCATTTTTGCATAAATTGGGTTTTTTGTGCTTGGGAGCTATTTTGAGGGGGGGTTGGGGCCCCAAAATGATTTTCAGTTGACGAACCAAATGTTATTTTGTGTTGTGAGATTAGGAGTACCTTTCTGACTCAATTTTTGATCTTTTTTGGCTTCTAAAGGGGGGTCCCCCAAAACCGGATAGAGGGTGGCCCCCTAACCCCCACACCCCCCAAAATTGGTCGGAGGGCTTTGAAACCATCAAATTTGAGCTTTTTGGCCTAAACTACCGCTGTTCAGCAGTTTTTCTGGAGATTTGACGACAATTCTAGCACCAATTGGTTATTTACGCTTGGAGGCTTTTTGGGGGGGGGGGGATTAGGGGCCCAAAAATGATTTTAGGCTGTCGAACGAAAGGTCATCTGGTATTAAAGGATTAGGAGTACCAATTTGATGCAATTTTTGAACTTCTTTCGCTTTTAAAGCGTCCCCAACACCGAAAAACGGTCGACCCCCTTAAAACCCCCCAAAAATTGTCGGGGGACTTTTAAACTCCAAAATTTGAATTTGTCTCGTCAAAATATTCAGGTGTACCAATTTTCAGCTTTTTAGTCGAATAGCGGCCGAGAAAAAGGCCTGGTACGGTAGGTCTGGGACACCCTGTATTATTAACCTGGGAGTATAAGGATTTGAGAATACATAAATCTGACAACACCACCTTATATATCATGTAAACTGTCGGGATAGAATGTGAAAAGACGCATCGCGGCTTCTTTGCCAGCTTCAGACTCTCTCGAGCGGAAAAAAGAGCTCGAATTCGACTCTAGATTGGCTTTGCTACGCTCATTGATGCTTGATGCTCGATGAAAAAGCTGTTCCAATTCATTTGCACGGAGATCGAATGGAAAAATCAAGACATACATACTATGTGCAGTGTGCAGGGTGCACTCTCCTGCGGATTTGTTGAAAAGGCAAATTTTGTAACGACTCCGATCTTAATCACTAACCTCCCCCCCCCCCCACCCATCCTCGGATAAACTGGTGGAAAATGTTAAACGTCAAGCATTCTGTTTCAATTATTTACTCGTGTATGTCCTTTTGCGGTTGAGTATTTTTATGACTCCCGTAGCAGTTTTGCCGCAGATCGAGGGTAAAAAGCCGGATCGTCCCCATGATTTAAATCAATGTATAAAACGTGCGGCTTTTTCACCCCAATCTGGCAACAGTGCTCCCGTTACATCAAACTGCAGTAATTTTTTTAATTTTCAGCCAAATGAGCTGATCTTGGTTTCAATCGATAGAAAATTTAATTATCTTTAACATAAAATTAAGATCAGGTCTGTGCCTAGCTTACAATTAGTTTCAAAGCTACAGCATCAGTCCGTGTACTTTTTGAACAGTCCTTGAATAAGTACTTACCTACCTCTACATTGCACTCGCCACACTTTTAACTGCGGCGCACGGTGGATCGAGTCAATGGGGAGGGTCGGACATGGGCAGGAAAAAAAAAGGTCACATTTCCAATAACTTTTTATGGGTTTCTAGTAGTTAAACATCTACAGGGACTATATCCATGGCTCATAAGTCATTTCACCCCCCTCATTTGACGCGCGGGTTGCCTAAACTTGAGAAGGTAGGCAATATGAAATTTACCGTTTGATTTTTAAGTTTTTCTTTTGCTTTCGCATCAGATTTTGAAAATGTAAATCAAAATTTCGATTTCACTGGCTAATTTTCCTCCCTCTGATGAACATTTTCACATGTCGTTGATATTTTTTCGCATTATTATAAGGGGAGAAAAAATACTTTGAAAACTCGCTAAAAAAAAATTGTGGAAAAAAAAGGGGAAAAAGCTCTACAAAAAAATGTCCCCATATGTCCCCTAAATGCTTTTCTGGGTTGTTTTCTACACCTCCTCAGGAATGTATTCCAACAAAAATTGGCCGCTAATATCCGCTAATTTGAGCAAACGACTCGTTTGAATGAGAGCAAGTCGTGCGCGTTTTGAAGCTTATCTCGCTTTCCTTCTATCACAAAGATCGCGCATCACAAGATATCTTCCAATCTCGATAAGTCTTCAATTGATAACTAATTTTCACTAATTTTTTGATTTCTTGGTGGAAAATAAACAAGAATTCAGTTCCCTACGTGCATTCAGCCATAGTTAATTGGTGAATTGGTGTTACAAGTTCAGTGTTTGGTTTATTTAATTTATATGTTATATTTGCCGTTTTTTTTTTACAATTTTAATGTATTTAATAATGTTATTTACGTATTTGCAATTGTTTAATGACACCCTCAAGACACAATGAAAGAGACGATGATGGAGAAGACTGATTGAATTTATTTGTTGAACTCTACAATAATAAAAAGTAGTTGGATGATTGTGATCATCTGGTCACGTTCATTATAAAAAACTATAAAACTCCGTTCGACGAACAAACTTTGACTGATGAGTGCCACATGTTTTGTTTGAAATTGATGAATTCAGAATTGTGAACAGAAGAAGAAGAAAGCCAAGGAATATCTCCCAGAGGCACTTGCACTTCTGAAGGTTTGCCCTCAAGACACAATGAAAGAGACGATGATGGAGAAGACTGATTGAATTTATTTGTTGATTTTGAAAATCTGTCGTAATAAAAAGATGCACCTAAGTTTTCTCCCCTTTTTCCGTGTTTTTATTTATAATGTAACAAGAAAAATTGAAGTTAAAGAGTTTCAAAAGATCCACACGGACAGAAAGAAAAACGAGGAAGTAAAAATTCTTAGTTTGACTGGAAAAAAAAAAAAATCATCGTTATATTGTCCCACGTATGTGGGCGTATAACGAAAAAATGGTGGGGGGGGGAGTTACGAAAAACTAAGTTAAGAATTGTTTAGCAAAGGAATAATGTGACATTAGTAGTGAGGAAATTGTGACCCCCCCCCCCCCTCGTATAAATACGCCACGAATCTACAAAAACCGCCTACTTGTAACCCCCCCCTCGAATAAATACGCCACGAATCAACAAAAACCGCCTACTATCTTATTATCTGCTTCTTTCAGCCGTTCAGTACCGCATTAGACGCGTGCAATGTGTGTTTTGAGCAAACCGTGTCCACTAATGACGAGAAAATGTGTCAAAATACATTTTAAAACTCATAAATTGCAAAAAATATCATCAAAAACGGATTCTACGACGAAAAATACATAAGGTAACAACTTTCTGGGGAATTACATGCTCGAAAAAGGTCCATACTTAGAGGAAACGAAGTGCGTGATGCGCGATGTCCGACCCCTCCCATTGACTCGATCCACCGTGCGGCGGTCTGAAAAAGTGGCCCTAAGTCTCGACCGGCAGATCATATTACTTATGATGAAACTCCCGTGAAGTCTCCCACAGTTCTTCATCTTCAATGGTCCATTGTTGGTTTCACCTCTGTACGTGTATGCGTAGTACGTACGCGTATAGTGTGAATGAGTTTGTGTGGTTGTAGATCTAGGATTTGCGTGAGTTTCCTTTAGTGTCGGTACATGTGCAGTGCATCGTGCATCGTGCGTGTCAATTCCCTTGTTTACTCCCGATTCTAATTAAAACTTTCCATTTGAGATGTTTCTTTGAATGAGCACCGCAGCAAACTCCCCCCATCCCCTCCCCCACCATCGCATCGCCACCAACACATGAGAGAATCTCCAGATGATAATTGACGAAATTTTAGACCGAGGACGTGCTTTTAGACTCAGCGGAGTTAGTCGAAGGAGCCCGCCGAGATCAAATTCGTATTTCTCGTCTGCGAACCATTGTTGCCAGATCTAGTTGCGGTTTTTCCCATAAGAACACATAGAAAACAGTAGTGTAGCGTGCAATTTGGCAACGTTGTATTTTGTCCATTTAAACCCATGTAAAAGATCGAATGCAAAGGTATTCACCGAACACCCAACACTCCGATCTTTTTCATGAGTTTAAATAGACAGACTGCAACGTTGCCGAATTGCACGCTACGCCACTGAATTAAAACAAAAGCAGCAAGATTTGGCAACACTGATGCGAATGGAGGACGCGTGCAGTACACGTTGGCACGTTCCTTATACAATCCGCTCTTTGATCCGCCGCTCGCCGGATACCGAAAGTTTGGCCACCTTTTAAGCACCCAGTTAAGCCTCAACTTTAGTTTTGATCTTGGAGAGATTGTTGAAGAAATCTGTTCAAATCCATTCACAGACGAAACGAGTTTTGTGTTGTAGATGTAGAGCTCGTTTTCCGATGTGTAGGCCTAAACAATAATTTTTGGCGAACTTTCAACTTTTGTTCGTTTAAGTCAAAACAAAACTTGCCTACGACTTAATTATTTTGCCTTTAAAGTGTTCCATATTGAAAAGTGCACATTCGAACTCATTTTCTTTTATTTTCATCGAGTAATATCATAAATAATGTTGACGAATTCCAAAGATTATCGGTCTTGATGCGCCTACACTTCTGAAAGTACCTCTATTAGAGTTCCAGAAATTTCCCAAAACGGTGCTCCTGCGAAGGAAAGATTATAGATTAGCAAAACTTTCAGAGGACATAGATTTACCACGACACAGCGTTCTTTAATATTTTCATCTTCTCTGCACCTGCACCGGTGTGCCGATTTGGGCAGAGCTGCCGGTGATTTGTAATCGTTCTCAATTGGTGGAAATTCCGTTAATTAATTAAAATATCCGTAAGTTTTTCAACGTCATCGACGACTCCACCGGTTAAGAAAAGATTACAGCTGTGAGCATTTTCGTGCATTACAGTCATTCACTGGATTGAACTGTGTGATCTTTTCTCAACCGGTGGAATCATCGGTGAATTGAAAAATACGATTAATTATACGTAAAACGGCAGCTCTCGTAAACACACTAACACAACTCTTTGAAGAGAATTACTCTTGACATCGCATCGCATCGTCGCGTTTTCAGAACTGCGATATGCAGCAAAAAGCGCCTTCATTTTGTGATATAAGCAATATCAACTCCGCCAAGCAGGAATAGTTATCTACCTTGAAAAGCTCTCGTTAGAGGCCTGTGTGACATCAATAATTATTCAGTGAATTAACTATAGCATTAGTTGAATCCGTGACTGACCTTATCCTTCTCTTCCATCCTTCTCGAAGAGTCAAAGGTCAAAGGATAGTATGCATTTATTAATCTACCTATGCGTTCTATGAATTCTAAAAATTATCGAGCAGTTCAGTAAGAAAAGAGATACATATATCCTAATCATAGAGGAGCTTTCTGGGACGTAATTTTGCAGACATACATACCCCCGAAGCAGGCACAATAGAAATCTCTTACGGACACTTTATACTTGGTCGGTAAATTTGCTTCTTAATTTTTAACCTTGAAGTATAAAAATGGGATAGGTTAGTTGGAAATTGGTTTGAAATGAAGATGGGATCATTTTAGCGTGGCTGTGAGACACGGAAATCGACGTAACTGTTTCTTTTGGAAGGATTTACACGATAAAGAAAATGACGCGAGACGGAGTAATGTCAAATTTTCTCACCTGATGGATGGTTGAACTGAAACAGTGGTGCACTGAGAAAGAGGTTGTTTCATCGCCCATAAGGAATGGGCTGAGAATGGATTTCCTTTATTTTTTCAGGGCTGATAGAGCTATTCTTGGGGAGTCTAAAGCTGGCCTATTTTTTATTTTTGCCCTCTTAGAACCGGGAGGGAGGGGGGTCAAAGGTAAAACGGTTTTTCAGCCATAACTTTTGAACGGTTGAAGATATTAAAACAAACGTTTTTTTATTCGAAAGATCTTTTAAAGACCTATCTTTTGATGTGTATGATATTTCAAAAATATTGAATTTCAGTTGAGTTATTGCATTTTCAAAATTTTGGAAATTCCAAAAAAATAGTTTTTTGGATTTTTTTCATATGAGGATCGCATTGAGGAAAACAAGGAACTGTCTCAAAGAAAGCCCTTTTTTACCGGTTAAAATGAGCTAAAGTTCGTTTTCGGGAAATGATTTGTCTTTGAGTTATGAATTTTTAAAGTGTCAAAAATCGCTATTTTTAGGTTCCCAGCGGCAACGACGAGGCCGAAAAAAATCATTTCTCCGCATGTAGTGGACGAAATTCAATGAAAATGGGTATCAGGGAGTTTTTGAGGTCGCATCAATATTCGCGATCCTGCATCCATTCATTTTCCTCTCATCTTGAAAAAAATCAACGACAGTCATTTGATTTTGGAAAATAAGTTAAAGTTTTAAACAACGAACTCGCTAAATGTAGAAGAAATTCGACAAAGTTTTTATAAACTTTCTTCAACTAGTTGAGGAACAATCAAGTTGTACACTTTTTCATACTAACCTATGGTTTAGTTTTCCGCGGAACTTTCTTATATTAACCAGATAATTTAGACGGCCCTTCCTTAACAAAGGAGAAATGATGCAAGGAACAGAATTCGTTTATATCGGGGGGTTATATTATATATACACATACGTATATTTATACGAACATCGTAGTACAGCACTTTGAGTGCATTGACAGTTCCACAGAGTACCGTGAAAATAAATCTTGAGCGCAAGCAAGCAAGAACAGAGATTTTCCATTTAATCATTGCCATACCTAGAGTAAATCCCAGAAGTGGTGTCGATATATTTGACACAGCTTACAACTAGACTAACCGAGTCCCTTCAGTGAGCGTTATATAACGTACCTTAAAGTACCACCAATAATAATGGAGTTAGACAGGGCACCGGGAGTTTCATTGAGCTGAAGTTTTGAACATCTAGAGGGTCATAAAGATAAACTCGAGCTTTCTACCGGTCTTACCATCTTGTCATTCAAAGATGGTTTAACCAAGCAAAAAAAAAAACACACAAAAAACAAAAATCTGACATAATTGCCTAAAATGTCCTGAAAATGTTTGTGGTGATGGAGATTAGGTATTAGAAAAAATTCCGACATTTCTGTCGCACAGAACTTTAGTGATCCGATAGTAAATTTTGTGTTCGTTAAAATTGCTCCTTAGTATTTTCCTTGTCAGATGAACGGTTATCGAGGTACAAAGAGAAAACCAGTGAAAATGACGGCTTTTCGTCAGAACTCCCGCATCATCAATTTTGGAGTTTTTCCAATTTCCAAGTTGACAGAAAAACCATGCATGCAAAAACTAGAAGTACACGTTTAAAAGAAAATTTTACGCTCTTCAACTTTGATGCTAACTATTTTTCATGTAAAATGCACCGTAATCGAGATGAATGAAAATTAATTAAAACAAGCAGGGGATCTCCAATACATTATTGTATGTATTGGTAAAGCGTGCCCTGGTGTTACTAGATTTTTGGCCCTTGGCTCAATTATCGCCATGCCGAAAGTGGTTTTGTCCAAATTATAGACGTATCAGTTGATCCAATTATTGTTATGCATAAATACACTGGTTTTTCATTCATTTCATCATATTTACTGTCAGGAAATATTGATTATGAAATAATTTTAGGAGTATAACTCGAAGGTAACAGGTTTGTAAGTAAGTAGCTACTAGTTACAATGAAATTGAGTATTTTTGAGTAAAGTATTTTCTTTAATTTGTGGTTTTCCGTCATTGATTGATCGTTACAAAGTAGCATCTTTATAGTCTGTTCGTTCTAACTGGAGACCTGGAGACTAGGTAGTCTACTTATACATTGGCTCGTATGGGTGCATGTATAGATTGTTTGCAGTTTTCGACGTTTTCCAGCCATCTACAGGCAGAATTGACTATTTCACTGCATGAAAGAAACAACTTCCCTTGATGCTCTCAGCACCTTTTGTTAAGATGGGTAAAAAACTACTTTTAAAACTGCAATATCGGACTTTTTTGTGCTAATCCGTCATTTTCCGCGGTTCGCCGCATTTTATGTTCATCCACCCGAGCAGGAAAATAAAGACATCAAACATCATGGGAATTTAACGCTCTTTCGATTTGATGTTCTTGAATTTTTACGTGAGACGAACGATATTCGAGAAAATCGCGTGTAAAGACGGATGGTTTCGACTGCCGCATAAGTGCGCTGTGCGGTAAGAATTCAAGGGGACAGCGCAGCGGCGCGGCGCGGCGCGGCGCACTATGTGGTATTTGACCAAAAAAGCTGGCATAAACTCAAAAAAAAAAAAGTCGCTATTGGGAAAAACTGTTGTGATATTCGGAATCTACATAGATTTCTGCATTAGAAACTTGTATTTAGCGGGTCTAAACAAGATTAATTTAACTAGAATCCACCAGGGGAAAAATCAGTTTTACCACCATTAAATTTAGCCTCAGCACGAGACTATAATCAAAGTAAAAAAAAAGTGTTTCAAATGAAGTCAGAACAAAATTTTTGTACATGGATCGTCTTCCTGAAGGTATTTGCAATCAGTTTATGCCTATTTTATCCAATTTTAATTTGAATTTGATATTTTTTTGCTATTTCAAAGTTTTCAGCTAAAAACGTAAATTTTCCGATTTTCAAGAGAACTTAAGTTCAATTATCCTGCAACATCCCGCGGGTATATATATGAGAAATGGTAGTCCTTAGTGCGTACTAATAGGCCTTGAAGTCAGAAGTTGCGGAAAAATGCGGCTTTTCCGGGAAAATTAGTTCGAATTTTGCGTTTTTGCACGAAATTCTTGTTTTTACGTGTTGTAAGGGCTACATCGCTAAAATAGTGAAATTTGGCAACACCGTCCAAATGACTTGAAACTCAGTATCCAAGGGTACTTTTTAACGCTGAATTCATATTTTGCATCAGTTTTTCAAAATTCAAAAATCCAAGATGGCTGCCGACCGATTAGCCAAAAAATTTGTCGGCGGCCATCTTGGATTTTCAAATTTTGAAAAACTGATGTGAAATTTGAATTCAGCGTTAAAAAGTACCCCCGAATACCAAATTTCAAGTTATTTGGACTGTAGAAACAGTTTATGCCAACTTTTTCGGTCAAATACCACATAGTGCGGCGGCCAGCCTCGCTAGTCTCAACTCTTGCACTGCTTGCGTATTCAATATCGTGACGTAGCAGGTAGCTAGCCACCGCAGCCTTTTCCCGCCAAAACAGGGTCGTTTCAAATATTTTCAATTTTAATTTTAACTTTGCACCCTTTTTTTCTCGGTGTTCCCGCGTCCAAATCAAAAAAAGAAAACATATGGGGTCAATGATTTTCATTTTAATTTCATAAAATGAAATAAAACAGTTCACACAACACGCGCCTATTGTGATGATTGAGTTATATTGAAAGTCGTCAAAAGGCGTAAAAAGTCGTATTCATGCTCAATGAGTTTATAAACAAACGAGGCACACCCTCCGGCATGGTGCTCAGCGATATACAAATGAAAAAGACAAATTTGAAAATAATTGACAGAGCTTGTCATCCATGAGCTCCCGTAGGGTGAAATAGATCATTGATTGATGTCAAACGCAGCTCTGTTGATTGACGATGAATGGTGCATTTCAGGTCAACGATTTTTCCCTTTGATCAAAGCCTTTGATAGCAGAGAACGGAGGTCTTATAGTGGCATGTTGATGCTAATTAACTCAAAGGAAGTATGTGGAGCGGAGTCCTATAGTCGCAGAGGAATGTTTTGACTGAGGTGGTATAACCTAAGAAAAGAGTTATGGGACATAGAACTGCATTCCAGAATTCTCTTCCCTAGAAATCAGTATTCGAGAACAAAGGGGCTCCTTTGGAAGAGCGCATGCAACTGCATTCCAGAATTCTCTTTCCTAGAAATCAGTATTCGAGAACCTGGGTTTCTTTGGAAGAGCGCATCTTGTTAAACGTACCTAATTCTAAGTACGTTTATTGTAGTGGGTCGGCCACCCTGATCGTTTAATCGAAACGAATTTTCCTTAAAATCGCACGTTCGATTGCTATTTTTCGATTCCCATAAGTTTAAGGGGTTTCGACTTCGATGGTGGCCACTTATTAATCCCTTTGCTCAGGAATAATCATGTTATGGTTGGTTACAAATAGGTATCCACGATTTTTTTATTAGACTCATCGATTTATGATTTACTTGAACGATTACCGTCTATAAGCATGAAGGCTGTTTCAGGTAGCTTTGGTTCTGACAGGTCTTTCTTTACCTGCGCAGAAGGATGGTATCAAGTCTTCAATTACGCTTTAATGTTAATATTCACTAATTTTGATACTTAACCGAGTCTATTTTGTGGCGAAAAGCTTTAATGATTCACCCAGTGAGCAGCGTCAACGTTTTCACGCATGTAAACAAAGAGCTGTCAGAACCAAAGACATTGTAGAAGAAGACTGGCCACTAGCGGCGAGATTTGAAGCCGGTTACTGTCATAGGCAGGGCTTCCCCGCTCGGGGGTATGAACCAAATTAACAATGCGGCTTATGGAGCCGAGACATCAAACTGTTTCAAAAGAATGTTAATTACTCTTAGTTTTCAAAAGTACTCGGATATGATATGCAGCCTATGTCAACGTTGAAATTGACGAACTTAAACGCAAGTTTCGGTCAATTTATCCGCTAGATATTTACGATAGAAAGTACGGCAAATAGGTTATGGGTGCTAAAGTAAACAATGACCGATCCGATCGTTAACTTCGATTATTAAAGAACGGACGCCTTAAATTGATCAAATTTTTCAGTTTAAATGTATGTTATACTACACTATGTAACATATGTGAGACTCGACATTGTTATTCGCTAAAATTAACAGCACAAGCAAAGTGAGCTCCAAATATTATTCCTGAATGAAAAAAAAAATTGTCTGTTACCGGTGTGTTCACCTTTTACTGCTGAACTTGGTGGTGAAATATTTTTGGCAATCAGTGCAGGAATAATCGTTGGCAGCATTGGAATGGATCGAGGATTACGGGAGCTCTCGACTGAAGGGATTGAACTTTGCAGTCGGAGGTGGAGAAGAATGGCAAATGTTGGCGGCGGCGCGCGGTGTGGCGCAAGGGGGGGGGAGGTGGGGAGAGCCAGAGGGGGTTAAAAGATCATGTGTGTCGGAGTACATCGGTTAACACCGATTGATGATGAATCATAATGCGCTTTTTTCCTAGTCTTTGTCTCCTCTGGAAATTAATCCAGCCTTCTGTTTACTTTGGAGAATCCTGCAAATCAGATTAAAACTTTTTTTTCTTCTTCCTGTTCCCCCTCTCCCTGTGTCTTCCTGCCTTCCAGAGAGTGCATGGGTGAAAGAGAGATGCAAAAAACACTGAAGCCAGTCCGTTCGCGTATTCAGTTAAAGCCGCTCAGATGACACACAGTAGAATCAGATCCGAGGATTTTCGAAGAAAAATAAATTGGGTCTAGATTTTGTTTTACCTTCTATTTTACGGGATTTTTTTTTTTTTTTTCGGTAAAGGTTCACGATTCTCTCCAGTGTTCGAGAGGAGTATAACTGACTCGTCCTTTTTCCATGGGCACGCCAGATAAAAACCAAAAGCCTCACGAATTGATTATACATATTATATAAGCCTGGAATATATCTAACATTATGTTTGAATGGAGAGTTGATTACACACTCAATGGATTCAAGCAGGGCAGAGCTTTCCTTTCTTTGGGCGCGTTTCGACCAGGGCATCGGACCGCGGCAAAAGTCGGTTCGGGTTCGGTTCGCGGTTCACACTTCACGAAAAAAAAGGTTCGCGGTTCGGTTCGGCTTCACGCGACTTTCCGGACCGCTCCGAACCGGTTCAGACATTTGTGAACCGGTTCGGAGCGGTTCGGTTCGGAGAAAATTTGGTCGAGGTCGAACATTTGTAGCGGCAGTTGAGAGGGTCGAACAACTTAAACGTACTTAGTTTCATTGATTTCATATTTCAACCAGCCCTATTTGCTGCTGGGGCTAAGTTTCGCAACAGACACATAGCTCAGAAGGCAGAAAAAGAAAAAAAAAAAAAAAAACAGTGGACTAAAAGAAGACAAAATGGGTCGAATGTATTGGTTTAGACCCTTATAACTTCAAACGAATCAGTAGATCAATCAACGTTCAGTTACTTCAAACTAGTTTAGATGCCTGACTCTGTGTAATCTATCTATGCAAAAAGTTTGCGATTTTGAGATCCATCGAGTACTCACAGAGTAAATGCTCAAACTTTTCGCTCTTTTCCCTATTTAGATTTTTTTTTCAAGACCTCTGTCCAAGCCGTTGAACCGGTTCGAACCGGGTTCAGCCAGTCGGTTCGGTTCGGGTTCGGGTTCTCCGCTTCAGTGGAAAAAAGGTTCAAGGTTCGGTTCGCGGTTCGGAAATTCGGCGGTTCGGAGCGGTTCGCGGTTCACGGTTCGGTTCGGTCCGATGCCCTGGTTTCGACCTCGTCTTTAACCCCTTATGGGCCAAGCCCGAGTAATCGTATTCTCGTTTCTTTCCTCTAGCCTATTTAGTATTGCTTTAGTCTTCATTCCTGATGAACGGGATTACAGATGAAAAGACTTACAAGATAAGCTCCGTCGAGCGCCTTCAATTCGTCGTATAGGCAATTCCAGCTCTCCCAAGCACGAACAGTTAACTACCTTCCGTATACATGGAATCGGAAGAGTGGCATTCTTTTGAGCTAAGCCGGTTTTTAGAGGGTTAGCGGTCAAAGGACACTTCACCTCGTGACAATTCACAAGGTGACCTCTCACCGCGGATGACTCACCACCTGGATGTTTCATCGCCGATATCTGCAGTAAGGGCAAGTCGCAGACACTTTTACTTTCTCACTAACAAAGTTAGAAATAGAGAAAGTATTGCAATGGCGTAGAGATTTTCAAGGTGTTTTGTTTCAATACTTGGCCTCTCACGGCTAAATCAATCATACTTTTTTTTTACAAAGTAATGACCTTTCATTATGCTTAATACTATCCAAAAGAACATCCTTGCATCATATTTCCATATTTTTCAACCCTTTCAAATGTACAGGGTTTTATCCGTCTGTTAGTCTGTCAGTCTGTCAGTCCGTATACCGTCATAACTTCTGAACCATTGATCCATATGCATTCAAATTTTGTACAGACGTTGATTTTTAGATTCCTCAGAGGAGATCTTTTGTTTTTTTGAAATTTCAACTTTTAAGAGATTTATGGAGGAAAAACGGGTTTCATTAAAATCAGAAATGGGTAAAAATAGGGGTCTGGAGGTCTCTCCTAGAATTCTAAAGGAGGGTTTGGGGATCTCCCCCAGAAGAAATGGTGTGAGAAAGTCTAATCAGAGTATTCCCTACCGTTTTTTTTTTTTTTTTTTTTTTTTTTTTTTTTTTTTTTAAAGGAATGGAAATTGAAAATTTGCCGAAATATTTCGGTTGTGGTCTGCCGACATACACATTTTAAACAAGCTCTATACCACTGTGAGGAGGTGTAAAGTATACAAAATCGCAAGTTGAGACATTTGTTTTGATAACTGCTGCCGGGAGTCGTTTTTCCAGACGAGGCGCTAAAGCAGCGTTGCCTTTTTAGCTTCCATTTATTCGAATTTGTCGAATAGGGCTCTTGCAAACTTATGCTACAGATGATTGAAGAGTTGATTCTTGCATATAAACCTAGACTCAACGAGATCTCATTTTTTTTTTTTTTTTTAGCTAATTACTAAATCTACATAACATAACCGCGCAAACCGTAACTCACTAGCGTTTTTTAGTCACCTGTGCCGTTTCTCTCGAACCGACACTCTTTTTCTCTCTCTCTCTCTCTATCTCTCTCTCTCTCTCTGCTTCCTTTACTCTTCCTGTTCTTTTGCTCTGTTTGACCTAGTGCGTGGCACTCATGTTTGGTTTTCCCCATTTTGTCTGTCCCTTGGTTGTGTCTTCTGGCGTTCGATTTCTCGATTCTTCCGGTTGCTTTGACCACCCCCCTTTTTCACTTCCTCTTTTTCGTAAGGTTTTCACTTGGAGTTTCGACCCTTGGAGGTACTCAGTTTCGAACTGCCGAGAAGTGCAGAGCTCGGCCCAGGACGTTCAGTCAGTTTTATTTTTCAGTCAGCTCTAGTCATTTTCGTATGAATTATGTGTCCGTCGTTTTTTGGAAATCATTCTGTTCCTGTTTTATTTTCATCTTGGATATTTTTGCCCCTTTAAGGGTGAGTTTCGTTTGTTTTCTTTTTTCTTGTTTTCTCGTGTGCTTCATTCTGTGTGAGATGAGTGGTCGTTTTGAAGTACACGGGGAGATGTTCGTTTATTGTTTGTCTTTTGTTTTGTGTTCTATTTTTTGGTTCCTTGCCGTCTGCGAGTGAACATGGCGTATTTTATCTGTTTCTAAGGTTTTCGTTTTTCTTATGTTTACTTGTAGGGTTCATGTTTCTGGACTTATTGGATGATTCTTGGATTTTGGTTGGAAGTTCCTATATGCTATTTTTGATGTCTATTGTCAATCTTTCGCCATGTTTTTTCTGTACCGTTGACGAATACGTTTCGAGATGTCCTTGAACGTGTTTTGATGTTTTTCTCATGGAATGGACCGTTTATTTTATCAATGTTTGAATCCAATGATCTCATCGAAAGCTGAGTTTTTAACCATATTATTTTATTCTATTATTTTATTCTACCCTATTTATTTCAATGCTCTTTTATTGCCTATTTTATTCTCATTTATTGACCGATTACGCATTTTACTCTTTTAAGTAGATTCCATGAATCTACTTATTGCGGAGGGTGCGATGTTGGATTTTTCGGGAAATTTTATCAAATGAGCACGTTTCATGGTCCCCTGAGTGAGAAAATACCACTCGTTGAAAATTGTATATATATATATATATATATATATATATATATATATATATATATATATATATATTATATATATATATATATATATATATATATATATATATATATATATATATATATCTTTATATGTATGTTTCAGCCAGTTTTACCGTTTTTATGTCCCACGATCCTGTTCGTAATTTTTGGTTTTTGTTCTTGAAATTTGTCTCAACTATTTGTTGGGTTTATTTCTTGGATGAGTTCGAAGATGGTGTAAATCCGATTGTTAGTTTTCGCGCTATGGGCCGTGTTTGAGTCGTAAAATGTGTTTTTGAGGTTTGTTTTTAGGAGTGTTTGTATTGAGCGTTTTTTTTGGGAAAATTTATGTTGGCCGTTTTGTTACGCAACTTTTTTACTCGAGTCATTTTTTTGTGTTTTGCGTTGTAAGCGAGTTAAAGTGATGTGTTTTTCGGTTTTTTTGGCAGTGTTTTTATATGAAGAAATGGTTGTTTTGATTTGTAAATTTTAGTATATGTGGTGGTGGATGGTTTTAGTTCATATGCTCTTTGCCTTGAATTTTACTTGTGTTTTACGTGTTTTACGAGCTATTTAGTTTCTTATGGGATTTTACAAGTGAAAGACAAGGATGGTTTATTGGTATAATTGCTCTTTCTTTGTTTTACACGTACACTGTTGCTTAGGTACGTTATTTATTTATTTTCTTGTTTTATCAGCTGCTCTTATTCAGATTTATTCCTCATTATCGTTACAAAGATTACACATTTTTCAATCTTTGTACTATAATCTTTTTCTCATGGTCATTTTTATTTAAATGTTGAACAGCTGATAAAAAAAAGAAAATTGAATAATTCAAAGAAAATCATAACATAACCTATTTATTGAAATTTGTGAAAAACTTATATAACCTAGCTTTTATTTCTCACTTGCATTGTAAAGATTACACATTTCTCTGTTGGTAATATAATCTTTTTCACAATTATATTTGGATTTTGAGCAGCTGATAAAATAAAAAAGAAAAATTCAGAGAAAAATTCAACGAAAATTATAACTTATATTTAAATTTGTGAAAAAATGGTTTAACCAAGCATGGAATCTACTTCGTCTTACCGGCCTGCCGGGAGGCATTTTTAATATTCTGCAACTCCGGATTTGAGTTTGTTTCTGCGTGAAGGGTATTCTCTCGTTGCTAGTCATTTCTGCTAGCTGTTAATTTTCTTGAAATTTATTTTTCTAGTTTTCTTTTCGCAATTGTGTCTTAGTGATTTTAATTGTAGTTCTGTCATTATGTTCTAGTCGTGAAATTTTTACTTGGATTTTAACGGGGGGTTTTATTTTCGTGCCTTTTGATTTTGTAATTGTAATTTCTAGTACGTTTGTAATTTTATTGTAATTCGCGGAGCGCTCCCGAAAGTTTTGTCCCGATAATTTTACGTGCAATACCGTGTCTATGTTTTGATTATTTCGTATCGTGTTTTGTACTGATTTTATGGTGTTTAATCTGTGATACGTCGACTCGCGTTTTTTATTTACTGTGTGCAATTTTAGTGATTATAGTTTGGTCTATTTTTAGTCGGTTGTTTGTTTTGTTTTGTTTTCGTCATCGTCATATTTTCCTTTTGCATTTCTTTTATCTTTTGTTTTGCTTTGTGCCCGCCGCCTCTCTCTTTCATGTTGTGTTGTGTTTTGCACGCTTCCAGTTATTTTAACCTCTGTGAGAGAGGGGTGACGGCACACACCCATACGATCGACCGATGCATTACTTTTGGAGCAAGAAGAGGAAAAAAGCGGGTGGTCCTTTTTCTGCCCGCTCACGGGTAGCTGCCAAAAATTCTTTCTGCCCGGTCACGACTTAAGGAAGTAAAATTCACTACAGGGCTGGTTCGATTTTTAGTCCACTTTATTTAGCTCTTCTTTTTTGTAACACACTGAGGTTCCCCATCGGCGCCCCCCATCCCCCCAACACAAAACACACGGCTCAAGGAAGTGAAATTCACTGCTAGGCTAGTTCAATTTATAGACCAACACACGACTTAAGGAAGTAAAATTCACTACAAGGCTGGTTTGATTTTTAGTCCACTTTATGTAGCTCTTCTTTTTTGTAACACACTGAGGTTCCCCGTCGCCGTCCCCCACAACACAAAACACAGGGCAAGTTCAATTTTTAACCATCACACTTTACGGAGCTCTTCTTTCTTGCCGTAGTAACACAATTACACAGAGCAAGAAAGAAGAGCTCCGTAAAGTGTGATGGTTAAAAATTGAACTTGCCCTGTGTTTTGTGTTGTGGGGGACGGCGACGGGGAACCTCAGTGTGTTACAAAAAAGAAGAGCTACATAAAGTGGACTAAAAATCAAACCAGCCTTGTAGTGAATTTTACTTCCTTAAGTCGTGTGTTGGTCTATAAATTGAACTAGCCTAGCAGTGAATTTCACTTCCTTGAGCCGTGTGTTTTGTGTTGGGGGGATGGGGGGCGCCGATGGGGAACCTCAGTGTGTTACAAAAAAGAAGAGCTAAATAAAGTGGACTAAAAATCGAACCAGCCCTGTAGTGAATTTTACTTCCTTAAGTCGTGACCGGGCAGAAAGAATTTTTGGCAGCTACCCGTGAGCGGGCAGAAAAAGGACCACCCGCTTTTTTCCTCTTCTGGAGCAGCCTTTATAATTTTCACCAATGAGGCTGTTGTACACTTTTATTGCTTTAAGCGCGTTAATAGTCGACTCCTGGTGTAATAACCTCCAAAAGTGTCGATGGTAACACTAAAAACTTCCAAAACCCACTCCTATACTCTGATTGATTTTATTTGTGCGAGCGTAATAGTGGCATATATAGAGCAGTAATAATGGGAGATTCCTATCTTAATTTCGTCACTCTCTCTATGCTGACAAGGACGATTCACAGAGTAATTAGTCATCAGAGTAGTAATCCTCATCCGATGAATGGTTCAGTGACATCTAGTGACACCAGTGTCCAATGAAAGTCGTCTCTTATTGGCCACTTCTTGATGGAGTTAGTTACAGTATTGTTAGATGGGAATCTCCCATTATTACTGCCCTCAGCCACCATTATACGCTTGCACAAATAAAAGCGTTCATTGAGTTTAGGAATGGATTTCGGTAGTATTTATAGTGCTGCCACCGTTAGTTTTGGAGGTTTTTACACCAGAATCAACTGCTAAATCGCATTATAGCAAAAGTGTACAACAGCCCCACTAACGTTCATTTGAAATATAATAAATCGGAACTACGTGACTTAGATTAAGGTGAAATATTATATTCGGGTTTGGTACGTGAAGGGTTAAGTATTTACTTTATGAATAGCGAGGTTTTTTTTTTTTTTTTTTTTTTTTTTTTTAATATGTATGAAAAGTGACAACGTTGCAACGAACAAAAGGATGACTTTCAGGTGTACACTTTTCAGACTTGACTGGTGGCGGCGCGAGGGCGAGTCGGCTGCGTTTTTCCAGTAATGCACATCGCATCCCCTCGCAAGGATCGGCTTCTGTTGGCTTGAAAAACAAGCTAAAACAAGAAATCGTGCAAATTGTCTGCCAGCATATTTCAAAACTTGTTCGTTGACAACATCCGCGTGCAAACCTTATCACTGATCGTGGTCTCAGCTCCCAGCCCTCTGTAGATAAATTGAGGATTTTTATTTCCTCTTCCACCTTTTTTATCCATTCCCTTACTTTTTCTCTCTCCCTCTTTCCCTCTTAGGAGGTTGGGTGGAAGAGAGGGCTTTGCAGCCCTAACTCTGCCTCCTAGTGTGGTGAAAGGTCACTTTTTGTTTTCATTTTGTTCTTATATTTAATTTTCTTTATTGATTTTGATGTTTTTTAATTAGTGTAACATGTTTAAAAAAACCTTTTGCTACACAATAAAATTTTTAGCTATCTACCTATATCTATTTATCTATCTATTTATCTTACCCCTCTCCCTCTCCCTCTCTTTGTCTCTTTCATTTAAAAAAATATGAAGTTTTGGAGGGAATTTTTAATGGGCTCCCGGTCGCTTTCAAGGACGATTTCAAGGGAGTGGTGAGAGGGAGGGAGGGAGAGGGAGAGAGGGAGGGAGAGAGAGAGAGAGAGAGAGAGAGAGAGAGAGAGAGAGAGAGAGAGAGAGAGAGAGAGAGAGAGAGAGAGAGAGAGAGAGAGAGAGAGAGAGGAGTCACCCCGTAGGACAAGCTTTGGATTTCTTCTCGAAAGAAAATCTTCGCGAAGTCTTTCCGCACCTTCCCTGTAAGTACGCCCACAACCTCCAACGCCGCACCGCCTCACCACGAAGCGCATAAGAGAAGATTACCTTTTGTAATGAAGAATACTTCGGTTTAAATAATTGCTACCTTGTGCCTTCCTCGAAATTAGAAGCACTCGGGCTTGTGAAGTGGTCGGGAGGAGTACGTCTGACTTCATCAGTCTCAGTTAACCTACTCCTCTATCCCCATTCCCCACCCCTCTTCCCATGCCCACCCTTTCCCTCCTACTACTACCGCACGCAACAACCCAACCCCACCCCACTCCATCCGCTGATTATTATTATTGTTATTAAGTTAAGAGTTCCTCTTCGCGACAACGCGACTTTTTCCTCAAGGACACATTCCTTTCCTCCTCTGTTTGCGCGGTTCGTCCGACCCTCTCCCTCCCCCTTCCCAGCCAACCATTCACCCATCCCTTTCAGTCCCTCATACTCTACTGCCTTTTTTTTTTTTTTTTTTTTTTTTGTCTCCCCGCCGTCCATTAAGATTTCACCGCCAACCGAACTTTCAACCCGGAGGCGGGAGGGTAGGCTCGAAGAAAGTTTGAAATTTGAGCATCACTGATGTGGATTGGTGTGCGGGAGGAACGCGGCGCGGCTCAATTATCAGCCGAGCCTCTGTCTACAATAGATTCTTCACACGACAGCCTGCTTGCTGGTATACGGAGAAGGTGTGTTCACAGACATCAGACAGTGCTCTGCAGCAAACAATGTTGCCAGAAAATCCGTACAGCTCAAGTAATAAATATTACTCTGTAGGTATACATGAATGTGGCTCTAGAGGTCGCTTCAGAAGTGTATAGACGCACTACCTATACACTGAAATAATTGTTTTTTTAATCTAAGGTGTATTTAAGTGTTTAAGAAACTGCACAATGACTTACTGCGGAACATTGCGCTACTCCATCGATACTCCATTCAATCTTTCATATAAAATTTCAAACATTTTTCTATTCAAAACAAACGTAAGAAAGGTACAGCGGTGTACCCATGAATGCGTCCTTCGGATAAGGCTCAGCTTTCATGAGGCACTGGTGGCTCGTGGAGGTGAGGCGACGAAAATGAGAGGTGCACAGGATTTTTTTTAAACGCTTTTCACATAAACTTTTTTGAAAATTTGATGTTCCATTCATACTTTTTGGACTATTGAAACAAAAGATGATGGAATAATAATCATTTCAACCTTTATATGTTATTTTTTTAACTTTTTTTCTTTCTCCAACTTGAAAAAATGTGAGGCGATGGCTCCCTGTCGCCTCACTTGCCTCACCTGGCGAGCCGCCACTGTCATGAGGTAATATTATAGTTTTCACAGTTCCTTAATGTAGAACAAATAAACCTTAAAAAATCAGAAGAGGGTATTGTTTCTCTTCATATTTTCTACGTTTAGACTATTTTCCATAATGTGCCACAGTGCGACAGTGGTGGTGATGTATTCCTTAGAAGGTTTGCTAGAGAAATTTTCCGAGACGGAAAATTCAAGTCTTACTTCCGAGAATAATGGACGCGTATGTAGTGACGCCTATGTCTACGTTGTAGACGACGCTCATTGGGTCGCGAACATGGATTATTTAGGATATAAAAAATTGTTTTTTGCTTTTAAAAACGTTTTAGTGTTGATATTTCCTTGCATGAACCGCATGTTATTTGACTCATTTTAAGCTCCAAAATGAATGATTCTACACATATTTCAGTTATCATGCTATGTATTGTTCATAATCTTGATTTTTACTTTCTCACTACTAGCCAGGGCTGCCGTTTTGCGTATAATCAATACTATTTTTCTATTCACCGATGATTCCACCGGTTGAGAAAAGATTACACGATTCAGTTCAGTGTATGACTGTAATGCACGAAAATACTCTGATCTGTAATCTTTTCTTAATCGGTGGAAACTCCGTTGATTAATTAAAATATCCGCGAGTTTTTTAAAGTCATCGACGACTCCACCGGTTGAGAAAAGATTACAGATGCGAGTATTTTAGTACAGTACAGTAATACACTGGACTGAACTGTGTAATCTTTTCTCAACCAGTGGAATCATCGGTGAATTGAAAAATATCATTGATTATACGCAAAACGGCAGCCCTGATACTAACGAAGTTAGAAATAGAGGAATTATTGCAATGGCGCAGAGATTTTCAAGGTGTTTTGTTTCGATACTTGGCTCACTACGACTAAGTAAATCATGATGATTACAAAATAATTTGACTCTCATCATGCCTAATACTATTCTAAAGAGCATTCTTCCATGAAGTTTCAATATTATTTAACCTATGTGGCTTGGAGGTGTAAATGTACAAACTTTCTGTGGCGTTTGTCTGTCCGTCTGTCTGTAGCCATAAAACGTGAAACCCAGCTTAACTTTTTTAACTATTGATCCATATGCATCCAAATTCAGCAAAGATGTTGCTTTTAACATTCCCCAGAGGGAATTTTGTTATTGGTTTTTTTTCCTTGAAATTTTAATTTTTAGGTTAGTTATGTATGAAAAATGGTTTTCCTGAAAATCAATGGGAAAATGGGTCAAAAGAGGGAAACATTTAAATATTTCATAACTGGATCTTTGGATTTGGATAAAAACATGAAAGAGGGGTCCGGGGGTCACCCCCATAATATCAAAGGGGGGTCTAGGGGTCTCCCCCAGGATATTAAAGGGGGTTTGGCGATCTCCCTCAGAATATTGAAGAGAGGTCTGGGGGTCTCCCGCAGATTAAAGATGTGAAAAAGTGTTCGTAGGGAATTCCCTACAGTTTATTTTATCCGTGAAAGCAATGTTCCAATCCTCTGTGCGTGTCGACTCACGGCAACATGCACAGAATCAACGCCGGATGATTTCTATGCATGGTAATTCGTTCCGGCGCTAAGATAAAGACATTTTCGTTGCTTTAATTCGCCTCAAAGTCATAATTCATCGAGTTTCATGAAATATATACACTCCACTTTTGGGACTATTATTCAGGACCCAAACCGTGCACCGCACCGCACCCCCTCCCTTCATCACAGTCCACATCCCTGTCTCGCCTTGTCACCTATTACGCCCCCCCCCCCCCCCCCCCACCCGGTTCGCATCCTTTTCGCAGCATCCATCCGTTGATGCGTCTGAGTATTCATGATGGAACAAAATTGAGAATTATGCTCGCCCATTTACTTTTCGCGATGATGCTTCGTGCGTTAAATTTGCACAACGGGTGTATCACACATATTATAGTGAACACACATTTTGTTTGCTCTTGGTAAACGAAACGCTGTCTGTCGCTCGACAAAATTTGTTGTTCCATCAGTCACAATTTGTTCTGATACCCACAACGAGCAATACTGATAGGTAATGATAATATTAATGCAGTTTTTTTGTGATTTAGTTTTAAAATTTCAGTTTTTCCCAACATTTGTCTCTACATCAATTATTTCATCCACGGTGCGTGATGTTTAGAAAATAATCATTAAGACGTATCATCCAAACACATTTTTTTTTACCATTTACTAAGCTGTGCTCCTTACTGAGGCATTGCAAAGTTCTTTCTTCTTATTCTTCAAAACTTAGCGTTTACGCGAATTACTGTCAGATTGTCTTAGATGTATTCCCTGAACGAGAGAAATGTCAGTTTCCTTGAGTAACAAGCACTTACGTCTTTTTCCTTTCCCACCCGGAGTCTCTATTTGCCTCCTCATCCCACTCACTTTCTCACTACCTCCCCCCTCTTTCACTCTTTATCTCTTTCTCCATCTCCCTATTTCTCTCTCTCTCTCTCTCTCTCTCTCTCTCTCTCCCTCCCTCTCTCTCTCTCTCTCTCTCTCCCTACAGTCTTTTTCCCCCCTTGATGTTTTCCAGAATCGTAACAAGTATCAAACTGAGTTGTGTAGAAGGAGACAGCAAAACCTCGGGGGGGGGGGAGAAGGGGGTGAAGCTGCGAAAAGGGACCAGAGTCCCTTTGTGGAGAAAGTTCGCGTACGATTCGTTTTTACACCTCCTTGGAGACGCAAATATAGGAATGCGAGCAGATTTTTCGTTGAAAATAAATGAATAAATGAAAAAGGAAACTATGAAAAGCGGGAAGGATCACATTTCAGTGAGAAAGACATAAAACTCAATGTTCTTGCAGATTTAACTTCGGCTAAATAAAAATTATTACAGCTTCTCTTAGGAGAGGAGAGGAGTCAACCAGAGAGAGAGAGGATGAGTCAGTGAGTGAAGGAGATTGAAAGGAGTGGATGAGGGGGGGGGAGAAGATAGATAGAGGACAGGATAGAGGGAAGGAGAGGGCAAGAAAAGAGGGAAATGTGTGATTGTGTTGTGTGGTGGATAGTAGGTTAGTGGTTGATGTGTTTCAGGGTCCCCTTCTTGTTTCGTCCTTCCTATCATGATATCCCCCAAGTCTCTAAAAAGACAAAATGAACAATAAAAAATACTGATGCTCACTCACACTTTTTATAAGTTTATAGCCTTCCGAATACTTATTGATGTGGTTGACGCAGAGGCAGACCCTTCCTTGCTCCTCCGTTTTCAATCTCTGGTCACGAACTCCAATTTTCAACGGAATATATTTGTAGGTAGACCAACCAGAGAATTCTTTATGGCTGTCCCTTAAAAATACACGCGATAGATTGGAATGGCTTGAAGCTCTTGACTTGAGTCGGAACCTTGTTTATTAGTCATGAAAAAAAGTTAATGTGTTTTGTCTGTGGATTGTTGAGATGAGGTGCGGTGCACATTAACTGTTTGATTTTGATTATGAACTGGGATTTGATTTGATATTTTGATCCAGCTGAATCGATTTATTGCTTTTGACAAGTGAACAAGATTTTGAAAGGCAGACTTGTCATGAAAAGTGTACTAGACACGCTACCAGCAGGATGGGGTATTCAAAAATGTCCTCGATTTCCTCGGTAAAAATGTAAAATCGTATTTTCTCTTTCCATCATATTAAATTTCAAACTGATTGTTAGTTTGAGGAATGAGATATTTTGACGAATAGAGCACAAGCGGTCAGATTACTCTTCATTTTTAGGAACTGAGCCCATTTTCGAAAACTGGCCCATAAACCAAGAGTGTGCTCTTTCTCATATATCAGCATTTTCACCGCAATAATTCCAGCGGTTGAGAAAAGATTACACAGTCCAATTCAATGTATGATTGTATACTGCACGAAAATACTCTAATTTTTAATCTTTTCTCGATCGCTGGAAAATCCGTTAAGTAATTAATTAAAATATCCGCAAGTTTTTTTTTAAAGTCATCGACGACTCCACCACCGGTTGAGAAAAGATGACAGATGGGAGTATTTTCGGACATTACAATCAGACACTGAACTGAACTGTGTAATCTTTTTTCAACCGATGGAATCATCAGTGAATTGAAAAATGCCTTTAATTATACGCTAATTGGCAGCTCTGCAATGGTTGATTAGAAAATGGGAGGCAGTGGCGAAGCGTGCAATTTGGCAACGTTGCAGTTCGTTCATTAAAATCCATGAAAAAGATCGAGCTATCAGGTGTTCGGCGGACACCTCCACCTTCGATTTTTCACAAGGACTTAACCCTTTAAGGGCCAAGCCCGAGTATACTCGTTTTTTTTTCTCTCTCTAATCTATTTCACATTGTTTTAGTTTTCATTCAGGATAAACGCGATTAATTATTGATGAAAACATGTACAAGATAAGATATCGTCGGGCACCTTCAATCTGTCGTATAGGCAATTTCAATTCCCCCGAGTACGAACAGTTAACTACCTTCCCTTTATGAACGGAAGGGTGGCGTCCTTTTGAAATAACCTGGCCCTTAGAGGGTTAAATGGACCTAATACAACGCTGCCAAATTGCACGCTACGCCACTGTTGGGAGGATAGGGCCCGGCCCGGGTGTTGGAAAAAAAAATAAAAATAAACGCCCCGAGTTAATATTCAGCGTAACCTCCGTGAGCTTTGGAATTTAAGTTCCTCTACAAGTAAAAGTACATTATCCGATTTGATGGCTAATCATTGTCGGCTTCCTTTCTTTCCTCTTCGTTTTCATCTGAGGACATGCGGCGAATAACAATCGCAACTTCCGTCGGCGTCGTGACCGTTGCGCGTTGCCTGCCTGGGACTCGGAGGGCGCGCGCGTACAGCGGTCGCAAAGAAAATTGACCTATCAAGTTATGATTTATTACAACACGCTATTTTTCTGTTTATATACTATATGAAACTCGACTGTCCAAGCATCTACGCCTCTCGTGTCTTCTGCGCTCTTTTGACATGGGTGTTGCCAGACTGCAGTATATATTCAGATTTTATTATTAAACCCTTGTGATACCAGGAGGGGGAGGGTGTTTAAAATGACCCCAGACCGTTATTTCTTTTACGTTAATCACTCATTTTTTTTGCATTCAATTTTGGGATTCCATGACATGTTAAGGTAGTACGGCTAACAGTCATGCCAATATATTCACGTTTTTTTTTGGACCGAAATTGTATAGCACAGAATAATACAATCAGAACGGAAACTCTGTCGGATTTTGAAACAAATTCATTTCGCGTCCACCATGTTGGGATATAGGATGTTTACATCTGGATTTGCGCGCGAAAAAAAAAATATAGGACATGATTCGCGAAATTTTCATTCTGAAATGCCATGAGTATAAAAGTGAGGCCGGAAACTTAAGATTTCTTTCCAGAATTTACAGAAATAAATGAGTTTCAACACAAATCACACTCGTCCGCCTTGTTGGGATATAGGACCACAGCGTTGCCTATTGGTGCCGTTAAATTCCAAACTTGCTTCCGTTGGCTCTTATGGGAGTTTCCGTTCTGATTGTATTATTCTGTAATATTCGGATTTTACGTTATTAAACTTTCAGATTATAAACAAAAACTTTCCTTTCTCTCAATTTGTCCATAGGTGGCTGTAGGCTCCAATCAGGAGCATAAGCCGATAACCCTCATAAAAATAATAATAAAAAAAAATAATAATAATAATAATTTAGATTTTCCCATTTTAAAACTCTGTACAGAGAAATAGGAAACGAAATAGCTTATTCGAAGGTAGATCCTTAGCTTCCTTGGAGAAGTTCCTCCAAAACACTTCAATATTTCATTATTTAATGATCTCTTTTTTTTTTTCTATTTTCTTGTACACAGTTGTAAATGGGAAAATCTCAAAGAATTCTTAAGCTATAAAACCGTCTCAAAGAGCATTTTCTCAAGAGTCTCTAAATTGCACCCTAAACCTCAAAGGTAAAAGACCGTTTGGGATATTTTCACACCATTTTTTGGCTTTGGTACCATATACATTGGTTAAATACTTATGGCTCATTAAGGTTTAAACTCAATACAATTTTTTAGGTTTTTAGGTCATATTCGGCAACATGGCTAGACAGTTTTATTTCCTGTAAGCCCGCAGGTAGGTTCATTTTCACAAATTGGTTACCAATTTTTACGTGTTTCATAGCTGTCTAGTGCCTGACTGCTGCGTTGTCTGCGAAGTGTGACGTGTTTCCAGGCATTTCAGATTAGCGGGGTGGTTGTCGTGCTATTTGAAAATCCAATCTTCAAATACAAATAGCTTCCTTCTTCGAACTAAATCGAGCCCATGCTAATTCATATAAAAAGATGGTTACCACATCTCAGATCGAACTTATGGACCACCATAGATTGATGATGACGACACAATCGAAATACAATATTGACAGGTGACGGGTGGAAATGCCTTATTGAAAATTGGTTTATAATGCATAATATTATAATGTAAATAATCGGGACATATTTATACACCCTGAGGTTTTCAGATTCATGGACAAAATCTACTATTGGACATTCTTCTTTATGGACCTTTTTTATACGGGACCAAGTGTGCGTCGGACATTTTAGAGTGGAAATTGTCCAAATGTACGTTTCTTGTTGGACATATTTTACACTGGACATTTAAAATAAGACATCTTCACTGAGTACCGATTCAATAATGTAGCCAATGCTGGAATACTTGTAATCTTTGGAGGAGTCTTCATTTTGTTCTGGGTAAACTTCGGACTTTTCAAACATATTCGAGGACTTTCCGGTAAACAGAAAAATCTGCGGATGTACGTTACAAGTTCTAACACAAACAGGCATAAAAAGGCCGTCACAGTCGCTTCAGTGTGTGCATTTCGTTTCCAATTTCAATTGTTTTTCATTTTATGATTGAGCATTTGAATGCAATGGTGTTCACTATTCAGCTCCCAATACTTTATGTCTCGCATTCGCCTTGCTTGATATTTCATTTTTATTTGTTTGTTGCGGGGAAAAGGGAAAGTGATAAACTCAACGCTGTGGGGTGTGTATTCAACAAACTGTCGACTTCGGTGCCTTAGCCGAACCAAAGTTTACTTCATTCTGAAACCATCGAAACCCCAAGCCGAGCGAGAAGAGTCTTGGGGGAGATGGAGAGAGGGAGCGGGAAGCTATGATAGGAAAGGGGGGAAAATGACGGAATGAGAAGGAGAGAGAGAGGATGAGTATGTGGGTTGCGTCAGGAGAGGAAGAGGACTGTTCTTTCACGAGTGGAAAAAAAAATTGGGCAAAGTTGAACGAATCATGAACACATATAAATTTATTATGAAAAAGATATCGTGACCTACTTCGCAGAGCTCTACTGAAATAAGGAGTTCAGAATCAAAATATTGTAAGTGCATTTTATGGAAGGAAAAATAAATAAATGAATGAATTATTTAAGTAGATGGTCAGAGGTGGACCTAGATAGATTTCCCTGGTAAAAAAAAAAAAATATATTTATATATATGTTAGTATGAGATTTTAGTATGAGATTTAAAACCTATGATGCCATGTTGACGTCGTAGGTTTCAAATCTCATTCTAACTGTTTTTTTGTTTGTATTTTGTCTCCCCCCAAGGGTATATTAGGAGAGAGAGGGGCAGTGGGCACGCCTACAAAATTTAAAATTTGAAGTGTCAAAGGAAACAATTTCGTGTAATTTTCTGTTGAAAAAAGGCGAATTTCAAAACTTCCATGGCACGAGAAGGGAGGTTTTTTCATGGCCGAACGTCTACCCTTTACTTAAAGAAGTCGCGTTAGATTTTCAAACAAATGGTTCGAAATGGAAATCAACAGATCCGTTCATTCATTCATACGTTTTAATTAGACGCGTCGACCGGCACTGCCCACTCTTTTCGGAATATCGAAACAAATCTTTAATTTGTTAAAGCTGCGTCCCACGGGCTCGTATTCAGAGCTTAAACACGAAGGACATAGCCGGTACTGGCCGTAATAGAGTCCCTATATACTTCTTGACAGCCTAAATCTGAGAGCCAATCAGAAATGGATTCAACACTGGCGCAACTCTCATAGTATATAGGGACTCTAGCCGGTACTGGAGAAAAGCAATGATGTATACAGGATGTTTCTGTTTTAACGCCAAGAAATTTTGGAGCCAAACTTTCAAATCAAAATATGTTTATGTCTTCATACGTAGGTTTCTATGCTTCTCCTCTGAGCTACGATGTTTCAAAGTTTACTCACAAAAATTGTGGCTCTTGCACTATTTTGAAAATTCTCATCGGCAAAAAGACATTTGTGTTGTCAAATGCTTTAAAAGTACCAGTAGCGTAAACTCAGATTTATATTTAATGGTTGTTTTTTGGGCTGCAAAGGACATTACACCAAAAAACACAAATCAGGATCGTAGATCGCAGATGAAAGAATGCAATTTTGTTAATAGTTCAAGCCGCATATATAATTTTAAAAAAATACTACATTTTTTTCCAAGCTTTCAAAAATTGTAGCTCAGAGGTTTTAGCATTTTAAGACCCATGTTTATTTATGGGGAAGATACTTTCACTCTCCCCTTCTCTTTATCTCTCTCCTTCTTATTCTCTCATTCTTAGTCTCGAAAAATCGGCTCAAGAATTTCCTCACGTTCGACTTGAAACACCCTACGTACATATTTTTTCGTTCGATGATTAAAAAAAATGAATTTCTCACCAAAAACACGGAGTAAGTACATCTAATTTAAATGAAATTCTGTTGATAACTTTAGCCACAGTTTAAACCTGAAACACCCTGTATAAACGTTTTTTGGTCGATGACCGGAGTTATTATGATCGGAGGAGAAGCTATATGCATATTTATTCGGAGGCATTTCTGCATTCTCCTAAAAATTCTTCACCGAAATTAGGATCGGGACAATTATTCTCGCTGCCTTCTCAAACTTATGCAGAAGATGTTAGGATCGAGGGGGAGGGGGGTGTCTCTGATGCTGATTCGTAGAAAACGACAAAATACTAATAGTAATCGCATAACGCACAACGTCTTTTAAACAAGTTATTGACAAATTCTTGGACGGAATTCGCGCTCTAACGATAAATCAACCGAGAGCGTCCTTGTACAGCTATTTCGTTTATGAAAGGAACCGAACCGAACAGAGAGAGTTTGAGTTTGAGCGCGAATTAAGTCCTGCGAAGTGCATGCGAGGCATCTGAAATTTATTGACGAATGACTCTCTCTACCAATAAAGCAGCATTGCAGAAGCACATTAAAAGCAACCGCCGACTATAAACCGCTTACGAACTCGGCCGATAACCAGGTACGGTCGTAGAACCTGTATTATAAAGAGCATAGACTATTTGAAGGAACGTTAATCTAATACGAGGAGGAGGCTTTAGGTATGGGTTATGAGCAAAGGATGGGAATGAATCCTCGAAAAGGTTGTGGTTCCAGTTCCGGTAATCTTAAATTCAGGTTCCGGTTCCTGTGGTCCGAAGATTCGGGTTCTGGTTTCGGTTCCGGACTGGTTCCTAGGTACGATTTACAAATTGAAAGTGAAAATACAAGTTTAATGTTGGATGGTAATAAAACGAGCTTTCTTTAACACCGCATTTTAATTTTTATTTAAAAACGAAAAGAGAGAGAAAGAGAGAGAGAGAGAGAGAGAGAGAGAGAGAGAGAGAGAGAGAGAGAGAGAGAGAGAATGGAGGTTTAAATCGAACTGATTTTATTTGAATCAGTACGGTGAGTGATCCTTCCTTCAGTTATCTTTTCTTTGCATCAGGATCAGTTTATAACTTTTACAGATTTCTCTTCACGAAAGACCAAAAAGGAGATTCCCGTGGCGTTTGAACTTGTCTACCTAAGGAAGAAAATAAGCTTGCAATAAATAGCGTGTCCACAACAATGTTGCCAAGGTGGGTGGACGGTAGACGTTCGACACCTTTTGGTTTGCTGACTAGCAACTTTTAAATCAAATCTCCGATGTCAAGTGTATTTTTGCATCGCGTCTATGATTTTTTCTGAAGATCTCTGAAAATTGATCGGCAGGGTTTATAAAATCCATTTGAAAGCCCTTTGAATTACGGGAGAACTAACTAGACAGATTCCGCGTCTCTTCAAGTGGAAAATCTCTTAATCTTGTGTTAAATAATGCAAAGGAGCAGCGAGGTTTTAACAGAGCTCCCGTATAGCGTCGCTTCGACGCGCTCACCACACGGTGGGTCAAATCTAAGAGTTCAGCGTACCAACATCGTCGTAGTAATAAAAATTATTTAAGTATATTAATTGTAACGATTACCGAAAACCTGATTATACAGTATACAGTAATACAGGGGCGAATTTACATCTCTTGAGGCCCTACACAATTTTGAATTTGAGGTGTCCAAGAAAAAGGGTAGGATGCCTGAGGGTCTGAGAGCATCGATCAGAAAGAAAGGGGGTTTGGGGGTTCTACCCCATTTTTTTTTTTTTTTTTAAAGAAGGCATTGAAATTCAGTTTTAAACTGTTTTCCCCTTCAAAGTTGTTATTATTTGATCTTTTTGCCTATTTTTATTCTCCTTACTCTCTCTCTATCTCTCTTTTTTCTTACTTTTCTCTCTTTTTCTCTTTCTTTCTCTATTTTTCCCTATATTTTTCTCTATTTTTCTCTCATTTTCTGTCTTTTTCTCTCTAATTCTATCTTTTTCTCTCGTTTTCACTCTTGTTCTGTCTTTTTCTCTCTTTTTCTCTCTTATTCTATCTTTTTCTATATTTTTCTCTCTGTTTCTCTCTTTTTCTTCTTTTCTTTCTCCCTCCGTGGAGTGTGGCCTTCTTAGGTCTGAAGCCCTACGCAGTTGCGTATTTTGCGTAATCGTAAACCCACCCCTGCAGTAATACAATACTATAGAAGTTTCCAATGCTCTGGCCAGGAAATGCCAGTTTAAAAAACTGATTGTTGGACGTTGGTCGCTATAAATCGGTTATCCACGCTATCTACACTGGTAATGAAGCGTTTCAGTTTTTTCATTAAAACCCACACAAAACGATTGAAAGTATTATGGGTGTGTGGAGTAAATCGTGGAATTTGACTCTTTTCACAAGTTTAAAAAGACAAAATGCAACGATGCCAGATTGCACGCATCGCAATTAACTGGTTACTTGTGTCTGGAGTCCCTATATACTATGAGAGTTGCGCCATGTCAGAATCCATTTCTGATTGGCTCTTAGATTTAGGCTGTCAAAAAGGCCCGAAGAGGCAAATGCAAATGGCGGAGGGTTTGTTTTCTTTTCGCATAATGGCTCTCATTACACATTTGAAGTAACAGTGATCGCGGTAATTATTGTTATTTTTCCTCTGCTTGAATGTTATTCTGAAGAGCATTTATCTCTTTCAATAACGACCGTTAAAGTCGAGAATCTGAACCTAACTTGTAAGAGATAGCAAAATAGCGGCAACAGCGCAGAGGCAAATGGCCATCCACCATTTGCAATCTGTCTCTTGGAGGCTCCATTAATCCGCTTCTTCTTCTTCATTTTGAGAGCGATAGACTTAACGCAACTCTCATAGTACATAGGGACTCTACTTGTGCCCATTGTATGGCATCAATTTAGCAATGTATAGGTTCCCCCCCCCCATTAAAACCCACAAAAAAGATCGAACTATTGGGTGCACGTCGAAGATCCGCGAACTTAACCTGTGTTATGAATTTAATTGGGCAAAATGCCACGTTGACAGATTGTAAGCATCGGTACTGATTTATTCCAACGAGCTATACATTTATCTAGAGTGGCGGTTTAATGGGTATTTGGGTATCCTGCGTAACCATAGGATGGGGGATTTTTAGGTTAGGTTTAAGCAAGTAATTTGTCCATTTGTTGCCGTGTATTTTGGTGCGAAGCGACGCACAGTGGGAATATGCTTTGATCCACTGTGCGTCGCGCCGCACCAAAATACACGGCAACAAATGGACAAATTACTCGCTTAAACCTATAACCTAAAATTCCCCCATCCTGGTTACGCAGGTTACCCACCAAATCGCTACTCTAGATAAATGTATAACTCGTTGATTTATTCATGCCCATTGTACGCCCACCGCCGCGCCGCGCTGTCTCATAGGTCGAAGTAACAAAAGTATTACATTCGTCGAATTTACATACACGCCATTCGTTGGGGGGGGGGGGGGGGGTTAAAGCATGTTTGAATGTTTAGGGTAACGGTTGCATGTACACTCCGCGCGTGGATATTCCGCGTGCTGTATACTATTGTTGTTATCTATGAATATACGCCACTCCATCTATTGATATACATATTCACACTTTTCTGTAAACGGAGCAGAGCTGCCGTTTTGCGTATACTCAATGGCATTTTTCAATTCACCGATGATTCCACCGGTTGCGAAAATATTACACAGTTCAGTTCAGTGTATGACTGTACTGCACGAAAATACTCTAATCTATAATCTTTTCTCAATCGGTGCAATCGCCGTTGAATTATTGTAATACTCGCAAGCTTTTTTAATAGTCATCGACGACTCCACCGGTTGAGAATACATTTCAGATTAGAGCATTTTCGTGCAGTGCATATACATACACTGAATTGAACTGTGTAATCTTTTCTCAACCGGTGGAATCATCGGTGAAATAAAAAATGTCATTAAGTATACGTAAAACGGCAGCACTGAAACCGAGCGAAACGAGCTTCGGGCGGGGTGTGACGGGGCGGGGTGGGGCGGGGGAGAGAGTCTATAAGCCAAACTTCTAGAGCTTGTTTGCATTCGGTCTCTTGCGAAAGATATCGTAAGGGTTTCCACTTACATGCGTTTGAATGCCTTTGAATTTTGCTCAATGAAACATTATCTGACAGAATATGCATTGTTCTCCGACGAGAGACCGCGCCGATAAAGTATGCAGAATATTTTGCATGTTTGAGGGGTCCAAAAAGTTCTCAAGTGAACAAAATCTGTGCGGATTCCAGCCAAACTTCTGTTCTGCAACTTGACGACACTATGTTTTGGTGAAAGCGTTATTTTTAAGATGGGGCTTAACTTAGACAAATAATTAATGAGCGTGGAGTTAAATCAGTGGCGGCTAATTCATGCGATTTGGCAACCGAGCTTATTTTCCATTTAAACCTATGCAAAAGTATCGATATCTTGGGGGTGCAGTTGCACCTCCTGAAGCTCGATTGTTTTACATAGGTTTAAATGGAGAGAATTTGTTGTTGCCACATAGCACGAGCCGCCGCACAGGGTGGAATATGCCCGATCTAGCTATAGACAAAAGTCGAATCATAAAGTAGCTTAAAATTGTTCGAAAATGGATGAAAATGGAAGGTGAGGGTATATGCTGATCACGAATATATATATATTGTTTATATACATTCTCTTCGATCCGATTAGTGTAAAACAGCTTGAACATTGACCTCCGCCATAGTTTGGTTACGACATTTCCTACGATCATTTTCTTAGCCTTAGATTTGATGCTATTTTAAGTATACGTCTTACAGTTTCGGGAAAAGTGTTGGTTGCATGTTGTAGAGGATGGTCTGCTGATCATTTTGCACCCTATTTTATTTACTCAATGTCCTTTCTAATGGTTTTTTTTTTTTTAAAGCCTCAAATTAAAGCCCCGAAAATTTGCTGGACAATTTTTTTTTGAGATGGTGGAAAATTCGAAGGGATTGTTCTAAGATTGTCCGTAGTGGTCCTACTCCCCCACTTACCCGCCGCACACAGGTTCGAATTTGAACTTTTGCCGAACAATTTTTTTTGAGATGGTGGAAAATTCGAAGATTGTTCGTAGTGGTCTTAACCCCCACCCCCCACCCAATCGCCGCACACAGGTTCGGACCCAAACATTTGCTGGACAAATGTTATTTGAGATGGTGGAAAATTCGAAGGGATTATTGTTATAAGATTGTCTGTAGTGGTCATACCACCCCCCTCCCCAATCGCCGCACACAGGTTTGAACCCGAAAATTTGCTGAACAATTTTTTTTTTGAGATGGTGGAAAATTTGAAGGGATTGTTCTAAGATTGTCCGTAGTGGTCCTACTCCCCCACCTACCCGCCGCTCACAGGTTCGAACTTGAACTTGTGCCGGACAATTTTTTTGAGATGGTGGCAATTCGAAAGGTTTGTTCTAAGATTGCCCGTAGGGGTTTGCATGTATACATAATCTATCCTGTATTATGTACCGATTGGGCCACTTAATGGAACTACTTTTATTTGTACTTAAACGCTAAAAACCGCATCAAAGGACGGAAAGGGAGGGTTCTAGAATGCTTTGGACCGATAACCTGGAGAAACTCATCGGAACTTGACGAGATATATAAGTAGTGAATTTCATCGATCCCCCGATAAATTTCCGAACGAGATAGGCGCAGTGTATACATGTTAAAGTTTTTCTGTTTACTTTTTAAGAACCCTAAACACCCAAACGAAAACAAGGAAGTACGTGGTCGAGATGGTTCACTGAGAGAAATCACTTTTTTAAAAACAAGGAAACACGTTTACTCGTGACAGTTTTCCTTGCGCGAAGTAAAGTTCTGTTGCATGAAGGAGAATCACTGTCACAACAAGGAATCTTTTACTTGTAGCAGCAGACATTTTCCTGGGGTTAAAGGAATTTCCCCTTTGTCAATTAATATTTCACTGCGAAGTTTCTTAAACACAAGCGAAATACACCTTGGATTAAAACCAGAATCCTCTCAGTGTAGAATGCCCAGGACACGGCTATTTCGCTTCAAAGAGTGTATTTTGAACGGGTGGCTAGTGGCTACCTAACAGCAAGAAGTTTGTGTAAGTTTCTCGGGAGTAAAGCCTTATTAAATGTTCCTAATGGATGTTAAAGTCTGCGTCTTTAATGAACGCCCACTCGCCCCTTCGAATCTTTGCAATGCATACTCAGCACATACCTTGCTGAAAACTTCTCAACGGAACAATCCAGATGCAAATTTTCGTCAGCCTGATATTTTTTTTTTAACTAGGATCTCGTATCAGTGAACTCTCAAGGCAGAATTATTAGTTTAGTTTCTATTTTAATATTTTTATATATTATTATAGAATTTTTTCTGGTCTTGCGTGTTGTGAATTGTAAATTATTTATATGACTCTCATTGAACTTAGTTGAAAGACGTTCTATTCATATCTTTGCCCAACTTTTACTGTTCAACACAATTCCCACGACTTTTAGGGAAAAAAAGTTTTACAAAAACGAACCACCCCAAACCTCCCTAAAATTGACCCAAACCAATTGTTGACCCCAGAAATAGAAACTACGAGTAAAAATACCTCTAGCCACCAATTTTCAAGGAAATCGCTGCAAAAACCTCCGAAATATTCAAGAAATTCGATTTTTAGGGGGGAACTTCGGGGGGCTATATCTCGGGGACCATGCGAGAAATCTAGCTAATATTTTCACCGAAGTATTAAGTCATCATAAGGTATCATTTGAGACATTTTTCGAAAAGATCCGTGAGTACAAGGGGGGGGGCGAAAAACGGCCTGTTGCCGCGTCGCTCTTTTGATGGAATTCTGATATGCATTCGGTCGAAAAAAAAAAAAAATCACGAACCAGAATATTTTCGGGCGTTATAGTCATACTGCTGAACTGCACTGTGTTATCTTTTTATCAAACGATGATCACCGGTAAATTCAAAAATCCTTCTTAAGATCTACGAAATGAAATGGCTATATAGACACGGTAAAACCACCGCACCGTGGAACAGAACGCTACAAAAGTATGAAAGTATTTATCGGTGTACTTACACTACACGTGATAACTAATTAATTGTACACGGAAAAAAACAGAATAGTAAAATCAGTGAAATGAAGCAAATGCTAATTTTTCCTGTAATTTTTGATAAAATTTACTCCGTATCTATCTCATTTTACTTTTTGGATTGTTCATTTGGCTTAGGTTTCATTAATTTTACAATTTGGATTGTAAATTTTACCAATTAGGTTGTAAATTGTACCATGCAAAACATTGTGACTTTTCCAATTGGTACAGCTGTCACGCCATGGAAGCCATTCAAAGTTCAAAAGTCACTATGTTTTGGATTGTTAAATTTATAATTCAAATTGAAAAATTTACAATTCAAATTGGACAGTTAATAAAACTTATAAGCAAAATTTACAGTTCAAATCGTAAAATTAGCGATAAATATAGTAGGTGTAACCAAAATTAATGAGTAAAAGTAGCATTTGCTTCATATTACTGATTTTACATAAGTTGCTTTTTTAGTCATTTCATTTTTTTCATTGTAAGTGGAGAAGAACTGAGGGTTCAGAATGGATTGTTTTTTTTTTTTTTTATGGAAACTCTTGATCCTCACCCTCCGCCTCTCCTTATGAATCGCGTGAGGTTAACGGAAAAGAAGTTGAAAGAAAATGGATTCACAAAAAAAAAAAAAAAAAAAAAAAAAAAAAAAAAATTACTGTTTTCACCTGAATTTACGATTCACACCTGTTTCCAAAAATATCTCGGGTTAGAAATACGTATTTTGAATGCTTTGATTTATTTGCTGAGAGAGAGAGAGAGAGAGAGAGAGAGAGAGAGAGAGAGAGAGAGAGAGAGAGAGAGAGAGAGAGAGAGAGAGAGAGAGAGAGAGAGAGAGAGAGAGAGAAAGAGAGAGGGGGAAGAGTAGAATCGTGGCGTCACCGGCTTAGAACGATGGAAATAGATTCCTTAAAACCCGCTGTTCAAGTCCCCTAATCACTAGCGGATCAAGTGGATTGTCTTTCTCTCTCTATGGCCATTTGATTGCGTGTGTTAGAAAAGGACAGAAGAGGTGGCGAAAGTCTCGTGACTGCCCCTTAACTGTCCTTTTCTAACACACGCGATCAAATGGCCATAGAGAGAAAAAGACAATCCACTGGATCCGCTGGGGTCCCTAATCGTGAGTATGCATTACCGTTATTTTCTACTTCATATTCGTACCACGGAGAGGTACACTTCTCATGGAATAAGTAGGTATGTACCTATCTCTCCGCTCCAGTTTCTAAATCGTCCGATAGTCATAATACTGAGCTTGAGCGAGTAATGCGTGCCATAAGGCGCCTCTTTGTTCTGAATAGTGCAGAAATGCCATCGGATGCATTGATGATTCGTATTGATTCCGTTCAGCCAATTCCACGGGCGACAGACTTTAGTATAGAAGCTCCTCTCTATTGATTTTGCACTATCCCCTCTTATCTCACAACTCTTTTTCTCCCTCTTTCTCATTTAAAATCGTGTGAAGAGACCGTCAAAAGTGACAGGAGAGGGTTGAGAGCAGTACGTAGCGTGCAATTTAGCAACTTTGCAATTGGGCTGTTGCACACTTTTGCTACAAGCGATTTAATAGTTGATTCTGGTTTAAAACCCTCGAAAAATAACGATATGGCAGCAATAAAAACTTCCGAAATCCACTCCTGAACTCAATAAATGTTTTTATTTGCGCGAGCATAATGGTAGCTGAGGGCACTAATACTGGGAGATTCCCATCTAACAATACTGTAACTCCATCACGAAGTGACCAATAAGAGACGACTTTCATGTGACACCAGTGTCACTAGGTGTCACAGTACCACAGAATAATACAATCAGAAGGGAAACTCCCATAAGAGCCAATGGAAACAAGATTTGGAATTTACTGGCACAAACTGGCAACTGTGCCTACTCACTTCTCAAGATGGCGGACATGCTTTTTCAGGCTATACAACCAATCACAACTCGGCCAGTTGCCGAAGATCTGCCGAAGATTGCCGAAGATGCTCACTTTCGAACATGGCGGCCCGAAGTATAGAATGTTTCAAAATGAATTAGAGTTTCCGTTCTGATTAGAGTATTCTGTGACAGTACCATTCATCAGATGTGGACCACTACTCTGGCGACTAATTAGTCTGTGAATCATCCTTGTCAGCATAGAGAAAGTGACGAAATTAAGATAGGAATCTCCTATTATTATTGCCCTCAGCCACCATTACGCTCTCACAAATAGCAGCGTTTATTGAGTTCAGGAGTGAATTTCGGAAGTTTTTAGTGCTGCCGTTATTTTTCGAGGTTTTTGCGCCAGAATCGACTATTAAATCGCTTATAGCATAAGTATGCAACAGCCTCATTCGTCCATTTCAACTCATGAAAAAAGGTCGAAGTATTGGGTGTTTGGTGAACACTTTCGCATTCGACCTTTTCCATGGGTTGAAATGGACAAAATGCAGCGTTGCCAAATTTGCCCGCTACGCCACTGGTTGAGAGGAGAGAGGATTCTCAACTTCTCTTGTATCTTATTTTCGTTGGTTCAATTTCGAAAATACCTGAAGGAAAACTTGCCGGTAGAAGAAAAACATTAGATGGGATGTCTTGGATTAACTTGCAAAAAATTACACCCACCTCTTAGTACTCGCGGCGGCTCGTGTTACATAGCAACAGAGGATTCTCTCCATTAAAACCTGCTTATTCGTGGTAAAATATCTATTTTCAGAAGCCTCACTGAAATCCAACAAATCGATAGTTTCGTATTGGTTTAAATGGCAAAAAGCATGGTTGCCAAATTGCATGAGCCACCCCAATTTCACCTCTACTTCCGCAGGCGGTTTTTGATGGGGCTGATAGGGGAGTTCAATCTTGTTGTTGCGTCCATGTTTAAATGTGCGTTTTTTTGTTCTTTGTTTGTTTTTTTGTAATTCTATTAAATAAATGTGTTTCATCTTCACTTTCATGAACTTGATCTCGGATAAAATACATATCTTCACTTTCATGAACTTGATCTCGGATAAAATACATGATTATTTCCTATATTCATCCATGCATGCACTTAATGTTCCAAATTTTATTTTCTTACACTTCATTGTAGTGATTCCAACAATAAACTGTATGTACCGCTCCAATTCATGTTCATCCATTTTCTGCGATACTCGCGACTCTTCCAATCTCTCTCTCTCTCTCTCTCTCTCTCTCTCTTTCTCTCTTTCTCTCTCTCTCTCCCTCTCTCTCCCTCTCTCTCTCTCTTTTCCCAACTACCTCTCTCTTTCTTCTACTACCTCCTCTCACTCTCTTCTTTTCTCCAATTTTCTACGCCCCCTCCCAGCTCCCTCCACCTCTAACTAAACCGACCGCTGGAGATTTTGCGAACTATGATGTTACATTGTTTTCATGTCTTCATAAATTTCGCTTTTCTTTCAAGTAAAAAAAGGGGAGCGAGCATGGAGCACAGACATTAAGAACATAACTTTTTCGGAAATGTCTAACCATATTTTTTCTGACGCTTGAACTAAGCTTTTTGTTTTTTTGTTTTTTTTGTTTCTGTTTTTTGACAAACACAGAGAGAAAAAGAGATAAAAGAAAAATGAAGCATTCAAACTTTTTGTGCTCTTCATCATTTCTGAGAAATATAGTTTTAACGCTGATTTGTTTTTAATATCATTCATGACCGAGTAGCAAATAGTGAGAAGAGATGGACGGAGTGAGAATGTGAGGAAAAATTATCCAAAAGACACATCGGTCGACGAGAGGGGAAAACTTTTTCGACGTCGTCTATTTAAAATATTGGACTTGGCCATTGGCGGATACAGGGAATTGCCTTTCTCTCTCTCCTTCCATTTGAGCACATGCGTAAGAAAAGGATAGCAAAGGGGGCCATCACGTCACTTTGGCCCCCTCTTCTGTCCTTTTCTAACGCACATTTTCAAACAGGAGGAGTGAGAGAAAGACAATTCCCTGTAACCGCCCATGGACTCGGCGCCGATTGAGATAAAGTTTTTGTCTAGAAACAGCGTTAACTACGTTTCCTTTTTGCCTCTTTTAAATGACTATAATTTATGACCTTGTTTTGCGAGCAGAAAAGCTCGTCGATTGTGATTTAACACAAAACACATTTGAGACACTTAAGCATTCTCCAGCTCTTGCCTCGTTTTGAATCATGGTCATGTCTCTTCTCTCGAAAACAGTGGCAGCTCGAGCAATGTTGCAACAAAGAAGTCTCTCCATTTAAGCCTTACGTAAGAGAAATCGATACTTTTGCATAGGTTCAAATGGCAAAACACTTGATTGCTAGAATGCTAGATTGCAAACACAAAACACATTTAAGACACTTAATCATTCTCCCATCTCCTGCCTCGTTTTGAATCATAGTCATATCTCTTCTCTCGAAAACAGTGGCAGCTCGATCAATGTTGCAACAAAGAAGTCTCTCCATTTAAGCCAACGCAAGAGAAACCGATACTATTGCATAGGTTCAAATGACAAAACACTTGATTGCTAGAATGCAAGATTGCAAACACAAAACGCAGACACTTAAGCATTCATCATCTCCTGCCTCGTTTTGAATCATGGTCATGTCTCTTCTCTCGAAAACAGTGGCAGCTCGAGCAATGTTGCAACAAAGAAGTCTCTCCATTATTATTAAGTCTACGTAAGAGAAATCGATGCTTTTGCATAGGATCAAATGGCAAAACACGGTTGCTAGATTGCACGAGCCGCCACTGCTAGCTTTATGCAATCTCTATGATACTTGTCGGTGTCAGCGAAAACCTCTGATGTTACAGAGTAGACTTATATTTATGGATTCATTTTCTTATACAAAGAAGAAAATATAACGCGGTGAGAACTATAGGGTTTTCCTAATTTTTATTTTTTAAGAACTATTGAGGAGGTCCTTGGAAAAAGGGCCTCAGTGGCAAAATGACGTTTTGAGAAATCGGCCTTCAAAGTTTTCACATTGCATTAAGTGTAGCCAACTTCCTATCAGAAAAAAAAAAATATCTCCCTCGATTTTCAAGATCCGCTCATGAAGGTTTGGTTGGTAGTACATTAGCATATGTTGAATGTAAAAAACAGTTCTGCGAAAAAAGGGCCTCTGTCCACTGGGGCCCTTTTTCCACCTAGCTCCTCTATTCAAAGTACATACGTTGCTATACATGATATGACGAAAAGTAACTTCTAAAGATCCAAAATATAATTCACGAACACACGGCTTCTCCCGCGTTTAAGTACGCCGGCAGTCAGCCGTGTGGCCCGACTACGAATATTTATGGCATGGGGACTGGGGAGCAAACCCCCCTTCCCGAACCAACAACATTTTTTTTTCGCTCACTTTTCTCTTTTTATAAAAACGTGATAGTGACTTCCTTGAAGCCCGTATCTCACGTTCCGTACAAGCCCTCAATTTTATACTGATCGGACTCGAGCGGTTTAAACTCTGATTGGAGCTTGTTATCAACAATACGATATATGTACACCCCGGAGGCTTCTTGAACGCGCATGTGAACCGGGAAAGAGTTTTTATCTTCACGTGTGGGTGTGGTAAGGGGGAGGGGGTTGTTGGTGGCTTTTTTTTTTTTTATCGGAGATTCCGGTGAATGTAACTCGATGAGGTTTGACTGAGGAGGCATCGAAGGCACTTCAACATCCTGACACCGATTTATATGAAACGCTGCGCTGTTTCCTTTCTCGACAATATTCGGAGGGTACTGATAACGTCGACACCCACAACGTCGACGCGCAACGTCGACAACCATAACGTCAACAAAACTTCGGTGTTGACGTTGTGGGTGTCGACGTTGAGAAATCGCGACACCGCTCTCGGAAAAAAACATCGACACCCACCACTTCGACACCGAAGTTTTGTCGACGTTGTGGTTGTTGACGTTGCGTGTCGACGTTGTGGGTAGAGTAGACTAAATATATACGAGTATTATTTCTCGATTCTCCTTATGGGCGCTTGAAGTATCTCCCAAGATGGCGGATTTGTGGGGGAATTGTATATCTATATATAGTTTGTTTACATTCTCTGCTCGTATATATGAGCCCGTGGTTCAAGGTATCTCCCAAAATGGCTGCCTCGATAATACTAGTGTTTTTCCAGTATACTCTAGTTGTGGGTGTCGATGTTGTTTTCCGAGAGCGGTGTCGCGATTTCTCAATGTCGACACTGACTTTTGGTCGACGTTATGGTTGTCGAAGTTGCGAGTCAACGTTGTGGGTGTCGACGTTATCAGTACCCTCCCAATATTCGCCTTCAAAAACAGCCGACGCAACACCGCTCATTCGTTGAAAGGAGTTATTGGTCTTGATGCAATGTTTTAGTGACAAACGGGAATTTAACCCCGGTACCATATGAATGGGAAAACGGAAAAAGGTCACAAGTGCATTTTTTCCGATTATTCGTTTATTGGCGATTTAAATTGTGCTCGAGTAGGGGCACGTGCCCTGAAAATTTCGCGCTTCGATTCCATCGTGAAGTGGTTCAAAAAAATTACGAAAGTTTGGGAAAAAAACAAAGTCTCGAAAAAAGGTAAAAAAGACCTAATGCTTAAAGTAAAGGCAGTTGCCAACATTTTTGATCTTATAGTTTTTTCCCGAAAACCCCCAATTATTGAGTATGGGGGGCATTTTTAAATTTTTTGAATCGCTCCTTGTGACCACCCTGTCGAGAATTTTTTTAAAAATCTGAACAGACTCTAGACCAGATTCGTTCGTGGTAATAAACATTTAAAAAGTGGTGCCATGGAAGTTTATTTAATAAAATGTTGCAATTCTACGGGAAAAACCTTACAAAAAGTGAACAATTTGAAAAACGGGACATCTACACTTTTTTCGCCATTTTTTTTCAGGCACGGAAATTGGGTTACCTCAAATATTCTTTTTGGGCCTTCTTTCTGATCCTATTGAGCATCAAATCTTATTTATTCTCAAACTGAAGCAATGTTTCCTGTAAAGGTGGCATAGTTTTTTGTCTCTCCTGAAAAATCGGGTTTTTTCAGATGTGCCCTTTTTCCAGACGATCATTCATATGTGTTGGTTAAATACCTTGGGCTCACAAGAGTTTCACTAACTTATGGATGCTGAACACAAATCATTCTTTGGAGCTAGTCATGCTTGATTTCTATGAAAATTTATTATGTTAGATACACTCGTGCAATGTTGCAAGATTTTCCTATAAATTACCAACTTTTACGCAATACCAACCGGGGAAAATCGGAATATTATCCAACAAATGGCAACACTGCACAGTGCACGCGTTCTTGAACCACAACCCATACAGTTTGTCTCACTAATCAGAGTGACGGGAAAGTGGCAAAAACTTAATCGGAGAATGAACCGAAGGTACAAAGTTGAGAAAGAAGGAAGATCATCACAGGCAGTGGCGTAGCGTGCAATTTGGCAACGTTGTAGTTCGTTCATTTGAATCCATGAAAAAGATCGAAGTATTGGGGTGTTCGGTGAACACCTTCGCATTCGATCTTTTACATGGGTTCAAATGGACACAATACAACGTTGCCAAATTGCACGCTACACCACTGGATCAAAGGGAGCGGATCGGACGAAAGTGAGGAAACGGTAAAAAAAGTTATGAGCTTCTGAAGGTTAGAAGAAATGGCTACAGATGAAATATCACCACTTGAGTTTCTCTTTTATACATTTAAATATTTCGTTGCAGACATCAGAGTTTTCTCTCGCTCTCTCTCTCTCTATCTCGCTCTCTCTTTTGTTTTTAATGTTTGGAGGTAATTTCGCTGCTTCTCATTTCTGTTATACGTCGAGTAGTTAAAGTATTAGTATCTCCGGAGATTATCCTGGTTCTGGAAATTAATCGCGAATGAACTATATGCAGTATGCAGAGTGCAGAGCTAATATCTATATCCACATAAATTTTACTTTTCTCGAGCCATGAAATTACATATTAACCGTCATTTATTTTTCTTTCATCGTGTACAGGAAAGCATTGCACTTAATAACTATGTAGTTGGTATAATTAAATGAAACTAACTATGCATGAGTACAGTTTCCGTTTATTATTTTGGATCAGTTACATTCATCCAAATTTCTGAATGGCATAGCTAGTACATTTAGTACGTAAGACATGTTGGTTTACAACAAAGCTATGTCATTTTTGGCTGTAACCTCCTCAATTTAGCATTCAAGTCCTTCTCAGTTTTAATCAGTGGCATAGCGTGCGATTTGGCAATTTCGTCCATTTGAACTTATGAAAAAGATCGAAATATTGGGTGTTTGGTGAACACCTTCGCATTCGACTTTTTATGTGGGTTTAAATGGACATAATACAACGTTGCCATACGTTGCACGCGACGTCACTCGTTTTAATCGCACACTTTCTCCTTCACCGAGCTTCAGTTTAAGGGGTATGGCTATAGTGGCTATACTCAACACGTGTTTTAATCATTGGCGGATCCAGCCTTGGCAAACGAGAAGAGGAGGGTGAACTTGGGGTTTTGCCCCCATGCTGACCCCCTCATTTCTTTTTCCTCTTTCTTATACCTCATTTTCTCCCCCTTTCTATTCCTTATCTTGCCCCCTTTTTTGATCGCATGGGGCCCCCAATGAGCTATAACTTTAGAGTGGCACATCAAGGAACGCTGGTTCCGCTGGTTCATTGTTGTCACCTAGGGCGCCGCCATCTTGCCGTAAAAATCGATTTTGAGGTTAAATTTTGTAGGTTGTTTCCGGTCGTTTCGTAAACAAACTCGGACATCGCCGGAAACAACCTACAAAAATTAACCTCAAACCTTAGAATCTGCCGTCCAAATTCCGCTTTTTCCCGGCATTCCTTCTACCCTGTGTGGCACAAGGTGAACCAGCCCGTTGCCACTCTAAAGTTATAGCTCATTGGGCCCCCCCCCCCCAGCTCCCTCCTTTGTCCGCCATTGCTTTCATCTATCCATTATTATGCCTGAAATTGGCCTCATAAAAATAGAGGTTAACCCTCGAGTGGTCGCGTGGATGACATACGTCAATACGTCATCCAGCTACTTGTTTTTACGTGTATTTTCGCGAATTTTGAAATTTCAAAGCTGAGATTTTTAAGAGCTGCCCTTCTTGGATGGGACAAGATGGTTCCGAATTTTTTTTTTTTCTTTCAAAACCTGGAAGTTACTAAACGCGTCAAAGTTATTGGATGACGATTGTCATCCACGCAACGCTTTCAAGACGCGTTTTTTTCAAGATTCAAAAATTCTGAAATTTGAAGTTGAATACATATCCTACGGGAGAAACAAAAAAAAAGTATATTTCTTTGAAATCATCATTAAAAATTTTGAGCCTAAAATATTGGTATTTTCAAAAATGCAAAATGTGAATTTCCCATTTTTTAGTTTTTCGCCATTTGCAAAAAAATGGGTCGGAATTTTTGAAATTTCTGTCATTCAAGGTTACGGAGGAGGGTTTTCCCTATCGATTGAGTATACAAACATGCTTTTTTAGGCTTAAATTGGTAGACTCATAGCCATTTTTAAAAGTAGATGACGTATGTCATCCACGCGACGTTTCGTGTCACAAAATGCGAGCGCGACCACTCGACGAGGGTTAATGTTTTCAGGGTTTTAAAATAAGCTACAGTTTTCGTGTTTTCACTGTACTAAAAAACAACATATTTTCTCATAAATCTAGTAAAAGTTACCAAAGTTTACACTTGAGGTCGTATTCAGCTATAACGATGGTAAAAACCGGAATTATTTTTCATATTCGCTCCCGATCAGATTCATTTTTTTTTCTTTTTTCTTTTTCCTCAATATTTCATTCCACTGAGAGAATTCTTCTTTCAATCCGAGTTGTATTTTGTTTGTGTTAAAGAAACTGCACATTGAAATATTGACTAATATGCGGGAATTCCTTTAACTCAAGGAAAATTTTTGTTGCTATATACAAGTAAAAGATTCCATGTTGTGACTGATCCTCCTTCATGTAACAGAACTTTACTTCGCGTAAAAAAACTGTCGTAAGTAACTTGTTTCCTTGTTTTTAAAAAAGTGATTTCTCTCAGTGTATTTTCTCATAAATCTGGTAAAATTTATCAAAGTTTACACTTGACATCGTATTCAGCAATCACGAAGGTAAAAAGCGGAATTATTTTTCATATTCACTTCTTTTTTTTTTTCCTCGATATTTCATATGATTTTTATTTCTTACCAAACCTTACGATAGAGATTCGAACTATCACAAAATCATGAAAAGTTTCACATCTCAAAAATTATCACCTTATGTACAGCTGTATGTAGTACTTAGCTCTCAAAGGCAACAAAATAACTATAGGTACTTACATTTAATGTCTACCCACTTCTGCAATTCAGCTACCCGTTTTAAACGCACGAAACTAATTCCGAATAAGCGGCAAGAAATTAAGCGAGGATTCAGTAAAATTTAAATATGCGCTTACTCTGCTTGTATACTACGAGCACATATTTTGCTCTGGATAAATATCCAGTTTCGGAACATTCAGAATGATGAACCGTGAAGAAAAACTTTTGAATGCGTTGAAAGTCAGAAGTTTCCGAAAGAAATTAAACTTAATTTGCCTCGCGAACGAACGAATTGACGCCGGCAGCATGCGTTTCGCACAGAGCTGCCGATTTGCGTAGATTTAATGACATTTTGAAATTCACCGAAGATTCCACCGGTTGAGAAAAGATTACAGAGTTTAGTTCGGTGTATGACTGTAATGCACAAAAATACTAGCGTCTTTTATCTTTTCTCAACCGGTATATTTTAATTACTTAACGCCGTTTCCATCGATTGAGAAAATATTACAGATCAGAGTATTTACGTGCATTACAGTCATACACTGATTTGAACTGTGTAATCTTTTCTCAACCGGTGGAATCATCGGCGAATTTCAAAATGTCATTAAATCTACGCAAATCGGCAGCTCTGGTTTCGCATGAGGTAAGGAGCTGCGATGTTTTCGCCGAGGCAAAATGAAAACGCGCGAATCCGGAGTTAATTTGAGACGTCTGTTTGAGACATCAATAACTGTATGAATATTGAATAATAATCAAAGAGCTTGTTATTAATTTGACTTTATACAGACAAATTCAGGCGCGTAAGTAGGTCTGAGATCTCATCAAAAAGTAATAGAAATATATCGACAAAAAAACTGTAAAGGTGGTTGTAACTTTGCTTACACTGATACAATTCTTTTTTTTAATCCAAGGAGTATTCATTTTGTGTTAAAGAAACTGCACAGTGAAATATTGATTAAGGAGAAATTCCTTTAACCAAAGGAAAATGTCTGCTGCTGCAAGCCAAAGATTCCTAGCTGTGATAGTATAATTCTCCTTCATGGAATCAGAACTTTACTTCCCGCAAGGAAAACTGTCACAAGTAAACGTGTTTCCTTGTTTTTAAAGAAGTGATTTATCTCAACGCATTACAGTTGCAGCGATAGAGTAAAAATTCGTCCAGATATTTCTTTTTCTTTTTTTAATAGACAGGCTAATAACATAATGGCTAATGTTTTCTTGATATTTTGCAACCCATGGTTTATCTCTAATTATTTCTTGCTAATTTGCTCTTTCGACGTATGTTACACCTATTGATATGGTGGCGTTGATTGATGCATTTTGGCACTGATCATCCAAGGTACATGGAGAACAGGTATGGACAACACTCGACTCAGGGGGCGTGGCCACTTGGGGAAAAGTGACTTCGCCACCATCTTGTCTCCTATTTACACCGTGTATTTTGCATTATTGTTTGTGGTTAGGTTTGAAGGGAAAGTTTATCTGAAGCAATACTTCATTTATTTGAACAATGAAATGTAGTTTTTATCTTTAAACTTTAATGTTGTGACTTTAGAATGGATTAACATCATCAATTACGTTGTTCACTTTCCTTTTCAAGATGTGAAATCTAAATTTGAATCGCGCGGTCAGAAAAATGGCGGCGGAGTCGCTTTTTTCACAATCAATCAGAGCCAACCTCAGAGTGTTGTCCATACCAGTTCTCCATATACCTTGCTGATCATCGTGTTTCATCAAATTTAAACCTATGAAAAACATTGAGCTATTAGTGCTCAATGTACTTCCTCCAACCGATAATTTACAAGGGTTTAAATAGATGGAACACGCAGTGTTGCCAAGTTTTACGTGACGCCACTGATGAGGCACAAATCTTTTCTCAGACATTCGCCATTTTTTGGAGTCCTTTTTCGGGTTCGGGCAATGATTGCACACGATTTGTTTTAATATTCTTCTACGAACAGTGTTGCCAGATTGGGGTGAAAAAGCCATATTTTAACATTGATTTAAATGGGGAGGATACGGCTTTTTACCCTCGATCTGGCAACACTGTATACGGATCAGAGCTGCCGTTTTGCGTATAACTAATGGCATTTTTCAATTCACCGATGATTTCACCGGTTGAGAAAAGATTACACCATTCAGTTCAGTGTATGCCTGTGATTCACGAAAATACTAGCATCTGTAATCTTTTCTTAACCGGTGGAATCATCACTGAATTGAAAAATGCGATTAATTATACGCAAAACGGAAGCTCTGCAACGGATAAAAATCAGCTTTCTTAGAAACGAGACCTGTGTTCCATAAACAAAAAGTAACATATCGTAGCAAGATCAAGATCAGCGGCGCGGCGGCGTAGCGTGCAATTTGGCAACGTTTTATTTTTGCCATTTAAACCCATGTGAAACGTAAAATGCGAAGATGTACACGGAACACCCAATCGTTCGATTTTTTTCATGGATTTGAATGGACGAACTGCAACGTTGCCAAATTGCTCGCTACGTCACTAAGGGACAATCACCATACGCTGCTATTTTGACTCGATCGATTTGATGTTTTGAAACGATTAATTCAAAAGTTTGATCGTTTTCAACCGAAAGCCAGCCCAAGAAATAATAATTGACCAATTTTTTAACGAGTTGCGTTAAAAAATAGAAATCAATCCTGATTTCAATCTCATGAAATTCAATCCACCGATTAACTCAACCTACCTCTCACATGGAAATAAAAAATATATATGCGTGAGTTGTTTTAAGAATTGCTTGTCATGGAAAAACACGATTTTTTTCACTCGTTCAAGAGCCTTTCAGTTCTCAACAAATTTTATAATTTATACTTGAATAAAATTGTGTCTGATGAGTTCCGTGAAAGGTAATAAACTCTTTTAGCTTTCGAAAAAACTGAATGTCGGGGGTATTTTATGGATGGCATGGTATTTAGTAAAATTCAGAGAATATTCAAGCATTTAAAGCAACTGTCTCAAAAATATTAAGCTTCTGTAAATTCATTTTCCCGCCCGACCAAAACGTTTAGTTCCAGTTGAATGCGCTAAAAATACACCTCTCAGAAAAACAGACTGATGGGGGAAAGGAAGGAAGTTTTATCCGTCGGTTTTTTATCATGAATGAATTTTCGTTTAATATTTCGAGATTAATAATGATGATGGTTGTGTGCTTTCGATCAAAACAGAGAAACGTCAATACTTACCCGTATCTATAATCATATTAATCATGTTCCACTTTGAATATTATAGGCTTTATTTTTCAATTTGAATACACGGTTAGCAGCAGTGGTGGCTCATGCAATGTTACGGGTCATTCATTCTACAGTAAGTGGACATGATATTATGCAAAATTGAAATTTAAAAATTAGTGCCTAGCAGACTTGTTTTGCATTAAAATGCAACCAGAGACGAAAATATTATATAAATCTAATAAGGTCAAACGTGTTGATGTTACAGCAGGTTTGATGTGTATTTTCAATGACGAAATCTTACGCGTCCCACCCGTTACAAAACCTAGCTGTCCCACCCGTTACGCTACTTTTTAATTTTTTTAGAGAAAAATAATTTAGTATATGAAAAAAACTTTATGTAGAATCAAAGTTTATACCCTCAGCTTTAACATATATTTTTTCCAAATTTTTATCTCTTCAAAACACAGAGTTTCAACTTTTTCTGAAGTGATTCAAAAACCTTGTCCATTTTTTGTCCCACCCGTTACACCCTTATTTTGCTCTTTTCTCAGCTTTGGATAGACAATTTTGGATGGCTAAATATTGAAAATCCTATCACTATCTAAAAATTAAGACTTTTCTGTTCGTGGGATAGTTTTTTCATTTAAATGATTAAAAAGTTGAACAAATTACTTCAAAGTCGTCTGAATGTCCCACCCGTTACAAAATAATGACCCTTACGACAATATACTCTCTCCATTTAAAAGTAATATAATCGATCTTCAAAGCAGCGGTGGCTGGTGAAATTCGATACATCGATGTCTACTCAATTTAAAACTATAGACAAGTATCGATCGTCAGGGTCGGTGCATTGAACCCCCGAGAAATCGATACTTTTCCGTAGGTTCAAATGACGAAAAACATGAATGCCAAATGGCATTGGTTAGCAGAGATTACGTCTAATTCAAGAATAATTTTATATTTTGTCCAATATAACGCTACGTAAAAAAAAGGATTTATCCAAAAATTTAAAAATTTCCAGAGCTTTTATTACTCTCATCTTATTACAAGAAAATCGGCCAAAAAAAGTATGTTCAAAAATCAAATTATGCGCATTGCAAAAGATCCGAATTGAAGCATAAGAAAACGGAAATAATCCATTCCTTATATATGTATTTGTTCAATTGTTCTTCTTTAACAAAAATTGCATTTTATATTTCATCTCTATACGTTGGTTTGCTTTTTCTGCTAACATAACCGTATTTAATTTGTTTACCGAATACAGTTGGTAGAATCCTTATTCGACAGAAAAAATCAAATGCGCTTGCTAATTACTTTAATTAATAATGTGTTTAGTTGAAAAGTTGATTTATGCGCTTATTCCTAAAATTATTGGACGAAATCCACAAACAGTCATTTCCCTTCATTCCAGAACGAACAAAATACTTTTTCGACGAGCTATGACATGAGTTTGTTAACAACTCAACACCAGAGTCTTATTCAAATTTCAACATCCGCGGTAACATCGAACTTTTTTATTTATTTTTTTTTTTTTCGCTCTCTCACTGCATCGTTTTTACAGGTTTAATTCATTTGGAAACCAATGAAAAAATTACCGTGACAAGAAGCGATGATATTGACTCACATATTAACCGACCAAAGCATTTTGCGGCATGAATAGAATAAAATGATTGCTCGATATGACAGGACCGACCCGCAGTCCACACCACTTGCCTCAAGTGTCGAGCGTGGGATTTTAACGCGCTGTTAATGCATGCACAAAGCGCGGGGTGCTACGAAAGCAGCGTTACCTAATTGAGGAGTTTTTATTTAATGAATTTACGGAACCTTTTTCTTTCCAATTCTCAATTCTTTTCGATTATCAGCGTTTTGCCCGTTTCTTGTTGAGTTTTCTCCCTTTCGTACAATCATCAACTAATGCGTACCAAATCGATCAAACACTAAATGCGAGGCTGTTCATTAGATGCACTGAGAAAAATCGCTTCTTTATAAACAAGGAAACAAGTTTACTTGTGACAGTTTTCCTTGCGCGAAGTAAAGTTCTATTGCATGAAGAAGAATCACTGTCACAACAAGGAATCTTTTACTTGTAGCAGGAGACATTTTCTTTGGTTTAAAGGAATTTCCCCTTAGTCAATATTTCACTCTGCAGTTTCTTTAACACAAACAAAGTACACCTTACTGACAAGTTCAAATCGAAATTTTGTATTCTGATACGATTCGGTTCACAAACAAGAGCAAATAACCTGCGTAAAATACCAATATTGACTTTGCAATACGACGGCGAAAATTCGTTCGTTTTATTTGGCATAAAAAAAGTAACTGTTAAGTTTTTCAGGGGGAAAATTGGCGTGATTCCATGAAATATTGCAACGCTGCGCGTAAGGACCGAATTTGAAACGCGGAGTTTTCCTCTCGGATCGCGTCGCGTCGTTGCCAACTGCCTGCAAGAGAGGAATTCAAAGCGGATGATACATGCTCACTTACCGTATAAATATTTGAACGGTTAATTTCCCGGTACGTGCGGAATATTGTCAAGCAACTTCTTCAGCACCCTCCCCTCTCAGACACCTCCCATCCATGTCCACCCCCTCCACCAATTTTAAATCGTGGGGCTGTACGTAGAGAGCGAAAACAGGTGATACCGGAGAAGCTATAGCGACCGTGAGTGCGGTACTTCAGCCCCAATTTCAAGCGACAAATTACTCAAATTATCATCTTACACATAACCCTCTTTTCCCTTCTCTTTGTCAACCCCTTTTCCTTTCAACGGTTCTCTACACTGCATTTGATTCATCTGCTTACGTTGCTCAGTCAAATAAAGTTTCACAAATGATTTAGCACTTAATGGGGCTCTTGCAAACTTTTCTCTAAAAGCAAATAAATAGTACAATCTCATATTATATCCTGCGAAAATCACGAAAATCACAATAAGAAAGTCTGAAATTCAGTAATAAACTCACATAACTGCTGTAACAGCAAGCTCGTAATGGCGGCTCAACGCAGGTATCATGGGAGATTCCTGTCTATTACGTCACTTTCTCTACGGAAATACAGAGATATGTCTCTTTAGATAGAAATCTCTCATGATACCTGCGTTGAACTACCACTAAGCCCGATTCTGAGAGTGAATTTTGTGATTTTTAAATCTACTCATAGTCAGTTTTACAGATTTTTATGCAAGAATCAACTCTACAATCCCCCATAGCAAAAGTTTGCAAGAGCCCCATTATTTTCATTCTATAGTTTAACCCTTTATGGACCAAGCCCGAGTTTACTCGTTTTTCTGCGCGATTCTATTTCACATTGTTTTAGTCTTCATTCAGGATACTCGCACGGGCGCCTTCAATTCGTCTAATAGGCAATTTCAACTCCACCGAGTACGAACAGTTAACTACCTTCCCTCTAGAAACGGAGGAGTGGCGTTCTCTTGAACTAACCTGGCCCTTAAAGGGTTAATGCTTGATGCGTACAAATTTGAACATTTTACCTGAGTCTAGAGTAAATAGGTATAGTGTTATGGGGCGGGTAATAGGTGTCTGTTACGAACTTTAGCTGCAGCGCCAGAGTTGTGAAGGGCCGATTTCAATGGCGTAATCTAAAGAGGTGGGGGGGGGGGGGTGGCCCCACCTTCATTTGCCTCTAGAAATGAATATTTCAAGAGGCAAATGACGGAAATGGCCAGAAATAGCTCAAATGTAATCTTAAACTGTTCCTAGATTGTAACTCTAATATGAAAAACTCCTCTAGTGTAAATTGAACAAAGAAAATATACGTACAATAAAGTCCATTAACTTTCGTGCAATTTTATTGGTGAGATGAAATTGTTTCAAACATCACATGAGAGAACCATATCTCCATATTTTTCTGAAGGAAGACCCAGACCCACGCCCGAATCCCCCTCTTACTAAGAGGTTTTACCCCCTTCCCCCTATCACACAGTAAAATCTCAAGTTTACGCCATTGACCGATTTTTTTCGTTAAATCGCGCAGGCTAGGCAGTAGGCAGCCATATGATTGAGATCAATGGCGTTGCGTGCAATTCGGTAAAGTTGTATTGTATTCATTTAAACCCTTGTAAAAGATCGAATGCGAAGGCGTTCACCGACCACCCGATAGTTCGATCTTTTTCATGGGTTTAAATGGAAAAACTGCAACGTTGCCAGATTCCACGCTTAGCCACTGATTGAGATCTCTTATAGGGACAAATTTCTTTTTGGAACTATACAGAATGTGTCAATAAACATTGACTTGTAAGAGATTTCTTTTAAAATTACCAGAATTTTTTTATTGACTCAACGATTACTTTCTGGTGAATTATTAAAACCACTAATTGGATCAATAAGAATGGGTCTGTTGCAAACTTTTGCCACAACAATTAAGAGAGATTAATCGAATGTAAAATCGCCTGAAACGTCTATTGGTGGAAACAGAAAGTCATAAAATGCAATAATAAACTCACAAGAGGCGTTAAATGAAATCCAAGATGGCAGAGAAATATCGAGCGATTTGGTATGCATGCACCACAAACATCCAAGGATAGCCAACCTCACAATATCGATCACAACCAATCACAATGTAAACAAACACATTACCTCTACCTCCAGTGAGATTGTCAAAGTTGCGGCCATCCTTGGATGTTCGTGGTGCATATATACAAATTGCTTGATATTTCTCAGCCATCTTCGATTTCATTAAACGCCTCTTGTGAGTTTATTATTACATTTAATGACTTTCTGATGCCACCGATGGCCTTTCCAGGCGATTTTACATTAGATTAAACATTCTTAATCGCTGTAGCAAAAGTTTGCAACAGACCAATTTTGGAAATTCCAAACGGAATTTCTTTTCAATTGTGATCATTATTGAGAATGGCAGTAATTCCAAGATAGTTTTTTTTTTTTATAAAACAAAAATTTAAAAATTATTTAATTATTATATAATTTAAAAATTATTTTCTTTCTTCGTGCGGAGGTATATATCGTGAGCCCTGCTCTTACAACGATAATGCATGGTCATGAAATAGTGCTCTGAAGGCTGAAATCGCCATAAAGTGGAAAAAAAGTGGCCAAAAATCAGAAAGTAAATTCATCATCAATTTGTCACTAACAAACTTTTCAGACCAATGTTAATGACAAAGAACACCTCTTGCAGGTAAATTAAACCTAGAAACGTCACTGGAAGGTTTTTAAAATTAGCTTAAAAAGTTGGAAACGAAAATTTTGGATGATTTTTTTTTTCACTGATTTTTGGCCACTTTTTGAAAAATTTTCTCTCTGATTTTCGGCCACTTTTTGACAAATTTTCTCTTTGATTTTTGGCCATTCTTTTTTTCGACCTGAGACCATTGTGCAGCGTTGCGTGATGCAACATCGGTTAAAATCGCACATCTGTTGGAAAAAAAAAGTAAAAAATAAACACCCGAAGTGGAGAGAGATAACGTTCGAAAAATTACGATATTAGAGTGAGGACAGAGCGACTCTAAAATAAAAGGCCCGTTTATGGACGCATTTGGACGTTGGTGGCCTTGATTAAATCAAATTCGCAAAAGCTGCGTCGGCTCACAGAGGAGCGATTCAATGAAAGGAGTCGGACGTGGAATATATATTACTGAAAATAAAATTTGAATGCTTTTACCGGCATAAAACAAACTACAAATATAAAGGCAGTGATTCTTGTATAGGAAAGTCAACAATACTACACTGAAAAAATAAAACTGGTAATTTAGCATTTAACATGTAGAAAAAGTGTCCGACATGTACTAAATGCTGAGTTTACATTATGAAAATGCTGATTCGACCTTAGAAAATGTTACATCAGCATTTTCAAGTGTGGAATCAGCATTTTCCAATGTTAAATCAGCATTTTCAAATGTTGAATCAGCATTTTCATAATGTGAAATCAGCATTTAGTACATGTCGGACACTTTTTCTACATGTTAAATGCTAAATTACCATTTTTATTTCTTCAGTGTAAGGGGCTTCGTCTCCTGGCCGTTCCGCGGCTCAAACCCCGAAGGCGGTTCGCGCCTACAATGCGACGCTACGGCTCCGCCTTTCTTGTTGCAAATCAACCTGCAAAATTAAATAGTGGTATAGAATTGAGATAAAGAATGGGGCTCTCGCAAACTGTTGCTGTGAGCAAATCAATACGCCAATCCGTTGTATAAACCATCGAAAATCACGAAAATCACAGTAAAAAAGTCTAAAATTTAGTAATAAACTCACATAAGTGTTATAACGGCATGTTCGTAATGGCGGAGAGACGCAGGCACCACGGGAGATTCCTGTCTAATACGTCACTTTCTCTACGGAAACACAGAAATATGCCTCAATTTAGATAGGAATAACGACCAGAACCATTGAACCATCCCATCCATCCCATCCGTTGTTATTATGCGCTTGGAAGAACCATCCCTTAGATTTTTATCCTGTAGTTATAAAACCATCTCCCATGATATCTGCGTCTCTCCGCCAATAAGCCCGATTCTAGGAGTGAATTTCGCAATTTTTCAGTGCACACATCGTTATTTTTACAGGTTTTTATGTAAGAATCAACTCATCAATCCCATGCAGCAAAAGTTTGCAAGAGCCCCATCGGGAAAATAGGTCAGTTACGCAAGACAAAAGAGAAGTGACCGGTTCGAAGACTGCGGGATGGGGTAGATTCAAGGGTTCACCGGGCTGGCGGAGAGCGGGAATTAAAGTAAGGAGGCTCTCCTACTCGTTCCACTCGGCTCATTTACCCCCCCCCCCCCCCCCCCGCCACGTCGGCAATCAGTCACAGCATACGATCTGGCGTACACGCAGAACTTCCAGAAAATGACAAAATCTGGAGACTTGAAGATTTTTGGACAGAATTGGGAGAATTTCGAGGTTTGGAACAACCAACCCATAGATTTTTATTTTATAGTTATAAAACCAACTGAAACCCTTTTCAAACTTCCAAGTTGCGCATTAATAAATATATACGCATTTAAAGTCGCCACGCCATCCAGGTCCGGCCTCTCCCATTGACCAGTGGCGTAGCGTGCCATTAGGCAACGTTATTATGCGCCCATTTAAATTCATCAGAAAGGTCGAATGCTAAGGTGTTCACCGAACACCCAATAGTTCGATCTTTTTCATGGGTTTAAATGGATAGACCGCACTGTTGCCAAATTTCACGCAACGCCACTGTCATTGACTCGATCCCACTGTGCGGCGAGACGAGACTTGCTGCTATAGCGCTCGACGCAATCAAAATGTATCTACATTTGAATCGAGTGAACATATTATATTTGAGCATTTTTATGGTGGCTAGGCATATGATGGCGTGGGTGTTGTTGTGCGAGCGGACTGCTAGTGTGTTTTATCGCACGACGCGGCGCGGCTCGGTACCACATCAGGTGGATCACCAGGTGATAACAACAACAAGTGGACATAACGCATAGAGACAATTAAAACTGTACGATTTCTCATTCCGGACTCCGTACGTGCTGACGTTGTGCCTGTTTTCTCTTTGCGACATACTCGAATATGATGAAATATCAAGGTAGAAAATAAAAATGAAAAATGAATTACGTAACAAACGCATTCGAAAAAAAATGATTTTATCGTTAAAATTTGAATCTCTCGATAAAAACATTAAACTTGTGATCAAATTAAAATAATGAGGCAGAGCTTTTTGAGACAAATTAAGAAAGGACCACAAGTCCTCACGTTGAACGACGCGACCTGGCGTCAGGGGAAAAAAAGACTGGTAGAATGCATATAATTGATTTTGGGAGTCTGCCAGAAAGTATGGTAAATTTCAGCACGGTGAAATGTTGGTTGAAATGTTGGTCACCACTGGTTGATTGTGGTAAAATTATACCAATAGGTTAACTTGATTTACCACGAGGTACGATTTGTTAACCATACTATGGTGAAGTTTACCACACAAGCATGATGAATATTCTCTTTCATCCTCTATAGTTGTCACTTTCACTCCGAGTCCGCCTTATTGGAATAAGTGGAGACTTTGGAAGAGGAAGAGGAAGAGGATTACCTCTTCCAGTTGGAATAGACATCTATTTTCTTCTCGCATCTCCTTTTCAAATCCTTGAAGGGAAATAGCTCTGAGGTCTGTATTCGAATTCGACCCAGGCGCTAGTATTAAAGTTATAAGCTCTCGCAACTGCGTCGTTTTCAAGAAGAGGTTTCAAGATTCTTTCATTTGTCCACAGAGAAACTCCTCATATCGTTGAGATGAAAACTACATTCCAATTATAGCAAAGTCTATACGAATTCTACTGGTTTCCATGTTTTTTCATACTTTCATATTTAGGGGTGTAATTTCACAATATCATATTACATGCATTTTTGAAGTTACTTTTGTTCGGTCACACTGATTGTGAGAAAAAAATCTCTAACAAAAACGATAGTGCGAATGATAGTCCTCGAAAATAAACATTGGTGTTTCTGAACAGAAATTCTGGTCGAAAATTAAGAATTTTTCAAAGCCGAAAATTTCCCTTAAAAATTGAAATTCCCACGATTTACTTTAAGAATCTCAAGAAACTCCTCACTTCACGAAGGGAGAAAGAAAAGAAGGAAAAGATAGAAACAGAGAGAACAAAGAGATAAAACGAGAGATAAAGAGAGAAAAAGAGAGGAAAAGAGAAAAAAAGAGAAAAAAGAGAGGAAAAAAGAGAAAAAGGAGAATAAAAAATGGCAAAAAGATATACTCATTTATGACAACTTTGCTGAAAAAAAAAGAGTTTAAAACTGAATTTCAACGCCTCCTTAAAAAAAAAAAAAAAAAAAAAAAGGGGGAGAGTCCTTAAACCCCCCTTCTTTCTGATGGATGCCATCAGACCCCCAGGTATCCTACCCTTTCCTTGGGGGGCCTAAAATTCAAAATTTCTTAGGACCTCAAGAGTTTTAAATCCACCCTTGGTTACCTGATAAACCCCACCAATACCATAGAGACAGCTAGAAAATAAAAATATAATTTGACCTCAAATTTGGCAATTTCTGGAAGGAGACGAGACTCAAAAAACCAATTTTGCGGCCTAACTTGTTCAGTTCATAGAAGAGCCATGCTCAGAGATACCTCAGCCAACCTATTTGATGCGTCGGGGGAGCGGCAGGGGGGGAGGGGGAAGGGGGAGTGAGGGGGGACGCACGAAACAACGCGGGTGAGCTTTTATTGCTCCTCGCCTCGATCGACGTGACGGCGATGACGGCCGCGTTTAAAATGCTCTCGTATTATAAAGTCAGACTCTTTGCGTTACATTGTTGCCAGTTCGAACGATTTTCCTTTCTTCATCAGTTGTACCAATATCTATTTTAATAAAAAGCTCGAAGTGAACTTTTATACACCTTGATAATATTTGAATGAAAATTCTGAGAGAATCAGGCACGGAGCCCTCCCCATCCGGCCTTTCTCCAATCAAATTTAAATAAAATACTTAGACTGAAAACAAAGTCAGATTAGTCAATATTTTATTAATAGTATAAAACTTATTGATGAATAAGCCAAAAAGCCAGTGAGTCTGTTGCAAATTTTTACTACAGCGTTATGAAGGGTCGGTTATTCTTATAGGTGAAATTCGTTTAAAGGTTTTGACAAAGAAGAGGAGTTTGAGGTGAAAATAGATTACATTTTAAATCAACGAGATACCTCTTTACAACGTTACAACGTTGCTAAATCGCACGATACGCCACTGCCGAATTACTCACTTTCGTAACTCGATCTCATAAATCGACAGAAACAAGCTCCTCCGGGTGGATAACTTTAACAGTAAAATAATGTTGCATCTAGCGCCTTCAATTACAACGGCACGGAAAAGTGAATGCATTGAAGTAAGAATATTCAACTATCCAATTTAGAGCGTCGAGTTGCCGCTTTGATTGGTCCATTCAAACCAATAAATATAAAGATCGAAATATCGGGTGTTCGGTGAACACCTTCGCATTCGACCTTTTACATGGGTTTAAACGGACACAATTCAACGTTGCCAAACCGAACGCAACGCCACTGGTTAAAAGTAACCTGGTTACTATCGATTAAAGTTGCTTATGTACACTCACAAAAAAGTAAACTTACCCTGAACAAGTAAAGAGCAAACCAAACATAACACGGCTGAAACAGAAAAATAAAAACTATCGTCAATATAAATGGAATGCATCATAAAAATAAGTTAAAGATAATACTATGGTAATGGAGAAGACAACGCTGCAGAAGTCAATTTTGCTAGTAAAATACTTGGGTACATGAACTCCAGACAACTTGTTGGTCTCTCCTCATTTTGCAGTTTACTTTTTAATCCAAAATTCCGAACATCAAAGAAGTTCACTTCGAGAGGGAGAAAGTTTTAAGTTCCCTCCTTTATACACTGCGTCGGGAAGTCAAGTGGCAATTAAGCGAAAAAATGTCATTGAATGCATAGTGGATGAACTTTTGAACTTTGAAGAATCCAACCTTGTAAACTTGCCGAACGCTGAACTTAGTTGACTAAAGATCCGTGATCTAAATCAAAGTGCCATCTATAGTCTCACTTTTATGCAACTTCATTTAGCGCAGTCTTCTGCTGGGTACTTTACCGTCGACTTTGTTTCGACTTGCGTGACAGCATCGCCATTGATCTGAAATGAACCAGCTACCTTTAAAAAATAAATAAATAAACCGTAGGGAATTCCCTACGCATACTTTCTCACATCAAAATTTAATTTGGGGAAACCCCCAGACCGGCCCCTTCAATATTGTGGGGGAGACCCCCATACCCCCTATTATATCCTGGGGGAGACCCCCATACCCCCTATTATATCCTGGGGGAGACCCCCATACCCCCTATTATATCCTGGGGGAGACCCCCATACCCCCTATTATATCCTGGGGGAGACCCCCATACCCCCTATTATATCCTGGGGGAGACCCCCATACCCCCTATTATATCCTGGGGGAGACCCCCAGACCCCCCTTTGATATATTTATCCAAATCCAAAGATCCATTTTTGAAATATTTAAATGTTTCCCTATTTTACCCATTTTCCCATTGATTTTAATGGAAACCTTTTTCATCCATAACTAACCTAAAAATTATAATTTCAAAAAAACAAAAAAAAACAAACAAAAAAACAAAAAAAAAACTCCTCCGAGGAATGTTAAAAGTAACAGCTCTGCAAAATTTGGACGCACATGTATCAATAGTTAAAAAGCCATGCTGGGTTTCACCTTTTATATGGCTACACACAGACAGACGGACAGACGCAGACGCCACAGAAAGTTTGTGAATTGACACCTACAAGCCACATATGGTTAAATAATATTGAGACTTCATGGGTGAATATATTCTTTAGGATAGTATTAGGCATGATGAGAGCCAATTATTTTGTAATTATCATGTTTTACTTAGTCGTAGAGGGCCAAGTATCGAAACAAAATACCTTGAAAATCTCTACGCCCGCGCCATTGCAATACTTTCTCTATTTCAAACTTTGTTCGTTGTGAGAAAGTAAAAAAAAAGGAGTGGGCACTGTGCTTGCTGGGGTGAGAAATACGCCACTGCAGCCCCAATCACAAATGAAAGCAGTTTCGCGAAAAAATCGAGTTGCTCGCATGCCACTTTCCAAGCTTGATTGAATCAAAATTAATTAATATTTGACCTCTAAAATGAAGTTGGTGATCAGAAACATCGCCTTGAATAAATAACACATAATGATAGTCAAAATAGAAAGATTTAAAAATCTTTATCAGGTCGAGCAACTAACTTTTACACTCGGTATGTTCGACTGACGACACTGAGCGGCGAGGGAGCTGTAACAATCGAACAGAGATGACGTTTTGATGCGAAGAATTGATGACATTTTATAATTCACCTATGATTCCGCCGGTTGAGAAAACACTTCAGTTCAGTGTATGACTGTAATGCACCAAAATGCTCGCATCGGTAATCTTTTCTCAACCGGTGGAGTCGTCGCGTCTCGTCGGCGACTTTAAACAACTTGCGGTTATTTTAAATAATTAAATCGAGTTTCCACCAAATGGGGCTCTTGCAAACCTTTGCTACAGGTGATTGAAGAGTTGATTCATGCACAAAAACCTGTAAAAATGGCGATGAATACAAAAAAATCACAAAATTCACTCTCAGAATCGGGCTTTACGGCGGAGAGACGCAGGTCGCAGGTATCATGAGAGATTTCTATCTAAATTGAGACATATCTCTGTTTCCGTAGAGAAAGTGACGTAATAGACAGGAATCTTCCAGGATATCTGCGTTCAACCGCCATTACGATCTTGATATTAAAGCGCAGTTATGTGAGTTTATTCCTGAATTTCAGACTTTCTTTGCATGATTTTCGTGATTTCCGCTGGTCTTTACATTAGATTGGACTATTTTTCTGCTTACAGCAAAAGTTTGCAAGAGCCCCATTGAGAAAAGATTACAGATCAGAGTATTTCCGTGCATTTCCGTCATACATTGAACTGAACTGTGCGTAATCTTTTCTCAACCGGTGGAGTCGTCGATGACTTTAAACAACTTGCAGATTTTTTAATTAATTAATTAAACGGATTTTCCACCAATTGAGAAAAGGTTACAGATCAGAGTATTTCCGTGCATTCCCGTCATACATTGAACTGAACTGTGTTATCTTTTCTTAGCCGGTGGAATCATGCATCGATGGATTGAAAAATGCGATTAATTATACGCAAAATGGCAGCTCCGGTCCATTCTATCATAATTGGTTGAGTCCCCCTCCGGTTGATGGTGGGACTACGGAAATAAAAATGATGTCTTGTTTAGTGGACGCTTGGGATCATCAACACGCGACGCGGTGCGGTGAGAGCACAGGACTCACCGCCAATGCCTGTAAAATTTACAGGTTAGAAACCCCTAGACTCTAGGGTGGTACACGCAATTTCGTCTGTTTTGGTTCAACTGTTTCGGCTCAAAAAGATAAATATACTGAGGGAGGATACAAGCCGAAGGACAAAAACTGGACGAACTGTCCTCATATGATTTCATTTAATCGATTTGTTGTTTCTTCCGTTTGAATGTATGCACAAAAGTATCGATTTCTGAGGACCGATTTATTATTTTAGGTGCACATGGAGGAGAACGTCATCAATACATCGCATTTCACAAGCTGTCACTGATTTCATGAACGAGCCAATTTTTTTTTTTTTTTTTTTAATTTCGAGTCAATTTAGCAAAACTGTTTCGTAAAATTAGCAAATACCGCCATTTTGCTAATCTAGCATTTTTTTTCGGTGACTGTAAAAAAAAAAAAAAAAAAAATCGACTTGTACATGTACGTGAAACACTAAATATACTAATGAAGGCGGAGGTGAGTGTTGCTAGTAAAATTAGACTGTCGCGAAAAGTGCGCTGCATAAAATCCCATCGGAGCGAAAGAAATTAATTGACTAACCCGGTTGCCCTTCCCCCTCAAAATAGCCCTTGAAACGTTTTTTATGAAGTATTTAAAAACATGGCTCTTGAGATCAGCTTCAAGCACCTCCAACCTAGAGGGTGCTAACAACGTATATACATATATTGTATATTCTGCTGTGCACTTTAACCGGACTTTTCAAGCGTGGCTCCATGAGAATGATTTAAACCTTTTTTTTTTGCATCATTTGTCCTGCAGGTTTTAGTAAGTGAACATAGCGGACGTCAATTGAAGTGATCCGAGGGGGGGGGTGAACCCAGAGAGAGAGAGAGAGAGAGAGAGAGAGAGAGAGAGAGAGAGAGAGAGAGAGAGAGAGAGAGAGAGAGAGAGAGAGAGAGAGAGAGAGAGAGAGAGAGAGAGAGAGAGAGAGAGAGAGAGAGAGATAGGGTGGTGGTGACCACTTTAGCCAAAGTAGAAGGATGAGGGGGAGAGGGTGATAATAATGCAGCACGAATTATGGTCAAACGTAAGAATGGATCAGGGTGGCCACTTTGCGGAACTTAGATAGAATTTTTTTAATTCCACCAAAGATCAATCTCCCATTATTATTGCCACTATTGCACTCGCGCAAATAAAAGCGTTTATTGAGTTTAGGAGTGCATTTTGGAGGTTTGTAGTGCTGTCATCGTGATTTTTGGAGGATTTTACACCAAAATTGACTATTAAATCGCTCATAGCAAAAGTGTGCAACAGCCCCATTGTAATCGTTGTTGTAATCGGAGCGATTACGGTGAATCAAATGGGCTTGCTGCTGTGCAACTAGATCGCGCAGGTAACTACTTCCTCACCTCTTCCTCAGGCGAAGATGTGATTATACGGTTGGTTTTACCTGCGAAATAAATTGGGTTTCACACTATAGCAAGCCCAACGTAATTCAACGTAAACTATCCGATTGCGATTACGATTCGATCCTCCGTAATCACCTTCCTGTACGATCATAGGTGCGGTGTTTTCTTTTCAACCAGGCATTTCGATAGAAACCCTTTAATCTCTATGATGTGGACTCGGTAGCAGTGAGGAGTTATCGATGAATTTCTGAAGAGATGGTACGTTTTTCTATAGGAATGATAAGTTGAAAGATGAACTACCAACAAGAATAACACGCACTCGATAGCGACTCGATACGATTACATGACAATTGTCAATAAATCAGCCCCCCTCCCAAGTCAGCAGTTTGACTATAGAACTCACAAGGAAATACTGTGATCTGTAATATCTTTGTCTATACCTGTGGAAACATCGCCGTTAACTTTGAAATGTTATGGTTTGACTTCATGATCAATGATTCTATCAGTTGAGAGAGACATTACAGATCTGAGTATTTTCGTAGGATGAAGTCATATTCATAATGCTAGGCTGCGAACTATGATGGGCTATGTAATATTTTTTTCAACTGAAGGAATCATGCATCATTGAATTAAAAGTTTCTACTGTAGGTCCACAAAATGGCAACCTTGGTTATAAATTCAGGTGAAATTGGGATCATTATATACCGTAATATATATATATTTATCAATTTCGCAAATCCTGCCTCTCGATACAGTTATTTTGAAGGTAAAAGTTTGAAAAGATCTTGACTTCCAATTACTGGCGGATAACGTTCGGGCTATTGTAACCTCCGCTCCGACCGGACGAATGTACAGCATTGCCAAATAGGACACAAATCTTAAATCAACGATCAAGGCATTTGCAAACCAAAATTAAAAGTTCTGGATAAATGCGGTCACTAGCTAAACACTTTTTATGCAAATTTATGCTTGTATAACTCCAAAACCGGGACACTTGGGAAAAAATTTAAGGCACATTTTTGCTCTCAGTTCATCAAGCACTTTAATTTTCTTTGTAAAAAAAACCACAAAATTTTAGACCCTTGTACTATCGACGAATTAAAGATTGTCGCGAGATTTCTACGCGCAAGTTTCAATTGGAAGCTTGAAAAAAATAAAAAATTGACGCCACCCAAATACCCCCCAAAAGACAGTCGGGGGCTTTTCAAAATATCAAAAATGAAAAATTTTGGGTCAATTCCCTATACCTGACAATGTCGTTTCAAATCACTTTCTCAGTTTTCGAGAAAAATGTCTTATCCGGGTGGTCCTGTACACCGTCAGGGTCGGACTGGCTCTCTAAATGTTGGGCCGCTCGGTCAATTTGGGGGCCCCTCCCTCCATATTGGGGCCCCCCTCAGACCATTTTTTAAAAATTAACTTAAAACGAAGCAGTTTTTACGCTATTTTTCAACTGATAATTAAAGTTCTCTGTTTCTTATTTTTTAGTTATTACGTAGACTTATTAAAGGATCCAGATCGCAGTGGGCTTCTCTTGGTCCTTTTTAAACCCACCCAAATATCAGCTAGAGCATATGCTCGGCTGCGGCTTCTAGTCCAGGATAAAGTAACTTATTATCTTCGGTGGTGGAGTTAGATATTCATTTGGGGGGGGGGTAAAGTAACGCCATCTCTTTTCACGTGTCTCACTTACCGGGGGTCTGGGGGGTATGGAATACCCCCCAGGTGTTGATGGGGGGTCCGGGGGCCCTCCCCCGGAAAATTTTGAAAATTTTACGTCCTAAAAACCCAATTTTAATGAGTTTTTTAGGGTTTCATTTGTGAGAGAACCGAGTAATTATTTATGAGATAGAGATAACATTTTAGCAAGTTTTGATTTTGAAAAGAAGGAAAAGAGGAAAACTTTTTTTTAAAAATAAAATTATAAGACATAATGGTAGACTCCTGAGACTCGCCTCTCGCTTCCAATTACACGAATTGTCATTTTTTCGTTTTTCTTGCCAGTATTTATTATTTTCTTCCCAGTTTATTCTTTCAATACTTTTTGGGGGACTAAGGGGCCCCATTTTGACCGTTCGGGGGCCCCGTTTTTAAACCGTTTGGGGGCCCCATTTTGACCCGACCGGGGGCCCCGTTTTTCACCCGATTGGGGCCCCGTTTTAATGCATTCGAAGGCTCCTTTTTTAAACGTTCGGGGGCCCCAGATTTTCCAAATGTCGTCTTGGACTAGAGTGGACTTGGCCAGTCTCGATGCATTTTCAATCCTTATATTAAGCAATCTTAATTAGCTTACAATGGTTTTCCTTTAGAGTAATCTATTTACTGTCTTCTTTGATACATTATTCTTTTTTTCATTCCTAAATTTTTCCATTTTATCCATTCGGGGGCCCCATCGAAGGCCCCTGCGGGGCCCCCTTGGGCCTCAAAAAGCGAAACTTTAGGCCGCGATCGCGGCCTAGCGGCCCTGGCCAGTCCGACCCTGTGTACACCCTGTACAGAGCACAATATTTCCATAAAGGGACTTCAAGCTACCATTGCCGCAGTTATGCGTGTATGAGAATGGGACTGATCTGCAACGGCTCTCCCATCCCACCCGCACAGGCCCCTCGCATGCAACGTGGAGAATGGCCGAACCGGAACCTTGTAGGCGAAACTTAGCTCATGAAAATCTCGCGACACAGCGTACACACCGAGTTGCCAGATTGCATGAAAAAAATTCGCATCTACTTTACTCTGAGCACGGAAAAAAATAACTAGTCAAATTTACCATCTGCATACCTGATTTTAGAGCCAGCTATTAAGTATAGTAAATTTTAGTAAATTATGGTAAAATGCACCAACAAACTAACTTAATTTACCATAGTGTACTTACGTTGCATTTACCATCTACTTGATTGATGACTCCGAGATGGTAGATTTTACCGGTCTTTTTTTCTGTGAGTTAAACGAGAAAATTGAATATATTTCGTCAACAAGTTGCAACTATGGTACGCACGCACTCACACACCCGTAAACTGTGGATTGCAGTTCGCTCCTGGAAAGAGGGTCTTTGTTTTTGTTTCACACTCTTCCGTATCATAACACTTATATCTCAGGTTGTGCACGACTCATTGTAACAAAATCCGACCTTTTATCTACTTTTTATTCTCACATCTAATGAAAGTTTTCCAATCTGATGATTATGTTACGCAAAGCGCAAAAAGTGCGATAAGACTTTAAATTAAGGGAGCTAATGAAACTAAGATGAAGAGCGACAGAGACAGAGAGAGAGAGAGAGAGAGAGAGAGAGAGAGAGAGAGAGAGAGAGAGAGAGAGAGAGAGAGAGAGAGAGAGAGAGAGAGAGAGAGAGAGAGAGAGAGAGAGAGTGAGTGGGAGAGTGAGAGAGAGAGAGAGAGAGAGAGAGTGAGAGAGGGGGGGAGAGAGAGAGTCAGTGGGTGAGAGTGAGAGAGGAAAAGAGGGAGAATTAATACTTTTAGGAGGAAGGGGTCAAAGTAAAGAAGGGGCTAGATCGCGGTTAACTCCTACACTTTATACTGTATCATTAGTGAGTGGTGATACATAATGTATAAAAAGCCCTATATCAGACATTTTAATGTATATTTTGACTTATCTCAAATTGTATCACCCCAGTGTAACATTATAAGAAAACATAAAAACGGGCTCAAACATTTCCCACAAGACTATACCAGCAGTCATTATAATGCACTTAATAATGGAAATCATGGTGAGGGGGATAATCGGCCCCCGTATCAAATTCAACCCTAATTTCATTATTTTTACTATAAGATTTTGGCATTTGCTTTTTGAAAAATTCAATCAAAGTAATTGAAAATTATTATTTTTTTTTTTAAATGTTGAATTGTTATTTTTTTCTTTTCCCGCCATTTCTTATGGTGATAAAGCAAGTATAAAAAATTAGTACAAAATAGAAAAATGAGAGTTCTTAATGAAAAACGGTTCAATTGTTTTTCTGCTATTTTTTCCATGTATATTTGCCCTTCCAGTTAACCCTTAACTGCGCCGGCCGTGCCGCCCCTGAGGCACATAATATATTTCCTCCATTTTGAACTCTTAAAGTTAAAATATAATTTTTTTCCAAGTCGTCATCCTTCTGGTACAAATCGAGGAAAAGTTTCGATTTTTCACCGTAGTCTAAAAAACAAGGCCCCATACGTTGGGCGCCATCTGAGCATTAGAAAACACATTTAACCGTTTGACCTTGATTTTCTCCCTATACTGGTCCATGTTAAATTTAGTACTTTGCAGATCTCTTGGGCACAAGAATTAATGCTAGGAATTTTTTCACTATTTTACCCTTTCATTTTGGGTCAAAATCAATTGAAAAATGATGTTTTCGAACGGAAAAAAACATCGCGCAGTAAAGGATTAGTTGAAAAACCATTTTTGGTTGGGGGAAAAAAAAAATTAAAAAAATCATGCAGTGAAGGTATAAAGAAGGAGGGAGATCGCCATTAATATGAATAAATTTAGGTTTTGTATTTCCCATAAAAATCATAGAATATATAAAGCTTTTAACCTTGGATCTGGCAACTCTAAAGATACGCATGGAAGGATAGAAACATCAGGAAACGCTTTCAAAATCGTAATGATGAACAAACGAACGGTGGTGGAGCACCTTTCGAATTTTTGCGCCCCTATTCACCCTTCGCCCCCCCCCCTCCAGGAAGTGGCAATTGGAGGTGCTGGTTTTACCGTTGACGAGATGATCCAATTTGAGGGATAAATAGTTGAAACAAACCTTCTTCGTGCACCCGTCATGAATTGTTAAATCTGATCACGCGCCACAAAGGCAATAAGAATTGGAAGGAAATCGAAGCCTTTTTCCCGTCGAGCTAGACAAGATAGTGCGGTATTGAAGTTATGATAAAGTCGATCGATAGATGTCCATTTTTCTCAAACGTTTTCCATGGGTTCACCTTCCTACGCTGCTTATAACGAACTGTTGGGAGAAACAAAAACTTCGACTCTGGAAGAGAGACCTAGCTTTTGGAATCTTAATTCACTCTAAAATAGCATAAAGTCGATGCTGTACTATTAACCCATTCACTGAGAGAAATCACTTCTTTGAAAACAAGGAAACACATTTACTTGTGACAGTTTTCCTTGAGCGAAGTAAAGTTTAGATTGCATGAAGGAGAATTACCGTCACAACAAGGGATATTTTACTTGTCGCAGCAGACATTTTCCTTGGGTTGAAGGAATTTCCCCTTAGTCAATATTTCACCGTGCAATTTCTTTAACACAAACAAAGCACACCTTGGATTAAAAAAAGAATTCGCTCAGTGTAACAATAATGTGGTTTGTCCTATTTTGTTCAGCTAGAAAAATCATCAAACCTTCTTCCGCTGCATGTTGTTGAAAAAAAAAATCGATTAACAAGCAATCAGGTTGACGGTCGAAGACCTGTGATGAAAGTTGAAAGTGGGGTGGATTTTAATGAGCCAGGTGCTTGCATGAAAGAGCGATCTACTCGATATGAAACCTCGTCGTCGTCGAAAGATAAAATTTTAATCTTCTAACGAGCAAAGTTTCGGAATGTTATAATTCGTACTGGAGATGATTGGTCTAAAATTGGAAACGATTGATTCACTTCACTTCACTTCACTTCCCGTCTCATCGTCTCTCATCAACCCCCCCCCCCCCCCCCCCCGCGCGCTCTCAGTCTCTGTGCTACCATGCCAAGCATACGTTTCTCTCGATGTTAATTTATCAACATTTTTCCATCATATTTTTTTTTTACTTTTTTATTATTATTATTAATACTCTGCGCATCTGTTTTTGATGAGTTTGCAAGTACGCCGATGATATGTAATTATCTTGGTCCTTATGGGGAAATCGGAGGCATCCGGAACGCGCGCACAAACTGTAGGGAAATTATTTTTTGCACGTCTACTTTTAAATTTATTGCGAACTGATTTTTTTCTGCAATATTTGATACAGGCCTTTTATACTACCTCCTAAAACAAAAAAGACTGCGCATACATCGACCTATTTTGTTTTGTTTTGTTTTGTTTTTTTTTTCTGGTCAGATTTGTAGAGCGTATATGCTTTTTCCCCCCTTGTTTTTTGTTTTTTATTTTTTTATGGGCTCTTATAGAGATGTACTCGTTTCAAATTTTCGGAATTTTTCGCACACAATCTGCCCAATAAGTTAGCTGTCACACCAAAAATATTGCGTCTGCGAAAAATAGCTAGCCAATTCAAACTGGGTATTAATAACTATGTTACATTCCGAAAAGTCATACAATGACCACGCAGGCAAATAGAAACCCAGTGAAAGGCTTGTAACAATTATCAAATTTTCCAGCTGAAAGGTCGCGGCTCATCGAAACAACAGCCAACGGACAGTCGTTTTCTATTTAGTAATGAAAACAGGTTATTAGGTTCTCTTCATATAGTTTAAATTGGTGTTTTTTTTTTGTTTTTGTTTTGTTTTGTTTTTTTTTCATACAGAGTAATGGTTCCAGATTAATTATTTTAGGATTTTATATGCTTCAAAATAGTGAAATTTTGACTGCAAATTTAAAATACATCCAGGAACTTGTCTTTCTCTCTCTTTGCCTATTTGAATGCATGTGCAAGAAAAGGATTGCTAGAGGGGCTGTCACAAGACTTCGACCCTTTTTTCTGTCCTTTTTTAACATACCTGTCCAAAAAGGCAAAGAGAGAGAGAAAGGAAAATTCCTGGCTGCGACTATGGCCAGAGTCCCTATCTATTATGAGATCGCACTTATGAAGGAAGATTAACTATATGTTTCATCCTGCCATGTTCTTAGTCTCCAAAAATGAAGAAGAATAAGACACGGATCATGGAGTGGTGAAGAGGCAAAATTCAAATGACGTACGCTGTTGCCCCAATTTAGATAGGTTAAACTCCGAAATGCCTTTCTTAAGCTCCAAACCAAACCTCCCCTCCCCACTTTTTCCAAGCCATAAGAGCCCCCCTGATTTTTTTTTTTGCGTGAAAGCAGGTGTAACATCAGCGACTTTAATTAATGTGGCCTCATATGGTCGCTACACTGAAATAATTATTTTTTTTTAATCCAAGGTGTATTTCGTTTGAGTTAAAGAAACTGCACAGAGAAATATTGACACTAAGGGGCTTCAACCCAAGGAAAATGTCTGCTGCTACAAGTAAAAGATTCCTTGTTTTGACAGTGATTCTCCTTCATGCAATCAGAACTTTACTTCGCAAAAGGGAAACTGTCACAAGTAAACGAGTTTCCTCGTTTTTAAAGAAGTGATTTCTCTCAGTGTGGCTACGCTTGCGGCCCAAGTGATAGCATCGTTGCACGTTCAAACATTGGTTTCATTGGCTTTCGGTGTGATGTTATACGTATATATGTGGGGTATTCATACCTGCACCAAGAGAGGTAGTGATGGCAAAATGCTCAAATATGACAAACGAAAGCTTAGATTTGATCTGAATCAATAGCTGAAAATGGTTTTCATTCTGTCGTGAGGGTCATGTAAAACCAATTAATTCTCAATTAATGTGGTAACAATGTAACGAGTAACGCCGCCCGCGCCGGGTGGTGAGGTGGCTATGGCATGGCGCGGCGCGGCGCGGCGTGGAGGCCGTCGACCCATCTTTGGTTTACCTCCACATTCAAACTCTCACAGCGGTAGACTAATCGCAAAAGTCATCCTGTTGCCAAACTTCCTTGTCCAGGATATATGCTTCGTTAGGATTCATATTTTTTTTTATTTTTTCCCCCATTTACCGAATGTTACGTAAAATATTACGAGGTTTCATGAAACCTTCAATATTAAAAAAAGTCGTGTGTTGAATTAGGTTTTTAGCATAATGGGACTCTTGCAAACTTTTGCTATAAGGGGATTGAAGAGTTGATTCTCATGCATGAAAACCTGTAAAAATGACATTGAGTACACTTAAAAATCACAAAATTTTACTCTCATTATTGCGGGCTTAATGGCGGAGAGACGTAGGCATCGTGGGAGATTCCTATCTAAATTGAGACATATTTATCTCTATGTTTCCGAAAAGAAAGTGACATTATAGACAAGAATCTCTCGTGATACCTGCGCGTTGAACCGCCATAGAGGGTTTTAGTAATGGCGGCAGCCGGAGATGAGCGTTCCAAACAAAGACAGTTTGTCTCTCTCGCTCTCACGTGACCCCCATGTACTGCCATCTCATTCTAATTTCAGAAATCGTACATAGAAACATCTTTCGTAAAATTCTTTGGCTGAAATGAATTCCTCGGGGCATTTTAACGCGATTTTGATCATTATGTTATAAAACAAGGGTATACAAGGGGTCACGGGAGAGTGAGTGAGATAGTTTGGAACGCTACGCGAGTTTAATCCGAACCAATTGCGACCGATGAGTGCATTGTTGTGGTTGTTGGCTAACCGTTGACTTCGCATACTAAAATCGTCTATTACGAACTTGCCGTTATAGCAGTTATGTGCGTTTATTACTGAATTTTAGACTCGCTTAGTGTGATTTTTGTGATTCTCGCTGGTCTTTACATCAGATTGGACTATTTGTTTGCTTATAGAAAATATTTGCAAGAGCCCCATTTGAAGAGAAAATGCAGGAGACGAAATATGAAACTTGGCTGCAATGTTTGCCTAGAGTTCTCTAGACAAGCCAGCAGCAGCGCAGCGTCGCGTCGGTCATGTGATGCCGGTTTTAACGGCCACTTGCATCCGCGAGTTGCGCTTATTTATTGTAATTCCGACTTCCGTTTCCGTAAACAATTTGCACTCAGTCTGGTCTCTTTACTCCGCCCGGAAATGCATGCGGTATTGTCTTACGGTGTATGTTTGTGAGCAAAAGAGCTTTAAGAGTCCCTCAATTTTGGCAATATCTCAAAATGTTAGTGGTCGATTTTCGGTGAGCTGTTTATATCAGAGGTTTTCCTTTTTCTTGTTCCTCTCTCTCATTGTCCTTTTACCTTTCATATCCCCTTAATACCTCCTTCCCTATTCTTCTCTCTTCCTCCAGTCCTCCTCAATCAAAGGAGTAGAAGCTCCTTTAATCCCACTAAGAACTCGTGAACGTCAAGGAAATTGACTTTTACGAGTATGATAAGAAAAGGAAGTTGAAAAGCCGGCTCCGACAAACAGAGTAAACACCCATCAGGAGTATAACGTTTTGCTCTACGATGGAAAAAGGAACAAAACAAAAATAAGAACTATATCTAAACCCATCTAGTCGCGCATGTAATGGTAAAAGACGGGGCTTCGACCTCTTTTTTCAAACACACCATGAACACAACTTGGTCGGAATTTTTATTATTTTAATGAAATTGAAATCAATTTACTGTCTTTCTTAATAAGTGATTTCGCAGTTAAAGGACTTTTCCTTAAAACTGATATTGCCATAGAAACTGCACCATTAAAACGTGTAAATCAACCGAACGAGTAAAAATTTCTAGCAACAGGGTGCCTTTTCGCAAGTTCAGCAAAAGTAATCCATAAATACACATTGAAATCACATTGCTTTCGAGGAGTCAAAAGGTCAATCTACAATGAAGGAATGGCTGAATGGGCATTCTGCCTCTTTTGACTCTTAAAATCTATGAATATATTATCAACGATGCGTTACATTCACGGTCCGTTATTTTCATTAAATCATTAAATATTCATTCATTTGGTACGCTTATAAAGACGTTTTTCAGATGCAATTTCTAATGTGCTCCGCGGTGATTTCTACGGTGAACATTCTGTTACTCTAGAGTGGACCGATTTAGTGCGATGTCACGTATATTCGGATCAAAAATAATCGGATCCAAATAAATTAATGTCCTGTTTTACTTGATATCTTACAATTTCCCGTAGGAAATCGAATACAAATTTTCTAATGCTAATTTGTCCTGGTAAACAACCAATTCTCTCAAATTTTCTGACACCTTTGGATAGAACGTGCCTTAGTACTATTACGCTTCAACTAAATTTTTGGAACATCACGCATTGATTTAAAACAGGGACTTGGACCGCTGAAAAAATGTCGGTTCGGTTCGGTTTCCACTTCAAACCTCCATAAAAGACCGAAAAAACCGGTTCACGGTTCGAAACTGGTTCAAGCCAAACCGGTTCGAACCGGAGTTGTAAAACGAAGTAGTGAGCTGGCTCCGTTCAATTAATGCACTTTTTTTTTTTTAACCTTTTCTGAAAGAATACGAAAATATCATAGCCTGTGAGTGAAACGGCCTAGTTGGAAAAGCTATCAAAACCCTTGAGAGCGATCGACTTCATTTTCCTATACAACTGAATCGATAGATGGGTCATAAGCGGGGTTCTGGCGACATCGCCTTTTTGCCCATGTGATGAGTCATGTATTGCTATGAGTGAAACGGCTCTATTGCAAAAGATATGAAAACCCTTGAGAGCGATCGATTTCATTTTCCAAGCTGAATCGATAGAGGGGTCATAAGCGGGGTTTTGGCGACATCGCCTTTTTGCCCATGCAATAAGCCATGAGTTACTATGACTCATAGTTTGCTTTTCAATAAAATTTAGTTTTGATGAACCGGCTTTCGAACCGGTTCGAACCGGAATTTTAAAAGGAGTTCTAGGTTCGGTTCACGGTTGGACAACTTCAGAAAAAACGGTTCGCGGTTCGAAGCGGTTTTCGGTTTGGTTCGGTTCAAGTCCCCCTGATTTAAAATCACAGTTATAACGAAAAGAGTCCTCGGTTTCGTCCTTGTCTCACTCACAATTTCTTATGGGTACATACTTTTAGGATCCGGACCAGCGTTGCCAGATCGAGGGTAAAAAGCCGTATCGCCCCCATTTAAATCAATGTAAAGCGTACGGCTTTTTCACCCCAATCTGGCAACACTGATCCGGACTCACCGACACCACCACACCACGTGGCATACCTCGAGCAATTAAGCTGATACGAATATATGCTAGGATGATTGAGAATGAGTGCCATGGCGGTGATATCCCCTTAAGAGACCGTGAGTATAGTACTCATCATAAATCCTTCTTTTTTTTTTATTTATTTTTTTCCCCAAAGTGTTTTAATATAATTAAATGTAAAATGAGGATGCATAAAAGTGGGAATTTTCATTCAGCTGAAAAATTGACTGAGCTCTGATTGACAAGTCAATAGAAAAATCAAGTGCTGTCGTCATCGCTGAATCGGTCTATTACCTTTAGTCGCTAAATAACTCAAATTACGAAGGAAGTGACTTGACCAAATAGGAGCCAACAGCTGTTCATTACTAATTTTATCATGTTTTTTATTTATTTATTCATCTATCTATCTATTTATTTATTTTTCGTTTTCCCCCTGCATCTGTCCGTCGCACCATATCGATTGATCAATTTATTGATAGATGAGATGAACAAATAGATTGGAAAATGGATTGACAGATACATATATACTTAAGGTAAAAAAACACGCTTTTTTTGTTGAAGGACTGTGATAAGAACGGGAAGGGGAGGAGATAACTTGCAACGGACAGCATTATACATATAAAGGGATGATAAAATTGACAGGATATAACAGCCGACGAAATTAAATTAAAGACATTCACCAATAAAAAAAAAAAAAAAAATCAGTTCATTGTCCTACAATATGAGACAGACTTGTCTGTACCTCACGTGATACATTGAAAAGTAAGACCATATACATATATATTAAAAAAAAACAGGAAACGCACTTAAGCAGCGCTGAAAAAACTTTTGGTAGTAAAATGACCCTGCAAAAGACTTTCGCTGAGCCAACCAAATTTTTGGTTCACCCAGCAAAATCTTTTAAGTTTGTTTACAAAACCTTTGATTAGCTCTACTAAAGTCTTTTGCTGGGCCCTTTTTCAACCAAAAGTTTTGTCAGCACTACCAAAGCGTTTAATCTGTCTTTTCTTTGTAGTTTCTAATATCCGAACCTTTTTTCTTATTGTTAAATTATGAAAAGTAGGCAGCTATGTAAAGTGAAAAAGAAAAAGACCGATTTCAGAATTTTCTCTTGAGGGGGAAAAAAATCTCACTCTATTCATAGAGCTAGAGAGAGGGAAATATATACAAGAACTAATATAATTTTGTAAAGTACTTGAAATAGTGCCTGAAATATTAGTCAGAGATATTAAAGCGGCGCTTAGGCGGAGAGTTTCGTTGTTTTAATTGTTTTCTCTCGAGAAGAGCGGCTTCTACAAATTTACGAAAAAAAAGAAAGAAAGGAAGAAAAAAAAAACCTGTGACGAAGTTAAACGGAGTTTTTGCTTTGAGAGCGCTCTACGAAGAGGATAAACGTAAAATGATGAAACAGGAAGCCGATAAGGCAAAAAAAGAGAGGCACATCAAGAGACGGGCGGCCGGAGTAGGGAAAAAAATATAAATCGTACTTCAAGTGGACCAGAGTGAAAAACCTTCTAATTATAAAATAGTTAGAAAACGGTTCCCGCAAAACTTCCGCGGGAAAAAGGACCGCAGTCGCCGCTCGGAGAGAAGACTCGACCATTTCCCTCATTTGTAGGGTTTCAGGTTTTTAGGTGATGGGGTAGCAGATTGCGAGTTGGTTTAAAATCATCCATATGCAAAATTGGAGATCTTTTTCGAGTAAGTTCAAACAACTGACAACATCGTATCCTCAGTTACTAGCTCCATTCTCTCGAAAATAACATTTTCCGCCTGCCGGCCAGTTCCTCTCCTGTTTCTTTCTCTTTTCTACATTTTCTTTTCTCCTTCTCTAAAATATATTTTATTTTGTTTTTCTTCTCGCACGCATTTTCCTCTCCTGATTTATCCTGCAGACTTTCAAACCACAACATTGATTGGCATAATTAAGTTCTCCACATCCTATAGGCGGTACATGAGGGTGGAGGTGATTTTGGAGGCAAAGATACCCGGACCCGGACCCGGTGCTAGGGGCAGTGGTTTTCAACTTCACTTACTCTATCTTGTTGCTTATTTTATTAATTTTTTGTTCCTTTCTTCCTTCCTTCGTTTCTTCGCGGAAAAACATTCGATACAATTAACCGTTCCCTTAGGAGATATTGGAACACCTGTCAGAAAAAGTGTAGCTTACCTCTCCAGAGAGTGGTAAATGTGATCTATTTTGTGGTAAAATTGGATGTCTGGACTGTTTTGCTCTCCCTTATCTCCAGTATACTTACATGGTATACTTCAAGGTTATCATATTTTCTGGTATGCGCTATCTTATGATTAATAATTATTGTTCCTTACTTTTGTCTGTGCTCCTTTCTCCTTCCCTGTTTGCTTCCTCCCTAGCTTCATCCCTTTCTTCTACTCTCCTCTCCACCCCCCTTCCTCCCTTCATCCCTTCATTCCTCCCACCATCCCTTCATCCACTGGCGGATCCAAGAATCTATCCTCTCCTCTCTCTTCTTATACATTAGAACGCGTATGATAGAAAAGGAGAGGTAAGGGACAGTCACGTGATTTTGGCCCCCTCTTCTATCCTTTGCTAACACATGCATTCTATTGGGAGAAGAGAGAGAAGGACAATAACTTGGATCCGCTATAGTGCCTTCATCCCTTCCTCCTAACACCCTTCATTCCTTCCTCTCTTCCTTAGTTCCTTCCTTCCATCCTTCCATCCTTCCACCCTTACTCCCTTCTCCCTTCCCATCTTTCTCCATCAGTGCCTACGCAGAGAGTCTTCACTATCCCGCGAATAAAGGAAGTTAGAATAAATCGCGATACTTTATTATTTCTCCTAAGAGGCGGAGAGGGGGTAGGGAGAATCCCTCATAACTGATGTGTTTTGTTGAAGGAGATGCATGCGTGATGAGTCCATAAAAATTGCATGGAGGCCATAGAAACACAAATGATGAAGACAAGTGGAGAACTGATCGCGAAACGGTGTCCGGAGATAAAGGATTGCAATTCGATCGAACTTAAAAATTGATTGAGTTCGCTTGCCGTTCAACTGCGGATCGCGGGAGGTTTTTCCTTTCTTTTTTGTTCGGGCGATGAGTGAAGCGGTCAAAGATCAGCATGACTGTGAAAGGGGGGTGGCAGTGATAGCGTTGATAAGGGAGGGGAAGGAGGGGAGGGGGAGGCGATGATGCTGGGAAGCAGTGTTGCCAGATTGGGGTGAAAAAACCGTAAGTTTTACACTGATTTAAATGGGGGATGATACTGCTTTTTACCCTCGATCTGGCGACACTGCTGGGAAGAGCCTGAAGCATTTACTCTCTCTGGAACCCAATAAATACTATAAGCCAATAAATAAATCAACGTGTTTAATCTCGCTTCACTTTCTTCCTATTTCTCTCCCTTTCTATACTTTCCATGCACCACCGATTGCTGCGCTGCGCTCTGCTCTGTTAGCGGGCGCGGAGGATGGATCCGATTTGCGGACTCATTCGTTTTATCCGATCTTTAAACGTCATATTTCATGGCACGCGTATTTTTTTTCGATTTTATTCCTGAAGAAAATTTACCTTCGATTCTTCATCTCTGACTAGCAACTCGTCATCGGAAACAATACGGTAATTATGCGGGACTAACTTTTAAAAGGTGGGCATAGTATGGGTGGCGGGCGCTCACGAGAGAAAAAAAAAAGAAAATTAAAAATGACTACCTTCTATGTTTTTTATATGAATCAGCGGTAAGATAAGGTCAAATGCCTTGGTAACAGCTAGTGTTCCGTGAAGTTCCATGATCTTGTAATGGGGCTCTTGCAAACTTTTACCCTGAGGAAATGAATGATCCATTCTGAAGTAAAAACCAGCAAAAATCAAGGAAAGCACACGAAGAAAGTCTAAAATTTAGAAATAAACTCACATATTTACCGACAATATCGTAATGGCGTGTGTCAACTGTCCACGCAGGTATCAGGGGAGATTCCTGTCCAATTTGTAACTTTCACTAAGGTAACAAAGAGGTATGTCTCAATTTAGAGAGGAATCTGCCATGATACCTGCGTCTCTCCGCCATTAAGCCCAATTTTGAGGGTGACTTTTGTGATTTTTTAATGTACTTGTTACGGTCAAACCCCGATGTCCAGTCAAACCTAGGTTTGACTACTCAGACCTGGGTTTGACGAAGGGCCCTTGGTCAAACCCCGACGCGTCGATGAAAAATCGGGGTTTGACTAGTCAAACCAATAGGTCTGACAATGGTTCTGCTAGTCAAACGTAGGTTTGAAGAATGATAATGGATACGCGCAGTGCGGGAGAAAAATTCAATGAATTTCTATCAACTCTATTATATTTTCTCAACCTGTGGAGCCGTCGATGACTTCAAAAAAACTTGCGGATATTTTAATATTAGGATTAATACATTTTTGTAGTTGCCTTGTACTCAATAAAACGTTAAAAAAAAAAAAAAAAAAAAAAAAAAAAAAAAAAAAAAAAAAAAAAAAAAAATTAATAACTAAACGGCGATTGCACCGATTGAGAGAAGATTACAGATCAGAGTATTTTCGTGCAGTACAGTCAGAAACTGAACTGAACTGTGTAATCTTTTCTCAACCGGTGGAATCATCGGTGAATAGAATAATATCATTAATTATACACAAAACGGCAGGCCTGCTCACGACACCCCTTACAGTGGCGTAGGGTGCAATTTGGCACCGTTGCAGTTCATGCATTCAAAACCATGAAAAAGATCGAGGTAGCTGATGTTCGGTGAACATCTTCGCAATCGATCTTTAACATGAGTTTTAATTGACAAAATACAACGTTGCCAAATTAAACGCTACGCTGCGCTGCTGCACCCTTGAACTCCTCAATTAATATTGGTAGTTTAAAGTATACCGCTCCGTTTGGCCATTCGAATTTTGTTCCCATGCCTGCCTGATCACTATACACTGTTCAAGCTATTTAGAACTTTCTGAGGACGTTGGGATACATCCAAGGTATGAGGAGGCACACAATGGGACGACGAATGGAATTTCCCGGACATTTCTTCATGGACAAAAATCAAGATTAAGAACAATTATTAATGGCAAGATAACTAACAACTGAGTTTAATAAACAATTCTACAGCTTAAAATGAGTTAGATAACATGGTTTTAAGACAGGAAATAACGACTTTAAAACGTTTCTGAAGCAAAAAACGAAAATTTTAAATGTCCCGAAAAATTCATGTTTTGGACCAGTGTGAGGCATGTCGCGAAATCCGCATCAACGAACTGGAAAGTTGCGGGAGAGTCTGCGCGTCGGACGCACGTCGCGTCGCATCGTCTCGGGACGCAGGGGGGGGATGGGGACAAAAATTGGGTCCCGCGATTCCAAAATTTCACGGTTCAAATTGAAAAATGCACGTTATACATATTCTGAAACTCAAAGTAATGAGGGGAAACCTAATGATGAAGATGCCTCGCGAAAACAAACGGTGGACGCGCACATTCATATTCTTATACGTATCTACGCGCAGAAGAGAGAAAAAGGAAGTCACTAATTTGCGATCAAGTTGGAAGAAATTCAGGAAAACCGTCAAATAACTGTGAAATGCACGGTGATAAGGTGGCGGGGAGCGTCACGGGTTAAAGTGGGAGGGATTTGAGGGTAGGAAGCGGGGGAGGGGGTCGGCGGGAGGGGAAAGGGCGGGGGGGGGAAGAGTTGGTGAGCGGCCAGAATTTGACGACCGGCGGCGAGTCGTGACTCGATGCGGACTGGAAACAGTGTTGCTAAATTCAACTGCGAATCTGCGAGAGTTGAAATCCCCCCCCCCCCCCCCCCCCCGAGAAAACATTGAACGTAAATATTTTCCCAGAAGTGCCGCTCACGATAATAATTATTACAAGGATGTTTTAATAAACCTAAGCACTCTCGCTTCGATGTTTGAACCGGGAAACCCAACGAGTTATAATCAAAGTTGGGCAAATAGGAGAGAAATCGATTACACGATTACTGGGTGATTGGTAATCGTCAAACCATCAGATGGTAATTAAATGTATTCTTCAGAGATAAATAGTAGACTTTAGGATCTTTTCGATAAGATATAATTCTTCTGCAACCGCAATATGACGGGTGGCTTGTAAAAAAACAGCCCTGATTACCACGAAATCAAGAAACGAGGCTTACGATTACTCGATAATCGTGTAATCGATTACCAAACCCATTTGCCCGACTCTGGTTATAATTATAGAGGAGCCATGCGGCCATGTTGAAGGTCTTATCCCAAAGTGAGGCACAGGTGGCAGAAAGTCCATTATTTACCTCTTATTTTTTAGCCTCAACGCACACATTGTAATTAATTCAGAGGAGACTGGTCCATTTAAACGAACGTGATTGAGAGTGGCATTCTTTACACAGAAGTCTAAAACAACCTTAGATGGGATGAAGGTTTTGTTTGTGTCTGTCAAGTGTTTTTTCTTTATCCTGTACATCCTTCCAAAGGATTTCAGACCGACTAAGAGCACTTAAATCTCGTTGATTCAAGTGTCAATACCCCTCATTTATTTATCACAATTATCCAAAGTTCACCGATTCATTATGATAGCAATATAACTCATGAAAGCACGCCACGTATCATTTAGTCACTCTGAAACACTGTCACCTTAATTTAAAACCATAATTTCAAATGGATATGTCCATCAATGGACATTGTCCATACTTTTAATTTAGTTTACAATTATGGACGCAAACAAACTAAGGCCGTGTAAAATGCCCATAATTAGAGGTTTCCATCATGGTTGCCTAGTGCCAAACCCCCGTCTCCAAAATTACATTCCAGAAAGACCATATACATATATGGATATATAGCTCGTTAGGGGAAAGTGTTACTATATAATTGTAAGAGTACTGATGAAAGAGTAAATTAATTTTTGTTGAGAAACAGGGGACTTTTTTTGGCCGTCTCATTTGGCAACGCTGAATCAAAATCTTTCGACAGCCAGCATGGACGCGGTCACTTGAGAAGAGAAGAATCAACGCTTTTCATCCTCATCATCTAACAACATCGTAGAAACGCCCCGTCCTGGTCACCGACTCACCAACTCACCAACTCACCAAATAACCATCTCACCATCTCACAGATTCGTCACGCTTAGAGCATTATTTCCTAAACCGCGGCTTCTTATACACTATTCGTTTGTCCATCTGCAGAGAGGAACGCCAAATAAAACGAAGTTTAAAAGTTATTCGTGAGCGACCGACCGGTGGCAAATGTTTTGAGACTCAGCTAAGCGGGTGCAATTTGCAACCTAACTCGGATTCACTGAGAGAATTCACTTCTTTAAAAACAAGGAAACACATTTACTCGTGACAGTTTTACTTGCGCGAATGATAGTTCCGTTGCATGAAGGAGAATCACTGTCACAACAAGAAATCTTAATTTACAGCAGACAGTTTCCTTGGGTTGAAGGAATTTCCCGTTTAGTCAATATTTCACTGAGCAGCTTCTTTAACACAAACGAAATACACGTTGGATTAAAAAAAAAATAAAATCTTAAGTAAAATCATGTGAAACGTCCATTGGTCGTATAAGAATTTCATAAAATGTATTATTAAACTCATAAGAGGCGTTTGACTGAAACCCAAGATGGCGGTAAAATATCGAGGAGCCTGTGTGCAGTGTGCACGCACCGTGAACATCCATGATGGCCAACGTTAACAACCTCACAGCATCGGAGGTTATATACGTTTGTTTCCGTTGTGATTGGTTGACCATTTTGGATGTTCATGGTGCTTGCATACAGGTTGCTCGATATTTTACTGCCATATTGGATTTCAGTTAAATGCCTCTTGTGAGTTTTTGAATTTTATAACTTTCTGCTGCCACAAAGTGGACTTTTCAGTGGCGGCTCGTGCAATCTGGCAACCGTACACTTTTGCCATTTGAATGTATGCAAAAAGATCGATACTAGGTGAGACGCTGCGCCTCACCAAGTAATCGATTATTTTATACGGTTTTAAATGGAGGAAATCTATTGTTGCCACATTGCACGAGCCGCCGCTGGGACTTTTCAAGCGATTTTACATGCGATTGATCTCTCAGTTATAGCGCTGCAGCAAAAGTTTGCAACAGACCCAATCTCTCAGTGTGAGGTAATTTCTCTTTTCCTATAAATTCCACAGAGACTTGTTTGAGGCAAGAAACTTTCACCATTGTAGCATATACCTTCGGAATTCACCAATAATAACACAATATTACAATAACACAGAATAATACAATCAGAAGGGAAACTTAAATTCATTTTGAAACGCTTTTTACTTCGGGTATCTTCGGGTCCGTCATGTTGAAATGTAAGCATTTCGGGTTATCTTCGGCAATCAGCCGAGTTGTGATTGATTGTGCGATTGCGCGTCAAACCAGATCGTAAATATAACCTCGAAAATCATTTTTGCCATCTTTAGAAGTGAGCAGGTTATGAAATAATTTCTTATGATGTATTTAGTTATACGTAAACAGTGTGCGTCAGTCATAGAGACTGTGGCGTCGCATGCAGTCTGGCAAAGCTGAATTTTGTTCATTTACGACTAATTATATTCCCTCAAAACTATATCTTAACTATAGATCCTTTATTAACTATATTCCCTCCAATCGATATTTTACATGGACAGGTTCAAATGGACAAAATACAGCTTGGCTACACGTGACGGAAAATCTAACGTCATATAGAGATACGTCGCAGGCAAATCGCAATCGGCTCGCGATTTGCCTAGGCAAAGATCAAGCCGTTTATTTATGATCAGAAAAAATTCAGATCAAGCGTAATGTTGATTTACAGAATAACTTTATAGAGATTTACATTGGCTCATTTGAAAGCTGAGAAGCTGACAAAAATTGTGGTTTTGTCAGATTAGGTTTATTTTGATTAGTTTTTTTAACTACACGGTGTTTTAAATTAAGTGTGTTTGAACACGTGTATTTAATCGCTTTAAAAGTTCATAAAAAGAGGACCAGTTGAGAAAAACTTAATCTATGTGAATATAAATATGATAGTTAGCTTACTGGCTTTAGAATGAACTTGATGTATATCGATACTTAAGATTATTCTGTAAGTCACCATGACACTTGATCTGAATTTTGTCTTATTATCATGAATAAGCGGCTTGCTCTTTGCCTGGGCAAATCGCAAGCCGATGGTAATTTGCCTAAGATTGCGATTTGCCTGCGACATATATTTTGTCAGTTTAAACCCATGCAAACGATCAAATTCTTAGGACTGTGTATGTTTGTAACAAACACGATCATGGGCGCCCGCAGAAAAATTTCCAAGGGGGGGGGGGCAAAATTTGTGAACCTCAATGGAAGGTCTAGTAGACCCCTCCCCCCAGGGAAAAAGGGAAAACTTTTTTTTTTCAGCCAAATGGTGTACACTTACTAAGCCATGGTAGGTGTATCAAATAATAGTAATAATTTTGGAGTGTTTGATATAATGGATAAAGGGACAGCAGACGAAATGATATCAAGGAAAATGTTTAATTCTAATATTCCTTGCAAAAAATGAGTTGGCATTATAAAATAAACAAATAATGAAGTTTGTTAACTATTAATCCTTTGATTAACATTGCATTTTTCTTTTTTCCTTCCATTTTTCACCGTGAAATTTTGAATTTTTTGAATTCCAGGGGGGGGGGGCAAGTGCCCCTTCTTGCCCCCGCGCGCTGCGGGCGCCTATGAACACGATGTTTCGCATATGTTTGTACAGACGAAATGAAACGATGCTAGATTGAACGCTAAAACGCCACTAAAAGCAGACTGTAGGTACCCTAAGTTCTCATAGTCAGTCAAAGCCTACATAAAAGTTGATAAGGTGCTTACCTATTGAAACTTTCGCTGTTGGTTTTTTAGAGTGGCAACACTTAAATCTCGGCTTAACCCTTGTGAGCCTAAGGTATTTCGGTAACACAAGGGACTAAGGGGGGGTATTTTTGTACCCCAAGGATATTTTCATGCAGCACAGTCAGTATCAATAATTTTGAAACTTTAATGGATGGATTATGTAATTAGTACCCTAAGAGAGTAAATTATGTGAAATTTGAGTAAATTTTTGCTATGTTGCCAAATTTACACCTACTTTTAAAAATAATGTCAAAATAAAAAAAATGGAAAAAATGAAATGAGGTACCATCTTATTTTTCCATTTTTGATAAATTTCCAATTTTTTTTCAATGACCTGACTTAATATTCTTAATCTACATAAAATATCCGTAAAATTCACTTTAATAGATGGTTCCAAACTTAAAACTGGCAGGACGAAGGGGGGGAATATTTGTTCCCCAACACTTTAAATTTCTATAATATCGACAAAAATTCATAAAAATGAATGAAATTTGGTGGACGTGTTCTAAGTATCCTAACTTAAAATGTCATGAAGTCCCAAAAAATTTTGAGCAGTTTTGACAAAATGGCGTCAAAAAAACTGGCCTGGGGTACAAATGTACCCCCCCTTAGGCGCACAAGGGTTAATACAGTCATCCTAGTTAACAGTGTATTGTTTTCACCAACAATCCACAGGTATACAAATGCATTTGCATTAAAAAAAAGAGCAACAACTTTACCCTAGAGGATAATTTATGAGCATGTAGAAAAGCGAAAAAGTTGATACCATCTTCCAAGTTTAACTTTTTTACAGCTAATCTTTCTTTTACGCTTGATTGGAAAAAAGTCAACCAATTTCAAAACAAGGAATCGGATTGTTTAACGAAGATTTCATCTTCTGCTCTATTCACGACGCGCCACACTTTGGGGTATTCCACCTAAACTGGTAAAAATGACAAAGAGTATAGTACAAAATCACTAAATTGACTCTCAAAATCGAGCTGAATGGCGGAGAGACGTAGGTAAAATGGGAGATTCCTATTTAAATTGGGACATATCTCATTGTTTGTTTCCGTACAGAAAATGACATATATATTATATAATAGGCAGAAATTTCCCATGATACCTGATGCGTTGAACCGATATTGCGAACTTGCCGTTATAGCAGTTATGTGAGTTTATTACTGAATTTTCGACTTTCTTAGCGTGATTTTCGTGATTTTTACTGGTTTATACATCAGATAGGACTATTCATTTACACTCAGCAAAAGTATGCAAGACCCTCATTCTGGAGTAAAATCCAGCAAAAATGACTATGAGCGCGTTAAAAATTACACTCAGTAACATCCAAGTTACCTCAATTGATCGTACCTTTTATTCAATACTCGGTTTTCCTCAGGAGGTTTTACTATTTATAGGTATTGTTTTAATCAATCAAACGATCGCACTCTCTGGTGGCTGAAATCTTTAAAACTCTGAAAATTCACCTAAATGTCTTTAATCTGTCTAAAAATAACATAGTTGTGATTAAATATGGGCGTATAGAGTAGGTGTCTATAAACGGCGAGAAGGCATTGCAGAAAAAAGTAATTCAAGAAGTTATCATGACTGATAGTGCGTATATTCCACAGCTGCCGTTTTGCTCATAATTAATTGAATTTTTCAATTCACCGAAGATTCCACCGGTTGAGAAAAGATTACACAGTCCAGTTCAGGGTATGACTGTGATGCACGAAAATAGTCTGATCAGTATTAATCTTCTCTCAATCAGTGGAAAACGACGCAAATTAATTAAAATACCTGCAAGTTTTTTAAAAAGTCATTGGCAACTCCGTCGGTTGAGAAAAGATGACAGATCAGACTATTTCCGTGCATCACAATCAATCATACGCTGAACTGAACCGTCTAATCTTTTCTCAACTGGTATAATCATCGGTGAATTGAAAACTGCCATCAATTACACTTGCGCAGCTTTGGCATATATTTTTCCGCAAAAAAGATTTGACAAAGTTCATTGAACACCCGTTTTTCAAGTATTTCAGAGCAACGCATCAGTGACTTCAGTCAAGCAAACTTGAGTTGACACATTCATTAGAACCAAATCGACGTATACACATATATTTTGAAGCTGAAAAAGTATATGTATATTTTTACAACCTGCAATCATGCCCCATCCTCTACGTCTACTCAAGTTTACTCAACTGTTATACCGGTGAGCTGGGCAAATGGATATTGGCAGTCGATAACAAGTTTACTGATCAAATGTAATCGCCTTCTTTCCGACGGTGATTTTCCAGTAATCAAGGCCATAGAAGGCACCCACCAATATTACACGGAGAAAAATTTCTGGTTGAAATTACGGAACGATTTATTAGTAATGGGGTAAAAAGAAATCCCTTTTCAAATAATAAGAATTCTTATTGATCCAACAATTCTTTCTTGTGATTCTTCTGAATCATCGCAGAAATCAGAACGTTCAATTGGACCGATGTTAATTCTCATTAAATCAATAAGAATTCGTATTATTTTAAAATGAATGTCTCCACCCTTGAAAATCTGAGGTCTGGGGGGATTTAGCCCCCTTAGCCCCCCCCCTCCCCCTGCGTACGCCACTGACGGTGACCTTGCTCATATAGACAGGGTGTACCAGACCACCCGGATAGGGCATTTTTCTCGAAAACTACTGAACCAAATGATTTGAAACAAAGAAATCAGATAGGGAATTGACCCCAAATTTTCCGTTTTTGATATCTCCAAAAGCCCCCGATAGCCCCTTGGGGCGTTTTTGGGGGGGCTCAAACACACTTTTCATGTTTTCTCGAAAAAGTCTCCGATAAAGGTATCAAAAAAGTTCCTATTCGTAAAGGAGAGGCAATTGGCAACATTTTTGCTCCTATATTTTTTTTCCAAAAACCCCAATTTTTTTGTGTTATTGGGGCTTTTTTGAAATTTTTTGAATTGGCCTTTGTGACCACCCTGTTCAATATTTTTCAAAAACATTTACAGATCCTGAAAGAACAGATCAAGACCTTTCGATTGATGTGCCACATTTTACCTTTCAGTTTAAAAATAAGGTGTTTTACGCAAAATCAAAATTTTGGGGCTTAACTGGCTCAAACCATGAAATCGCGCCAAATCTGCCATCGAAACCCCAAAATTTTGATTTTGCGTAAAACACCTTATTTTTAAACTGAAAGGTAAAATGTGGCACATCAATCGAAAGGTCTTGATCTGTTCTTTCAGGATCTGTAAATGTTTTTGAAAAATATTGAACAGGGTGGTCACAAAAGCCCCCAAGTAGCAAAAAAGTACCTAAAACGCAACAAATACGGACGTAAAACTGGAGATATCCCTTGGGAAAACTCAAGTTAAAACTCCCGTAAGTACTCACGTTTTTTGCAAAAACGGAACTTTTACGGGAGGTTTTGCGGCATTTAAACGGAACCTTTGCCGTAAAACTGCTGTAAAGCAAAAAGAAGCGTATTTTACCCGGGTAAACTATACGTTGGTAAAACTTACGTTTATTTACTGTTTTACGGGAGTAATACCACAGCTTTACTAGAAAAAATTAAAAGAAATTTTCGCTTGTCTGAATCGATTATCTGGGTGTTTTTTACTCATTATGTTCAACTTTCGCTACTCAGAGATGGTTATTAGACACTGGAATACATGGTGATACATAGAATGGATACATGAAACGAAATTATGAAGACGAAAAGTTACCTGATTCTCCGGGAATTGAACCCGGGTCCTCCCGGGTGTGAGTCGAGCACGTTACCGATGAGCCACGTCTGCCGCCGAGTCTAAGAGGCGAAAATAGCGCATTATAAAGTTACAGCTAATCAGCTTAAGGCTCAATTCGGTTTCAGGGAAAAGTCTAAGGTTGTTTAAAACTAAGTAGCGCATACCGGCACGAATAGACAAGTGAAATGTAATTAAAAAGATGAATTTTTAAAAGTAGAGGTGAATAAAGAATAATAAATAGGTAATAAATAGATAAATAAAAAAATAAAAATAAATAAAAAAAAGAAAGTAAATAAAATATAAAAAAAAAACAAATAAAAAATAAAAAAAATAAAGAAAATTTATGAAAAAATAAATAAAATAAATAAAAACTAAAGAAAATAAATAAAAATAAAGAAAATAAATACAAAATAAAGAAAATAAATGAAAAATAAAGAATATAAATGAAAAATAAGGAAAATAAACACAAAATAAAGAAAATAAATGAAAAATAAAGAAAATAAATGAAAAATAAAGAAAATAAATACAAAATAAAGAAAATAAATACAAAATAAAGAAAATAAATGAAAAATAAAGAAAATAAATAAAAAGTAAGAGAAAATAAATAAAACATAAATAAATTAATAAAAATAAAGAAAATAAAAAGAAAATAAGAAAGTAACTAAAAATAATTAAAATTAAATAAAAATAAAAAATAAAAAAAATGAAAAAACTGAAAATAAAAAATTAAAAAATTAAAAAAGAAATGAAAAATGAAATAAATAAAAAAAAAAAAAAAATAATAAAAAATTAGAAAATAATAAATTTTAAAAAAAATTAATAAAAAAGAAGAAAATAAATAAGAAATAGGTTAAAATAGATAAAAAATAAAAAAATAAAAAAAATAAATAAAAAAAAAAAAAATAAAAATAAAATAAATATTTAGATACACATAAATTTAAATAATAAACATACGAATAACACAAATGCATTGATCGGTAGAAGGAAAAATGATATGAATTTATGGATATTTTTATAAATAAGGAAGGAACAAACTATTGAATGTGAATTAGATAATATAATAATAAAAGGATGGTAGGTTATACAAGAAATTATGAATAAATAAAATTATAAATATAAAACCTCAAAGAATTTAAAATAAATGTATTTTAAAAATTCGCATGCATTTTTGCGTAAATACCTGTTTCTGGCTTCCTTGAAGTTTGCTTCAAAGTTTCACACGTGTTTTCTTCGGCAAGTTATCACGTTTTTCGCCAGTTTTACGGCACCATGACTTGTCCAATTATTTTTGCGAATTGCGTCCGTAAAACTTCATTTTTACGAAGATTTAACGGAGCCCCAAAACACCTAGGGTTTTCTGCCGCTTAGCATCCGTAAAATTTACGTTTTTCTCAAGTTTTCCCCGATACTTTTACGTTCGTTAAATTGCAGCTTCACAGCAGTAAAACTCCTGTTTTACGGGAGTTTACGGCCCGTTTTATTAAACTTTCCGTTGCTCCGTTTTCACTCCGCAATACGTCTTTTTTACTGAAGGTAAAGTGCCGTCAATATGACGCTGACGTTTTCCCTTCGTAATACGGGAGCTAAGCCGAGGGATTTGGGCCGTAAAAGTCACGTTTCCGGCACGTTTAGTAAAACATCCGTTTAACGCCATACGAAGTGTCGTAAAAGTCCCGTTTACGTAACGTTACGTTTAACGCCTGATTTACGCTATTGAAAGTCCCGTAAACGGCAGATCTTTGCTACTTGGGCCAATTCAAAAAATTTCAAAAAAGCCCCAATAACACAAAAAATTGGGGTTTTTGGAAAAAAGTTACCTATTACTTAGCAAAAATGCTCCAATGTTTTGCTCCTAAGCAAAAATGTTGCCAATTGCCTCTCCTTTACGAATAGGAACTTTTTTGATACCTTTATCGGAGACTTTTTCGAGAAAACATGAAAAGTGTGTTTGAGCCCCCCAAAAACGCCCCAAGGGGCTATCGGGGGCTTTTGAAAATATCAAAAACGGAAAATTTGGGGTCAATTCCCTATCTTACTTCTTTGTTTCAAATCATTTGGTTCAGTAGTTTTCGAGAAAAATGCCCTATCCGGGTGGTCTGGTACACCCTGTATATATGAGCAAGGTCACCGTCAGTGGCGTACGCAGGGGGGGGGGGGGGGCTAAGGGGGCTAAATCCCCCCAGACCTCAGATTTTCAAGGGTGGAGGGGAAGGGGGGAATAATTTTCAGTCAAACGGTGATCAGTGCAAGCCCCTCCCAAAAAAAAAAAATCCTGTGTAACCCACTGGTCACCGACACCGAAAGGAGTTTATATAGACTGGCATTGACGCTTCTATTATACGAAATAATCTTCATCCTATGATCTAAACAACTTGATTCGCAAATTTGGTCCGATTTCCGATTCCAAGGAAGCCAATAACCCTGCCTCTAGCGAAGAAATTTTGAATTGGTGCACATTTATTCAGCTACGACGCGCATAATATACTCTCAAACGCCAACAGTTACCCACATTCAAATGCTTACAGCAGCGAGCGGCGGCGTCGCTAACATCAAAGAGCTTTAACACGTAGGTACCACTGATATTAGCTGTCAAAAGTGGATAATCGCGAATGGACAGCGCTTTAATCGATGACTAACGGCGAGCAAACGGAGACCCAGCAACTGTGCTGTCATGAAAATGTGAAATTGTAGGACCAATATATACATGATAACCCCCCCCCCCCCCCCCTTTCGATTCAACAGCATCGATAAACTGTTTGAATCACTCTTTGAAGTATCAATTATGTTATTAAATATTTAGTCGATGGGAGTAAATACGCGATTTATACCAACAGTTATTCACCAAAAAGTTTGATTATGCCATTCCGCTCTCAGAATGCTTTAAGGAGGCAAAGTAAGTACTACGCGGAAATAAATTTATTTGTAAAATAAGTAAAATGAAACAAATGTAATTTTACCAGTCATTTTTGGTAGAACTTACTAGACAAAAAGCTAATTTTACATTTTGGATTGTAAATTTTCCATAAGTTATATTAATTTTACAATTTGGATTATAAATTTTACAATTCAATACATTGTGACTTTTACAATTAGCATAGCTATCACTCTATGACAGTTATGTAAAATGCAAAAGTCACAATTTTTGGATGGTAAGATATTATCAATTCAAAATGAAAAATTTACAGTCCAAATAGGAAAATTACTAAAACTTACGCAAAATTTACAATTCAAATCGATAAATTAGCCACGAAAGTAGTTCGTTTCACCAAATAAGACTATTTTAATTAAGAATTGCTCCATTTTACTGATTTTTAAAAACTTAATTGCTTTTTTAGTTATTTCGTTATACTCCTTATCTCGGAAAAATTGAAACCAAATATATCCCCCAACAAAGTTAAGCATCAAGCAAACCACGCGCGATAGTTTGCTGCGGGTGACCAGGGTGAAACCATGGGTTTAACTGCGGAGGAGGGGGGTCAGGGGTCTGGTCCTCTTTGAAAATCGTAAAAGTACAAAATTTGGCGTAGGAAAGTGAAAGAAAAGCAAAGAAAAGAAAAAAGAAAACCTATGATCTTGTGGAAAAGCTATAATTTAATGTAATGGATGTGATCTATGCCCCCCCCCCCCCAGAAAAATGGCCCATCAATGATAGGTGAATTTCATTCCAGGGTGGATCATGTTTATTTCATTTAAGTAACTGTCGGGTGACTTGGTTGATGAAGTAAAAGCTAAGTTTAAAATAAATAAACAGCAAATATTTGATTTGGAAGCAAAAGAAGCTGCGATAGTTGCATTTTCTTGAAGCTCAAATTCATCTTCAATATGTAAAAGGATTCATCGTATTAATCACCAAATAGGTTTTTTTTTTTTACGAAAAATCAGTTATCAGTTAATCAGTCACGTAATAATTTGATGGCTGAATTCATTATCTATGCATCCGACGATACTTGTAGGATCCATCGACTCTTTCACGTATGGTTTGAGGAGGATTAATTTACCTAATTTCTGACAAGAAAACAAATAACTTAAAAAAAAGGCAAACTCTTCGTGTTTTCTTCTTCTATGGAAATTCTACCAAGCACATGTAAGCAAATTATAACCCTCTGCTCACTTCATGCGGCTTTCCCCACGATTTTGGAAGTAGATTAAATGTGAGTGCTCGTGTTTTATCACTTTTCACGCAAAGGTAAATCCAAAGATAATTTATCACTGGGTGCTTCTTTTACTCGTATTTCATTTTCATACATCGTGCAAGAAGCTTTGAGCAACTGACGCTGCAGAGTGCAGAGGGGGAAAATCTGAGGAACCGAATTTTAAAATGGTGGCAGGGGAAAACCTTGAAAGTTCAAAAAGTTCCCTACTACCGATTGAGCGTGACAGGAAATGCTGAAAAATGTATACCACGGACCCGAAATAGAGCCTCGTTTCAGCGCCTGATCGATTTCGATGGTATTATTTACACTGGTTACATGAAAAGAAACCCTCTTCAAGAGTAAACTACTTATTTTTCCACATCTCTATAGAATTCTTGTTTTCTTTCTCCACCGGAACTGTATCAAACATGATATCATTTTGCCTCTGAATCGATGGTTTGAGGCGGAGAAAGTGAAATAAAAGGCGAAGAAAGAGGGCGAGAACTTGCTTTGACTTCTTTCTACACTCGCTTACCAGTAAGAGCTTTTGTCAGGGTTGCTATTCAAGAAAGGAGAAAGTTGTCTAGTGCTTGATTTTTTCTAAAAAAGATGTAATATTTTACAATTTTTCTCTCTTTATGGTATCTGATATAAATTTTTTTTAAACATTAAGTAAGATGTTTGCAATTCTTTAATATATGTTAAAGTTTTAAGTAAAAATAAAGTAAGCATCTACAATCATTCGAGCTGTAATCAGACCTCCCCTTGATACCATACGTTAGTTAAATACCTTGGGCTCACAAAGGTTAAGGTGTAGTGAGTCACAAAGTTTAGACTTATATAAATCAGCAAAACTAAAATCGAGTCTCTATCAGCATTTTATAGACCACCACTGGAAGGGTTAAAAAGAAGGGAAACGTTATTTCACGTATGAGTGAAGCAAAGCATTATCGTTTACGTCTGTTCAAGTAATATATCCAAATCCGCCTCATTCTCCTACACAAAAGACCAACTCTGGGGTTTCTCAGTTCAAAGTTCACGTTCATTTATCAGCATCAATAAAATTAGTGACATTGCTATAATGGTTTAGCATAGAGCACGAATTTGTGGATACACATCCTCCTCGTGGCTTGTAACGACCTGCGATGTAAGAAAGAAATAGGCCAAGCGACGGAAACCTTCTCGTTGTTAACACCCTTTCGCTCAGTAAAATCATCTATCAAATTTAAGACTCATTGTTAGCTCACTAATATTCATTCATGTGAAATGCTTATCTACCACCTTGTAAACATCTATCCTCTCTCTGAATAAATGAAGGAAGTTGAGTTGCTTTGAAAAACGGTCGAAAAAAGTTTCTAATTATGAACGAAACATGATGCTTACTAAACTCTCACCTGAAATAAATGTGCAACCCTTAGCACGAAAAGCCACGTAGGGGTCATATTATTTATACCAAGTAAGCTGCCGAATGTAACAGTCTTATAATCTAACTTAAACATCTCGGAATCTCTTCAACGTTTCGTGAATAAGCGAGAAAAAGTAGTGCGTCCGTTAAATTTGACCTCACGTGTTCTCTGTTTTTTCCGCATTCCAAAAATTAAATAATAATTAAAGGGTTTATGTTCTGCAAAAAAGCATTCAATCCTATTGGCAGAAAAATGATAACTATGTTTCAAGTATCAACCTAAACTCTATAGAGAGCAAATAAAATCGAAAAAGCATCTCGAAAGAATGGGTAAAGTCATTTACGGTATAGTGACTTCGTATAACATCTTCTAACGATTATAAATAATTTCCTCAACGGCGAACTTTCTTTCGAAACCACCTTTGTTTTATCTGAATCCTACCAAAAAACTACCAACAACTAACAAAATAATATAATTACGGTTGCAGCTGTATATAAGATTATTAAATTCTTTAATCTCATCACTAGGTATTTAATTTAGATAATAGATATACTTTAATCGTAAAAAGGACTGCCATGATACCCGGGCCGTAGCTACACCTCTGGGGGCCCCGAGGCAAGATGCATTTCGGGGGCCCCCCGAAAATTGGGGAAGATGACTGGGGGTGTGGGGGGAGAGCCCCTTCTAAATTAGTGTCTGGGGGTCCTCCCTTCAGAAAATTCTGCAAATTTAATCACTCACAGGTGCACTTTATCGGAGCAATTTTTGGACACGAAAATAGAAAAAATATCGAACTTGTTCATACCGTAAGTCGGGCGAAAATTTAGGTTACCAGCATAAAGCCCCCATTTCCTTCCCTATCAATAGCCATAATAAGAAAACGTCAGCTCTTTAAAACTTTTATAACTATTAATATATACATGTACACGGTCTTGTGGATATTATTCTTTTTCTTTTTTCTTACTGCTTGCTCCTAAAAAAACAGCCTACCCAAAGATCGGGGCAAGGAAGCATTTAAAAAGTGGTGCAGCTTGAGATTATTTCAGGGGATGGGGTGGTTAAGTGTGATGCTTCCACTTTTTTCACACCCATATACCGGGGGGTCTGGGGGGTCTGGAATACCCCTCAGATTTACGGGGGGTCCTCCTCCGAAAAAATTTGAAATTTGACCTCTTGAAAACGAAGATTTAATGGGTTTTCTGAGTTTAATTTGATAGCGAACCAAGAAAACATTTTTGGGTGGAAATAAACTTTTAGCCAAATTTTATTTAGAAAGAGGTTTTCCAGATAGAAGTTTCCAAAAAATTCTTACGTAGGCTAACATGGGGACTTGGGCCCCTGTGCCCTATATGCTAATGCCAGTTACGTAGATATAAGGTCCCTGCAGATCTCACATTGCGGTGGGCCCCCAAACCCTCTAGAGCCCCTGCTCCAAAAAAAAAAAAAAAATAATAATAATAATAATAATCTACTTAAGCGATTACGAGAGTCATTATTAACTTAACTGTTTTCAAAGAGAGGGACCCTGAAATTATCAAGCACACAGCTGAACTGCATTGCAACCGAAACTGATGTTAAGAATGGGCTTTTGTGAGGATTTAAGAGAATCGGAGCGACAGTATTTACAGATCCTGCAAGAAGGAAAAAAAAAAGGTCCGTTGGGGGCAATGCCCCGCTTGCCCTATGGTAGGTAGGGCCCTGCATGATACAGTACATTTAATAATTTACTTTAAAATAAAAAGGAGGGCATTGTTAAATCTTTCTTACAAATAAGTGCCATCATCAGGATCCAAATGATCAGACACAGTAAAGAGCAATCCATGCTTTTCAGCTATTCTTAACAGGAAAATTCGCAAAACTGACGCTTTTCCCCCCTTTATTCACTTTTCATAATCTAATTGTTACCATCTAGATCAAAATGATCAGACATGGTAAAAAGCAAAATATTTGTAAACCTTCACTCGCAGCAATAATTCACTTTTCATAATCTAATTGTTACCATGGAAAACAGTGACATATATGGGTCGACTCCGAAACTCGAGATATACTTTGTTACCTGTCTAAGAATTCCTGTTAATCTGAAAAAGCGATCTTAGAGCAGTTCTTTTCTTTCTCATAGCTGCTTGACGATAAGTATAAGTAAACTCTGGGTTTCCAAGAATATCAGACGAAGTGCGAGAGAAGGGATTGGATTACCTCCGGTTTAGATCCCAAGTTCTCAACTTAGCCCCCGTGTAAATAACAACGAAACCCTGGAAGGATGCGCTTTGCAAACGGTGTTTGTTCGGTGACGAGTGAGTTGAGTTGAGCTTCGCGGTCATTCTTCCAGAAATAAACAACCACTCCGCGGCTCCCACCCACGACAATCTCTACCCCCTCCTTGTCATCAACCTGCCACCTTTTTTCACTCAGGTTACTTCGCTTCCCTGTAAATATCTCGGTGTTTGCACAAACTATTCGCAAAAGAAAAATGGATCTTGTGAAAGTGCTCTGTTTGTCTCGTACCTACATCTTCAATTCAGAGTGATTTTCTGCAGTTATTACATTCCCAAAAGTCTCATAATACCTCAGAACCGTATTGATCAGACGACTTTTGTCCACGCGAAACGCTTTAGGTTTTCTTGGGTAAACTTGTGTTTAGATCATTACGATTGGTTCAAAACAATGCCGCGTTCATGTCATGGCGTTGATATTCACACAATTACTCTATGCAATCATTATCATATTTTGAAAGGATGTGACACGCACCCGTTTCTTTCTAATCTCTCGCAACACAACTCCACGACCCGAAAGCTGTCGCCTTGTCCCGTCAGTCATCCACTGGAGAGCAAGCTAGAACTACATGATCAATAATCAATAAATGTGCACTTTCGATTCGTTTTTTAACTCTGTGTTAACTTCCTTTAGATCATCTATTTTACGCGTGCCGCTATACCTAGCGCCACAGCAGTTCAAAACGAAACCACACAGTGGTTCAATACTTGTAACCACATTCAAATGTTTATGAGATTTACAAGACGGAGTTTGTAATCTTACTATGGGTTAGCTTTTCAGCTTTCATTCTTAATTCGTCCTTTTGATGCGTCTGAGGTGATAACAAGATAACTCCATGGGCCGGTTCGAGATAAAGACAAATACTCATATAGGGATGGAGACACCCAAATGTTTAGCCGCGAGTAAACTATGCACCTCTGCTTTGCCGAAACTCTGGCTGGAAGGAATGTTCATGTTCAGTCGTTGCCTTTAAAATTGCTGTGCGGCATCCGGCAGAATTCGCTCACTGGCATCCTTTTTTATCGGCAGATGTATTATTCTACTCGCAATTCATTTTCTTAACGATTTTGTTCAATTAGTCGAGAATCGTTCCCTAATCATATCTTCTTTCCCGGCTCCAGTTTTTCATTTACCTTTACTTCTAAATTTAAGTTCACCGAGAGTGTTTTTCCCTGAAAATGTGACTCCATCCAAAAATGATTTTTGAATCGACGTCCTCACAATCCTCGCGCTTTCGTTGAGTAGGACGCTTTCTACATATGTATGTATCGCTTCCTCTCCTTTCTTCTGTTCTTCATTACTTTCCTGGTTAACTCCTACTGTATGTCCTACTGTTTTGAATTGCCTATCCTTATCTGCTTATCACCCTCTGTTTACAGCTATTACCCCGTCATGGCTATTCGGTTGGTACCATGCTCTTGTTCACTGAAAATAAACCAAAGTCCCTACTTCGTTGTTGAGGCTGTTTCAATTTTTCACAATTACTGTGTGTTTCAGTGTCTCCTCAACCTTGAGGAGCTATTGAGAAACGCATTTGAATACGGCCTCTAACAAAGTTCAGAGAGAATGACAGGAATTGGGATGGTTTTATATCTGTTTTTGTTTCTCATAGTTTCTCTGTAAGCTTCTACATTCACAATTTACCTCTTATACTACAGATTCCAGGAAATTGCTGAGAAAAAAAGCACTCGGAACAATTGCAAACTTTCGGGAAGACAGCAAAATGTTTTGAGGAAAAGTGTCTTTTGCACCCACTGAATGAAATGCGGCTGATGGCATTTATCCAAACGAAGACCTATGCTTTTTCGCCCTTTACCTTCTGTTGAGGTTTCACGCATTAATGTTGGGTACCTACAAGCTGTACGTACTTTACACAAGTCGTTTAACGTGCCTCATATTCACGTTTTTTGAGGTATCTCATAGAAGTGGGTTGAAACCGTGATTTCAAATCATCTTTATCTCTTACAAAACATGTGCACCATTTATTTCAAACGCACCCTCTGTTTCAAATGCGTCAACTCTCTAAAAGAGAGCATTCGTGAATTCCAATGAAAACTTAATTACTGCTTCGATGCTGCATTTCATTCGAATTCAGAATCGACTTGTTCAGGGTCAATATTTTTTCCTCCCCCTTTAATCTCAAGCATTTTGTCTCTCTCAATCTCTCTCTCTCTCTCTCTTTCTTTACACGTGCTCTTTTTATTGAATTCAGGAGATCCATTAAGAGGAGCAGTATTTTTCTCTCGTCTGATAATGGGAGGAATTCCGGGGTTGAATGTTGAATGGCCTCCTCTGTTCTTTCGGAAAGCACTTAATATCAGCGGCAAGCAGCTTGACTTTTTTGTCCTTCTTATTCCCCTCCCCATAGCACCTCTCACTCTCTATAGTTGATCCTCTCACACCGCACATTTTATCAAACCCCAATTTAGTGCTTGGAGGAATTATTAAGCAGAAGTGTAGCTTACAATCTGGCAACGTTGTATTTTGCTTATTAAAAACCCGCGTGAAAGGTCAAACTTGAGAGTTTTCAATGCCCACTCAATTGCTTCGATTTTTCTCCCATGTATGTGAATGGGGCATGCGTAACGTTTTCAAATAAACGGTTCTAAAATTCAGTTAGTGCCAATGAGGATAGAACTTCACACTTCCCAAAATCAAAAGTCACCGAGATCGCATCGATTTGTTAAATTCGTCTTTCACCAAATTCTTGTCGGTACAATTAGACAATTTACTCCCTGTAGCAAGATTCTTTCGATGCTTAAGCAACCAAATAGCTCATTTACATAAATAAATAAAATATAAATACCTAAAACTGTTTAATTGAATAGCTCAGAAAAAGGCGCGTCGAAATTTATACATCGCTGAAACCATGTTACATTGTTACAAAGCTTATTGCATATCTTACATAAATATGAAAAGGGTTTTTATGGCATACTAGTTAACAAATTCAACACCTCAATTACTATTTTCTGGAAATAGACGTGTTGAGTTTTAAGCAAGGTCACTAACCTGTTCACTTGGCTATTTTACAACCGTACAAATCTCTCCATTGGCGCGTTCATACTTACAAGTCCGCTGCGTATTCTGCGAGGGAATTTACGAGTCCAACAACAAATTTAGTTTAGAAGCCCTGAAATCAGCTCTAATGGAATTCTGGAAGCAATAATTCATCAAGACAATGACGTATCTAGTTCGGACGAGGAAAACAGGACAGAGAGAGCAGGAGGCCCGTGCTCAAAGGTTGCTCTCTATGTTCAAGCCTTGCTCTAATACCCAAGTCATTCGTTCGCGACCCGGCTCGCTCCAGCTCGCCCAAAAAGGCAATTGCAACTAATGAACAAACACACTGAAGAGCGTGAGCATGAGCTTGTCGTCATCGCCTTGCATTAGACTCACGACACTCACGTGCGCCTCACCACGCTGGAATACAATACGCATAACATTTCCGCGAGCAGTGATGAAGTGAACATTATTGTCAACGTGATTCAGCGTCTATCCTTTATACTCACCGACCATGTTCAATGTCCATTGATCTATATGACTGAAATCATAAAATGTTCGAACGTACATATCCTAACGACTAACACGCTGAGCATTCGGGAGATATTTAAGCACTGAGAGAATTCGTTTTAATCCAAGCTGTATTTCGTTTGTGTTAACCCATTAGTGCATAGCGTCCAGAAAACTGGACAGCACTAAAAAGAAATCCCACGGACGCAAGAATGCACGAAATAAATTATGGACTAGGGGAAAGTTTGGTCTACTGGTGCAGAATGTCAGTGAATTTTTTCGTTAAGGTACTTACGTGCATCCTTGCTTGAGAAATTGACGATGAACCAGAATGGCTATATGGACAGATTTTCAGTCGTCCGGGACGGGTTAGTGTATTTTTAAAATAACACTGACCCATCATTAATATTTAAAAACTAATGTAACAAACTTGTTTTCAAGGATTTGAGGAATAGATCAAGACCAAGATATCTCAAATCGGTTGAAAATTGAAGGAGTTACAAGTGTAAACATGTCACTGTCCAGTTTTCTGGACGCTATGCACCAGAGACACGGTGCTTGGTTGCTCACTACATCGGTGAGACGCTTGTGCCTCGGCGTTTGGCGATGTTCTGCTTTGATTTCTCGGAATTTCCCCCCCCCCTCCCTAGTCTGTTGCGTAGCCAGGAATTTCTCGAGGGGGGAGGGGGGTCCGGGGTCTAAAAATTGTCTAGGGGGGGGGGTCCGAAGCTAGTAATTTGGTAAAATTTCTCTGAAAACCGCATAAAATTACCTTTCTCCAGAGCAATTTTCGATGTCAAGGGTAGACTCCGGAGATCCCCCCTGTCTACGCGTTGTCCAGAGTTGTCAAGACTATGTTTCAAGCACATAAAATTTACATCTTGTATGATGGTCAATCCTAACTTAACTTTTTGCTCGTGATCATGTAGTCTGCCCTGTCTTACTAACAATAAGTTTTGGCGTTTTTAGCAATTTATCTACAATAATACTTCTGCTTACTGAATAAATGTTGAATAACACGTAGTCAATTTATTGAGTGGAACTGACTTACACTCGCTCTTAGAATTTCAAAAACCATTTTGTATTTGTTTGCAATAATATTACTTATTACGCCAAAGTGAATATTAGTCGGTATACCAAAGAAAAAAAAATACCTAAATATTGTTAAATTCTAAGAATGATATGCTTTTCTTGTTCTCTTTACACGTACCTTGAGGAGTAGAAGCGGGGGGGGGTGCCCTGGCGGATCTAGAAAAGTTTTCTGGGGGGGGGGGGGAGGCACGCCGGCACGCCCATGATTTTTTAAATTTCTAGAGTTGCAGGAAAGAACTTTCGGGCTATTTTTTGTTGGAAAAAGGCAAACATTGAGGCTGAGGGGGGGGGGGGCAGGCACGTGCGCTCATGAATCCAACCACGTTGTATTGCTTCTATTTGAACCCATAGATCATAGAAAAATATCGAACTATTGGGTGTTCCGTGAACATCTTCGCATTCGACCTTTCATATGACTTTAAATGGACAGTAGACAACGTTGCCAAATTGCACGCCACTGACCGACGATTGGTACTAGTATAGTGACTGCTCAAAAAATATCAATAAAAAGAGCGTCAAGGGAAAGGGGCTTTCGCAGACTTTTAGTAAAAGCGATCAAATAATAACCCATTTGTGCCCATTTGGATCGATAATATCTCTCTTTCTTGTGTTTTCTTTGGATCAAACTGCTGTAAATTGAGACAACTTTCATACTCAAATACCAATTTTTGGATTTTTTTGCTCGTATCATTTTGCTAGACTAAAATAATTCACATGTTGTTCATTTTTTGATTTTTCTACACTAAAATGATGTTTTTTTTTTTTTTTTTTTTTTTTTTCCTTCTTCTTAGAAAAATATCAACAAATTTCAGATAATTCTAGGCCTATCAGAGTTCATAATGGAGTAAAATCCAGCAGTTCCGATGATCAAATTGAAATATCATGATAACTTCACTCTCAGACTCTCATAATGACTTTGAATTTTAAGGCGCAGTGGCGCGGAGCTACAAGGGTACCATAGGAGGCTCCTATCTAAAACAAGACTTTCCTTTATGTGTTTCCATAGAGAAAAGAGAGTCAAATTAGGATATTAATCTCTTATGATACCTGCAATATCTAAGCATAGCTCCGCCTTCTCTGCTCTTAATCCTTTCAGAGCTGGTGTACATTTCAACGTACGTCTGAATAACATTGAATCTTACGGAAAACATAAAAACACAATATGCGCATCAATGTAGTTCAGGAAACTGCGCTACGATTACCCATGTTGGTCAAAAATCCGTTTCTGATCAAAAATAATTTCAGGTTTGAAACATTTAAAGGTGTTCGTGTTCAAAATGTTCGATCACATTGTATTCGCCCCTGAAGTTTCGTAGTTGGAGGCTTTTCACCACAGAGTAACGTTTAGAGCTTTACGTCGATGTTCAATCTACGTGTCTATCGCCTTTTCATGTATTATTTTACCCAAAAATCCTTACTGCACCAGTTTTGCAGCAAAATCACCCGTCTTTTGGCATGTTCTGGATTTCAAAAACATCATAAGTGGCGGTAGCCACCCGGCCAAGCAAAAAAAAAGAAAAGATCGCCTGGAAACAGAACGAGAGAGGGTGGCGTCCGCGACAACTTATTTATTATACTCCGAAAACGTTTAAGCTTGCCAATAACCCCCCCCCCCTTTCCCAAGTTGGTGGTATTATGTACACTGTATTTGGTAATAGTATAGAGTATAAGCACTGAATAATTATACTCCGAAAACTTTTAAGCTTGCCAATACCCCCCCCCCTTCCCCAAGTTGGTGGTATTATATACACTGTATTTGGTAATAGTATAGAGTATAAGCACTGAATAATACAACCAGAAGGGAAACTCTGTCGGATTTTGAAGCAAATTCATTCCGCGTCCGTCATGTTGGGATATAGGATGTTTACATCTAGATTCGCGTGTGCAAAAAAAAAATATAGGACATGATCAGTGGCGTACGCAGGAGGGGTCTAAGGGGGCTAAAGCCCCTCCCAGACCTCCGATTTTTCGGGGTGGAGGGGAAGGGGGGAACAATTTTCCGTCAAACGCTCATCGAGCCCCTCCCAAGAAAAATCCTGCGTACGCCACTGGACATGATCCGCGAAATTTTCATCCTAAAATGAAATGTCAGTGGAATGAAAGTGAGGCCGGAAACTAAGATTTCTTTCCAGAATTTACAGGAATAAATGAGTTTAAACACAAATCAACCACGTCCACCATGTTGGAATGTAGGACCACAGCGTTGCCTATTGGTGCCGTTAAATTCCAAACTTGCTTCCATTGGCTCTTATGGGAGTTTTCGCTCTGATTGTATAATTCTGTGGTATAAGGGTCGAGGTAGGGTAGGTACTGGCGAGGTCTTGAATGATAATAGATGGTTTTTATCCGAAGTCAACGGTTAGCCAACAACCACAAAAATGCACTCATCGGTCGCAGTCCGCGGTTGTGGTAAAGATCGCGTAGCTTTCCAAACTATCTCAATCACTCTCCCGTGAACCCCATGTATACCCATCTCTTTCTAATTTCGAAATTCGTACACAGGGCCTTGTTTTACGACAAATTGTTATCAAAATCGCATTAAAATGCCTCGAGGAATTCATAAAAGCCAAAAAAATTCTTGAAAGATGTCTCTAAATACGATTTTTGAAATTAGAGTGAGATGGCAGGACACACACGGGGGTCACGTGAGAGCGAGAGAGACAAACTGTATTTGTTTGGAACGCTCATCACCGGCCGCCACCATTACTAAAACCCTCTATTATACTTCGAAAACTTTTAAGCTTGCCAATACCCCCCCCCCCCCTCAATTTGGTGGTTTTATACACTGTATTTGATAATAGTATAGAGTTCAAGGGTCGAGGTAGGGTATAGGTATTGGCGAGGTCTTGAATGATAATTGTCGTCGTAGTGGTCGTGAAGTCGTTGTTGTTGTTGTTGTTGTCGCGTCTTGGGCCGAGCGTCATGTTGAGAATGTATGTGTCGCAGACCAGCAAGCCTGTGTGGTGAAGTTAAGGCTATGAGTTTAGGGAGGGGGAAGGGGAGGGGGGAAGGGGAGGGGGGAAGGGGAGGTTTGAAAAAGAGGGTGTTCGACTTTTAACGCGATGCGACGCTCGTCGTTCACCCTTAAAACGGAACTCCATAAAAATTCGTGGCTCCTATGTTGCAAGCCTTGGCGTTTACGGGCGAGAAGATTTATGGACCTTGCATTCTCCCCGCTCCTATATACTTCCCCCCTCCCACTACCACCTCTTCAAATTGGTCTGAAAGCTCCCTCGCTCAAAGCTCCCACTCTTGGTTTTTAAGAAATCACTGGTTTTTAATGATTTATTAACGTATCCTACTCTGGAATTTCAAGACGAGCCTCAGAAGGACTTTCAATCCAATCTGCCCTGATACGTCTAGTTATATGAACTTCCCAGGTTCCCAAAGTTCCCAGATTTCATTTGCATTTCTCGTGAGGGTTTCAGTAGGCTGATTCTGCTCATTTGGACGAGATAGCATGAAACGATGAATCCCATTGGTTTAATTGGCGTCACGTGATAGATTTGAAGTCATTGAAGCTCCGTGACGACACTCGTCGAGTCATGAATTTGAAATGAATGACTCGACAAGTGTCGTCGCGGAGCTTCAATGACTTCAAATCTATCACGTGACGCCATTTAAACCAATGGGATTCATCGTTTCATGCTATCTCGTCTCGTCTCGTCCAAATGAGCAGAATGAGCCTGCAGGTAGGTTGATTCTTTTTTTGGATGGTTTTAAAAATGTAATTTAACCGAAAATATTGAGAAGTGTCAACATACGTCAGTGTCAGGGCTCCCTAAACTTTATTCATTTTAATAATCAGATGTTTTTAATCAAGGAAATATATTATTTTTTTTTTTCGATGAAACCCTTTCTTATTTCACCTTACAACTCTTCAAGGGAACATTTAGTTTCTTTTAACCTCTACCTATCAATATCTTCTTTATTGTGTCTTCTATTTCTCAACTGAACCGCTAGTTGCAGAAATTAAAGTAGTAGTCCATGAAAGTGACTTTCACAGGAGGAACGAGAGAGCTGCTCTAATATTAAGCCACGTAGGTTATTATTTTAAAAATGTCAGCAAACTTTTTGTTTTTCTGTTTTTTTGTTTTGTTTTGTTTTGTTTTTTTTTTGTTTTTTGTTTTTTGTTTTTTTTTTCAGTGGTCTTACAAAATAGATCAACTCTTTTTAGAACATTTTAAGACAAGCCTATTTGGCTTTAGAACAATTCTTTTGTTCTTTCCGTGAAATTAAATTTAGTGAACTACTCGTACTTTGGCTTTTGCAATTAGTGGTTAAACTATATTGTTTCTATTAAGTATCATATGCTCGCCAAAAGGTCTGAATCACACTACGTATATACGTCCGATATCGAACAATTCTTGTTTCATACAAATGTATACAGAGTTATTAAGGATATTATTTTCAAATGGCATTACGTAGATTAAAACCAAAACCAGGAACTTTAATTATAGAGAAAGAACTTGCGGAACATCTATACTCATTATATGCTAGTATTGCTGGTGGTCGTTTCAGTCACATGCAATGTCAATGAAACCAACTTCGTTAGAAACCACAGCTGATATATACCTGCTATACTGTTTAAAAAACGCTTCAGAGATGAACTGAAACATGGATTAATTGAGCAATGAGCACTAGCCCGAGAAGACGAAATCGAGTCAAGGGAATTACACGGTTCGGGGTTGTCAAATTTTCCGAAAAGCTGTTTAAATCTAGAAGTCTAGTTCAAATTCCCTAAATCACAAACGAGTCACGTTCAAAATTGTATCATATTTTTTAGCCGTTCGAATATTATCAAAATGTCATGACGATATCAAGCGTTACCAAAGAAATCTTGGGAGTTTCAAATGAAGTACCTCTCATTGACAACTCTGGAACTGACAGAAACACACTACGTGTGATAGCTTCGCTGAGCAATCCATTATACGAATTTTCGTGTGACCACTAGCTCCGTTTCCTATTTTTTGTCTCCTCTCTCTCTCCCCTCACCCCCCTTTTCACTCTCCTTTCCCCTTTTTTTTTCTCCTCCACCCCTCCTCTGTACCTACACTCAGTTCAATGGACTTTCCTTAGACCCCATTAAGAATAAGGTTGACTCTTTCGCCCCCTTCTTCCACCCTCTCTTGCCCACCACACTGTGGTCCCAGATCTTCAAAAAAGGACAAAACATTAGAAATCAAATTTCTCCTAGATTCCTCATTTATAAACTTTACAGATCAATTTCAACTACAAATAACACTTCTAACAAAAAGTTTAAACCTGGAAATGTCACTGAAAAGTTTTAAATAAGCCTAAAAGATCAAATACGATGATTTCAATTGACTTTTTCAGTTTTTTTCTCGATTTTTGGCCAATTTTTTTTTTCAACTGAGACCACAGTGCACCACCTCAGAATCATCAACTTGCAGAACCCGTTGATGTTGTGTTTTCTGAGAAAAAGAGAGGAAACCCGGGCACGACGTTTGTCACCGATTTATGATGAATTGATGACTGAGGTGAAATAATGAACGGGGAACCATCGGAGTGCTTAAAATTAGCATGTCCGTCCACCGACCAGCACAAAACGTAGACGGGCGACATAACGGAGCAAAAATCGGGACTGAAAACAGCGAGGAGACGAGTAACGAATTCTCATCGAAAGAAAGAAGGGGGTGAGGGAAGGGGTGGGGCATCACGAGGCTGGGAGAGGGGGGTAGGGTAATGATAAGTCGCGTGGAATTGACATAAAAATAGCTGCTGCTGCTATACTACAGAAGTCTCTTCCATTACTCTTCCACTCTTTGCCTATCTCTACCTTTCTCTCTCTCTCTCTCTCTCTCTCTCTCTCTCTCTCTCTCTCTCTCTCTCTCTCTCCCCTCCTCTCACAGAAAGTGGAGATAAGTGGAATGAGAGGATGTAGTGGTGACGGTGAGTGGATGGGGTGGGATAGGGGAAAATAGCAGCGTTGCCAACGAAAAATTTCAATATTTACCTAATTTCATTGAGGAAATGAAAATGTGCCTGCGGGCCGATCATTTACTTCATCGCTAAGCCGATCGTTAAGACTGTGTATGAGGGATTCTATTTGTCGAAATTTGTAATACTTAGCCGTTACAATGATGGTAACCATCGTTATAGTGCCCATGGTTGTTCGTTACTCATGAACAACCTTTAACAAACGGGACTCTTAACGATGGTTACCAAAGCAACGGCCAAGCGAGTTACGAATTTCGACCAATAGAATCACTTATACACAGTCTTAACGATCGGTTTAGCGATGAAGTAAATTATTGGTCCGCTGGTTCAATCAAGTACGGTTGAGTTTTAAGCTCCCATTGCCCACGAGTGTTCAGACAAGAATTAGGAGCTGTCATTAAGCATAAGCATAAGCATTCATTGCAGAGCTGTCTTGATCAGTGTAGATTTAACCCAAGTGAGCCCCCGGGGAGGATGGGTCAGAGAAGACCCCCGAGTAATTTTTTTTTTTTTTTGCGTAAAACCCTACATTTTTGTTTTTTGTTTTTGTTTATTGTTTTGTTTTTATTATAAATTAAATTAAATTTTGGGACTACATGACATTCAAGGTATACTGATGATAAATCCGACATTCATTACAATTATGACGTTTTTTTGGATACACTCAAGTAGATGTTATAAGGCTTCTTGTACCTTTTTTAGGATATCTAGGGGCTTTATTAAACTTTTCGGTTATATAATAGAAATTGATTACGTAAATGATTTTCAGGAAAATCATAACTGTTTCGTAGTCGTTCAGTTATTCATATTTTAAAGACAAAAAACATTAAAAAAAAAAAAAAAAAAAAAAAAAAAAAAAAAAAAAAAAAAAAAAAAAAAAAAAATTAAAATATCATATTCTGTAGTTTGTTGCTTTTATGAAATCATGTGTTCCATCGAGAAATGGCCAGGAATATTCAACAATTGGTGCACGGAAAAAAAGACTGGCAGAATTTACCATCTGCATAGCTGAGCTTGGAGTCTGCTATCAAGTATGGTAAATTTTAACATCATATGGTAAATGCAACGTACCTTTTGGTAAATTGAGATAACCTGTTGGTACGTTTCACCACAAGATACATTGCATTTACCATATGATGGTAAAATTTACCATACTTGATAACAGACTCCAAAATCAGCTATGCATGCAGATGGTAAAATTCTCCCAGTCTTTTTTTTCCGTGTGACGTATTTAATGAAAAATGGTCTTAAAAATTCCATAGGATGCACTAAATTATCTGAAATACATAAAGTTTAAAAATAAATGTAACTATAAGCCTCTAAGGTTAAAAACCCTCAAAGTTGATGTCCTCAAAAAGTGCGGCGTAGTAAACGCACAATGACAAAAACTCAGGTAATGCCGCATGGGTGGAGCAAGCAATTTGGCAACTGTGGATTCTTCCCATTTGAAGGTATGAGAAACAATTGATTCTTGAGGGGGCCATGGCCCAATTTCTAATCGATTGTTTCTCATACATTCAAATCGGAAGAACCCACAGTTGCCAAATTGCTAGTTCCACCCATGGGTAGGTAATGGGGGAAGGAAGTCTTATCTAATTTGCAGGTGTCTCTTCGGATCTATTTCCTAACATGGAGAGAGTGACAAATTAGATAGAACCACCACGCGGAGAACAAGTTCCTTTGGTAAACAAGCGAGTTTCCTTGAATCTCTTGTTCCGTTTCCGATGGGAGTTCCTGACGGTACACATCAGCAAGTGAACGCGCTCTTTGACTTACCTAGATGGACTGCGATTTGAAGAATTCTATATTCCTATAATTGCTGTCCCTGAGTTAATTGTTTGACGGTAATTTCGTTGAAATGACTGTGCCGCTTTCTAATTTCTAGTTGATGCCGAATGATAATGAGATTAGGAATTCGTTCTTGTATGCCATCGTAAAGAGAAATACTAATAAATTTGTCGTAGACAGATCAGTTTTAGGCAGGTAGTAATCATATTGCTATTTTCGAAGGCAGATAGCAATTAATTAAGGCATAGCCATTCGATAGTTGTACATAAAATTGTATAGCAGTATTCAGGCCGGGTGTATCAGAAACATATGTATACGTCGTCCTTGTAACCACGTGGAGGTCAAATTAAAATTTTTTTTTGGGCTAACCCCTCCCCCCCCCCCCCCCCCCCCCCGAGAAATCACATCTTTTGGCTTAAAAAAAAAAAAAAAAAAAAAAAAAAAAAAAAAAAAAAATAATAATAATAGGCAACAATTCATGGAATCAACAAATTTTGTTTCTGCGACAGCAAATATGAGTGGTTTTGAGGAGTCTTATTTATTTCTGACAAAATAACGATTATTTTTTACTGTTTTCCTTTCGTGTGGAAAATAATATTTATTGGTTTTAAAACAAGGTTTTATTACGCCAAAGAGTCTAGCCAAAGAAACATTTTTTTTGTAGGAACAAGAAATCATTGTTATACCACAGTGAAACTTCCAAACGATGCTCCAATCGCCATTGTTCTTCCAGGCGAGCTTTAGACAGGGTCTATTATTCTTACGTAAAATAGCGTGAAAATCACAATGAAAGCTTCGGAAAGTCTCATATTCCTCTAAAAAAAACTCAATAAATGCAACGAAGTTCAAAAATGACGGTCGGATGAAGAGGTCACAATAATGAGGGAGTCCCATTTTTTCTGATAGAAGCCAGTGGCGTAGCGTGCAACTTGGCAACATTGTATAGTGTCCATTTAAACCCATGAAAAAGATCGAACTGTTGGGTGTTCGGTGAACACCTTCGCATTCGACCTTTTACATGGGTTTAAATGGACACTATACAATATTGCCAAGTTGCACGCTACGCCACTGAGAAGCTTTCTCTATGATGAATCACTTTTCTCATTGGCAGTGTAGAAAGTTGGGATTAGGGATTTTTACGCCTTAACGACATAGTGGCTGTTATGAACGTAAAATCAGGTTTTCTCATCATAAGATACCTCTGTCTCACCTCTAGCGCGAGATTTCTCACGTATTTTGACCCGCTGATTTCAAATTCGGCCTTAATTTTCAAAAACTCACACTTTTCCCAAAATTTCGAATTTTTTGCGAAGAAGACTTAATTTCGAATTTACGTAAAATCTAGGCCAATTTAATGAAAACTAGTAGCATTTTTGAGATCAGCGTTTCAAAATACATAGTCGATGATGGAGTCAAATTGTAGGCGGAGAATTATTCTCTAAATTATATAAGTAAAATTAACGCTGATGGATGGTGAATGTCGCGGACACAATGACACATATCATTGTGACCAGTTCATTTGACCGTCATATTTGAATGTTGTTGAGAGCATCTATTGAGTGTGTGACGAGTGGATTTTGAGATGTTTCGATGCTTTCAATGTAATTATTTTCACGCGGTATTACAAGTTCACTGAGAAAAATTTTCATTTGCCGTGCCGTAACAAAACGTCTGATTAATATTTACCTAACCTGAAATTTCAGTAGCGGATTCTGCGGTAACAGTAACTGGAATTCTGGTTACAGTCACCAAAAATCCGGTTACTTTAATCAGGGGCGGACTGGGCCGGGGTGCCGGGACGCTGCAGCACCCCGGGCCCCTCCATGTCCGCTCCCCTCCTCTCTGGAACAGTACATAGATCGGGCTCCTTTCCCCAAATCCCGGGCCCCAGCACCCCGGGCCTTTTTGCCCCAGTCCGCCACTGACTTTAATAAGACTTCCGGTTACTTTAACAAAAATACTGTTTGATACTTTCCTAAACGGTATTTCGGTTAAATTAATAGGATTTCTTACTTTCTCACTACTAACGAAGTCAGAAACAGAGGAAGTATTCCAATGGCGCAGAGATTTTCAAAGTATTTTGTTTCGATACTTGCGGCCCACTATGACTAAGTAAATCATGATAATTACAAAATAATTGGCTCTCATTATACTTAATACTATCTTAAAGAATATCTATTTATGAAGTTTCAATATTATTTAACCATATATGTAGCTTGGAGGTGTAAATGCACAAACTTTCTGTGGCGTACGTCTGTCTGTCCGTTGCCATACAACGTGAAACCCAGCATAACTTTTTAACTAAAGATCCAGATGCATCCAAATTTTGCAGAGATGTTGCTTTTAACATTCACCGGGGAGAATTTTGTTTTTGTTTTTGTGAAATTTTAATTTGAAGGTTACAGTTATGGATGACAAATGGTTTCCATTAAAATCAATGGGAAAATGGGTCAACAAAAAAAAAGAAAAATTTAAATATTTCAAAAGTGGATTTTTGGATCTGGACATAAATATCAAAAAGGGGTCTTGGGGCCTCCCCCCGAATGTGAAAGGGGGGGTCTGGGGGTCTCCCTCTATTCAATTTGATGTGTGAAAGTGTTCTTAGGGTATTCCCTACAGTTTATTTTCTTAGTGTTCGGTCCTCCACTACGTTGAAGACAAAGTTTGCAACAGACCCATTTGCCACACAAATTTAAGGTATATATGGATCGTTTGTAGCAATTTTTGCAGCAGACCCATTCATCTCCAAAATTTGGCAACACGAACAGTATAAGAGAGATGTGTCTGCGAGCCTGAGAATATTCCATTTTTCTTTTTCTTTCTCTTCCTCTTCATCTGTCTCTGCGTTCGCAACAGAGCAACGCGTATAGCAGATTCTCGCCCACTCAGGACACCACACGGTACACACATAATAAGTGAGTCAACAAAACCGGAGGTCAACATACCGCAAGCATTGCTTATTATCATTGGTCTTGAGCCCAACAAAAAGAAAACGTATAAAAAGTGGACTAAAACGCAACGCGGCAAACATATGGGCCCCAGTGTTGCCATAGTTATGAGCAATGGAAATTTTTCAATTAACCGATGATTCTACCCAAAGATTACTTTTACATACAGATATGGCATAAGCCCGAATTTTGTTAAGTTGACTCCGGCTGTGATACAATCGGGCATACAGAGGGGATCATAAAGATTTCAGAGAAAAGATTACATTCTCCTTGTTTGTCTGTTACAAAACTGTTCCATGTTCCACGTTCCACTGTTCACGTTCCGTATTTGTTCTAGTTCCGCAAACAACACAGGAAAAGTGGGAAACGTAATCTTTTCGAACCAGAATTCTGTAATCTTTATGATCTCCTCTGTATGCCCGGTTGTATCACGGCCGGCGTTTTATCCATTTTTCACTTAACACGGGCGAGATGGCTAATGCCATGTCTGTATATACAGGGTGTAACAGATGTATCCCCCCCAGTCTAACTTTTGAACGAGTTGAAATAAATTGTTGCGGTTTGGACCATTCTTCATAATTCTAGTTGAACTTTATTTTTTGGCGATCAAAACCCCCCACTCCCCCTAGGGGGCCCCCAGGGGGGCTTTCTCAAAAATGTCAAATATCAACCCCTATCTTGTGATACATCTTTTGAAAGGGCGTAAAATTCTAAGACTTTTGGCGCAAATTGAAGGTCGATATCGTTTTTCGTTTTCGATATATCGAAAGTCAAAGTTCGACTTTGACCCATTTTCAAAAAATCAGAACTCCCATTTAAAAAGTCGGAATTTAAAAACTAGGGATCTAAAATACTCTAAAAAACAAGCACTTTTCAGAAAAAAATACGGTTCTGCCATAAATTTGGTCGAAATTTGGTTTTAGAGCCCCCCAACAGTTGTCGAAAAAATTGCCCCTCAAGAAGTCTATCTGAGAAATTCCGAGGCACGACCCCTATCGAGTGATACATTACTCAAAAGAGCGCATTAAATTGAGCATTTTGGCTTAAACCGCAGGTCGATATCGTTTTTAGTTTTCGATATATCGAATGGCGAAGTTGGGTTTTCACCCATTGTCAAATTTTACGCCCTTTCAAACGATGTATCACAAGATAGGGGTTGCCATTTGACATTTTTGAGAAAGCCCCCCTGGGGGGCCCCCTAGGGGGGTGGGGGGTTTTGACCGCCAAAAAAATAAAGTTCAACTAGAATTATGAAGAATGGTCCAAACCGCAACAATTTATCTCAACTCGTTCAAAAGTTAGACAGGGGGGGGGGGGGGATACATCTGTTACACCCTGCATACGTAAGTTTTGATTCTACCGGTCAAGAAAAAATTACACCGTCCACTTCAGTCAGGGGCGGATTTACATCTCTTGAGGCCCTACGCAATTTTGAATTTGAGGCCCCCAAGAAAAAGGGTTGGACGCCTGGAGGTCTGAATGCATCCACCAGAAAAGAGGGGGGTTTGGGGGTTCTCCCCCTATCTTTTATTTATTTTTTATTTTTTAAAGAAGGAATTGAAATTCAGTTTTAAAGGAGGATGCATGCTCAGGTAGCGCATTTTAGACCGGCTGAAGTACCCATCAGGAGTTACCGAAAAAAGGTAAGAGGTTGGTAAGACAATCTTTTTGTAGTCAATAGTCCCTGAATTATCTCTCTTGCAATCTGATATGGCTTCGAAGGGCGGGACAAAATAATCAATATACCACTATAAAAGATCTCGTAGACTTCGAACGCAAGCCAGGATCTCTCGATGAACTTTCGATAAAAGTTTCAATTGCCAACTTGATTGCCAAATCATTAAAACTTGGCGGAATTTCTCTCAACCATGAATAGCTTACCTTTCCCCCCCCCCCCCCCCTCAGCATCATAATCCTGACTTCCATCTACTTGGAGAGAATTTTTTTTTTTTTTTAAAAAAAAAGCTATTTTAGTCATTCTCCAGTCTCCATGACCCACACGGCTGGAGTCACAAGACACGTACTAGCGATAGAAAACATTCTCAGAATCGAGAGCCGATCGTTGAATGCGGGTGTAAAACAGAGCTGCCATTTTGCCTAGAATTAATGGAATATTTTTCAATTCACCGATGATTCCACCGGTTGAGAAAAGATTACACAGTTCAGTTCAGTGTATGGCCGTACTGCACGAAAATACTCCCATTTTCATTCTTTTTTCTAGCGATGGAAACGCCGTTAATTTGTCAAAATATCCGCAAGTTTTTTAGAGTCATCGTTGCCTTCACCGGTTTAGAAAAGATTACAAATGCGAGTATTTTCGTGCATTACATTCATACACTGAACTGAACTGCGTAATCTTTTCTCAACCGGTTGAATGATCGGTGAATTCAAAAATTCCACTAATTATACGCAAAACGGCAGCTCTGTGTGAAAGGCGAAAGTGTTAAAGCTCGCACTACTGGGGAAAGGTACAGTAAAGTCAAGATGCAATTCAAAAAATGGAATTGAAGAGAAGGATGAAGGAAGGCAGGCAGGGAAGGGAGGGAGGGAAGGGAATAGAAAGGGAAGGAAAGAGCCAAGACGCTCCCTTTATGGTAAGGAGACTTTCTAATGGTAAGCTATGTAGCCGGCTTTAAATAAATATTGCTTTTCAACGAAGTAAAGGTTGCCAGACGCAGGAAACTATTAGGGAACAGAATCTAGTATTTTCCAGAAGTTTGCATGTAAAAAAAAAAAAAAAAACGACCCATCACACATCATGAGCTGGTGAAGGACTGGTCCAACGCGACATATTGAAGCAATCGATCTTATTAATACTTAATTCACACTGAATCATTCAATATTAAAATACATAATTGATAATGATCTAGCAGGAATTAATGAAAACACATCACAAAAACCTTTTATTTAAGTTTTTTTGTTTTTTTTTCAATGGAGCAGTGCAAGGGTCTGGAATGTTGTGTTTCTTATAAAGAAAGTGAAAGTACTTGATGAGCTGAGAACAAAAATGTCTTTGGCTCCCAATTAATTCCCATTATTCCGGAGATGAGATGTTGGCCCGAATGGGTCTGTTGCAAACTTTTGCAACAACGATTAAGAGTGTTTAATCTAATGTAAAATAGACTGAAAAGTCCTTAGGTGGCATCAAGAAGTCATAAAATGCAATAATAAACTCACAAGAGGCGTTTAATGAAATCCAAGATGGCGGATAAATATCGAGCAATCTGTATGCATGCACCGTGAACATCCAAGGATGGCCAATTTTGACAACCTCACTGGAGGTAGAGGTTATGTGTTTGTTTACGTAGTGATTGGTTGTGATCGATATTGTGAGGTTGGCTATCCATGGATGTTCGTGGTGCAATGGTGCATGCATACAAATTGCTCGATATTTCTCCTCCATCTTGGATTTCATTAAACGCCTCATGTGAGTTTATTATTTCATTTTATGACTTTCTGATGCCACCAATGGACAATGGACATTTCAGAAGATTTTATATTAGATTACACACTGTTAATCGTTGTTGCAAAAGTTTGCAACAGACCCATTACATTGTTTCCAATGGGAATTCCGCGTAGTGACCTCTGCAATACGCACACGACTTTTCACAACTTTACACGTGTGTATATCTCCAAAACTGGGGCACTTGGGAAAAAACCAAAACCAAAGCCAAACCCCATTGTCCTCAGCTCATCAAGTACCACCATTTTCTTCATAAAAAACACACAATTTCAGACCCTTGCAACTGCCCCATTTAAAAACAAGACGGAGAACCCCCCTTTGCGGAAACATAGGGGCAAACGTACCTGAAGACTTTGGAATCTCTTCTTTGTTCTCCGGCCCTTTTTTCGATGTACTATCAACGTATTGAAGATTGTCGCGAGATTTTAACGAGCTATATAACAGCCAGGAAAAACACACCGAAACTTTGACGGCACAGTTGAACGGGACATGTGTAGTGAGGCATTAAACTTAAAGGTCAAAAATATTAATAACGAAAGATAAACAAGCAGTTAGTACTGACACTGAGTGTATGCTTTCTTCGTCTGAAAAAGTCACCGGAGCACCCACCGTGCTCGCTTTCGGAACCAATCGACTCGCCGCGACGTCCAGCGTCACTCGTTACCCAGGCATGGCTCCCATCGACAGTCGAACTTTTGGGGCTCCTGATGATAGGAGAGGGGTTTAACCACTATAGGCTATCAAAGGTCGACCCCCTGAATTTTCCATAATCTCAAAAAAAAATGTGTTCAGCAAAAATCCGGGTCCAAACTTGGGTGCGGCGAGGGGGTAGGGGTTAGGACCACCACGTATGATCTAAGGACAAACCATCCGAATATTCCACCATCTCAAAAAACATTTGTCCAGCAAAAGTTCGGGCCCGAACCTATGTGCGGCAAGTGTGGGGGGTGTGGGTGGGGGGAGGGGGTAGAACCACTCCGGACGATCTTAGAATAATCCTTCTTTTCCACCATGCCAAGAAATATTTGTCCAGCAAAAGTTCAAGTTCAAACCTGTGTGCGGCGAGTGGGGGACCACTACGGACAATCTCAAACCCTTCGAATTTTCCACCGTCTCAAAAAAAATTGTCCAGCAAAAGTTTGGGTCCGAACCTGTGTGCAACGAGTGGGGGGGGGGGGGGGGTTAGGACCAAGGTTATAGATTAAAGAGGTATGCTCATCTGACTTCGCGCCACGAAATCAGTAGCGCGCAGTTCAAAATCCAGATCCAAGATGGCCGGAAAAAGCAGAAAACATTGTATACTCTTTCCAGAAAACATCGGGCTCCCTCTCCAGAAAAGCAGAAAATAGCCCGATGTTTTCTGGAAAGAGTATACAATGTTTTCTGCTTTTTCCGGCCATCTTGGATCTGGATTTTGAACTGCGCGCTACTGATTTCGTGGCGCGAAGTCAGATGAGCATACCTCTTTAATCTATAACCTTGGGTTAGGACCACTACGGACAACCTTAGAAAAATCCCTTCGAATTTTCCACCATCTCAAAAAAAATTTATCCAGCAAAAGTTCGGGCCCGAACCTATGTGCGGCGAGTGGGCGGCGGTAGGACCACTACGGACCATCGTTTCAAAAATAGAATTTCAAAAAAACAAAAAAAGACACTCTGGAGAATGTTGGAAGCAACCTTTCTGCAAAATTTGAATACATTTGGACCTATTGTGCAAAACAGGGATACAGACGGACGCACAGATCACAGATCACACCTTACGGACGCTACAGAAATTTTATGCATTTACCTCTTCAAACCACATATAATTAAGAAATATTAAAATGTCATCGATAGATGTTCTTTAGGATAGTATTAGGCATTATGAGAGCCAATTTTTTTATAATTATCATGATTGACTTAGTCGCAGCAGGCCAAGTATCGAAACAAAATACCTTGAAAATCTCTGCGCCATTGCAATACTTTCTCAATATTTCTGATTTCATTAGAGTGAGAAAGTAAAAATGAATGAGACTATGAATACAATTCCATACCTCTCAATAATGACATTGACATTGAATTTGGTCTTGGAAAAGCACACTTTCTGCTCATAAATTGAATTCTTAGGGTTTGATACGTGGAAGCAGGAGTTATTTTCAAGAAAAAGATTATTGGAAGGTGGTTACCATTTCTTGTCAATGTCCAACTTACCCAATTATTCAATTTCTCCCTTTTTTAACTGTTACTTTTTTTTTTTTTTTTTTTTTTTTTTTTTTTAAATTGAATTTATTTATCCTCTATACCTTCTCTACATACGAGTAAGAAAAAACAGGAAACAATCCCTTCAAGCAATCAAAAACCATTTTCTGTACACAATTTTTATGCATTCATAGGCGATTTCCTTGCCTATATGCTACGTTTAAGGGTTGGACTCGAAACACTGAATTTTCACATTAAAAACTGAAGTTACAGAGAGTTACCGGCCAGGTTTTCATTCATGAAGTAGGAATAGTGGATTTATCTCAGCACACACATATTCTGGTATTTAGCTATAATTCCAAGGGATCTGTACTTAAAAGCAAGAGTTAATCCGTCAGTAAAGAGTTTAATTAATTTTTTCACCAGTCAAACTCTTTGGAAAAAGTTTAAAGAGCTAAAAGGTTGTGTTTAAGACCAAATTTAAATTGTCATTAAATGGAATTCAATACTTGGGATTTGTTGATGCAAAACCAAAAAGGAACATGAACAATAATGAATCAAAAAGGATGACAATCAGTTTGAGGTAGATCTGAGAGCCTTTTCTCGTCATTGGTGTCTCGGTTTTTATCTGGTGATTTCAAGAAGATCTACGTTGGGGAAAAGATTTACTAATTGGATATACACAGAACACGACAAACACACTGAAATTCGCGAAACCGATCGCAAAAACCAAACCCACCGAGACAAAAAGTCGAGGTGACGAAGGTCGAAGAACCAATAGTTCTACAATAGACGTAGAGATATACAGAGGAGACTCCAAGAGATAACAGCGAACTCAATAACTAGAATGTGAGCCACTCAAGGCCACTCGCAATCTTCAGCCACCCACGTAAATACACAGGGTAGGCAACACACAATGCCGACAGAAAGACTCATCTTCACCAAGTATATAGACCCTCTAGTGCTTAAAATTTATATTCGGAGAGTCGAATTTGTGACGTCATAATACTGCGATTTATCTCGAAAGTCGAAACCCCTTAAACTTATGGGAATCGAAAAATACCAATCGAACGTGCGATTTTCAGGAAAATTCGTTTCGATTAAACGATACAAACAACAGACTTAAATGGGGCAAAAAGGCGGCTGGGTGGCCGACCCACTACAATAAACGTACCTAGAATTAGTTACACGTTTAAAAAAACCAGCCTTCCTCTCTGAAAGGATTCCCTTGATTGTAGGTTTCCAAGGTGAAATTTTGAAATGGAAAAAAGTCGACTTCCATAGGACTCCGACCTCTTGAAAATTCCGCCAAATTGATGGTGAAGATAGCTTGGATATATCCTAACAGGTTTTCTTTAAACCAATACCAACAATATTTCAAAGTAAACTTACCATGCGCTGAAAAAACTAGAAGTGTAAATACGTTCAGATGCATGGTTTCTAAATTGTGTATAGATATTTGGTGATAACCATGAATGGGGGATATGAGTGTTAATATTAACCGTATTACTGTAATTATTGTTTACCGTATGGCTCCAAAGGATACTGCAAAGTCCGTCCTTTATTATTTAACCATATTGTCCTGTACTTATACGCATCAACACCTAACTTGCTGGACAGGGAAGGGCAATGATCTAATGATATTTTCCCTTAAATTTTTTTCCAGCTTATTCGAAACTTTAATCTAGCGATCGTTCATCCATTTTTTAGGTATTTAAAACTCTGTGAATTAGTATACAAGCACAAGATACCTTCCCAGCAGATTTGTTGAATTCTTCCTCTAAATATATATATTGGAAAGCCATGCTTAAAATAAGGATCGCAACTCTAAGATCGCGATTCTATAAATAAACATTGAGGCAGATATGACAGAGAAAAAGAAGCAAGGTTTAACTCAATTCCGTCCAACGTATCAAAAAATCAAGAATTCCTTTCAAATCAGGGAGAGAGAGAGAGAGAGAGAGAGAAAAGAAAAAAACAAATAGGGTGTCATTCTTAAACGTAAAGCTTGGGATATGGGGGGGAGGGGGGCAATTTGTTTTCACGGCGCAGAATTACGATGGGCGGTGAGTTATGCTTCTCACGAAGCAGCGAAAATACACTTAACACGACCATGAATCAACGAACATCCAGGCAGAGGAACGATTCAACAAGTCCATTGTTCCGCTGACATAATAACAGAGCATAACTGTTTCCGGGGATATCTTAGCTACATTTTTCATCCCTCAAATTGACACAATGAAATCTAATGACAACCCCACAAGTAATTCGCTCTCTACTTGTCTTCTCTACGCAGTTCAAAGACATCACTTTTAAAAATAACCAAGGTTTCAACGGTATCAAAGGGATGCCTTTAGGCAATGAGGAAATTTTACGTTTTACAGCGAATTTCTCAGCCCCTCCTTCCCCATGTAATTAGAGAAAAGGAAATATTCAAGCGAAATAAGTGTGATTAATTTTAATAAGAAATGAGGGACGTGAGTGGTAAATCTTTCTGATTCAGCTACGGAAAGCACGACATTCTTGCATATGCTTTAAAAAGAATCAGCACAAAATGATACAATTAGAACGGAAACCTAAATTAATTTGGATTTATCTTTTTTTACTTCGGGTGTCCTTGGATCCGTCATGTTGGGAAGTGAGCATTTCCGATAGTTTTCGGCAACAGGCCGGGGTTTTGATTGGTTGTCAATCCTGTTCGTAAATATAAAATCCTATCCGTTTTGGTGATTATACAGATAAAAGAACAGGAGCTTGGATCAGGTTAACTAAATATACAAGGTTTTTCTAAGAAAGGCGCGAGTTTAAAAGTTTTCTTTATCATCATTTATTTTACGAGTTCGTTTACCTACATACCCTCTAATTTATTGCTCACATGTGACGCGTAGCAGGAATTAGAGACATTATATCCCGAGAAAGAATTTTTCAGGAGAGCGGATTTAAGAAACAATTTTGATTTTAAGATTATAAGAATAGACTTCAAAGTAACTTTATCTGGTGTAAGTTTGAAGATGTCTGAGCGTTTTTGGCAGCAGAACGTTCGTAATTTACCCCTCTTTGCTAATGGTACCAAAATCTCATTCATCTTTTAGGAGGAAATTTTTCATGAAAGCGATTTCAAGAAGTAATTTTTTTAATTTAAGATTTTAAAAACAATAAATTCCAAATCTCCATATCTTGGATAAGTTTCAGGAATGCTGGGTGTTATGTAAGCCAAAATGTTCGAATAACTGATCCTTTCTTTGCAGTGGTACTAATAACTCATTTCTAATTGTTGGAATAGGTACAAGGTCCCTTTTCCTGTGACGTGTCACATTGACTAAAAACAGCAAATGTTCCATGAATGAAACACTGTCAACAAATCTTATTCAAGTACTTAAAATTAAAACTCTTCCTCAAATACGCATGCAACTTTCCGAAATCACCTTGTCAAGAGTTTCGCCTGCTATTTTTAATTGTTTTACAAATCGGTTCACTTTCGCGAGTCTCAAGATGTGAGGAATTTTGATGGTGAGTACCAATATATTCGCTAATTACCCCCTAATTTTAAACTTCAAGGGAAAAATGAAAGTTTGTGAACATGAGCTTGGTAAACCCACCGATACCTCTCCCAAACGGCGCAACGATTTTCCGGGAATTTATTTCCGAACATTTTCGCAATAATTATGACCGGGGTGGCTACCGCCACTTATAATTCATGATTATAACTATACTACTACTACTTAATAAGTAGATGAATTAATTAAATGGATAAATAATTAAATGATAAAAAAAAGAATGAAAAAATAATAAAAAAACCTTTTGAGACTAAACTACTTTCATGTTCTTTTCATGGGAAGAACATTTCTACAGAGTGAACTAGACGATATATTTGAATATATACAATATTTGTCTACTCTAAAAGAAGAAAAAAATAAGAATAGTAAATTTTTTTACATCATATGGAGTCTCTTTCTTTCACTCGCAAGTTTGGAAAAAGGCGAGTTGAAACGTGTGAATTAAGTTCATTTAAAGAAGGTTCTCCATTTCGTGATGAGAAACCCGCTGTAAGCCAGTCACGACAACGACAATGAGGCGAAGACGTCATGCGTACACAAAAGGTAGCGACTCTCCTCTGAGAATGAAAAATAGCTTTGAAAAGAACGGGTTTTCTCATTTAAAGCACTCGGATGCCTTTTTGTCGAGTGTCTTTATCTATATATCTTTCTCTTTTATCCGTCCAAAGAGGTTTTGTAGAGAAATGATAAGCTAGGGCAAATATTGCCTCTTTAACACCGCGCTGAGAGAAAAGATTTGGGATTGGTACATACATAGTGTTAGAGGTCGTTTCAGAAGTGCAGGCGAACCTTCGACAATCTTTGGGATTTTCCAACGTTAATTCTCATAATACAAAGTAAAAATTAATAAAAATGAATTCGAGCGTTGGCTTTTCATTGAGGAACGCGTACACATCAAAAGGACAGAGTCATAGGCAAGTTTTATTTTGATTCGAAGAAATGAGAGTTAAATTTTATTAAAAAATATTTACTATACTTCATACTCGATTGTTGATACATTATTACGTAACAGGATCCATAAAAGAACGTGTGTGCCCTTTCGAAAAATCAGTACCGTGTTTGCATAGAGACCAGCGAAAATCACGAAAATCACACTGAGAAAGTCTAAAATTCAGTAATAAACCTACATAACTACTATAATGGCAAGATCGTAATGGTGGTTCGATGCAGGTATCTTGGGAGATTCCTGTCTATTATGTCACTTTCTATACGGAAACAGAAATATGTCTAAATTTAGATAGGAATCTCCCATGATACCTGCGTCGAACCGCCATTAAGCTCGATTCTGAGAGTGAATTTCGTGATTTTTTAGTGTACTCATCGTCATTTTTACAGGTTTGTATGCAAGAATCAACTCTTCAATCTCCTGTAGCAAAAATTTGCAAGAGCCCCATTTTAATAAAACGATAGCATAAATTTTCTACTCCGATCGTGTCTCAACAGACTTACAGAAAAATTAATTGAACTTTACTGAAAACACATCTAATAAACAGACTATAAGTATGAACATACGTATACCAAGCAGTAGCGTCGCGGGCAATTTGGCAACGTTTGACTTTCTCCATTTAATCGCATGAAAAAAGATCGAAGTACTGGGTGTTTGGTGAACACGTTAGAATTCGACCTTTGACATGGGGTTAGATGGACACAATGCAGCTTTGCCAATAGCATGCCCCTTCACTGATACCGAGTCAATCCGGCGCCTCCGCGCAACGGCCCATTACTCGGAAAACCGCAACCTCCATTTAATTATCTCGTGTTTTCTGATTCAGACGAAATATTACAGCATCAACTTATAAATCTATCATTAGTGGACCTTTGTTCGGCAACGGAACATTCATGAGCTGAGCAAACAGGACTGTGATCGATTACACGATTCCTGCACTGAAAAAAAAAAATAATTAAAAAAGTACAGAACAAAATGATTTGCTAAATTAACCTACATATAATGTTAAATTAACAACTCAAATGCTAAATCAGCAATTCATTTTGTTAGCTTAACAACTATTTTTGCCCAACCAGCAAATTAAATAATAAACATACTAATTTTTATGCTGGAATAACAAATTAGTAAGTAAAATCAGCAATTTATTTTGCTGATATACCTATAACAAGCTGAATTGTTAAGATCAACTAATTGGGTTAAGTTCTGTATTTTTTTTTACTATTTAAAATTGCTAAATTGACAATGTCTATTTTGTTAAAAGAACATCAGTGGTTGATTTAACAACTATTTTTGTAAACTCAACAAATAAATTGTTAACTTAACAGAAAACCCTGGTTGATTTAGCAACTTTCATTTTTTGTTAAATCAGCAAATTTTGAATTGTTGCTTTAGCAATTGATTTTTTTCAGTGTGGATAATCGACAATCGGTAATAGTCGAACCATCGAACCTTTGGATGGTAATGAAATATAGTCTTCACGGACGTAGAATAATCCGGCTCATTTCGATTAGATTTAATTAATCTGCGACTAATATTATATATGTTTTGAAAAAAAATGTATATGAGTGACAACGAGGGACTCGTGATCAACGGTGTTGAATTTTCATGACGATAAATGAATCATAATTCAATAACCCTCGTGTAAGGTTGACGGATGGCATCAATCTTTTCATTTAATACCAAGCGGGATTGGGAGTCGAAACCAAATCCCCCCCTCAAAAAAAAAAATAAAATAAAATAAAAAAATAAATGAATAAAAAAGAGGATGAGTCAAGAGGAACCACAACATAGCCTAAAGCTCACCCTTTCTTACTAGATCTGTTTATGGAGGAGAAGCATGATGAAGACAGGTATGCGGGGGTGGGGGTGGGAGAGAGTGATGATTTCGTGATCCACAAATCGTGGGAGGATTCTGGATGAGCAAGCGACACTCGACAGGCGACAGGTGATGCGATACAAGAGCGATGTTGCCAAGCGTTGCAGAGGTCTCACTCGTGACCTGATATTCTATAAGAAGAGTCAAATACTCTATGTCACTATTTCAACACTTGGCTTCCTAATTTTCATCAGCAGCATCATACTGCCGTGTTACCGAAAAGAGCATTAAGTCACAATTTTTTGAGATTGAGTTTTCTACAAAATTCAATGTATTTAAGTCTGTAGAATCTATTGAACCAAAAAAAAAATTGGAAAATACGCCTTTTTCGCAATAAACGAGAGCTGTCGAAAAGCAGTAAGTACGTGAAAATTGCTGTGAAGTTAAGCAAGAGAGCAATAAGTCTACGTTATCACGCAAGATAGCAGTAAGTCGCGCTTCAGCTTGCTCCTGCCTTGGATTTCGGCGTACCCCACTGTCACGGAAGAGAGCATTAAGAGCGCGAACGCAGCGTCATTCTACCTTGATTTTTTTCCATAGGTTTTTTCGGACTTACTGCTGTCTTGCGTAACATGAAAGGAATTTTTTTTTTTTTTTTTTTTTTTTTTTTTTTTTTTTTTTTTTTTTTTTTTTTTTTTTTATAGTTGACAAAATCTTTCAGGTTTTGATCATCTCAACGATTTCAAACACCCTGAGTGATGTTTCCTGAAAGTTTCATGAAAAACGGAGGATTTTGAACACATTAATTTTAGGTTTGAAACTTCATATAGTCAGTTTTCTCAAAATGTCGATTTTGCACATACTGCTGTCTTCGGTAACACGGCAGCACAGCAGTGGCGTAGCGTGCAATTTGGCATCGTTGCAATTCCTCCATTTAATCCCATGAAAAAGATCTAAATATTGGGTGTTCGGTGAACACCTTCGCATTCAATCTTTTACAAGGGTTTAAATGGACAAAACTCAACGTTGTCAAATTGCACATTACGCCACTGCATCATAGAATATCCACTTCTGTTTTTGTTCAACTATATGTCCAATAATTTCAATGTCCTAAGATTGTATGCCCAAAAAGTGTTCGGTATACGCATTTAAATTTGAAAAACATGGGCTTTTGGAAAAAAATTGGCGGATCTAATCTCTCGTTACTTTAACCAAAAATCGGAAAATTGGGAGCGCTTCCAACGTTATGTCACTTAAGAGGCCATAGTCTGGAGTCTACCCAAGCTGCTGCGATTCGCTTGTTTTCCTCTCATGATAATTATTTTGAGGTAAATTTGTAGCGCAGCCTTTGTTTGACGATCCGATGTGGTCTGTCAACTGTCAAGTGATTGTTGAGGTTCTTATGGTCGACTTTCGATCAAAGACCGTCCTTATTCCCAAACATTTGTTGATCTTTGAGGTCTACTGAGTGACTCAGTCCGGGACTGGGAGAGACTGGGACTCAGTCTGAGTCCCATGTTCAAATTTTCGAATTTCGCGCTTGAGACAGTGCAGCATTTTCAATTGCGATGTTAAAACTCTGAGATCGCATTTCCTTTGGGCGGTAGAGGGGCATTTTCATTAGTTTCAGTCGCTGCGCTGTCCAAGGAGGTTTCGCGGTTTGTGAATAGTTTCCACCAATTCCACCCTCTATTTTCTGAGTTCTTGTAATCACATGACTCAAACTTTATGGTGGTACGTACCGCACAAAAGGATTGGAATACCCAAAGCCAGACTTGGGTTTGAATGTAAAGAACTCGATTCGCGAGAGTTTGTCAGTGAGAGTAAGATGTAGCAGTACATCGCAGTACACTGCAGCAGACCGGTCGCGGTATCTCCGTGTTATCCCTTCACTTTAAAGCAAATAAGTTTTATTTTTTTAAAAGAACAAGATGTATTTTTTGCAATGTCAAGTAGACCTGTTTAGTGTAACGTCACGAAAAAAATTGGTTCCAAACAAATGCTCCATCTCACTCGCTCTCGAGTGGGTTTTCCCATTAAAAACAAGATACAAATTTTCAAATGCAAATTCCCAACAGAAAACAACAAGTTTTCACAGACTTTATTACACCATCAGATTCCACGTACTTTAAAATGTAATCACGCTAAAACAACATTTGTGAAACATCACGCATTAATTTACAATCTTAGTTATTTCGAAGATAGTGCAATGTTTTGTCCTTGTCCCACTCACAGTTTCTTATGGGCACAGAATTCTAGGATAAAGGCTCATCAGCACCACCACATCACGTGTTATACCTCGAACAAGCTTCGATACAAAGAGAGGTTAGGATGATTGAGTGTCTTGGCGTTGATACGAGCATAAGAGACGGTGAGTAAGACAAGGAAAAAACATACAACAACTCTCGGTATAACTGTGATTGTAAATTTACTTTTGATCTTTCAGGAATTATGTCGGAGTGAAAAGATACTTTAAAGTACGTGGAATCAAATGGTGCAATAACATTTGAGAAAACTGGTTGTTAACTAGCATGCATTTGCATTCGAAAATGTGGGTCTGATTTCTTACGAATAAATCCACGAGAGTGAGCGAGATGGAGCGTTTGTTTGGAACCAATTTTGATCGTGACGTCATCACTAAACAGGTCTATTCACCTCGTGTTTTTCAACTGGAGCATTATAGAGCACCTTTACGTGTATAGAGCAGTTAGGACAAGAGGGTAATCAACCTCCGATTGGTCAACGAGTTTTAGGTACTCCGGGCGCCGTTGCCATGTTTTAGGGAAAAAAAAGTTAGTTGTTTATGAACCTGTTAATTTTAATCCCTTTATACAGTGGCGTAGCGCGCAATTTGACAACGTTGCATTGTGTCCATTTAAACCCCTGTAAAAAATCGAATGCGAAGGTGTTCATTGAACACCCAATAGTTCGATCTTATCAATGGGTTTAAATGAATGAATTGCGACGTTGGAAAATAACACGCTACGCCACTGCTTTTGTGGAACGACTATAATTCCCATACAAATCTCTAAAAGTGTAAGTAAATGTTGATGAGCGAAGGCAGTGAAAAGTTACACCGGCAGGAACTCTATGAAACTGTAATCTTTGGCTTGGTTTTACGGCAATCAGAATATGAATAAATGTGAAAAATTGCATATCTAAGGGCAGCGCATACTTGGAAAAAGTATCTGGTAGAATTTACCATCTGCATAGCTGATTTTGGAGTCAGCTATATCAAAAATGGTAAATTTCACGAAATGATGGTAAAATGTACCAACAAGTGAACTTAATTTACCATGATGTACGTTGTATTTACTAACTCCTTGATAACAACAGACTCCAAAATCAGCGCAGATGGCAGATTCTACCAATCTTTTTTTTCCCGTGTATGATTGATTTCACTTGTCTTAACTCTCTACGTATACTCTGGAGCAAGAGACAATTGGAACCATTTTTCTATGGACTCGTAGTTGAGGTATGAATAATGTATTTATCGCGTTAAAAAAGAGAGGGTTTTGCGCATATGACCATTGTCTGTTGAACTCGATCATTACAGATAGATAAAAGCAACCAATCTATTGGAAATTTCTGGTAAACCTGTTCTATAAAGTTCTACAACTGAAATTCCGAGGGCCATCAACTCCTACGGAATTCAATAAAATTTTGCGCCGTTTAAATGGGATTTCGGAATACTTTTACCGAGAGAATGCGATCTGATCGCGTAAATACTCATGAATAAGTAACAACCAGTAACACGGGACTCAAGACTCGTTATTTGGTGCGGAATGAGAGGCATTAACATGAACACATTAAAATGCCTTTGAAGATTTCGCAGAAATTTTCTGATGAATGGAGCATATTTTCTGCGAAGCAGGTGATAGGTCTCGAATGAAACATTTTTTTTTTTTTCATAACTGAATAAATGAGTTTTAAAATGCATTTTCATACATCAAGTGTGCAGTTTTCACGGAGTTAGTCGCCCCGTCCTCCCCCTCCCCCTCCCCCTCCCCCTCCCCCTCCCCCCCCTCCCCCTCCCCTCCCCCTCCCCCTCCCCTCCCCCTCCCCCTCCCAGCGTTTGACCCTGCCCCTCCTTTCCTCCCCATTACAGTTGACTGACTTGGACTGCTTGAGACCTCTTGACTGTTGTTTTTAACCCACCGAGGCACGAACAGATTACTTAATGGCTTTGAATGGAGCTTACAGGATGCAGGGATTTCAGGGTTTCAAGCATGCACGGCAGAGAATACACGAATTGATGCGATTCTCGGAACAACGGCTCATGAAACACCAGCTATGCTTTTCCAAGAGAAAACTAATTTAATTGTTTAATGCCAATTGCTCAGAAAGAGCGAACCCGATATTTTATGGAGTCTTCTACTCGGAGCCCGCTCAACTGCTAAGCACAAGGTGTCGTTATGGGGGAGGTATATATTATATTGGGGCACGGCAGGAAAAAATAGGTATTCGATGAGAGATTTTAATTGAATATGATGGGACACATGAATTTTATAAGAGTGGAAAAAAGAAGTGAAAATTGGTAATTTGATGGGGCATCCAAGCCTTCGCAGAAAAAGTGTGAAAGAGAATCACGACCGATACAGGACTTTTGGGATCATTGACATCCTCAATAACCGGAAAAGGCGGCTTTGCAAGAATGGGGCTCTTGCGAACTTTTGCTACACGGTATTAAAGAGTTGATTCTTGCATAAAAACTTGTAAAAATGACGATGAGTACACTAAAAAATCACGAAATTCAGTCTGAGAATCGGGCTCAATGGCGGAGAGACGCAGGTATCATGGGAGATTCCTATCTAATTTGAGACATATCTCTGTGTTTCCGCGTAAAGAAAGTAATTAGACAGGAATCTCCCATGATACTGCGTCGAAGCGCCATTACAATCTTGCCATATACGTAGTTATGAAGGATTTATTACTGAATTTTAAACTTTCTCAGTGTGATTTTCTTGATTTTTTGTGGTTTTTATAGCAGAATGGACTATTCATTTGCTCACGGCAAAAGTTTGCAAGAGCCCCATTACTTACTTTGTTTACTTTAGTGAAAAACGAAGCATCACTGCATTCTTCCGATTGAGAAAATATTACAGAAGCAAACAATTCCATCATGAACACAACTGGACGGTGTAATGTTTTGGTTATAGTAGAATGTGAAATAATCTGTGAATTAAAGAAATGCCCATTGACACATGGGCGGAGCCAGCGATTTGGTAGCCATAAGTGTATCTCATTTGAAAGTATGAGAAAGAATCGATTCTAAAGGGGGCCATGGCCCTTTTACTAATCGATTGTTTTTCATGGAGTCAAATGGGAATAATACACAGTTGCTACGAGGGTGAATTTTAAAGTAAGTTTACCTATTTTTCTTCTCAAAAACTATCAATGCTAGAAAGAAACAAACCCAGCGTTGAAACGTACGTACTTTCAGCTTTCTAACGAGCATTAGTTTTTCAAATTTGGTCAACGCGTTGCGGAGATATCGTGGATTTTCCCCACCCGTCTATCCTTCAAACGTGCCCACCTTTTCACGCGCTACAGAAGACTGCAAGTTTCGGTAGGCGATGCGCTTATCTCCGGATTAGACATATCAATGACACCTGAGTGCATGTTGTTTACTGAATAGACTACTCTTCTGCTGATAAAATGATCCAATTTGTATCGATCTTCAAACTTTCGGTCAGTACTGAAAGTGCAATCATCATGAATTGAAGCTGGATTAACAGCTTGCGTCAAAACCTGGTTCAAGAGTATGGGGAAAGAATTTTACGACGACAGTATACAGAAATTGTTGCACCGCTAAGAGAAATTCAAGAATCTAGTGGGTGACTATGTGAAAAAATGAGGTGAGCCACTTCACAACAATGTTACAACTTGTTTCAATAAAATAATAGCTCTAGTTTACTTTTCCAAAGTCTTAAACTCATGTTTTCTGTGAAGCTCCGCAGCGCGTAAAAAGGTGGGCACGTTTGAAGGAGAGGCGGGTGTGGAACATCCACAATATCTCCGCAACGCATAATCCAAATTTGAAAAACTGTAGCTCTGTAAAAAGCTGAGAGTGCGTACGTTCCAACGCTGTGTTTGTTTTTTTTCTTACATTAAGAGTTTCTGAGAAAAAAATAGGTAAACTTACTTTAAAATCCACCCTCGTAGATTGCTGGATCCGCCTTTGCATAGATATGCACAAAACAGCACATACTGGATCGAAACATGGAATTTTCTGGACCAGTGGCGTAGCCTGCAATTTGACAACGTTACAGCTTGTCCATTTAAACCCATGGAAAGAATCGATTATTGGGTGACCTTTGCATTTGACCCTTCACATGGGTTTAAATGGAGACAGTCCAACGTTGCTAAATTTCACGCTACGCGACTGTTCTGGACATAATTTTACAAATAAAAATCAAGATTATGGAAAAGAAAACCGAGATGTAACCAACGAGCTAGACATTTATCTAGAGTGGTGGTTTCATGGGTAAGCTGCGTAACCACCAATGGGGGAGTTTTAGGTTAGGTTTAAGCGAGTAAGTCCATTTATTTCCACGTATTTTTGTTTGGCACGACGCATAGTGGATCGGAACATGCTTTGATCTACTGTGCGGTGGCGCCGCATCAAAATACACGGAAACAAAGGGACAAATTACTCGCTGACACCTAACCTAAAAATCCCCCATGGTGGTTACGTAGCTTACCCATCAAACCGCCACGCTATAGGTAAATGTATATCTCGTTGGATATAATTCGGAAGTAGGTATAGCCCGTATAGCTCTAATAAGTAAAATCATTGATTCGTTTCAGGGTTTGAATTAAGTCAAATGACATGGTTTTTGCAAGAAAATTTCAACAATATATTATATTTATCTAAAGCAAGAAAATGACAACTTTTTATGTCCGGAAAAATGCTTCTTTCGATCCAAGGAGCGGCAGCTCTGGAGATAAAATACACATCACGGAGTCACGCACTCAAAGGAATGGAAGTTCCAGGGAGATCTGCAAGAGACAATGCCCGGAAAAAAAACTCAATATTAAAGTTTAAACTATTGAATTCGGCTTTGTCACTAAACGATTTAATCCCCCGTCAAATCGGTCGATGATTCCAATACGAAGGATGACAGCGCGTGAGAGGAGAGGAGAGGAAATCGCGTACCTCTCAGCTCCCTTTTTCAAGCGTCTTTTGAGCTGTGTAGTGTATAGACTATGGTGTACTGTAAGTACATTCAACTAGCACTGAGATTCAAATTAGGCCTTTGGGGCTATCCGGCCGGATTAAAATCACAGGAGGACGAAGGAACAGGAGGGATCGAGATCAATAATAGGTGCGTGTATCGACTTTACTCCGCCTTCGTTGAAACTTAAAAGCAAACTTGATACGGCCGTCGCGTCGGCCACGGACCCACGGTCCACGCAGTGAATCTAAGCATGGAATATTCCGGAACACGAAAAGTTGTCGTATTTTTGCTTTAAAAACATTGTAGTGTTTGATACATTCTTGCTAAAATCATGATATTTGACTCATCTCAAATTCTAACACGAATGACTGTTACACATTATTTTTAAGTTATTTTGCTGTTTATTGTTCATAATTTTGTTTTTTATTCATAAAATTATATGTCCAAGGAATCCCATGTTTCGAGCCATCATCGTGTTGTCATTGTCACGGCCACTTCACTCAATAGCTATCGCTACCGGTCGATAATCCTGCGAGCGGTCGAATTGATGATATGTATATATATCTTGTACAACAATCAATATAATGAATGAGCTGTTCAGCCAAAGTAAAACAAATGAAAGGGGAAAATTAAATCATAATAACAAAAAAATTATCCAACCTTTAAATGTGCTTGTTATTATTATTTAATTTTCCCCTTTCATTAGTTTTACTTTGGCTGAACAGCTCATTTATGATTGTTTTATCATTATTTACAGCCAGTTTTATTGGTTTATATATACAGGGTGGTCCAAAAGTCCCGGTACGGCTTCATAACTTTTGAACGGCTGCATATAAATTAACCAAATTTTGGGGATGTTTATAACTTAATAGGAACTACTTTATGGCGTACCCGAAAATTCCGGGGGCGCCCGTGAAGGGGGGTTTCGCCCCCCAACTCGAAATTTTCAAATGGCAACCCCCATCTTGTGATACCTTGATTGAAAAGGCATAAAATTCTAAGACTTTTGGTGCAAACCGTAGGTCAATATCGTTTTTAGTTTTCGATATATCGAAGGTCAAAGTTCGACTTGGACCCATTTTCAAAATATCAGTACTACTTTTTGAAAAGTCGGAATTAAAAAAAAGAAAAAAACTGGGAATCCAAAATACTCTTAAAAGCAAAGAACTTTTCAGAAAAAATTACGGCTTGGACACAGCTGTTGTTAAAAGTAGGTTTTAGAGCCCCCAAAAGTTTTTGACATGTTGGCCCCTCAGGGGTGGATATCTCAAAACTTCCGTGTCACTTAATTTCATGTCCTGTTCTTTTGTTTGGGGTCCGAATCCTAGGTTGGTGCATACATGCAACGGATGGTTACCCGAAATTTCAAGTTAAGTTTTCTCTGCGAAGAGTGAGTTTTAGACTTTTATAATGGTATCATCGTTATTTTCGCAGCATTTTACGAGTATCTACATCAGAATTGATAGGCCATTTGTCTACAGCAAAACCTTGCAAAAGCTCTATTGATGCCATCGATGCCCCCAAACACACCTAAAAACACAATTGATATACTATACTTTCCTCGAATACGGCGGTACCCGTTGTTCTCGTGCAAGGTTGGAAACGATTCTGGCCAAAAAAGTGATTCGATCGCGAAAATTTGCTTAAATTATTACAGGATAGATTTTTTTATTTTTATTTTATTTTTCAGTCGAATGGAGCACGCCTATAAAAAAGAAACAAGCAGTGGGCCAGTGGCCCTCCAATACATTGTATGTATTGGAGGTGCTGTGGCACCGCGTGCGTGGTGCCACGCGGCACCACGCACGCTGTGGTATAGTTGGAAAAAGCGTGCTGTGGTATAGTTGGAATTTTCACCAAATACAATACAAAAATGTCTTCCATCGCTTAGAATGATAACACTAAAAACATAACAACCTTTTCGAACGAAGCACCACAAGATAGAGTCTAACGTTTGACGCCTTAAAGATAGCCCCCCTGGGGAGGCCGAGGACGGTGGTGAGGGGGTTTTGATCTCCGGAAAAATAATGATTGAGAATAGCCAAAACTGCAACTCTTTTACTTCAATGAGCCAAAAAAAAAGAACGTAAAAAATTGGAGGGGAGGGGGGATTTAAAAAAAAAAAAAAAAATGGATTAAAAAAACACCCGAAAGAAAAACGTCTAGTGAGCAAAAACCTTCCAAACAATTTTTTTTCCAACAGCGTTTAGTAATTATTAAACAAACCTTATTTTCCACGGCCACCAACTACATCCTGACTTTTGGTATAAAATTGCGGACGCCATCCCAAAAGAACCGCCAATTTGTTAAAGCTTCATGGGAACTTCGGCGCAAAGAAGGTGGAAAGGGGCATTTTTGAACACTCAATCACAAACAAAAAAAAACTTACTTCGGCGCCCAAATAAGTTTTGATACACCCAGTGTACGCAAGACACGTGAGTTTTCTAACACCCTATGCACAGTCAACGAATTTATAAAACAAATTTCTTTCAAGTAACCCCCCCCCCCCCCCCCCCCAAAAAAAAAAACAATGGAGATAATCGCCGAATCAGCTGACGAAACGAGGACAAAGAGAAAAGTGGACTGTGGCAGTGCTCACAGCTGCCAACGTTACAGACATATACGACATTCATCACAAACAAATAAATTAAAAAAGACGCAGCACTACTGTCAATAATCGCGACTTCAACAGAACATAAAATAAATATAAACAATGTACAAAGAATAAATCTAAGAATTCCATGGAACATACATAAATATACCCAGAATATAAACATCTACAAAAAACGCAGCAGCGTGTCCGCCATTGAAATAAAATTACAGTTGGTATCAATAAAAGCGTACACCACACCGAACGATGCGACTCGTTACACCTTGAAAGCTGATAGTATACTTTTGGAACAAAATAAAAACAATGAGGAAATATAATGACATAAAATTACGTTTATAAATAAAGCAGAATCTAAGAATACTGCAGAAACAATCATAACCCATAATACACAACAGGACACGAATAAAAGACACTGCCGCAAACCTAAGATGCCCACCATACTCCGCTGCCATTTGATCTGTATTAAACAGCTGTATCATTATATACATGATTTCATTGAAAGCATCAAAACGAAAAGAAGAAGCTTGCCTACAAGGCACGCTTAAAAAATGTACGAGATACTGTGGAAGAACAATCGCAAAAGATATCAGTCATGATGAAAATGAAAACCTTGGAGTAATCTCAAAGCGCGGTCAAGTATAAGTACTTATGGGGATGGACGCTAAATTGTCAACGCAGCTAAATTGTGCGCTCGGAGCAATGCTTTTGATTTGGCCCGACTAATTATTACCGCGTTCTAGAGTTCATTATTTAATGTCACGGATCAGGAAAGATTATGAATATCAGTACATTTCAATATACATAGATATACTGACTCAGAGGATAGTGTAATCTTTTCTGCACGGATGCAGTAATCCGATGAATTCTAGAACGCTACCTTTGTGGGCGAGGAACGCAGACGGTCGCGGACGTGGGCTAGGAGCTGTGCCACTGTACCAGGGCGGATACACGAATTTGTCTTTTTCTCTCTCTCTCTCTCTCTCTCTCTTCATTTTTTAACGTGTGCGTTAGAGAAGGACAGAGAAAGGGTCTAAAATTACGTGGTGGTACCCCTTTGCTATCCTTTTCTAATGCATGAGTTCAAATGGAAGGAGAGAGAGACAAAGATATTCATGTATACCGTCCGCGGAGTCCGTCGACCGTGCTAAAAGTGGGAAAGGAGAAATGCAAAAGCTGACGGACTGAAAATTAAATTATTCACGACTCTTAATACATTAATATGAAAGCTTTCTAAAGCCTCATCCTCCCTTACTATCTTGATCAAAGCACGGCTATCTACAATAATAGAAGGGGTATGCATGTAGGTACGCTGTTCAGATTGTTTATCCCTTTTTTATTCTCCTAAGATTTTTATTCAGGATACAAAATATAACAATAAACCTATAATTTGGCCGAATCGGCTTTGAACCGGTTCAAAAACCTAAAATTTTGCCGAACTGAACCGAACCTGAACCAAAATTTCGCGCGAACCCGAACCGAACCGCGAACCGAACCGCGAACCGAAATTTTAACCCTTAACTGCGCCGTTGCACCCCTGAGCCACATAATATATTTCCTCCATTTTGAACACTTAAAGTTAAAATATCATTTTTTTCCATGTCGTCATCCTTCCGGCACATATCGAGGAAAAGTTTCGATGTTTCACCGAAGTCTGAAAAAGCAGGGCCCCACGTTGGGCGCCATCTGAGCATTATATAACACATTTAACCCTTTGACCTTGATTTTTTCCCTATACTGGCCCATGTTAAATTTAGTTCTTTGCAGATCTCTTGGGCGCGAGAATTAATGTTAAGAATTTTTTCACTATTTTTCCCTTTCATTGAGTCAAAATCAATTGAAAAATCATGTTTTCGAACGAAAAAAAAAAAAAAAAAAAAAAATGCGCAATAAAGGGTTAAAAACTGTCTGAACCCGAACCGAACCTGAACCGTTGTTTTGGCCAGTTCGACTCCCTGAGTTCAACTAACTGGACTGATCTTTGTGACAAACTGGCAATGTTAATCGTCAGAGGTCCGCTATTCATTAATACGAAAGATAGGGGAATGACCGACATGATCTTCCGTATCTCGAAAAGGCTGCAAGAGGTAAACTACATTGTTCGCTGCAACGCAACGGTGAGTGAAAGCCCCTCAGCGATGACATTGATTACGGTATCTATTTAAAAAAAAGTGCAAATTGATACAGGAAATTCAGAATGATGATCGAGCAAAAACGGAATGAAAGAAAAATTAGGAGAGAGAAAAAGCAAAAAATATTAGACAAACAAAGAAGGAAGGGTTGATTGTGAGATATTGTGGGTGAATAAAATATGCTCTGGAATATTGCCAAGAAAGAAAAAAAGAAAAAAAACGAGGGAAGAATACATACGTCCTTGGCCGAATAAAAGTTTTTCTCTGTCACATCATACCTTGTTGCCAGATTTTATTTTTATTTGATTTTGTTTCTGGTGACGAATGGGGCTCTTGCAAACTTTTGCTGTGAGCAAATGAATATTCCAATCTGATGTAGTAATAACCAGCGAAAAGCACGAAAATCGAGCTGAAAAAGTCTAAAATTCAGTAATAAACTCACATAACTGCTATAACGGCAGAGATATGTCTCAATTTAGATAGGAATCTCCCACGATACCTGCGTCTATCCGCTATTAAGCCCGATTTTAAGAGTGAATTTCGTGATTTTCTAGAGTACTCATCATCATTTTTACGGGTTTTGATGCATAATCAAAACTTCAATCCCCAGTAGCAAAAGTTTGCAAGAGCCACATTGTAGAATGAGGTGCTTCATTGTGCTTATGACTTTGAAGATACGGAGAGTTTTTTATTGTATCCTTCCCTAAATACTTTTCCAATGCCTAAAGCTCTGATAGTGAGTCAAATATTATTCTGCTCCAAAACGTTCACGCATGTGAACACCTTCGCATTCGACCTTTTGCATGGGTTTAAATGGACACTATACAATGTTGCCAAGTTGCACGCTACGCCACTGAGAAGCTTTCTCTATGATGAATCACTTTTCTCATTGTCAGTGTAGAAAGTTGCGATTAGGGATTTTTACGCCTTAACGACATAGTGGCTGTTATGAACGTAAAACCTGGTTTTCTCATCATAAGATACCTCTTTCTCACCTCTTTTGCGGAAGATTCCATGTATTTTGACCCACTGATCTCAAATTTGCCCTCAGTTTGTACTAAAAACTCACACTTTTCCAGAATTTTGAATTTTTTGCTAAGAAGACGTAATTTCGAATTTACGTAAAATCTAGACTAGTTTCATGAAAACTGATAGCATTTTTGAAATCAGCGTCTCAAAATACATATGTAAGCGATGATGAAGTGAAGTTGTAGGCGTAGAATTATTCTAAAACACTAAAAATTAGTAAAATTAACACTGCGATGGATGGTGAATGTCGCGGACACATTATGTCGTTTCTGATGCTTACTTCTCAAACAATGCTGGACAAAGATCAAACCCGAAGGGTATTACCGCAAGTGGGAGACGGCTGTATATTCAAAGCCGTATAGCCATCAGGATATTGTCTTTCTCTCTCTTAGTCTATTTAAACGCATTTGTTAGAAAAGGGTGGATATAGGGGCTGTCATGTGACTTCAGCCCTTGTCACTGTCCTTTTCTAACACATGCGTTTAAATGGGCTAAGAGAGAGATAGGCAATATCCTGGACACGTCTATGGCTACAGTAATGAACGTTGAAGGCCGTTTCCGGGAAAGAGGTTCATGAAACAAGAGATGCGCTCATCAGATAAATGTCTTTGCTCAATTACAAAGATGAATTTTAGCTCGCTTGTTGTTTTGGGGTAGTGGCGTAGCCTGCAATTTGGCAACGTTGCTTTGTGCCCATTTAAACCCATGTAAAAGGTCGAATGCGAAGGTTTTCACCGAACACCCGATAGTTCGACCTTTTTCATAGGTTTAAAAGGACGAATTGCAACGTTGCCAAATTACACGCTACGCCACTGGTGTGGGCCCATTTTCCGGTTATGATAATAATTATCGTAAGCTCAGAATACATCAGGAGCGTGGATCTACATGAGGGCGAGAGAGAGGGGATTCTCTTGCTCCGAGCAGAATTTTGTAGAGGGCGACAAAATGGGGGTAAGTATGAAGAAAATGCAGCCGTTTACTTTTAAATATTTTCCTTTAAAGGGCCTCAAAATTGTAATATTGTCCTTCCAACCTCCTCCACGAAAACCCAGATCCATCCCTGGTAGAGTGCAGGTTATTAGTAAGTAGCAGTTGAATAGTTAAAGAAACTCATGTATCATTGTTCATGATTTTGTGATACATCTCCCAACTCATTTTTCAAAACAAAAAATTATGTTTAATCTTAGTTCTAGGTGACTTGGTGAAGTTTCCCTTTCCATGAAAAAAAATCGAACTATTGGGTGTTCGGTGAACACCTTCGCATTCGACTTAGCATGAAAGGAGAAAAGGGAGACTATTACGAATTTCTCCCCGGCCCTTAACTCTGGGGACTACCAACTAATGATGACTTCTCGAAAAACTATTGGAGGCCCCAAAACCAATATTTTGCTGCGAGCGCCCAAAATTTTCTGGGAGGACTCTCAAACTCTATCTCGAGAGACCCTGACAGTGAGAGAAAATTTCTCCTCAAAATGGCCAAAATTCTAATAGAAAATTTTCCAAAAATAAAAAATAATGAAAAAAAAAATAAAATAAAAAAAAATGACGGAAACTTTAAATTAGAATTTTAGCAATTTTAAAATGAACTTTTATATAAATTCTTTGAAATTTTGAAGCTTTGATTTTTTCTCTCTGAGCGTGGAGAAGTTGACACCAAAAACTGCACGGTTTGGCAAAAACTTGGAAGAGATAAAACTATTCTTCCAAATAAATTGCTGACAAACCGACGGCCAACAGGCATTCTCAGGACATGGAATATTGATGTCTTGGGGAAGGACTACCAACGCAAGTAAGTAAAACCGCAGGATATTGAACGAGCAGCATCCTTCCACCTCCCACAGATTTTCCGGAGAACGCATCCTCTGGACACTGTGGAAAGAACGCCACTCTAGTTAGAGGCAACGAGTTATACAATATAGTAAAGACCGCTTTGTAGCCAGTCGTGTGGTGGATCAAGATACTTATTTAACAGCAGGTATGCTCGACTCGCTTCCCGCGTCATCCTCAGTGGCGCGCAGTTCAAAAAGAAATTCCAAGATGGCCGACGAAAGAAGAAAAAATTGTATGCTCTTTCCAGAAAACATTGGGCTTCCCTCTCCAGGAGAGCAAAAAACAGCCCAATGTTTCCTGGAAAGAGTATACAATGTTTTCTTCTTTTGTCGGCCATCCTAGAATTGCTTTTTGAACTGAGCGCCACTGAAGATGACGCGGGAAGCGATTCGAGCATACCTGTGAAATATAAGTACCTTGGTGGTGGATACCCTTTTTCAGAGGTCACATCAAAATGGCAAGAATGCGTATGGGGCTCTTGCAAACTTCTGCCACTGGGGATTGAAGAGTGTTGATTCTTGCATAAAAACCTGTAAAAATGACGATGAGTGCATTAAAAATCACGAAATTCACGCCCTAAATCTGGCTTACTGGCGAAGAGGCGCAGGCATCATGCGAGATTCCTACACAGAAAAAAAAATATATTGATTTTACAGCATAGGGTGTTAAAAAAGTGTGTAACAGGTTAATACGTTGGATCAACAGATCTGAGCTGTAAAATTAATCAGCAGAGGAGTTAATTTGACAAAAACCGGTGCTAATTGAACCACTCATCAGGCCTGTTAATCCAACACTAACATGCCGCACTTTTTTTCAACACTACAGGCTGTAAAATCAACAGATTTTTTTTTTTCTGTGTATCTAATTTGAGACATACATCTGTGTTTCCGTAGAGAAAGTGACAAATTAGATAGGTCTCCCATGATATCTGCGTTGAACCGCCATTACGATCTAGCCGTTAGATCAGTTATGTGAGTTTATTACTGAATTTTAGACTTTCTCAGTGTGATTTTCGTGATTTTCGATGGTTTTTACATCAGATTGGACAGTTCATTTGCTTCCAGCAAAAGTTTGCAAGAGCCTCATAATGATCAGCAATATAAGTTATCGTTACTGCTGCGCTTTGATTGGTTGCTTGGAATTGTTTTTATGAAAATATATATCCCAGTGCTCAACATAATGAGGAAGAGTTGTTGAATGTTGGGTTATACCATTTTATATACTCACAAAAAATAGTTGCTCGTCACTCCATTTCAAGATAGGCATCAGTAAGTGCTGTCTCTGGTCCAGAAAACATCAGAATAAGAAAGGGTAGTTCCAAAGTAACATAATATGACTTTTCCCTGACGATAACTGTCTTACAAATTGCATCATTAAAACGTTTAAAGCTACCAAATGGCCAAATATTTCTGTCAAAAAATGTTTCTTTTGGCAAAAACAAAACAACAAAAACAAATCGTCGATTCAATGATACATTGAAATCACATACTGCTTTTGAGTAATCAAAAGGATATTCTGCCTTGTCGGAATGACTTTGTAGTTACTCTACCAAGTCACTCCTCCTGTTTTGACTTCTTAAAAGCAGTGTGGTTTCAATAATGTATCGTGAAACTTTCGGATCAATTTTGTTGAACTTACTGAGAGATACACACCTTTAACAGAAAAAATCATTCGTTTGGTAGCTTTAGACGTTTTTATGATGCTATTTCTATGATATTTTCCGGCGTTAGCAAAAAGCCCCGTTACCGTTGAATTCATTCCCCATAGTGTCAGGTGGACGTTCTTGTTGCTTTTTTAGGATTTATTGGAGACATTTATGGGTAGAAAGAGGAAATGTCCAATAACAAAATGTCCAACTACAGGAACGTCCAATGTAAAAATATCCAATCATAAAATGTGCATGAAATTTGGTCCATTAATAAAAATGTCCAGTATCCGATAATGTCCTAAGTTAGAAGTACCCGCCTTAAAAAAAGTCCACGCCATCGGCTGGAAAGCTGAATTAGGTCCACTTTGAACTATTTCCGAACCATGCAATCAAGCAATAGTCGCTCATGGGAGGCAGTGGATTATGCAGTTTTTGGGATTTATCGGGCATTTTTAGGCGTTTTTGGGCCTATCCGTCGATTTTATCAGTGGGGGGCCTTCTGATGTGGCTCCTAGTGATTTGAGCAAAACAAAAAAAAAAAAAAATCGAAAATGTCAACATTTTTTTTGCTCAACTTATTAGGGGCCTCGTCAGAAGGCCCTTCTCCCCCCCCCCTCCAACACGGAAAAAAAAGATTAGTGAAAATAACCATACGGATACCTGATTTTGGCACCTGCTAGATGTTATGGTAAACTTGATTAGAAGTATGGTACATTTACCAATACTTTGAGTAAATTCGGCATGCAATCAGGTTACATCACCTAGTACCTAGTCAAAACATAGTATGCTTCTGGTTAACATTACCATAACATCTAGCAGGTGCCAAAATCAGGTATCCGTATGGTTATTTTCACCGTAGTTTTTTTCCGTGAACCGAAAAAACCCAAAAACTGTATAAAACTCACTGCATCCCATAAGCGCGTGACCATAAACTCCAACTTTGCGCCCTCTGGTATGAATCAAGCAAGTACAAACATTCATAAAAACTCATTGTTGAAGTATCATATGTTTTCTGAAGAACAATAATTGTGGAGAATTACAAAGAATATCGGGCTCAGAATAGGCTGAAAGTTTATTTAAGAGCATGTTCTTACTATCCTGAACAACCTTCCAACGCGGACAACGCAGAGGGTCCTGCAGCTGCACCTTAAGCATGTCAGTTTCTGTTCGTTACTTCTATGTACCCTAACCCACCCCAACCTAACTTTCCGTTTCTATGACTGGATTTTTTCACATACCGGACAACAACGTCTCAGAACTTTTCTTTAGGTGGACATTTCTTACACAGAACATTTTTGGGTACTGGACAAATTTGCTTGTGGACCAAATTTCATGGACATTTTATGATTGGACATTTTTACATTGGACGTTCCTATAGTTGGACATTTTTCATCGGACATTTCCACTTACAACCCATTTATGGTATACCGTATATTCACAGGATTTTGGATGCACATGCACATGCTTATTCATTTTTTTTTTTTGCCGGGAAGAAATGGTACTAGTTAACTATTCCTACTCGGCAGCATGGGTTTTGCGTGTATCGAAAATTGAAGGAGCAACTTTAGAACAAAATTGTAAGACAGGAAGGAGATGAATAGTCTACGTTAAAAGGATGTATTTACGTCTTTACGTTCTTCATGATGATGTAACAAAAGCACACACCAATCAGTACGGAGAGCATGCTAATCCCTGAGGGATGGGGGGGAGTTCGTGGGCATTCAAGCATCCCTTACATTTGAGTACCAACATTAAAAAAAAAAAAAAAAAAAAAAAAAAAAATGGAGTTTTACGCAAAAGAACTGGTCTGTGGTATACCTTAAGACACCTGTGTTAATAAAATTACTGCGAGTATAGAACTCTGATTACGTAGGAAACGAAAAGGTCAAAAATATCTTAACGTCACGAAGCCCTAAAAACTGAGGATGAGTATTTCATCATCACGGCGCAGATGTATAGATGCCGAAGAACTACCTCCGCGAAAAATCACTCAATGTTGGACACAGACGCAAAATTTGTTACATCTGCATAGAGGCGTAGAGTGCAATTTGGCAACGTGGCAGTTTTTTCATTAAAATTGATGAAAAATATGGAAGTATTGGGAGTCCGGGGAACACCTTTGCATTCGACCTTCACAGAAAAAAAAAAATGTTTTAGATTTAAAAATAAATATTTTTGAATAATATACATATGACAAAAAAACGTATTTTAAAATTGAAACTAAGTTTTCAGGTGCTGTTGCGTAGCAAAGCACCTTATTTAAATTAAGAAAACTTTTCATTGAATCAAAACACCAAATTTTCTATTTAAAAACAATTACTTTCAATTTAAATGCAGTTATTTTTAATGTAAAACCATTGTTTTTACTTTAAAACCAATTAATGTTACTTTAGAAGTACGTTTTACTGTCGTATAATTCAAAAATATTTTTTTTAAGTATAAAACATTTTTTTTTCTGTGTTGTACATGAATTTAAATGGACAAAATGCAAATTTGCCAAATTGCACGCTACGTTACAGCACATCTGCCTCTTCCGGCAAAAATAAGGAATTTCGTGGAAACATATAGAGAAGTTGCTGAAAAAATCGTATTCCTAAAGTTGCTGCGAATTAACTTTTAAATTCATCAAGTTATAAAGTCGTATACGTTTTACAATTCCATAAATATGTTTTACAACCGATGAAACTCCATTCACAACTGGAATAAAGCGGAGATAGGGTCAATGCATCGGCGGCGGTCGCGACGTGCCTTACGATATAGAGACGCAAGTCTTTGCCTCCCCTCGATAAACACGCACAAGGTTGCCATTTATCGGATTATTATCCATACGCCCCCCATTCAATCTAATGTTAGTTGATAGTTTGTTGGAAAATCTGACAACATTGCACATACATTGTAATTTGCTCATTTATAACTCACAAGGGGAACGTCCCAAGTGTCCGCCTCCGATTTTGATGAAATATATCTCAAAATGTTCGTTGTGAGACGCTGATTAACACCCTGTATTCACTTTTTGCGAATGCGCCTTTAAAGTTGGAGAAAAAAAAGTTCAAAGTTCGCATTTGAACTGCTCGAAATCGTTGGAGCGCGTTAAGTGTAGAGAAATCGAAGCTCTCTTCAAAGGTAACTCTGTGGCGCAGTGGCGCCGGCGCTCGGCTCGCAGTCGAGAGGTCCCGGGTTCGAATCCCGGCCGGGCGTGTGACTTTTTGCACATTTCCTACCTCCAATTCTCACTTGTGTACAATCGTAATATTATTTCATGACCTTTTCAAAATTATTTTTACGTCATTTTCACGTCATTCCTGTGGATAGAAGGTTAGTTGTAAGAATTTCAGAATCAATAATTCGACGGCATTCGGGTAGGTATTCGCGGTAAATGTTACACCAGGAAAAAATAGCGTTCGAATAATTTTGAAAAGGTTATTGTGTGATACCAAATTCGGGTCATAAATAGAGAGGGCAAGGTGTTATATACAGAAAGGGGGCGATCCGCTGAGCGTGTATTTTGACAACGTTGAATTTGGTTCATTTTAATTCTCGAAAAGTATCGAGCTATCTAGTATCTAGGGCTCTGCGATTACCACCGAATTCCACCTTTTCTACTGGTTCAAATGGACAAAATGCCACGTTGCCAAACAGCTACTGGGAGAGATAAACAGAAAAACAAAAACAAAAGAAAGCGTAAAGCCCATATAACGAAACAGAAAAACGGCATAAAAACTCACCAAACGAAACAGGTTGACTATGGCGAAAATGTTGCGAGGAAAAACGGAAGAAAATAGCACGCACGACCAGAAAATAATTATTCAATTATGTTTTTCGAAAAATAAATAAATAAAAATTGAAAAAAAACCTAGGTAATAACAACAATAAAAATTTAAACAAAAACAAAATTAAAAACGAACAACTATTGAAATGAAGCACGATATTTGATCTGGGTGAAATTTGTGGTAGAAACGAGAAAAACACAGGGAAAAGCAAAAATTGGAAAAAAAATCTGGGTTGTAAAAACGATGAAAATTTAAACCAAAACAAAATTAAAAATTAAAAATTATTTAAATTAAACACAATGATTAGGGTGAAATTTGTCGTAGAAGCAAGAAAAACAAAGATTATTTCGGCACCAAGAGCAACAGATAAACGCGTTTCCCTCGCAACTTTCAAAAGAACACTTTTCCTGCCATATGTTTCGCGGGAAGCACACCTCTTCGATGTTCTCAAAGCTATTCCTCGTACTTGTTAACTTTGCTGCAAACCAGGAATACTTGATCATGTCTCCAAAAGCTACCGATGACAGTTGATTATGGATCAGAGAATGGATCCGCACCGCATCCTCCCGCGAAGATAATTCCCGCCCGTTCCGGAAAAGAATTTCACAATTTTGGATTTTTTTGATAAATCCTTTAACTTGGCGGAAAAAGTAGACATCCAGGGGCTGGCAGTATCTCGTGCATAAAGGTGGAATAATTTCGACCTGACTTCTCCTTTCCCCATCCTCGGATGTAAAATAATCATAAAACAAAGAAGGGTCTTTCTGACCCCCCCAAGAATCAAGGATCATCAGAAATTTCTCATCATTAACGTAGGGGACGATGATTTTTTCAGTGAAAATGCGCACATGGTGTTTCGTGAGCTTCCCCGATTGTGAACACGTGACTGCGACGTTTCCCACCTCTTCACTTAAACTTTCAACCCTTTCCTTTACGATGGGTCCAAAATTGCCTGTTGGCTCCTGGAGGCACAAAAAAACTTTCGGAAGGAGCTTGCCCGAGGCAGAAATGCAATATTGGGCAGTGTAACTATGGGTTACTTTATTAAAATTACCAAGGTAAACCTCCGTGGCATTCTCGCCTCTGTTCGATAGGGTGCGATTCACCATGACGCGGTATTCGCAACCAGTCTGATCCGTGTTCAGCACATAGTCCAGGTCATACGAAGGGATCAATGATGCCATGGCGTTTTGAAATTTTACGGCCCTCTCCAGAACTGCTTCGACGTCAAGTTCGTTTTTTGATTTTAAATATCGCGTCACCTTCCTCTGACGTATCCGATTTCGTCGTTTAAATTTATCGAGCCAAGATTGAGAGGCTTTGAATTTTACCGCATCTTTTCCAGGGTTGGAAAAATTCAACGCTGCAGTTGTTGCCCATTCTCTTAAATTTCGACCCGTAACAGGTCTTCTTACAGCTCTCGCTTCTTGAAAACGTCTTATCGTAAAGTCATTAATTACTTTCAATTTTTCGCGCCTCGTTTCAGACTTTTTAATTTGTGCTTTCCACCTCCTTAATTGGCGCTCACTGGTCAGCGCGGCGCAGCCCTTTCTTCTTAAAGTTGTTACACTCCACTTAGGGTGGGCTACCGCGATGTTGACAATTTTTTTTTTTTCTTCAAAAGGCACAATATCACACTTTGAGACATCTAAATCGGCACTTTCACTGTCACTCTCGCGAGCACTTTCATCGCCTCCGTCATCACTATCACGAACACTTTCGCGATCACTATCGTTGTCAGCCTCCGGAGCACTTTCATTATCACTTTCTAAGAAAATTTCCTCTTGGAATTTAAAATTTTTTACGACTTTTTCCAAGGCCACAGAAAATTCCTCCCCGATCAACTTTCCCTTCTCAGATACTATCTGGCGACACTTGCCCCTTAAGAGGGTTTTTTCCCGCAAAATTTTTTCGCACACGTAAAACCCGTCTGCAATGTCTTGAAAATCATAATCAATTATGCTATCGACAAATTCTACACGTATTTCCGCACTTCCTTCGCCCGACGCACTTCCTTCGCCCGACGCACAATTTTCCATCACAAATCGCCAAAACTTCGATACTTTACATTAAATACGCAAGAAACAAAGTACGTTACGCAAACGATGTAAGCTGATCATGGGAAAGCCCGAGACTAACTTTCATCACGTCTTTTGAAAAAGACTCGTTTCCCCAGGTCTTGGCTAGTTTCTTATCATTGTAAACTATGTGACAAAATCTCGCAAATTTACGTCATGTTGGCAAAAATAATGTGCACAAGATTCCGAAGAAAGTGCGATAAACCATAATGATCTAGAGATTCAATGGTATCCCGGAATTTCGTAGATTTTATCTACATTCCGCAAAGCTGTGTTGAGTTAGAAAGCCCTCACAAGCAGTCGATGACCTTTGTCAATGTTTTGATTGTCTAGACGTTCGAACTAGGTGCGATATCTAGTTTGAAGCATCGACGTCGCCACGATGTTGATGTCCGACATTGGAGTCATGTATCCAAACATCGCAAAATTGAAAAATATCGAAACATCGATAGTAGGTTGAACAGCACCTTACTATCGATCGGTATCGAAGTATCGATTCACATCGAAACATCGACCTGCATCGAAAAATCGATCGGAAATTTATCCAACAACATAACAAAACACCAACAATGCTTATTAAAAAAAAAAAAAAAAAAAAAATTATATATAAAAAATTGTACGTCGGGCGGTGGATGTGCGCAAATACGAGTAGAATTTGTCGATAGCATAATTGATTATGATTTTCAAGACATTGCAGACGGGTTTTACGTGTGCGAAAAAATTTTGCGGGAAAAAAACCTCTTAAGGGGCAAGTGTCGCCAGATAGTATCTGAGAAGGGAAAGTTGATCGGGGAGGAATTTTCTGTGGCCTTGGAAAAAGTCGTAAAAAATTTTAAATTCCTAGAGGAAATTTTCTTCGAAAGTGATAATGAAAGTGCTCCGGAGGCTGACAACGATAGTAATCGTGACAGTGTTCGTGAAAGTGATGACGGAGGCGATGAAAGTGCTCGCGAGAGTGACAGTGAAAGTGCCGATTTAGATGTCTCAAAGTGTGATATTGTGCCTTTTGAAGAAGAAAAAAAAATCGTCAACATCGCGGTAGCCCACCCCAAGTGGAGTGTAACAACTTTAAGGAGAAAATGCTGCGCCGCGCTGACCAGTGAGTGCCAATTACGGAGGTGGAAAGCACAAATTAAAAAGTCTGAAACGAAGCGCAAAAAACTGAAAGTAATTAATGACTTTACTTTTAGCCGTTTTCAAGAAGGGAGAGCTGAAAGAAGACCTGTTACGGGTCGAAATTTAAGAGAATGGGCAACAACTGCAGCATTGAATTTTTCCAACACTGGAAAAGAGGCGGTAAAATTCAAAGCCTCTCAATCTTGGCTCGATAGATTTAAACGGCGAAATCGGATACGTCAGAGGAAGGTATGACGCGATATTTTAAATCGAAAAACGAACTTGACGACGAAGCAGTTCTGGAGAGGGCTGTAAAATTTCAAAACTCCATGGCATCGTTCATCCCTATCCCTTCGTTTTTCTGTTTCGTTATATGGGCTTTACGCTTTCTTTTGTTTTTGTTTTTCTGTTTATCTCTCCCAGTAGCTGTTTGGCAACGTGGCATTTTGTCCATTTGAACCAGTAGAAAAGGTGGAATTCGGTGGTAATCGCAGAGCCCTAGATACTAGATAGCTCGATACTTTTCGAGAATTAAAATGAACCAAATTCAACGTTGTCAAAATACACGCTCAGCGGATCGCCCCCTTTCTGTATATAACACCTTGCCCTCTCTATTTATGACCCGAATTTGGTATCACACAATAACCTTTTCAAAATTATTCGAACGCTATTTTTTCCTGGTGTAACATTTACCGCGAATACCTACCCGAATGCCGTCGAATTATTGATTCTGAAATTCTTACAACTAACCTTCTATCCACAGGAATGACGTGAAAATGACGTAAAAATAATTTTGAAAAGGTCATGAAATAATATTACGATTGTACACAAGTGAGAATTGGAGGTAGGAAATGTGCAAAAAGTCACACGCCCGGCCGGGATTCGAACCCGGGACCTCTCGACTGCGAGCCGAGCGCCGGCGCCACTGCGCCACAGAGTTACCTTTGAAGGGAGCTTCGATTTCTCTACACTTAACGCGCTCCAACGATTTCGAGCAGTTCAAATGCGAACTTTGAACTTTTTTTTCTCCAACTTTAAAGGCGCATTCGCAAAAAGTGAATACAGGGTGTTAATCAGCGTCTCACAACGAACATTTTGAGATATATTTCATCAAAATCGGAGGCGGACACTTGGGACGTTCCCCTTGTCAGTGGCGCCCGTGTGGCGAAATTGAAACACAATATACACTATACACTATACAGATAAAAAAGACATTGCTGTCGTATAGTGTGGTACAAATCTGTTTAGCCTCAGAAATTTACGAAGCTTGGAAACGGAGTGGCAGTCTTTACGACTTTCGCGAATTAAGTTGAATAAAACATATGATTTATACTTCTCTCGCCCCCGTCTCAACAATAGAATAAGATATTATTATTTATTGCACATTGATCAATCTGTATTTTTCCAAATTATGTACAATAATTTATTGTTAATTCATATATTAATAATAAATAATAATAAATTAATTATGTTATTTGTTAAAGTTTCTATTGTGAATAATACTTATTTAAAGACGCACATTTGCGTGCATTGCGTCGCACATGGAGCATTTTTCCTGAAAAATCTGGCAAGAAGTTTGTTTTTTTAAATGGTTAAAAATCGATTGCAGTTAATTTTCCAATTCCAACTCGAAACTCCTTTGTTAACCCCTTAAGGCCCAAGCCCGAGTATACTCGTCTATCTCCTCGACCCTATTTCACATTGTTTCAGTCTTCATTTCGGATAAACACGACTATCGATGAAAGAACTTACAAGAGAAGGTGTTGTCGGGCGCCTTCAATTCGTCGTATAGGCAATTCCAACTCCCCTGAGTAAGAACAGTTAACTACCTTCCCTATGTAAATGGAAGAGTGGGGTTCTTTTGAACAAACCTGGGGGGTGATCACGGAGGATTGAATCGTTTTGGTATCGTTATCGTTATCGTTTGCTTTAAACCAAATGAGCTTGCTTTTGCGCAACTCGATCGCGCAGGTGATCCCCTCCTCACCTCTTCCTACTTCAAACGATTGAGATTACGACAGCTCCCGACTCATCGTTGCCTTTCGTCCATTTCAATCGTCACGAGGGGCTCAAAACGAGTCGATCAGTTGAGCCACCCATAAGGTTACATGTAAACGATAACGATACCAAAACGATCCGATCCTCCGTGATCACCCCCTGGTCATTAAAGGGTTAAGGTTCATGGTTGGAAAATGCGTAAATAATGAAGACTTTTGGCGCAAACCGTAGGTCGATATCGGATTTGTTGCCGAGTTAATGAAGCCTATTTTATAGGAAGGGTTTGACTTCGAAAAGTTACTGGAGGCCACACTGCCACACCCTGTGTTTGGATAGGTTCGTTTTCTTTCTATTAATTTGTTTTTTCTTATTTCTCCACCTTTATTTACCGCCAAAACAGGGTCAACGAGGACATTTAGACAGGACAGACAAGAGCATAATGCAACAATTCGTGGCCATGATAGTTTCAGTACCTATACTCGCATACAAAGATAAAGCGCGTCGCAGTTACGGCCTACGCACGAGGACAACTTGCAACAGTTTGTCCAACTGTCCAACTGTCCAATACACATGAAAAAGATCGAACGATTTGGAGTTCAGTAAACACTTTCGCATTTGACCTCTTTTATGTGGGTTTAAATGGACACACTGCAGCGTTGCCAAGTTGCACGCTACGCCACTGGTCACAATCGTAATTAAACTACACGGGAAGAAAACAATGAGCTATAACTTTAGAGTGGCAGCGGGCTGGTCCACCTTATGCCACACAGGGTAGAAGGAATCCCGGGAAAAAGCGGAATTTGGACGGCAGATTCCAAGGTTTGAGGTTAAGTTTTGTAGGTCGTTCGGAATTTGGCGGGAATTTGGACGGCAGATTCCAAGGTTTGAGGTTAAATTTTGTAGGCCGTTTCCGGCGATGCCCTAGTTTGTTTACGAAACGACCGGAAACAACCTACAAAACTTAACCTCAAAATCGATTTTTACGGCAAGATAGCGGCGCCCTAGGTGACAACAATGAACCAGCGGAACGTTTCTTGATGTGCCACTCTAAAGTTATAGCTCATTGGAAGAAAATGAAAGATAATGGAAACAGAGGTCATCAATGCTCTTGCAAACTTTTGCTATACGGGATTGAAGAGTTGAAGTCTTGCATAAAAACCTGTCAAAATGACGATTAGTGTACACTAAAAAATCACAAAATTCACTCTCAGAATCGGGCTTAGTGGCGGTTCAACGCAGGTATCATGGGAGATTCCTCTCCAAATTGAGACATATCTATGTGTTTCCGCAGAGAAAGTGACACAATAGACAGGAATCTCCCATAAAACCTGCGTTGAACCGCCATTACGATTCATGCCGTTTTAGCAGTTATGTGAGTTTATTATTGAATTTCAGACTTTCTTAGTGTGATTTCCGCTGGCCTTCACATCAAAGTGGACTATTCATTTGCTTACAGCAAAAGCTTGCAAGAGCCTCATTATTAGTTGATTTATTTCAAAAACAAGACGTCAAAGTTAAAGAATTTTCTTTGAACCGGCAACATTTTTCATGCATCCGTCTTTGGTTCCCGACGAATCTATTCCAAAAACACCCGAGAGCAGAGCCTCCCCAACATTCTTCATTGCATAATCCCTTGCTCTAGTAACGATATGACAGTGACTGAAGTGGTTCGAGTAAAATTCGCTGATAAGTAATATCCTTAGTTCAGCAAGATTCTCATCTAGTGCCTCTCCCCCCTACGTGCTTACTATGGTACAATCTCAATTTACTATCTTAACGCAAAGACCCCCCTTCCCCCCCTCTCCACTGGCAATGGCATCCGCGACCTCTCCTACAACAGCCCCCGCCCCCACCCCCTCCCTCGGTCCCCTCGACGACTCGGCAGACGAGACGGGCTGCCCATGCCCCTTGCTGCGACGCGACATTGGTCGATACGCGATTCGGTTCGTTTTTAAACGCACTCTGAGAGTTCGTTCTCTTATCATACACCCTTCTTCTTCTCACGCGAGAGGAAAGAGAACTTGAAGAGGCGCCAAAATACTCCAGACAGGACAGGAGAGCCGAGAGCTACCCATCCGCAGTTTTGTTGAATGTTTTCTGACCGCCGCGCGCCGGGGTTCGGTTGAGTGGTCAGAGACGCCCTGACAGGAAACCATGAAACCGAGTCCTGATGGTTAAAGAGCTCGGACTCACGCTCAAAAAGCAAAACAATGCAACAAAAAATTGAACATACCCTTTATTTTCCTCCTTGAAACAGCTGTTTTTGTTGTGAGTGCATACGTGTTTGTCGGTTTGCCATAGTTCGTCTGCTAGCAGAGTTGGTCAAATGGGGGTGGGTGGTAATCGATTACACGATTGACTGTTTGTCTCAATAAAAAATAGAGACGGTGCATTACGCTTAAATTGGGAAAGTCAGCGCTTTGACTATGGCGGGCGTCACGCAAGCTGCATGTAGGCGCTTACAGTACCATTCGTGACGCCCGCCATGGTCAAAACGCTGACTTTCCTATCTTCAACGTCAATTATCTCACTTAATACGCGTCGGACAGAAAAAATGAAGGGGATTGAAAATCTTTACTAAGATTTATTATAGTCCAGGAACATTAGAAAAAATTGCGGAAAAAATTGGGAACAAGCTGACATTTTGCACAGACGTTCCTTATGGCATGGATAATCACCAACCAAAAGTCCCAAGCTGGACCTGGCTTGCTTTTTTGGGGGGGGGGGGATGGCCCCAAAATGCGGTTTTCATCAAATAACTCTATGAAGACGCATAAAAACTCAAAAACTGATGTTTTGAAAAGAAAGCTGATCAAATTCTCTACTAAATAGTACCAACATTTTTTTTCATCGGACCATCCCTTAAAACCTAAAAAGGGGGTTGAAAATTGGGTTATTTTTTGATAAATTGCAAAATAACGAAAAATTCGCCAAAAACAAGACGACATGGCAACATTGGCTTGCCTAATGACCCATTTGATACTTCGGCAACTCTCAGGGTACATTTGAGACCAGTTTCCCACATCCTTCTCCTTCCCCGCCCCTCTTTGAATCAAATTTCACCCCTTAATGACAAAATTGATTTTATTTTGAGAAAACGATAAACTTGAAAATACGAAGCAATATGGCAACATTGGCTTGGTAAGGCTTCAACCTTTTTGAGAGGGGTGAGAAAGAGGTTATTCCCTAATGAGAACCTGGTTTTACGTTTATAACAGCCAGACACCCTATGTCGTTAGGGCATAAAAATCCAAAGTATATTAATAAAATGTCTTTTAACCTCTAATTTGGCAACACTGAGTTCAGAAAGAGTTTGAGTAGGTCAGATGGATGCTGTTTGGCCTAATTGGCTCCGCTGCGAGAGCTGCGAGCTGCGAACGACACGCTTGGCCGATGCGATGTTGCGAGCGTGATGTTTTTTGATGCATCGCTCATCGTTTATTTGATGCATAATTTGACAGATAGAGAAAAAAAAAACACCCCTCCTAGCTGCTCAGCTTTTCCCATCGCAACTTCCTTCCCATAATCCTCCTGCAGCCCATTTTCTATGCCCACCCGCTCGAGTCGTTTGGGAACAGTGATTGATATAACCACCGTGTACCCGTAAAAAAAAAATGGTCCATTCATAAACTGAATCGATTCCCTTCATTGCACAAAAGGGCTCAACTGAAAATCCGTTGAAAATTAAGCTCACTGCGAAATCATATTATACGTCAATTAAATAAATCCCTTGAATCTTGTGTTTAAAAAGAAAGACTATAGTGGTTTCTAATTAATCTATTTTATCCCTTTTATTTTCATGATTATCAATTTTATAAGCAAGCATTGCTAAACGGTGCGTACACTGAGAGAATTCTTTCTTTCATCCAAGGTGAATTTCGTTTGTGTTAAAGAAACTGCTCCGTGAAATATTGACTAAGGGGGAATTCCTTTAACCCAACGAAAATGTCTGCTACTGCAAGTAAAAGATTCCGTGCTGTGACAGTAACTCTCCTTCATGCAACAGAACTTTACTTCCTGCAAGGAAAACTGTCACAAGTAGACGTATTTCCTTCTTTTTAAAGAAGTGATTTCTCTCAGTGTTGCTAAACCGTTTGTATCTTGAACTCCTACACCTCACAGTAGTTACTTACAAGAGGCCATCTTGAACTTGCTGACGCGAAAGGTACTGATTTTGTAGTGTTGATACAACCGATTTAAAATTCTATTGAGAAGATCGGGTATACTGGGCGGTTTATTGCTTTAAAGACTCTGAGCTTTGTCATCATGTATCACCTCATAGAAAAAACATACAAAAAACCACTTTCGTAGCGCTGAAAAAACCTGCGGTAGAAAAATGACCCGGCGAAAGACTTTCAGTGAGTAACTAAATCTTTCATTCACCCCGGAAAATCTCTTCGGTTAGGCGTTAAAAAAACCTTTAGTTTGAATTTTTTTAATGAATTTTATTGCAACGCGTGTGTGTAGATGCGATCTCGACGAATTCTGTTATTATTAGTCAAATGATTGCTTACTCACTCATGGGCGGGGCCAGCAATTTGGCAACTGTGGATTCTTCCCACTTGAATGTATGAGAAACAATCGATTCTTGAGGGGGCCACGACCCAATTTCTGATCGATTGTTTCTCATACATTCAAATGGAAAGAATCCACAGTTGCCAAATTGCTGGCTCCGCCCATGTACTCACTCAACGCTTACAGGGGTATGGAGGTAACTATTCCTACTCCATGGTACTCGTTATTGCCTACACCCTTAATTGAAGGCGAAAGACAACATGCACGCTCCACGCATGCACCTTTAGCTTTAGTAACATGCCGACGCGACGCTACGTATGTGCTTTCTCATTGTTCATAAGTAATGGGGATGTTCCACACTTTTGCTGTAAGCGAGTTAATAGTCGATTCTGGTGTGAAAACCTCAAAAAATAACAATGGCAGCACTAAACCCCTCAGAAATCCACTTCTAAACTCAATAAACGTTTTATTTGCGCGAGCGTAATGGTGAATTAGTGCAGTAATATTGGGAGATTCCAATCTAACAAAACTATAACTCCATCAAGAAGTGACCAATAAGAGACAATTTTCATTTGGCATCGGTGTCACCAGGTGTCAATGCGCAGGGTGTGGATCACTACTCTGATGACTACATATTCTGTGAATCATCCTTGTCAGCATCCTTGTCAGTGGACATGTGTTTCGACCCGCTTCTTCAAATTTGGCCTTGGTTTTTACTCAAAACTCATACTTTTCCCAGAATTTCGAATTTTTTGCTAAGAAGACGTAGTTTCGAAATCACGTAAAATCTAGGCCAGTTTAATGAAAACTGATAGCATTTTTGAAATCAGCGTCTCAAAATACATAAGATGGCGATGATGAAGTGAAATTGTAGGCGTAGAATTATTCTAAAACACTAAAAATTAGTAAAATTAACACTGATGGATGGTGAATGTCGCGGACACGTTACGTCGTTTTTGATGCTCACTTTGAGATTTGAAGGAAACCTCAAAGCTAGGTCAAACTTACATTGAGATTTCCTCCAAATCCTAACAGTTTCCATCGTTATAATTTTTAATTTCTTCATTAAATATCAGTTTTATTTCTATCAATTTAATTTAATTTAATTAAATTTAATTTTCTAATGTATTTCAGTTCTTTATGATCCAAAATTTCACAACTCACTTTTTACCTCATTCTTCCCAAATTTTCCACCTGTTGCTGATCCTTATTCTCTTTTCATCCTCCAGTGGCGTAACGTGCAATTTGGCAACGATGTACTGTGTCCATTTAAACCCATATAAAAGGTCGAATGCGAAGGTGTTCACCGAACACCCATTAGTTCGATATTTTTCATGGGTTCAAATGGACGAACTGCAGCCTTGCCAAATTGCACGCCACGCGACTGTCATCCTTCGTGTTTTTCAAACGGCACTTTGTAAGTTGATGAAATTTCGAGGAAAAGTCGAGGAACCTGTAAGAAATACGGCCAATTTAGGAAATATACATCTCAAAGCCTCCAAATTCGTCACGCGTGGATACAAAAAAATTGTCTTTCTCTCGCTTCTCCCACTTGAATACATGCGTCAGAAAAGGATGGAGAAAGGGGCTATAATATAGTAGGCTTGCGCGATGTTCTATGCATCGATCGAGGTTTCGAAGTTTTTGTGCCATCGAATGGATTCGATACTGAAGATGATGTCATTCGAGACATCGAAACTCGTTTTTTATCTACAATTCAACTAAAATTAGACCTTAGAGTAATTTTTTCCCACTTAAACCATCTCAAAAGCTAAACAAAAGAATCATGATTACCAGTGATTCTCATTTGTGACACTGTTAAATTTTTTTTTCGATGCATCGAAAAAATTTCGATTAAATTTAGATATCTATTTTCGATGCAAGAAACTGGACATCGCTCAGGCCTAGGTTTAAGTCACTTGATGACCCCCACTTCTATCCTTTTCAAACTGATGTTTTCAAATGGCCGGAGATAGAGATAAAGAGGGAGAGAAAGAGAGAGAGAGAGGGAGAGAAAGAGAGAGAGAGAGAGAGAGAGAAAGAGAGAGAGAGAGAGAGAGAGAGAGAAAAAAGAGAGTGAGAGAGAGAGCCAAATTCCTGTATCCGCCCGTGCCTAATGTACATCTGGCAACTCAGGTCGAACTTAAGTTCTCAACGCGGCGCGGCAGCGTGCGGAGCACGGAATCCCGGCAGAAATTGCGCGATACTGCACCGCTCGCAACTCTCCGTCCCTCCGCGGCCGCAATAAGGTCTGAGATCGTCAAAAAGAGGCCAAAAATGAGAACGCAAATTTTTCATCAATTAACTAATCATTTAAAAACTTTCAAGACACATTTTAATCACAGAAAACACTTGTAACAAGTAATTAATGTACCTGAAAACGTCACAGAAAAGTTTTATATTAATATTTAAAAAGAGGACAGTGGCGTAGCGTGCAATTTGGCAACGTTGTACTGTGTCCATTCAAACCCATATAAAAGGTCGAATGCGAAGGTGCTCGCCGGACACCCATAAGCTCGATCTTTTTCATGGGTTCAAATGGACGAACTGCAGCGTTGCCAAATTGCTCGATACGCCACTGAAAGAGGAAACTATATGATTTTTGATTACTTGATTTTACTGACTTTTTGCCGCTTTTTTCGATCTCAGAGCAAAGTGTGCGCCGTGCCGCGAGTAATCCACCGTGTGCCGACGGTGACCTGTGCCGGTCGCGTCGATTCGCGAAACGACAAACGGATATTTGATTTCAAAGTTCTGACCTTGGGTGAAATTTGGGAACCAAATATTTCAATGATTCCATTCAACGCGCAATGGTTGATGATGGTTCGAGATTTGTGAATAAAACTCATAAAAGCCCCCATTCATCGAATCGAAATAAACGTGTGGAGGAAAAATCTTAAGAGATATTAAAAATATCAATAAAAAAGAAAGTTCAACCATCAGTGGCGATGCGTCCAATTTGGCAACGTTTGAATGTGTCTATTTAAACCCGTGTAACAGGTCGAATGCAAAGGTACTCACCAAACACCCAATAGTACGATGTTTTTAATGCATGTAAATGGACACATTACAACGTTGCCAAATGGGTCTGTTGCGTACTTCTGCTACATCAATATAACTGATTGTTTCTAACGTAAAATTAGGCGAACATAATGATGCGCACATTAAAAACTTTCAAAATCCACTCATTAACTCAGAAAATACCTTCCATTTCAAACAACCCGCGCAACATTAGACACTATATCACCGACTTATAACTACATAGATGGAACCATCTCGTTTACGTATATGAAAAGAACTTACAAATATTGGAATGTTCATTTTGGATGCGTACATTTCTTATATTATTTTGTAATCTTTGATAAACCGAAAAGACCAGACACCAAATGCAGCCAATAATTCATGTATTAGTATTTAGAAGGGAATTCTATTATTTTGTCGTTACGATGTTATTTACTTATGCGCGGTGGTTCCGTCTGTGTAGTAGTATACCGGTGCAAATAGTGTCTAGTGTAGCGCGGGCTGTTTGAAATTGAAGTGATTTCCTGAGTGAATGAGTGGATTTTTAACGTTTTTAAAGTGAGTATAGTTATTTTCGCAGAATTTTACAAAAGAATCAAGGCTCTATATTGTTGTAGCAAAAGTATGCAATAGTTCCATTGCACGCTACGCCACTGAGTTCAACACCGAAGTCAAGCGATGACCTTGGAAAAATTATGAACTCATTTTTATTAAGATTGGCAAGATGACTCAAGGTCGAATTTCAACACATTCCTCCACCTTTCCTGGAAGCTGTACTTGCACTTGACAAGTACCATATGAAAAATATGCAGGATCAACAAAGGAGGTGGAAGATTTGGGGAGAAGTGAGAGGAATGAGTTTATTGCACACTTTTGCTATAAGCGATTTCATAGTAGATACTGGTGTAATAAACCTCCAAAAATAAAAATGGCAGCACTAAATACTTCCGAAATCTACTCCTAAACAAGTAATGGTGGCATAGAGCAGTATAATAATGGGAGATTCCTATCTCAATTTCGTCACTCTCTCTATGCTGACAAGGATGATTCACAGAATAAGTAGTCATCAGAGTAGTGATCCACACCCGATGAATGGTGCGTTGACACCTATGGTGACACCGATGCCAAATGAAAATTGTCTCTTATTGGTCACTTCTTGATAGAGCTATAGTTTTGTTAGATTGGAATCTCCCAATATTACTGCACTAATTCACCATTACGCTCGCGCAAATAAAACGTTTATTGAGTTTAGAAGTGGATTTCTGAGGGGTTTAGTGCTGCCATTGTTATTTTTTGAGGTTTTCACACCAGAATCGACTATTAACTCGCTTACAGCAAAAGTGTGGAACATCCCCATTACTTATGAACAATGAGAAAGCACATACGTAGCGTCGCGTCGCGTCGGCATGTTACTAAAGGTGCATGCGTGGAACGTGCATGTTGTCTTTCGCCTTCAATTAAGGGTGTAGGCAATAACGAGTACCATGGAGTAGGAATAGTTACCTCCATACCCCTGTAAGCGTTGAGTGAGTGCATGGGCGGAGCCAGCAATTTGGAAACTGTGGATTCTTTCCATTTGAATGTATGAGAAACAATCGATCAGAAATTGGGTCGTGGCCCCCTCAAGAATCGATTGTTTCTCATACATTCAAGTGGGAAGAATCCACAGTTGCCAAATTTCTGGCCCCGCCCATGAGTGAGTAAGCAATCATTTGACTAATAATTACAGAATTCGTCGAGATCGCATCTACACACACGCGTTGCAATTCATTAAAAAAATGCAACTGGTGCAGGTTGCTCCCAAACTATGCAATAATGTGTTTTTATAAACAGTTTAAAAGAGACGGTCAATGAAGTAGCTCATAAAGTGAATCACGCGAACAAAAATATGACTCATCATGATTGCAACGATAAAAATATTTTTATGACGGACCCCTTAAAAACGTGATTCTCTTCCGCTAATTCCTCGAGAAATCGATGTTCAATGCTTCAAAGCAAACATATTCTATCAAAAATCGCATCACTGAGACTATGATTCTTAAATAACGTTTATCGAGGAAGGTCTCTCTGCGTTTTTACGGATCGGAAGAGAAATTTTTCAATTCACCTGCGATTCCATCGGTTGAAAGACTACTCAGTTCAGTTCAGTGTATGACTGTTACACACGTGAATACTTTGATCTGTGATATTTTCTCAACCGGTGGAGTCCTCGATTACTTTATTTAAAAATCAGCGGATATTTTGATAATTTAACGGTGATTCCACCGATTGAGAAAATTAAAGATGCGAGTCAGTAGCGTAGCGTGCAATTTGGCAACGTTGTAATGTGTCCATTTAAACTCATGCAAAAGGTCGAATGTGAGGGTGTTCACCGAACACCCAATATTTCGATCTCTTTCATGGGTTTAAATGGACACATTACAACGTTTCCAGATTTTGGTCAACCGATGGAACCATCGGTGAATTGAAGAATGTCACTAAATATACACAAAATTTATAGTTGAACCGTGTGCGCCGAAAGCATATCACCAACGAATGGTATCGGAAAAGGATTGGTGGGAGAGGGTCCTGTAAAGACCCCCAAACGATGTTTCACCCTATAGGCTCACTTCTTTTTTGTTTAACTAATAAATACTTTAAGAGATTGAGTACTTCCATCCTATATAAAATGTTGTATGACCGCTTTTCCATCATAAAAATTACAAATGTTTGGATATGAATGGGTATTTCCGAAAAAATTACGATAACAAAAAAATGGAACAGATAATTGGTGGTCAATTTTTTTTTTTGTTTTTTCTTTTCTTGGCCATTAAAATAAGAAGAATTTTTGTGATACTATGACCTTGGATAGGCTTGAGATAATCCTAAAATCGTTTACTGAACCGGTTTCTATCTATAACCTGAAAATTTGATAAGACTAAAAAGCCTATAATGACATTTACAATAGTTGTCCAAACAAACCTGATATTTGGCATGTATGCCGGCTATATTAGTACATTGAATGTCATGAAGGTCCAACATTTAATTTAAAAAATGAGAGTTTTACGCAAACCTAAATGAGAGTTTTACGTTCAAGACATTGACGTAGCGTGCAGCTTGGCAACGTTGCAGTTTGTCCATTTGAACTCATGAAAAAGATCGAACTATTGGGTGTTCGGAGAACACCTTCACATTCAACCTTTTACATGGGTTCAAATGGACACAATACAACGTTACCAAATTGCACGCTACGCCACTGGTTCCAGATTTCCCCAATTTGGGCTCATTAAGGTTTAAAGGAAAACTTCAAATAAATCACTGTTAAAAATAATTCACTCCAAGAAGGACTTAATATGAGAACTAGGCCAAATTTAACACCAGCGTTAGAGTGAACTCAAATATGAACTCGATTTGACGAGTCATGCAACACACGTTAGATTAGTTTCACTCTAATTGACACAAGTTTGGATTGATTAATAGAAGAAACGTTGGAATCATTTTATGCGAAAATGGGTAATTTGACGCTATCTAAGAGTTAAAGTAATCCATATGTCCTCGAGTGAGTGATTCCAAATTGGACTATCCATAAACCGGGAGTGGGGGTGGGGAGGGGAAGGGGAGGGGAGGACTGAGGGTTAGGGGCGGGGGAGGGAGGGGGAGAAGGGAGGGAGGAGGGATGGGGAGGGCATGGGGGGATGTTGGGGTGGTGTGGCGAGGGGAGGGAGGGATGGTGAGTGAGGGGCTGGGGAGGGTAATGGTTGGGTGGGTGCTGCGGAGAGGGAAGGGTGGGCGTGGGGGTGAAAACGGGAGGGGAGGGGAGAGGAACGATATTAGGGATTGATAAAGCCAACAAAAATATTGGCTTGCGATTACGGGGTCCACTGACCAATTTATCCGGCTAACGCCGATTACAAATTTATACTGCCACCGCCGGGATCCGAACGCGCAACCTACCTATTCCTAGCCTAACACCCTATCCGATACACTAACCTATAACAAATGACAGAATACGACGAAATTACGGTATATACGTTTGTAGACGGTATAGAAACGAACTCCAAGAACTTTAAAATGACTCTATGACAAGAGTTCATTCACTCAAGCATCAGATTTAACTGAATCTAAGTCTTTTGCTGATTTAACTCTAAGTTCAGTTCCTTAAACTTCTTTTTCAAGTGAAGTAATTCTTGTGAGTGTGTTTTGACTCCGTTTCCGTGTGATATAAAAATTAACCTGAAGTGAGTTCCTTTACCAGAGCGCAAGATTCAATTGAATCAAAGCCTCGCTGATTTAACGACAAGTTTAGCTCCTTTCAGTCTCTTTTGTAGATGGATTGACTCTTCATGTGTAGTCATTTTGGAGTGGAAAGAAAACGAACTATTCTAAGTTTTTAGTCCTTTCACTAAGCATGGAGTCAATTCACTTCTCAGACATTATTTAACTCGATAAAGATCAATATGTCTAATGTTTGGGTAAATGCAACTGTCAATAATGTGAATTTTTAATCCATTTTAACTAAAATGAATCATAATTCCTCGAATGATTCCAAAAAGGAGTTACCGACTCCAATTTAGGGTGCATTTGGATCCGAAAAAAATGACTCCAAGTCACAAAAAGTCACTCCAGTGTTACTTTTTTACAATGTATTCAATGAGTTGTCTTATCGCTAATCGATTCAGTCTGAACACGATCGATAATTAACGCTGCGTAGAGAAATCATTTGTTTATTGATTTTGACCACTATTACCTCGGGATGAAAGATTATTATCAAGTCACAATGAATGAGAATGTATTAAATAATTATATAATCATTATTCCATCAAGTATTGAATGATTGGTTTATTACGTTGACACGTTCGTTTGAGGAAAAAGGCTCATCATAGCCCTCCCCCCCTTATAGAGCCCCGCCATTTGATGATCATAATCAACTGATATTAGTTGCCAATATTCGGGAGGGGAGGGGAAGTAAGACGTTCACCCAAGTGTGCGTTTTTGTCTGCTAATGTTTGATGTCCATGTAATATTGAAATAGGTATGATACAAGGTCCATTAGTGCCAGGTCAGTCTGGTAGCGCCGTAATCCTTGAGCTTCATTCCCTTGCGGCACTTTGTTTCCTGATTTGGTTCAAACCCACTTTTGATTTACGTGGGACCGTGGGTCTTCATTCCAAATTGGGAAGAAAAATATAAAGATTACAGTGCTACCCTAACCCTACAAAATTGAAGTAACCCCAAAAAAAAAAAAAAAAAAAAAATTTAAGGCAGATAACCAATGCTAAATGGTACTAGCGAAATGATGATCTTAGGGCTGAGCTCGGTATCGAACCAATCGAAATATTCATCTCAAGGATGTACTGCCGATATGAAGACCGCCTACATTCCCATCCTAATACAGAAGCGATAAGCCTTTTGGATTGGAGCGGGGAAATTAGGAGGTAAAAAAGAAGGAAACCGCACGAGCTTTCCACTCCTGGCTTTCTAAAAATTTAAGTTTGAGCTCTGCCCTGTCCCGTCTATTCCGACGATCAGAGTATCTCTTGATAGATTAAACATTACAAGTCCTGGACTTGGAATGTAGATCTAAGAATTTATATGTATTTGTATACAAAGTAATTACATGATAAAAAAATAAAAAAAAACCCTAACCCTACTGACCTATTAATAAACCTTGCGGTTTGATTTTTTTTTGTTTTTTTTGGATGCAAAGATTACTTATACATACAGATATGGCACGGAAGCTATCTCGCCCGTGTTAAGTGAAAAATGGAAAAAACGTCGGCCGTGATACAACCGGGCATACAGTGGGGATCTTAAAGATTACAGAATTCTGGTTAGAAAAGATTAATTTTCCCACTTTTCCTGTGTTTGTTTGCGGAACTGGAACAAATAACATGTGAAATGAACAATAGAACGTGGAACACGAAACAGTTTTGTAACAGACAAACTTAAGAAGTGTAATCTTTTCTCTATAATATTTATCGTCCCTTCTGTATGCCCGGTTGTATCACGGCCGGAGTCAACTTAAAAAAATTCGGGCACATGCCATATCTGTATGTATATAAGTAATCGTTGGTTGGATGTTTAGTAATAAACCTTTGGAGAATACCATAGTTGGGCAAACAGGAGTGTAATCGATTACACGCAGTTACTGGGTAATCGGTAATCGTCAAACCTTTGGATGGTAATTAAATGTATTTTCCACGGATACATAGTAAACTTTAGGGTCTTTTCGATTTTATCTAATTCTTCTGCAAATAATATGATGGGTGGATTGTGAAAAATCAGCCCTGATTAATATTAAATCACCCTCCGAAAAAACGACGATTACGATTACTCAGTAATCGTGTAATCGATTACCACCCCCATTTGCCCAACTCTGCGGAATACCATTCCTTGGGAGATTCAATGGGACCTTAGAAGTACCATTCATTATTTTGCATAGGCTCTAGAGGAGCGCAGCGTGCAATCTGGCAGCACTGCATGTCGTCTATTTAAATTCATGCAAAATATCGATTGGAGGGAGAGCACTCTGCACCTCAAATGAATCGACCTTTTTATACGTTTAAATGGACGACATGCAGCGTTGCCAGATTGTAAGTGACGGCGCTGATGGTGGGCTCAAGAAGGAGGAAATCAAAGATTTGTAGTTCCCGAGACAGAAGTTTTCAATCTGTCATTGTATTATAGCTATACACTATACGTATGAACGTATGAACGCTATGAATAGCTATACGCAAAATGGTTATTCAGTCTGTATCTGTTTTACTTGTCACAAATGAGAATACACCGAGTTATCAAAAATGCAAAACCTAAAAATTAATTACGCTCAAAAAAGCAAAGGGAGATCCTGCAATCTGGCAACCACATATCTGGCCTATTTGAATGATTGAGAAACACTCGATTGGTAAAAGGGCCATACGGCCCCCTCAAGAATCGACTGTTTCTCATTTGCTCAAAGGGAATGAATTCATGGGTGCCAAATTGCTGGATCCACCCACGCAATAAGAATATGGAAACAAGTTCAATCTGAAATCATAAAAAACTGAAAATTCCAAACATTGTTTTTCATTTCCCGTATAGGCATGTCGATCTCGTGGCCTGAATCTGTATTTTTCCGTTGGCAGAGAGGGGAGATTTTCGAGGAATCTATCCTTCTCTCTCTCCTCATTAGAACGCGTGCGGTAGAAAAAGACAGATAAGGGTCAGTCACATGATTTTCGCCCCTCTTCTATCCTTTTCTAACACGTGCTTTCTAACAGAGAAAGGGAGAGAAGGACAATTTCTTGGATCCGCTGGTGAAATGATTACAGAAGCACTCTTAAATTTTCGTAGTTTGTACTGAAGATTTAGTTTCAAAGAAGGAAAGGAAGGATTGGAAGGGGAGGAAGAAGAAAGAGAGAGAGAGGGGGGTCCAGCACAGGAGGAAAAATGAAACGGCTTATTAATTTTGTCACTGAACTCTAGAATCACGGGTGCGTAAGCTTTTGAAGACTTGAATGATTTTTTATGAACACGATAAACAAACAAGGATAGTGAGAGTTTAAGTAACTATTTAACGTTCATAAAAGCGGAGGAAAAAGGTGTTTTCTTTTCTATTTCTTTACTTCTTCTTTTTCTTTTTCTAGAGCGCTGCTCTAAGACTGCGGTAAAATGGGACGAAGTAAACGAAGTAAAAGAGGATAATTTGACTGAATGTCTCGGCTGGGAGTTGCGAGAGAGCTAGAGAGAAAGAGAGAGGGAGATAAATGGAGAGAGAGTGAGAGAGTGAGAGAGAGAGAGAGAGAGAGAGAGAGAGAGAGAGAGAGAGAGAGAGAGAGAGAGAGAGAGAGAGAGAGAGAGAGAGACAGACAGACAGAGAGACAGACAGACAGAGAGAGAGAGAGAGAGAGTCGAGACGGCTCGCAATTGAGTTGAGAGTGAGTAAAAAAGCTTCTCGCGGTGTGTTGGGAGTTGGGAAAGAGAGGGAAAAAGAGAGTGGGGGAGGGAGCTGAGAGGAGAGGAGAGAAAAAAGGGAGGGGGTAGAGAGCGAGAGAGGAAAGCAGACGAGCGAGAGCACAACAGATGAAGCAGAGTAAACTATATTTATATTTGTGTTATTTCAGCTTAACTTACCAAGGATTGGCAGTCTGTCAAACGTAAATTTGGAACCATTTATATGGGGCATTTAGAATGTGAACAATGTCAGAGCTCGAGAGGAGGACGGGTAGAGAGAAGGAGGTCTCCACAACTCGGTTATCACCGCACCTCAACACACATTTACACGCACGCACCGAAAAAGTTGAGCGCAAAATGCATCGGTGGATGTAGAGATGATGAGCAAGATGCGAGTTTTAATCCAAAAACAAAATGCACGTACACACACACATATACACTGATGAATCAGATTTTGTTGATTCGGTTATTATATGCACCCGCGAAACGCACAAACGCGGCGCGAATCATCCATTTTAGTCCCGGATAAAATAGGAGAGTGTACGCACATTCCTGCTCTCTGCGAGCGGTGGGGCGGCCGAGCTGTTGGGCGCCAAGTGGTCACATATGATACAAATTTTTTTTTTTTTACTAGGCCGCGGGCGACTCCGACTTTCGCGTTACGACATGCCACCGAGCCACCCTAACCTTACTTTCTTTCCTCTCGACCAAGAAAAGTTTCACTTTCACTGCTATACACCTGCTTCGCGGATGCTTTCAAACGGCGGCTGCCACCAAAGCGAACAACATGATTGGTTAGTCTAATCGAACGCACAATAGGATCCTGGGAGATTTGACTTTCTTTTGTAGGCCTCCCGCGGTACAAGCTTTCGGCCGTCATCCGAGCTAAAACGAAGACGGGTAGGAATCGGAGAATATCAGCAAAGGCAATGAACAATTTTCAAACTCTACGAAAGGAAATAGATTTCCTTTTTCACGGAGTTTTCGGCAGTTTTGTTCCCATTGATTTAGAATTGAAAGGTGACAAAACAATTTGACAAGAACCGCACCTGCAATAATGGAGAGAAATACAAACTTCCAATTAAACCTGTGTAAAATAATCGATCTTCAGGAGGTTCGTTGAACCCCCGAAAAATCGATGTTTCAGCATAGATTTAAGTGGAAAACCCCATGGTTGCCAAATTGCACGAGCCTCCACTGAAAGTTATATACCAACACTCCTTGGCTTGAAAAAAAAATAATAAATAAAAAAAAATAAAAAAAAAATAAATGAAAAAAAAAAATATATAAAAAAAAAATAAAAAAAAAAATAAAACGGAACATTGTTTTTCACAAAACAAAAAGAAAAAGAAAATGTAAATTTGGAAGAAATTTCGCCAGAAAGTTAATGCCATATACTATGAACGAAATCAAAAACTCAGATCTCGAGGAAAAAGTTTTAACTGTCGTTACGAATTATCTTGTTTAACTTTTTGAGCAGTGGTGAAGCGTATGCCATCTAGCAACGTAGCATTTTGTCCATTTATGCCCAAACAACGATCGCTCTTGATAACTATCGCCGATTCCTAAATCGTTCGATGTTTTTTTTTTGAGTTCAAATGGAAGAAATGGTACGTTCCCATATTATAGGATTCGTGACTGTTTTTGAATGCCTGATCATCATAATTAAACAAAATTTGGGATTATACTTCAAGTGAAAATTATTTCCTTATTAAATTTTATTCCTATCCTAATAGAGCCATAGCCAATAGAATCAAAAACGGAGAGCAAATGGTAGGGAATGCACAAAAGTAAATATGAGGGGTCCAGAAATTTCACTGAAGACCACGTTTAGTGCATGAATGAATCATGGAGAGAATTGGGAGAATCTCGAGGTTCGGAAGAACCAACCCTTAGATTTTTATACTGTACTAAGAATTAACCACAGTTTTATCCAATTTAACAACTTTCAACGTCATCGTTGAGGAAGAGATGGGAATAAATGACAGCAATAGCATTCTCAAAGAGACGTTATAAATGGACCGCAGGGGCAGAAGGGGGTATCAAGAAACAAAATGCGAGGAGATCGGCCAGAATAATCAATGCGGTGCATTATACCAGGAAAAAAAAATGGAAATATAAATTAAAGTCTGTTTCTGTCCAGTACCAAGTTCGGTAATTAAATTTTATGTATGAAGAAAAAAGAAATTAAACCAAATAAATCAGTGTGGTAGGGGGGGGGGGCGAAAATTTCAATGCACCTATTTATGTATACGAACTCCAACCCTCGCTAACACACACACGCACTATTTCAGCACGCGCAATCACCAATCGCGAAACGAGCGAATCATGTTCTGAAAATTTCAGCACACTTCTCTCGCGCGGGGATCTGATTCTCGTCACGATCGTGTGGGAGCGAGCGTAGCGTAATTTTCAGCGACAGCGCGCGGAAAACGTTCTCGGACAGCAGTAGGGTTCCCGTGCGTCTTGCATGGAGGACTGATTCACAGCCACTGAAGCACTGAACTTCCCTCTCTCCCTCCCTCGCTCTCTCTCTCTCTCTCTCTCTCTCTCTCTCTCTCTCTCTCTCTCTCTCTCTCTCCGCCCGCCCCCGCCGTCTCGGCATCGCCGACGCGAAGCCAGCCGGCGACGACGACTCGGGATTCATCACCACAACCCACTAAAGGCGCATGTCCTCATCTTGCCTCTCTCTCTCTCTCTCTCTCTCTCTCTCTCTCTCTCTCTCTCTCCCTCTGTCTCTGTCTCTCTCCCTCGATCTCTCTCTCTCTCTCTCTCTCTCTCTCTCTCTCTCTCTCTCTCTCTCTCTCTCTCTCTCTCTCTCTCTCACCCCCTCTTTCGCTTTTCCTATCTATATCTCTCTATTTTTTTTCTGTAAAATGAAAGAAAAATGCTAAAAATATTTATTTATCAACTGCTCTTTTCTCTGTTCGCACCATTTTCACGTCTTCCTCACCCCTTACGCACGACCTCACTTTCCAGTGACGATACGTGCAAACTGGCAACATTACATTTAGTCCATATAAATCTTATGAGCCCAAGGTATGTGACAAACGTACGGTCTTGGAGTAGCGTGCAATTTGGCATCGCTGAATATTGTCCATTCAAACTCATGTAAAAGATCGAATGTGAAGGTGGTGTGTGCGAAGGTGAACATCCAATACTTCGATCTATTTCATGGATTTAAATGGACGAACTTCAACGATGCCAAATTGCACGCTACGCCGCCGCTGATACCAAGAGGGTCTATAAATGGACTCTAAACGGTTTTCTTTAACGGTCTCCTGAAGCTGTTTCTTATATATTTAAAGTAATTTAGCTAACATCCTCCTAAATGTTTAAAGACCCTTTTCATCGTACGTCACCAATTTGCTCGATATTCATTGCTACTTTCCGAAAAAAATGCGACGAATTGGAGAATGATTTTTTAGTTTTTTGTTATTTCACTGAAAGAATTCTTTTTTAATCCAAGGTGTACATATTTTATTTGTGTTAAAAAAACTGCACAGTGAAATATTGACAAAGAGGAAATTTCTTCAACCCAAGGAATATATCTGCTGCTACACGTAAACGTAACAGATTCCTTGTTGCGACAGTGCTCCTTCATGCAATAGAACTTTACCTCTCGAAAGGAAAACTGTCACAAGTAAAAGTTTTTCCTTGTTTTTAGAGAAGTTACTTCTGTCAGTGTTTCTTTACATTAGAAAATGATGCATTGCACTAGCTATTATTGTATAAAAACACCTACCAACAAAGCGCACTAACTGAACCGGTTTTCTATTCGTGTTCTTATTAATAATTTAATTAGTTATTTTAATCTTTTTTGACGTGTACACAGGTCGAAAAAATGATTACAACAACAAAAGGTAGGGTTCAAATAATATCAAATTGGCTCTGCCGAAGAGGTTCCTTTTCACAGATTTTTTATCATCTTTAATGTAATGTTTTCTTCCAAGAGCCACAAGCGCTTTTGCAATTTTTGCAATTCCTTAAAGTACGAGGGTCCAGTTCGAGGTGTGATAAAAAAACCCGGATTTTTTCAACCAGGGCCAGAGGTCAGAAATAGATTAAACGGACAAAAAGCAAAGCGAATTTTATACAGCCATTGAGCCAAAATTGTTGCCCCTTTCCAACGATTTTAAGCATTAAACTTTTCCAGGAAGACTAAAAGTTGGCAGTCACACATTTTACGCGATTATAGAAAAATCGATAAACGCATAAATGCGATGATCCCATTTCTAATTCTCTGCACAAAGTTACCATCAAAGATCGTTAGGCAAAAGCTGTGAAATTGTGCTTCATTCGCCAGGTTATCAATGTTTGAATAAGCTCTAGATTTTGATAGAATTATATTTTGCCTCGTGGAGACCAACTTTTTTTTCTTTTTTTTAAATTATTTTTTCCATTTCTCCCCTCCCTCCCCCATTTTTTTATCTTTATACTATCACACCTGATATTTGTCCTCTGATATAATGATAAATGTGATAAGTCAATTGTAACGGACGTCGACGTCACGCTGCGTCGCTCTGATTTATCGTGCAATATGTCCCATGTTTTTTTCACCATGAAACTATTCTTCGGGGAGGGAAGGGGGAGGGGGGAGAAAGGAGAAGGTAGTTGGTGCATGCACCCAGCATATTGCCATTAAAACGTGCCTCAACCCCAAGGAGGCATTTCGTTAACGCATCAGAAATGTAATTTTAAGAACTTAAACAAGCATGGAACTTGAGCTCGCATGTATGTGTTAAAGGTATTTATACGTCTAGATGGTTGAAATAAAAACTGACTTAATTTTATTATGATTATTGTGAATTCTTCGAACCGCGTTACAGCTTTCTTTGATGGAAGCATCCACATCATAATTTGTTCGTGAAATCAAACAAGGAGAAATAAATGTTCTACAACACCGGTTACCCAGGCCCGGAACCAGGCATGTTGTCCAGGAGGGGCTCGTGTGTTTTCAGGGGGGGCTATTGTGGTATAGTTTCTAATACACTACATAATAAAACACATTTTTCCAGGGGTTGCTCACAATTTTCTAGGGGGGGGGGGGCTGAGCCCCCCTGGCCCCCCTCTGGTTACGGGCCTGCGGTTACCAGTTCCGATCGTTACAGAGTCCGATCTTTCCGATCTTTACGTCTCAAAAATTAGAGTATAAATTTAAAAAAAATAAATAAAAAAAAAAAAAACAAAACTAACTGGACGGTTACGGTCATCTATGTAAGTATCAGCAATTATTTCGATTTTTTTGCCTCGTAAGGGTTTTTGGTTATATTTTAACTTCAAATGGAGCTCTTTCAAAGTTTGACTGCACGCAGGTAAATGGTATCTCAAATTACCAGTAAGAGAAATTCAACAAACAAAATCATGTCACCAATCGAATTTTAAAGCAGTGGCGCGAACGGTGTGGGAGGGGGGGGGGGCTTCAAGGGTCATACCTCCACCATACCCTCTTCATATTCTACACTTTGAGTCGGTAAGACGTTGGCGGGGGGGGGGGGGGATCACCCAGAAAGATTTTTCGGTTGCATCTCTGTTTAAAGTAGGTTGGTCAACGATGAAAACTTTCAACCTTCAAAAACTAATGATTGCGAAATTATTTAAATGGTGTTGCAAATTGCGGTTTTACACCGCGTGTAAAACTATTAATTGCATTCATGATAATATCGCAGACAGAGACAGAGCCCACAAAGTTGAGACGTGTTTTATCACAATCAAGAAGTTTTTGCATCATTGCCCTTGGATGCTTCCAGGCTACGTATGTTGGTCTTATGCAAGCATTCTATGCATAGATATACAAGAAAAAAACGACAAAACAATGCCTCATGAAATAATACTATTTTTTCCCCTGTACGAATACTTTTTGAGAAACTATAGGTGCTCATAATTTTGAAGCTTTAAATTTTAGTGGCTGTGAAGAGAGGAGAATTTGCATATCTTCGCGAGAGTTTTTTTGAGAATACCTTGGTGGGTGTCTTCAGTCGTTATCTCACCACTTGATGCGTGAACTTCGGAAATCTTTGAACATGATAAAAGTATAAAAATTATCAAAGCTCCCATTTACGCTTGTAACTGGCATTTAGAAGAGTTCTTCAGTGCCTTTAAGTGATTGTTCCTGTGCTTGAAAATGAAAGTTTCCTAATGAGTGTTTTATTTTTTTAAAAAAAAAATTGTATTCTTTCTCATCTTAATTTGCTCATTTTGATCTTCCCAAAATGAATGCAGAAGAGAAAGCTCACAAAAGTGATCCGAGCTGTAGCTGGATCCGGCCGGTAAGAGTTTGATCAAACACTTTAACATTTTTATGATAGTTTATTTCCTAATTTATATACCATGTGCAGTAAATACAATCCGAAACTATCCCAAAACGAAACTCACAGACATAGTAAAACGCAATAAAACCCGGACAAAAATCTAAAATGTTGAACACATATTCAGAAATATAAATGGAAATAAAAAGGAAGTGAACATCGATTTACTTACGTTTCAAGACAAATGATTCCATCTAAACTTTTAGCCTTTATTCCCTCTTATGAATCATATTGTTTTTCACTTTTAACTGGGTACTTTTACAGAGCTTTTACCATAATAGAGCTGTTGCAAACACTTGCTACAGGCTTCTTAATAGTTGATTATGGGGTAAGACCCTGCAATAATAACGATTAGCGCACTAAAAAATCACGAAATCCATTCCCAAACTCATAAAATGCTTTCAAACGTGAGACTGTAATGGCGGCATTTGCCACTAATTACATTGGGTTTTCCTATCTCAATCAGCCAGCTCCATCTTCACGAGGTGTTCTCACGACACCACACAAGAAGAAGAAGAAGCAGCAGCATACAATTGCCATAAGAATTAGCTGCGGCAACGGCCGCCATTACGGTCTCACGTTTGAAAGCATACATTCTATGAGTTTGGGAGTGGTTTTCGTGATTTTAAGTGCGCGCAAATCGTTATTTTTACAGGGTTTGACCCCTAAATCAACTATTTCTAAGCCTGTAGCCCAATTTTGCAACAGCTCCATTACGCAGATCCTGATGCGGTATAGTATAACATTAAAATATTTAGGGGTAAAACGTTTTCATTAATAAGCAGTTTGTGTACGTCCCGTAAAAAATTATAAGTTTCAAATTCAAATTTTCAAAAATCAAATCAAAATTCGTCTCCTACGCACTATGGCCTTAGATTGTCAAAAAGTGACCAAAAATCAGCAAGTCTCATCAATTTATCAATTATAAACTTTCAAGACCAATTCTAATCAGTGCAAAGAATAACAAGTAGTTTGAAGCTAGAAATATGTCACTGGAAAGTTTCAAATTCAGCTCAAAAGATCGAAAACGATGATTTGTTTATAAGTAATAATAATTGTAATAATTTGTCCGCTGATTTGTTGCCACTTTTTTCGATTTCAGACCATGGAGGGTTTTAGTAATGGCGGCAGGCATCCGACGACGAGCGTTCCAAACGAAGACAGTCTATCTCTCTTGCTCTTACGTAACCTCCATGTTACTGCTTATCTCACTCTAATTTCAAAAATCGTAACATCTTTCGTGAAATTTTTTTGGCTGAAATGAATTTCTCGAGGCATTTTAATGCGATTTTGATAATAATATGTCATAAAACAAGGCCCTGTATACGAATTTTGAAACTAGAAAGAAATGGGTAAACATGGGGGTCACGGGAGAGTGAGTGAGATAGTTTGGAATGCAGCGCGAGTTTTATCACAACCGATTTCGACCTATAATATGAGTGCATCGCTCTGATTGTCGGCTAATCGTTGACTTCGCACTAAAACCGTCAATAGTGCTGCGGACCGATCATTATACATATAGGCTGCGGTGAACAGTAACATAACGACATACTTTCTTGTTTCATTCTCAGCTGTTGGCTGGAAGCGGAGCCTTAATTGTGTTTGTGTTCACTGGAATAACTGAGGCTCAATCAGCCGTTATACTTCCTCAACTTGAGAAGGAAGACAGCTCCATTCAAATTACTCCCGATGAAGGATCCTGGATCGGTGAGGAAGGATTTATTCATCAATTGAGGAGACATACACGAGTATTACTATGAAAATAATTTTAAGTCGTGGAATCTATCATTTTAGAGAGATGATCAATCAGTGTACGTTCCATATGAGATTATAGTTTCAAAGGTGAGTGGAGAGGATGGGTCGACCAATTTTTTTTATTTTTATTTTTGCTAGAGGCCGTCGTACACGCTCAAAGTACGATTGTCAAATTGGCATCGGTGAGCCGAAATCCACCGCAAACTGTAGAATTGCCAACCTGACATTTCTAAAATTCAAAACATTTGACCAAAACACCTCCTAAACGGGGTTTTGGTTTGGTTGACAGGAGATTGGTGAACAGATGACACACCGCATCCATCGTCAAATAACTCTGAGTTTGACAGGCCGTCAAAATGCACAGTTGTTTGATGAACGGAACATTCACCAAACATGCAACGGTTGGCTCACCTGCCGTTCTGTGGTGGATCTCGACTCATCGTGCCAATTTGACGATCAAACTTTGAGTGTGTACTAAGAGCTTATATAAAATAGAGTTTAAAGTATTAGGTCTGGCTGAGGACAAAAATACTATCGGGTTTTTCCAGAAAACAGATAGTTTCGCAGGTGCATTAATAATGTCAAATTTATACGGAAATGGCAGAAATCTATTTTTTCAGACGACATCACATCTGGGTCAATCAAAGACATTATAGAAGAAGACTGGCCTCTTCTATCTCTTTTCACGGGGGAAAAGTGAAACCTATCTTGGCACGGGCTGAGGGCATAACTCCGCGCGGGGTTATGAACCAATTTAACATTAGCTCTTATGGAGCCCTTCAAACCTATTTTAGTAAATTATTTTTACGAATTTCGATTGAACTTTTTGAGGTTCCTCACAAAAAATTTCAACAAAATTCACAACTGCAAAAATACTCTGTTAGAGGAAAATGTCCTAATGTATACACTTATTTATGTCCTATGATTGTCGACAACAGCAAGTCTCGGTATTTTGATGTCACCTGTTTCGGCCTTACTTTGCGGTCCATTCATCGATAGCTTTGGCCGGAAGAAAGGTCTTCAAGTATTCTACCTCAACATGGGCTTAGGCTTCGGAATGATTGCCGGCGCTCGAGAAGTCTGGCACATTTATATCGGACGCATAGTTTGCGCATTCGGAGTTGGTGAGTTTGGCATTCTCGTTACTTGGTAGAGCTCGTTTCAGAAGTGTAGGCGTACCTAGACTATAATCTTTAAAAAAGATACGGTTTAAGAGTTTGTTCATTATTTTTCCATCGTACGTTTCCTAATTAAGGTTATCATCATCACCTCCTACTTAAAAGACTTGGTAACGTCAAAATACGGATTGTGCGCGGAACTTGAAAACAAAAATAAAGAGCAGCGATCGTTTCGATTAGAAAAAAAAACGCGGGAAAAAAATAGTTGGCCAGACTTACCTACCATCATGATGACTGATTCCGAAAAAGATGGTAAACTATACCAGATATTGGGTTGAATGAACTAGACACTATGTAAATTAAACGTAAGTTCAGGCATACCTACCTAACCCAATACCTGGAATAGTTTACCACCTTTTTGACAGGTGACGAAATCAGTCATCATGATGGTAAGTCTGGCCATTTATTTTTTTCCGTGAAAAAATTAGATAAATAATCGAGAAAAAAGTTTGAAAAAAGATATTCATTGCTACTTTCCGAAAAAAATGCGACGAATTGGAGAATGATTTTTTAGTTTTTTGTTATTTCACTGAAAGAATTCTTTTTTAATCCAAGGTGTACATATTTTATTTGTGTTAAAAAAACTGCACAGTGAAATATTGACAAAGAGGAAATTTCTTCAACCCAAGGAATATATCTGCTGCTACACGTAAACGTAACAGATTCCTTGTTGCGACAGTGCTCCTTCATGCAATAGAACTTTACCTCTCGAAAGGAAAACTGTCACAAGTAAAAGTTTTTCCTTGTTTTTAGAGAAGTTACTTCTGTCAGTGTTTCTTTACATTAGAAAATGATGCATTGCACTAGCTATTATTGTATAAAAACACCTACCAACAAAGCGCACTAACTGAACCGGTTTTCTATTCGTGTTCTTATTAATAATTTAATTAGTTATTTTAATCTTTTTTGACGTGTACACAGGTCGAAAAAATGATTACAACAACAAAAGGTAGGGTTCAAATAATATCAAATTGGCTCTGCCGAAGAGGTTCCTTTTCACAGATTTTTTATCATCTTTAATGTAATGTTTTCTTCCAAGAGCCACAAGCGCTTTTGCAATTTTTGCAATTCCTTAAAGTACGAGGGTCCAGTTCGAGGTGTGATAAAAAAACCCGGATTTTTTCAACCAGGGCCAGAGGTCAGAAATAGATTAAACGGACAAAAAGCAAAGCGAATTTTATACAGCCATTGAGCCAAAATTGTTGCCCCTTTCCAACGATTTTAAGCATTAAACTTTTCCAGGAAGACTAAAAGTTGGCAGTCACACATTTTACGCGATTATAGAAAAATCGATAAACGCATAAATGCGATGATCCCATTTCTAATTCTCTGCACAAAGTTACCATCAAAGATCGTTAGGCAAAAGCTGTGAAATTGTGCTTCATTCGCCAGGTTATCAATGTTTGAATAAGCTCTAGATTTTGATAGAATTATATTTTGCCTCGTGGAGACCAACTTTTTTTTCTTTTTTTTAAATTATTTTTTCCATTTCTCCCCTCCCCCCCCCTTTTTTTTATCTTTATACTATCACACCTGATATTTGTCCTCTGATATAATGATAAATGTGATAAGTCAATTGTAACGGACGTCGACGTCACGCTGCGTCGCTCTGATTTATCGTGCAATATGTCCCATGTTTTTTTCACCATGAAACTATTCTTCGGGGAGGGAAGGGGGAGGGGGGAGAAAGGAGAAGGTAGTTGGTGCATGCACCCAGCATATTGCCATTAAAACGTGCCTCAACCCCAAGGAGGCATTTCGTTAACGCATCAGAAATGTAATTTTAAGAACTTAAACAAGCATGGAACTTGAGCTCGCATGTATGTGTTAAAGGTATTTATACGTCTAGATGGTTGAAATAAAAACTGACTTAATTTTATTATGATTATTGTGAATTCTTCGAACCGCGTTACAGCTTTCTTTGATGGAAGCATCCACATCATAATTTGTTCGTGAAATCAAACAAGGAGAAATAAATGTTCTACAACACCGGTTACCCAGGCCCGGAACCAGGCATGTTGTCCAGGAGGGGCTCGTGTGTTTTCAGGGGGGGCTATTGTGGTATAGTTTCTAATACACTACATAATAAAACACATTTTTCCAGGGGTTGCTCACAATTTTCTAGGGGGGGGGGGGCTGAGCCCCCCTGGCCCCCCTCTGGTTACGGGCCTGCGGTTACCAGTTCCGATCGTTACAGAGTCCGATCTTTCCGATCTTTACGTCTCAAAAATTAGAGTATAAATTTAAAAAAAATAAAAAAAAAAAAAAAAAACAAAACTAACTGGACGGTTACGGTCATCTATGTAAGTATCAGCAATTATTTCGATTTTTTTGCCTCGTAAGGGTTTTTGGTTATATTTTAACTTCAAATGGAGCTCTTTCAAAGTTTGACTGCACGCAGGTAAATGGTATCTCAAATTACCAGTAAGAGAAATTCAACAAACAAAATCATGTCACCAATCGAATTTTAAAGCAGTGGCGCGAACGGTGTGGGAGGGGGGGGGGCTTCAAGGGTCATACCTCCACCATACCCTCTTCATATTCTACACTTTGAGTCGGTAAGACGTTGGCGGGGGGGGGGGGGGAATCACCCAGAAAGATTTTTCGGTTGCATCTCTGTTTAAAGTAGGTTGGTCAACGATGAAAACTTTCAACCTTCAAAAACTAATGATTGCGAAATTATTTAAATGGTGTTGCAAATTGCGGTTTTACACCGCGTGTAAAACTATTAATTGCATTCATGATAATATCGCAGACAGAGACAGAGCCCACAAAGTTGAGACGTGTTTTATCACAATCAAGAAGTTTTTGCATCATTGCCCTTGGATGCTTCCAGGCTACGTATGTTGGTCTTATGCAAGCATTCTATGCATAGATATACAAGAAAAAAACGACAAAACAATGCCTCATGAAATAATACTATTTTTTCCCCTGTACGAATACTTTTTGAGAAACTATAGGTGCTCATAATTTTGAAGCTTTAAATTTTAGTGGCTGTGAAGAGAGGAGAATTTGCATATCTTCGCGAGAGTTTTTTTGAGAATACCTTGGTGGGTGTCTTCAGTCGTTATCTCACCACTTGATGCGTGAACTTCGGAAATCTTTGAACATGATAAAAGTATAAAAATTATCAAAGCTCCCATTTACGCTTGTAACTGGCATTTAGAAGAGTTCTTCAGTGCCTTTAAGTGATTGTTCCTGTGCTTGAAAATGAAAGTTTCCTAATGAGTGTTTTATTTTTTTAAAAAAAAAAATTTTATTCTTTCTCATCTTAATTTGCTCATTTTGATCTTCCCAAAATGAATGCAGAAGAGAAAGCTCACAAAAGTGATCCGAGCTGTAGCTGGATCCGGCCGGTAAGAGTTTGATCAAACACTTTAACATTTTTATGATAGTTTATTTCCTAATTTATATACCATGTGCAGTAAATACAATCCGAAACTATCCCAAAACGAAACTCACAGACATAGTAAAACGCAATAAAACCCGGACAAAAATCTAAAATGTTGAACACATATTCAGAAATATAAATGGAAATAAAAAGGAAGTGAACATCGATTTACTTACGTTTCAAGACAAATGATTCCATCTAAACTTTTAGCCTTTATTCCCTCTTATGAATCATATTGTTTTTCACTTTTAACTGGGTACTTTTACAGAGCTTTTACCATAATAGAGCTGTTGCAAACACTTGCTACAGGCTTCTTAATAGTTGATTATGGGGTAAGACCCTGCAATAATAACGATTAGCGCACTAAAAAATCACGAAATCCATTCCCAAACTCATAAAATGCTTTCAAACGTGAGACTGTAATGGCGGCATTTGCCACTAATTACATTGGGTTTTCCTATCTCAATCAGCCAGCTCCATCTTCACGAGGTGTTCTCACGACACCACACAAGAAGAAGAAGAAGCAGCAGCATACAATTGCCATAAGAATTAGCTGCGGCAACGGCCGCCATTACGGTCTCACGTTTGAAAGCATACATTCTATGAGTTTGGGAGTGGTTTTCGTGATTTTAAGTGCGCGCAAATCGTTATTTTTACAGGGTTTGACCCCTAAATCAACTATTTCTAAGCCTGTAGCCCAATTTTGCAACAGCTCCATTACGCAGATCCTGATGCGGTATAGTATAACATTAAAATATTTAGGGGTAAAACGTTTTCATTAATAAGCAGTTTGTGTACGTCCCGTAAAAAATTATAAGTTTCAAATTCAAATTTTCAAAAATCAAATCAAAATTCGTCTCCTACGCACTATGGCCTTAGATTGTCAAAAAGTGACCAAAAATCAGCAAGTCTCATCAATTTATCAATTATAAACTTTCAAGACCAATTCTAATCAGTGCAAAGAATAACAAGTAGTTTGAAGCTAGAAATATGTCACTGGAAAGTTTCAAATTCAGCTCAAAAGATCGAAAACGATGATTTGTTTATAAGTAATAATAATTGTAATAATTTGTCCGCTGATTTGTTGCCACTTTTTTCGATTTCAGACCATGGAGGGTTTTAGTAATGGCGGCAGGCATCCGACGACGAGCGTTCCAAACGAAGACAGTCTATCTCTCTTGCTCTTACGTAACCTCCATGTTACTGCTTATCTCACTCTAATTTCAAAAATCGTAACATCTTTCGTGAAATTTTTTTGGCTGAAATGAATTTCTCGAGGCATTTTAATGCGATTTTGATAATAATATGTCATAAAACAAGGCCCTGTATACGAATTTTGAAACTAGAAAGAAATGGGTAAACATGGGGGTCACGGGAGAGTGAGTGAGATAGTTTGGAATGCAGCGCGAGTTTTATCACAACCGATTTCGACCTATAATATGAGTGCATCGCTCTGATTGTCGGCTAATCGTTGACTTCGCACTAAAACCGTCAATAGTGCTGCGGACCGATCATTATACATATAGGCTGCGGTGAACAGTAACATAACGACATACTTTCTTGTTTCATTCTCAGCTGTTGGCTGGAAGCGGAGCCTTAATTGTGTTTGTGTTCACTGGAATAACTGAGGCTCAATCAGCCGTTATACTTCCTCAACTTGAGAAGGAAGACAGCTCCATTCAAATTACTCCCGATGAAGGATCCTGGATCGGTGAGGAAGGATTTATTCATCAATTGAGGAGACATACACGAGTATTACTATGAAAATAATTTTAAGTCGTGGAATCTATCATTTTAGAGAGATGATCAATCAGTGTACGTTCCATATGAGATTATAGTTTCAAAGGTGAGTGGAGAGGATGGGTCGACCAATTTTTTTTATTTTTATTTTTGCTAGAGGCCGTCGTACACGCTCAAAGTACGATTGTCAAATTGGCATCGGTGAGCCGAAATCCACCGCAAACTGTAGAATTGCCAACCTGACATTTCTAAAATTCAAAACATTTGACCAAAACACCTCCTAAACGGGGTTTTGGTTTGGTTGACAGGAGATTGGTGAACAGATGACACACCGCATCCATCGTCAAATAACTCTGAGTTTGACAGGCCGTCAAAATGCACAGTTGTTTGATGAACGGAACATTCACCAAACATGCAACGGTTGGCTCACCTGCCGTTCTGTGGTGGATCTCGACTCATCGTGCCAATTTGACGATCAAACTTTGAGTGTGTACTAAGAGCTTATATAAAATAGAGTTTAAAGTATTAGGTCTGGCTGAGGACAAAAATACTATCGGGTTTTTCCAGAAAACAGATAGTTTCGCAGGTGCATTAATAATGTCAAATTTATACGGAAATGGCAGAAATCTATTTTTTCAGACGACATCACATCTGGGTCAATCAAAGACATTATAGAAGAAGACTGGCCTCTTCTATCTCTTTTCACGGGGGAAAAGTGAAACCTATCTTGGCACGGGCTGAGGGCATAACTCCGCGCGGGGTTATGAACCAATTTAACATTAGCTCTTATGGAGCCCTTCAAACCTATTTTAGTAAATTATTTTTACGAATTTCGATTGAACTTTTTGAGGTTCCTCACAAAAAGTTTCAACAAAATTCACAACTGCAAAAATACTCTGTTAGAGGAAAATGTCCTAATGTATACACTTATTTATGTCCTATGATTGTCGACAACAGCAAGTCTCGGTATTTTGATGTCACCTGTTTCGGCCTTACTTTGCGGTCCATTCATCGATAGCTTTGGCCGGAAGAAAGGTCTTCAAGTATTCTACCTCAACATGGGCTTAGGCTTCGGAATGATTGCCGGCGCTCGAGAAGTCTGGCACATTTATATCGGACGCATAGTTTGCGCATTCGGAGTTGGTGAGTTTGGCATTCTCGTTACTTGGTAGAGCTCGTTTCAGAAGTGTAGGCGTACCTAGACTATAATCTTTAAAAAAGATACGGTTTAAGAGTTTGTTCATTATTTTTCCATCGTACGTTTCCTAATTAAGGTTATCATCATCACCTCCTACTTAAAAGACTTGGTAACGTCAAAATACGGATTGTGCGCGGAACTTGAAAACAAAAATAAAGAGCAGCGATCGTTTCGATTAGAAAAAAAAACGCGGGAAAAAAATAGTTGGCCAGACTTACCTACCATCATGATGACTGATTCCGAAAAAGATGGTAAACTATACCAGATATTGGGTTGAATGAACTAGACACTATGTAAATTAAACGTAAGTTCAGGCATACCTACCTAACCCAATACCTGGAATAGTTTACCACCTTTTTGACAGGTGACGAAATCAGTCATCATGATGGTAAGTCTGGCCATTTATTTTTTTCCGTGAAAAAATTAGATAAATAATCGAGAAAAAAGTTTAAATAAACACAAGCTTTGAGTGAATGTTTTCTGGAACACTTGTCACAACTTGTGAATGAGAAACAATACCGCAAAAGACGCCATTCTAAGTAGACGCGCATTTCCGTTGTTCAAGGCTTGAGTATCCGTGAACTGAAACATGTGCAATTTCAAATTGACACATCCATTATTTTGACTTTAACGTTCACCTGCCTTCAAAAAAAGAATTCAACGAAGTATTTTCAGCTGCCAAGAAAACTCTTGCGAATATAAATGCACTCGAATGTCAAAAAGAAAAAAAAAACTTGAACTACAGTGTTGCCATCCTTTATTGAATAATTGGCACTTTCTTTTATTACAGCTATCGATTTAATTAAAATATTATATGGAACAATTATTTGAGTGATATCGATGTTAATTTAAGTTGACAGAAATCAGGCCACGTTAATAAAATTGCCACACTGCCGCAGAGTTTCTAACTGTGTAATCTTTATCACTGTGGAGGTGTGATATGCCCATTGGCGGTTCCAGCCCTCACAAACGGGGGGGGGGCGAACTTGGTATTTTCGCCCTTAGGCGACCCCTTTTTTTGTTTTTTCCCTTTCTTTCCTCCTTCCTCCTCCCTCTTTCCCCCTTTTTTGGTCGAACGGGAAGGGCGATCGCCCCATCCGCCCCCCCCCATATCCGCCAATGGACATGCCTTCGATGATCGATATCTATTGACGCTTCCAAAGATTCTTTTGGGCATTATGAGCATTCTTGAGATGCGTCGTGATAAACACTGTGGATATCTTCGACATGCAAATGTGCAAATCGTCAGGGCCGTCGCGAACGGATATGCAGGGTGTGCTTCGTACACTGGCGGCAAATTTTGGAAAGAAGAAAGAAAAGAGAAGGAAAAAAGGAAAATAGGAAAAGAAGAGAAAGGAAGAAAAGAGGAAAAGAAGAGAACTGAGATGGGTGAAGAAACTGTGAGGAGCACTGAGCATCAAGGTAAATATAGAGAATATTGTAACATGAATGACGGACGCGGGATGCAAAAATGGAGGAAACGAGGAGGATAATAGACCTGTTTAGTGATGACGTCACGATCAGAATTGTCCAAACAAATGCTCTATCTTGCTCACTCTCGTGAATTGTACTCATAAGAAATCAGACCCAAATTTTCGAACGCAAATTCATGCTAGTTAACCACCAGTTTTCTCAAATTTTATTGCACCATTAGATTCCACGTACCTTATAAAGTATCTTTTCACTCTAACACAATTCCTAAAAGATCACAAACGAATTTACAATCACAGTTATACCGAAAGATGCGTTCTATGTTTTGTCCTTGTCATACTCACGGTCTCTTATGGTCACCGCCATGAAACTCAATCATCCTAACCTCTCTTCTTATCGAAGCTTGTTCGAGGTATAACAAATGGTGTGATGGTGCCGATGAGCCCATATCCTAGAATTGCGTGCCCATAAAAAACTGTGAGTGTGACAAGGACAAAACATAGGACTTTCTTCGAAATAACTGTGATTGTGCATTAATGCGCGATGTTTCAAAAATGTTGTTATTGTAGCGTGCTCATATTTTAAGGGGCGTGGAATCCAATGGTGTAATAAAATCTGAGAGACGTTGTTGTTCACTAGCACAAATTGAATTTGAAAATTTGGATCGTGTTTCTTATGGGAAAACCCACGAAAGTGATCGAGATGGAGGATCTGTTTGGAACCAATTTCTTTCGTGACGTCACACTAAACAGGTCTATTCAAAAGGAAAAGATAGGAAATAGAGGGAAAGATAAGTTGGTAACGAGGGAAAGAAAGGAGAGAAAAATGGGGTATGACCGAAAGGGAACAGGAAAATTTGAGGAGCGGCACATTGAAGAAAGCGTCAGTTACAAGGCGGCAATATAGTAGAGTCGCCCTCGCCGAAATAGAGAGAGAAGGGGTGGAAGAGAGAAGAATGTAAAAATTATCCTTTTTTTGATAAACGCTAATCAGTTTCTCTGCTTATTGTTAAGTAAGTGAAAAGTGCGTTGCAAATGGTCTAATAGGTCTGTTGCAAACTTTTGCTACAGCGCTAAAGAGTGAACAATCTTATGTAAAATCGCGTGAAAAGTCCAATGGTTGCAGCAGAAAGTCATAAAATGCAATAACAAACTCACAAGAGGCCTTTAATTGAAATCCAAGGTGGCGATAAAATATCGAGCAACCTGTATGCAAGCACCATATGAACATCCAAAATGGCCAACCTCACAACATCGATCACAACCAATCACAACGCAAACAAGCTCATAACCTCTCCGATGCTGTGAGGTTGTCAACCCCTTAAGGACCAAGCCCGAGTATATTTATTTTTCTCCTCTAGTCTATTTCTCATTGTTTCGGTCTTCATTCTAAATAAACGCGATTATCAATAAAAACACTCACAAGCTAAGGCTCCTTCGGGTCCCTCCAATTCATCTTATAGGCAATTCCAACTCCCCTGAGTACGAACAGTTAACTACCTTCCCTATATCTAAACGGAATAGAGTGGCATTTTTTCGAAAAACAACCTGGCCCCTTATTGGGTTAACGTTGGCCATCATGGATGTTCACGGAGCGTGCACACAGGTTGCTCGATATTTTACCGCCATCTTGGGTTTCAGTTAAAAGCCTTTTGCGAGTTTAATACGTTGCATTTTATGACTTTCTGATAACACCGGTCAATACTCTTTTCACGTGATTTTACTCAAGATTTAACACTCTATGTCACTGTAGCAAAAGTTTGCAACAGACCCATTCTCAAAAAAATGTCGGAAGAGGCCCCCAAACCCCCCCTTCCCAGGGGAAGGTGGTGTCCCCCCAGCGGGCCCTAGTAAAAATGACGACTATAACTGTTCCAAAAACGACTATAAACATAGTTGGCCAACTATGGATTATAGTTGGCCAACTATAGATTATAGTCGGCAACTATGTTTAATGTTTATAGTCGTTTTTGGAATAGTCGTATAGTCGTCATTTTTACCAGGGGGGAGGCTGGCAAATTTTGTCTCACACACCGGCGGCAGATACCTTATAGCGACGGCTCTGAAATCGTATCCAATAGCGCAGCGCGGTGGTACCCGTAAAGTCTAAAACTCGTTGACCAATCAGAGGCTGTCTAAACTCTCTACATACCCTGGTAAAAACGACGACTATACGACTATTCCAAAAACGACTATACATAGTTGCCGACTATAATCTATAGTTGCCCAACTATAATCCATAGTTGGCCAACTATGTTTATAGTCGTTTTTGGAACGGTTATAGTCGTCATTTTTACCAGGGTATGTATAAAACAGCTCTACCTTTAATCTTGCAGTCCGGCAACGTTGCCGCATGAAGAACGCACAAGGATTACATATTGACTTGACGCGACGGATTATTGCGTGGAGTGTGTATGTATTGAGGCGCGCTTTTCAAAATCCATCTCATCACCCGTTTGGATCTCGTCTTGAGAAAATTGCATCAATCAATTTATCGTAGCCCGGTCGACGGGGCTGCTCCTGCTGTCTGTACATTAAATCGGTTTTATCAATTTCCCGCATCATCAAAAAGCGTGGACTAAGGCCCGCGACAATCCCAACGTGACGTCTAATCGTTGCGTCGCGTCATCTCGCTTGTCGACTTGTGGATATGAACTATGGAATACCAAATAAAATTCTATTCGGAACCATTTATACTCCCCCTCTCCCTTCCCTCCGATAAAGGGAAGGAGAGTGAATAACGAATAAGGAATCGAAAAGCCCATCGAACGCTTCTCTCTCTCTCTCTCTCTCTCTCTCTCTCTCTCTCTCTCTCTCTCTCTCTCTCTCTCTCTCTCCCCTCTTTCTCTACCACTCTCAAACAGTATTCCGAAGAAATGGTGAATAAACATGATCTGAAGTCCCACGGAGAGGCTTTGGTGAGTTTGATTTATTTCGTCGACTGAACAAAAAGTGCGGAAGTAGTGTTGTCAAATTAACCCTTGTGTTACGTAGGGGTAGAAAGTTATATTATATAGGGGCACCCCAGACCAGTTTTCTTCTTCCAATTTTGTTAATGGAGTTGCTTGCAATTTAGCCCCCAAACATAGAAATTGTTTAAAAAAAAAAAAAAATTATATGCGTGCCTCCCACCCCCCCTTTTTTTTTTTAAAAAAAAAAAGAACTTAGTACCAATACAGTTGTCTCTTTCTCTCTGAAACCGCCTTCAAATTTCCGCGCAAAGTGGAAGAAGCCATTTCCTTCAACTTCGGCAGATAGACTTCCCTTGAGATGTTTTATGAGGAATCCAAAAAAAGAATAATCGAAAAGTTCATCTTTAAACGCCGCGCTAATTGAAGTTTGTACTTAGTATAGAAAGAAAGCGCTTCCTTGGCTACCCCCGCTTCTATCGTAAGCAGCGAACGCTAGGTTCCGCAGTGACGCTTGGCTTTCTTTTTCGACTACACAGTGACGCTTGACTTTCTTTTTCGACTACACTGAGAGAAATCTTTTCTTTAAAAGCAAGGAAACACGTTTATTTGTTTCCCTTGCGCGAAGTAAGTTCTAATTGCATGAAGGAGAATCACTGTTATAACAAGGCATCTTTTACTTGTAGCACCAGACATTTTCTTTGGGTTAAAGAAATTTCCCCTTGTTAGTCAATATTTCACTGTGCAACTTCTTTAACACAACCGAAATACACGTTGGATTAAAAAAATTAATTCTTTCAGAGTGTACCACTCGCTTTCCGAACTCAACCTGCGTATACCTAGGGTGATAGCAGAGTTGGGCAAATGGGAGTGCAATCATCAATTACACTATTACTACATAGATAATCGGTAATCGTCAAACCTTTTGGATGGTAATTGTATTCTTCACAGATAAATAGTAAACATTATACATATAGGGTATGACTATCTAATTATGATAAAATAAATAAATAAATGGGGTAAAATAAAATAAATTAAAAAAAATTTAAAAAAAATAAAAAATTAAAATTAATTTAAAAAAAATTAATTAATTAATAATTAATAATAATTAATTAATAGTTATTTTTTTAATTAATTAATTAAAATTAAATAAATTAAAATTTAAATTATGTGGGTATGATATCTAATTCTTCTACAACTAATATGAGAGGTGGCATGTCAAAAATCAGCTCTGATTACCATAAAATCACCCTCCAAAAATAAAACGACGATTACGATAAATCGATAACTGTTTAATCGATTACCACTCCCATTTGCACAACTCTGGATGGTAGACAGTCGACGGTGTAAGACACCCGTCATCAACAAGGTAAGTACAGTGCAGTGTAGTACAGTATACAGTATACACACAGAGAGAACTTTTTTATTAATCGAAGGTGTATCTCGTTTGTGTTAAAGAAACTGCAGAGTGAAACATTGACTGAGGGAAAATTCCTTTAACCCAAGGAAAATATCTGCTGCTACAAGTAAAATATTCCTTGATGTGACAGTGATTCTCCTTCATGCAACAGAACTTAACTTTGCGCAAGGAAAACTGTCACAAGTAAACGTGTTTCCTAGCTTGTTTTAAAAGGAGTGATGTCTCGCAATGTAAATACAGTGCAGTGTAGTACAGCATGCACCTACCAACGAGTGTAGGAATTTGGGACAATGGTTACCGGACCTACTACGAAACTATTCTTGCAAACCAACCAAAAATTGGGTCATAAAATATAATCGAGAACTGTTCTTTGTTTCAGGTTTAGAAGTAGTTGCTGTGGTTTACCTGGCAGAGATCAGTACTAAAGAGCAGAGGAGTATCCTTTTCTCAATAATGGCGGCTCTCTTCTCTGGCGGAGTAACACTAACTTTCATCATAGGAGAATTTCTACCTTGGAACCTTGCGTCAGCTGTTTTCAGTCTCACCTGTTTCCTCATCTTTATAGTCGAGTGTTTCACCCCTGAATCTCCGCCGTGGCTTTTCAAAATGGGCCAGCAAGACAATTCCAAGAAAAGTCTTGAGAAACTAGGCAGAAGCAAATCGAGCATCTCTAAAGAAATCGAATTCTTCAGTGTTTCGAGCAAGGACAAAATGAAAAAAGTTAATTTAAATCAATTTTTGGAGCCGACAGTTTGGAAACCATTTCTGATACTATCAACATTTCACCTACTCCAGTGTGCAACAGGCATTTACGACATCATTTACTATACTGTTGACTTCATCGAAAGTCTAGGCACCTCGTACAACGCTTTATCCGTTTCGTTAATTCTGTCCGCATTCCGGTTCATAGCCAATTGCACGATTGGAATCTATTTCACAACGAAAGTGAGCCGAAGGTTTACAACTATAGTCTCTGGGTTTTTGATGGGCGTGTCATTAGTCGGAACTGCTGTGTACGAATACGCGTGCATTGACATGGAAGTGGCGCAGAAACCATCGCAATGGATACCAGTCGTGCTGATGAGTATTTACATTGTGTCAAGTGCCGTCGGTGTAACCGCTCTTCCTTGGATGATGGCCGGTGAAATGTTTCCGCTGCATGTTCGCGGAGCCATGACGGGGGCTGATTTCGTTGTCGGGTCTCTATTCATGTTCTTAACTATTAAGGTGTACGACATTGTAACGGAGGCGTTAAAAATTCATGAAACTTTGCTGTTGATTGCGGTACCTTCTTTTGCGGTGTGCTTCTTCGGTATGTATATCTTAACAGAGACGCAAAATAAAAGTTTGCATGAGATTGAGGAAAGTTTCAAGCCTAAACTGAGGAAGCAGCTAAGTTCTAATTTCATTAAAGCAAAGTGACAAACGCATTATGCAATAGGCACGTACACTAATAAAAATCGATCAAAAATCTGGAGAGAAAATAGGATCGAACATAAAAATATGAGGGTACATTTAACTCTCATGCGGAGTTAAATTATGGTAAACGAGGAGTAAAGGACGAAAAAAGCTATCGAGGGTTTGCGTTTTTGAAACAAAACAATAAGATGGAAACAAAAGAGGGACTTAAAAACATTTACAACACGTTTCAAAAACTTATTTAGACATGTTTCTATCATGTTTTACTTGAAACGATTTTTCAAGAATTTAAAAGTTTTTTTTAGACAATTTATGGCTAGCAGGGGATAAAAATAAAAGATGTATGGAACTAGCGATCTAACTAAAGCGTGAAATAAATATCGGAGTGAGGCGGGGGTCATCTATTAACCGACTTATTTGATAATTGCTGATGAATTAACTCACTCTTAGAGGCCTTTAAAATCAATCAATCAGTTAATTGATTAATTGAATAATAGTTGAGTCTCCTCTTCCTTGGCCTTACCAGCGCTGCCATTTTGCATATATTCAATGGCATTTTTCAAGTCACAGATAATTTCATGCACCTATATACCAAGGAAAAGATTATACATTTACGTTATGTCTATTAAAGCACAAAAGTTCTCTGGTCTGTAATCTTTTCTCAATCGGTGGAGTCGCAATTGACTTGAAAAAAACTCGCGGATATTATTTTCATAATTTAATAGGACCATTCCACCGATTGAGAAAAGTTTACAAATAGACCTAAGCAGTGGCGGATCCAGATAATCCTTGGGGGAGGGGGCGTCAGTAAACTTTTGAAATTTGAAGCGTCTGCGGGAGCAATTTCGGGCTATTTTCTGTTGAAAAACGGCGAAGTTTGAGGCTTCTGTGGGGCACGTGCCGCCCGCCGTGCGCCCTGGATCAGCCCCTGAACCTAAGAATTTTCGAGTACCACAGTCATAAACTGATCAAAGAGTAAACAAGAGTCCCAACAAAACGGTAGGAAAGCGTGGCAGGTGAGGTTAGGTTGGCGATATCGAAAAGTCGGCCTCTGATTGGCTGGCGAAAGCCTGGGCCCTGTGAGATCGCTCTTATGGAGATTTAACACGGGGTTTTCGACTTTGCCTCATTTTAAGTCAAATTCCAAGAAAACTATTGCTCCTTACCTTCGGGAAATTCAAATTATATTTTTTGAGGATATAACGAAGATACTGATGGGTCATACATACCACTTCATCGAAAAATTCACAGAACAATACGAATTTGAAAGTAAAATTACGGGCAATTTTTTCCGCCGTCACGTCCGATAGTAAGCCGCTAAACTTCGTGTTGTCTTGTGAATTTGTGGTTAAATCTTCGGTTTCCTTCATGAAATCGGCGTATTCCCTTCTAAGAATGAATTTTACATGCATTTCAAACTATCAGCACAAAACTAAAACAAGAAAAATGGAAAAAACAACTGCTACACCACACACTCGGCCCGACCTGTGCGAAGAGAGGAAAACACGGCAAAAAATTGCCCATAATTTTACTTTCAAATTCATATTGGTCTGTTAATTTTTCGATGAAGTGATATGTATGACCCATCAATATCTTCGTTACATCCTCAAAAAAATATAATTTGAATTTCCCGAAGTAAGGAGCTTCTTGTGCTTGAGGATTTTCTTGGAATTTAACTTTAAATGAAGCAAATTCGAATACCCCATATGTTAAATTTCCATAAGAGCGATCTCACAGGGCCCAGGCTTTCGCCAGCCAATCAGAGGCCGTACAATCGATAGTATGACATTCGATAGTAATTCGAATATGCCACGCTCTCCTACCGTTTTGTTGGGACTCTTGTTTACTCTTTGGAACTGATCTAGACTGTGTAATCTTTTCTAAACCGGTGGAATCATCGACGAATTGAAAAAGTCATCATAAGCGGCGGTAGCCGAACATTAAATATACACGCGCATAGGCGGATCCAGCAATCTAGCAACAGTGTATTCGTTTCATTTGATTGCATGGAAAATAATAGATTAATCATGGGGCCATGGCCCCTTCAAGAATCGATTGTTTATCATACATTCAAATGGGAATAATGCGCAGTTGCCAGATTGCTGGATCCGCCTATGTATACACGAAACGGCAGCTCAGAGCCGTACCATACTTAGCCCAGTTCATGATTGTTCATTGTTTGTCTCATTTTTTTTTCAATTTTGCTGCAAAATTACGTCTGCACCATTAATAGCTTTTTTTTCATGCGATACCCATAATTTTTCATGTTGATCGAGCCGCTGTATCCGTGCAAAGAATTTGAATTTTCCCTAGTAAAAATGTTCCGTGTGGAGATGGAAATCACTGTGATTTCCGTGAAAATTCACACGGAAATCAACCTAATTTACATGGAAATCAAGGCGATTTCTATGTTCACATGGAAAATTGGAACAGAGTTCATGGAACATTTTTACCAGGGTTGAGAGTGACTTTGATGACTTAGACTTTTTCGATATTCCAAGGGGAGATGAAAAAATAAAAAAAGAGGAGAAGAAGAAAAAGAATCATTTAATACAATTATTGAAGGGTAGAGTGTATAAAGGGGTTATGTGACATTTTGGAAAAAATCGAGTTAGCACAGTGGATGAAGGAGTTATGATGGTAAATATCTATAAATTTTCCAACTTGGTTCAAAAAATGTAGGATGTGACCCTACTTTCAACGCTGTTGCGGTTGATGTTCAGCTAAAATGTCGAAAATGTCCATACGTTGAACTTTAAAGTCAATTTTCTCAAAATCAAAAAAGTTTCACAAAACCCCTTTATCCACTCTACTCTTCAATTAGAAACGAAAAGAAATGGAGAAGGATAAGGAGGAGTAAATTCTAAGTTCCAAATCACCGGGACCGGGGCGACCGGGCCATTATTGCTATGTTACTCATTATCATCGCTGTATGAGATCGCCTTCAATTGAAGGTGTATGCAATTTCTTGGCGCGAGAGCAGGTTGAGTTGCTTGTTGCTCAAATGAAGCATTTCTTTGCGGATGTTTTCATTCAAAGAAAGATAATACTGCTGTTTAGGTCTGTGCGATGTCCAGTTTTGTGCATCGAAGTTCGATATCCATAAAACATCGAAATTTTATCGATACATCCGGAAACGAATCTAACAAGTCAAAACCGAGAAACTGGTAATCATGATATTTTTTGATGCTTTCGAGATGGTTTAAGAGCAGAAAATGAATCTTGGGTCTGTTTGCAGTCAAAATATCGATAAATAACGAGTTTGGATGCATCGATTGACATCAATATAAGCATCGAATCCATTCGATAGCGCAAAAACATCGAAGCTTCGATCGATACATCGAACATCGCAACAGGCCTGTGCTGCTATTCCATTCTTTAGCAGCTTGAATATATCTCTTGCATTTGTTCAGGAGTATTTTCTGAAAATTGAAGCTCGCCGTATCGACTATCCTGACTCATCTACATACATATTGGGGAGGAATAATCTTTCTCAAACAGTCAAGTAACAGTCAGACATTTATCTCTCTTAAAGCCGACGCACTTTGGTCTGAGAACGGCAAAAAGTGGCCAAGAATCAGAAAGTAAATTTCTCACGAATTTGTCGTTTATGGACTTTCAAGACCAATTTGTATCACAGCGAACACTTTAAGCGAGTAATTTAAACTTAGAAATGCCACTGTACAGTTATAAATTGAGTTTAGAAGGTAAAAAACGACAATTTTCAATGATTGGTGACCTATGTTATTCGATTTCAGACCGTGCAGTCGCCATCAAACCTATAGACTATTTTAGTTGCGCGAACAAAAAAGGAAACAAGCAGGGAACTCCGGAACAAAAGAGCTGGAAAGCCTGCCAGAATGTTGAAATAAAAACCAACGTCACTTATAAGCTTTACTGTACCGAGCTTTCTTTTAAAATAATGTGCATGAGATGTGTATGCTACGAGCCTTTCTCACACTATATTTTCTCTGCGCGTTCCATCATTAAACTTATAGCCTCTAGTGTCAGCCCTCTAAATATTCAGTGGTTTTGATTTTTCAGAGATTAAAAACTGAGAAAAATAAGAAAAAACACGGTCTTCAACAGAAATAAAAATACAGTAGTTTCAGAGATGAAGGCTGAGGTTGCAGATAAAAAAAATTAACGTGATCGATGTTTACAAATTAATGAGGACTAACTACTTTATGATTAAACCAAAATTTCGGGTAGCGCTGTCAAGGGTGTTTCTCCCGAAACTCAAAAAATTCAAAAGGAAAACCTCATTTTTGTGATATCTCATTCAAAAAAGAATTAAATTTTAAAACTTGCACAAGCTGGAAGTCGGTATGATTATCTGAAAATGAATCCAAACGCACTTCATAAAGTGGACATCGCACGGACCTAAACAGCAGAATAGGGCTCTTGCGAACGTTTGCTACACGGGATTGAAGAGTTGATTCTTGCATAAAAACCTGTAAAAATGACGATGAGTACACTAAAAAATCACAAAATTTACTCTCAGAATCGAGCTTAATGGCGGTTCGACGCAGGAATCATGAGAGATTCCTATCTAAAGTGAGACATATCTCTGTGTTTCCAAAGAGAAAGTGGCATATTAAATAGGAATCTTCCATGATACCTGCGTCGAACCGCCATTACGATCTTGCCGTTTATGTAGTTATGTAGGTTTATTACTGAATTTTAAACTTTCTTAGTGTTATTTTCGTTATTTTTGCTGGTTTTTACATCAGAATGAACTATTCATTTGCTCACAGCAAAAGTTTGCAAGAGCCCAATTATCTTTTTTTGAATGAAAACATCCGCAAAGAATGCTTCATTTGAGCAACAAGCAACTCAACCTACTCTAGCGTCAAGAATTGCATACACCTTCAATTGTAGGCGATCTTATACAGCGATGTTATGACAATGTGTGTAACAGTTATAGCAATAATGGCCCGGTCCCGGTGATTTGGAATTTTAGAATTTACTCCTCCTTATCCTCCTCCATTTCTTTTCGTTTGTAATTGTATTAAATGATTCTTTTCCTTCTCCTTCTCTTTTTTTCTTTTTCATCTCCCTTTCGAATACCGAAAAAGTCTAAGTCAACATTTCAACAAGGTCATTCTCAAAAGTCAAATTCTTAGCATAGAATATTACTGTCCGAACATTGGCCCCCGAAATTTCTTCCCCGGACATTTCCCTCCGGGGGGAACCCCCCCCCCCCCCACTTCCATCTAAGCCCTGATGAGTTGTGCCCCGACAGGGAGTTTGCCGCCTCCCCCCGTTCCTTCGGAGTTCGGACAAAGTTGCAGTGATGCGGGAGGACACCAGTGGCGTCGCGTGCAATCGGGCAGCGCAGCATTTCGTTCATTTGATCCTACGTAAAATATCGAACCGAGACTCCCCAATTTTCCGACCCTTTTCATGGGTTTTAATGGACTAAATATATACAACGTTTCCAGATTGCACGCGACGCGACGTCACTGGAGACACCCGTGTCACATTGCACGCTAACTGTATTTGCTGCTTGACCATTGTGACGCATAATCAAAACTGTGTAATGTGACAAACGACACGACCGCGTTGCCAGATTTTAGAACGTAATTACGGTACATTTCTATTAATATACAAGCAATTTTCCTATAAGAAAGGCAACGCTGAATCACTGAAACGTAATGTCCACATTTGAATGAACTAAATAAATTTTAACGCATATCATTCTAGCGTTATTACCATATCTCAGCAAAAAACGCCTGGCGGCGTGCTACGGTGAACGGAAAGTCCGGGCATACATCTCGTTCGTTCGAATGGCCAACTCTTTCTTCACCCCAAAAACGATCCCGGAATATTTTCGTTTCTGAACTGATGATACTGCATCTCAAAAACTCGACTTCGTTCCGATTCATGCTCTACAGGCACAGTGATATCAGGAACGAAAAGTCCTTTCTTTGATTCTCATCTCCCTCTCTCTCTGACAAATACTATGTATGATAAAATCGCCTTCAATTCGACGGTTATGCTTTTCCACGTACACCCACTTTTTTGAGCTAGGTAATAAACAAATAGCAGATCAGTTTTCATCGAAATTAATTCGAAAGGAGAGGAGAGGGGGAAAAGGGGGAAAGGGAGGGAGACTTACCGTGACTAATAGACGAATGGCTATGCAATGTAACACCTTGTCTTTGCACCTTGCTGTTAGGGTGAATTTCGGGGAGACACTGTAGTGGGGCAACCCCCCTCCTCAGCGAATCCGATAAAATAAATTATTTCGGTCCAAAGTCCTTTTGCAATTGAAAACTACTAATTCTAGGAAATGCCCTCCTCCTCGCTTATTTCCTCGACCACAAGTGTGTTCTGGATGGCCCTTGCTTGCTCTGTGCGTGATCACTCAATTTACATAGGACGAAGGTTCTGTACACACTTTAATACTCACACCCCAAAAAAGTCACGGCAAGTCTCCCCCCCTTTTCCCCCCTTTTCCCCCCTCTCCTCTCCTTTCGAATTAATTTCGATGAAAACTGATCTGCTATTTGTTTATTACCTAGCTCAAAAAAGGGGGTTTACGGGGAAAAGCATAACCGTCGAATTGAAGGCGATTTTATATACATAGTATTTGTCAGAGAGAGAGGGAGATGAGAATCAAAGAAAGGACTTTTCGTTCCTGATATCACTGTGCCTGTAGAGCATGAATCGGAACGAAGTCGAGTTTTTGAGATGCAGTATCATCAGTTCAGAAACGAAAATATTCCGGGATCGTTTTTGGGGTGAAGAAAGAGTTGGCCATTCGAACGAACGAGATGTATGCCCGGACTTTCCGTTCACCGTAGCACGCCGCCAGGCGTTTTTTGCTGAGATATCACGACTGTTTTTTACTGACGTGGTACCGTCCATTAAGTTCGTTTAGACTGATCCCACATCGTAATGCACAGCTGTTCCTACTGCGAAGATCCCACGATGGATGCGCGAATTCTCGAGGTGTAAATGTGAGGAAAGAAAGCTGTCAGGAGGAAGAGAATAGCGAGGAAAACCCCCTTTAGTAAAAAGACAGTCAACGATATAGTATGTCCCGAAAAATAAGGGGATGAAAAAGTGATCAGTATTCATCAGTGGTAAGACGAAATCGGACCATGCCGAGTCATTGGTTAGTCCAGCCAGACCGTAGCGCTCTGAACAGCGGTTTGCGGAACTACTGTAATTCGCAGGGCAGCCGCTGCGGTCTCTCAGCGCTGAGCTTCTAAGCGAATTACAGATAGCCACTGTAAAGCGAATCATCCAGTCACTGTGAAGCAGAAGTTAGTCCATGGCCATATCCGGCCCGAAACAAAAGACTGGGAACTTGCGACTTTCAAATAATTTTGAAGTAATAAATCCGCGTCTGATTTAAAGAAACTTGGTCTCCTTTGAAAGCTAAATACGACTAGTTTTCTGACCATTCTTTAGTTTGTTCTCAAAGGTCCTTTTTGCTGAGATATAATGAGCGAGAAAATAATTTCTCCGTGTTGTTTACATTTGTGAAAGCAGAGCATAACCTCTTACATATGTATGTTTTCAATTTTGGTCCGAAACAGTCCAAAATTACCTCTTCAATCTTCATTCTTCATGACATTGTTAACTTGGTGTGCTCTTTGTTTATTTTTCGTGCATGTTCTACCAGGAATATCAACTCAAGCTCGCACTCTTGAATTCACAACCTGTACCTACAATGTTAAATGTTGTTGCCCATTACCTATATTTTGTGTAAACGCAAGCTGAATCTATTTTACGTTTGTCAGAAAAACCGGGTTTCCGGTTTTTAAGTTCTGAAGTTTCCTCTTGAGTTTCATTTAGTTTGAAGACTTCCATCAAGCTTCTATGGAATCAGTGCATTTCCAAAATTACCTAGTGATTAGTCGGGCAAATAGGAGCGTAATTGATTACACGATTTCTGGCTAATCGGTAATCGTCAAACCTTTGGATGGTAATTAAATGTACCTATTCTTACTAGATAAATAGTAAACTTCAGGGTCTTTTAGGTTAGATCCAAATCTTCTCCAACTAATATGATAGATGGCTTGTAAAAAGTCATCCCTGATTACCATGAAATCGTGTAATCGATTACCCCCATATTCTGACCAACTCTGCTAGTGATACACGAGTTCCCTCACTTTCTTCGACTAGTTATTGGTTGTGCTCATGAATTTTCAAGTTAATGTTGCCATTCTCTGTTGCGCCTTGAGATGAAGGAATCCCTAATATTTCCGCTAAAAAAATTTTTGAGCTGCAAGGCAGCGGAAATCGTTCTCCCTGACTGCTTGCTGAGCAAAACTTGATGCTAAGTATATTTAAGGGCAGTTGAGCTTGTCACTACTGTATAACATTTTTTAAAGTTGGAGCACAGAGGGTTTCTTGAAGGACCCAAATCTAGACAGTCAAGCATGAATCAGGTATTTTTAAACATGCCACTGAGTTTAAGGTATGCTGGATTTTTCTAATAGTTGAACAGACAAATCGAGTGACAGTTTCTTACTCGACAGTTTAGTTCCTAGAGAGCTTTTAGAGCATCAATTAGCAGGGTGGTTGTTATAGCAGAACCATTTTGAGTATCGGGTTCTGACAAGTAGGAGTGCCTGCTTCCAAACTGCATCAAGGCACAGCGGTGAGCGGTTGAAAACATCCAGTTGAAACTCTGCGCTAATCAATTGCTCAACGAAGCATGTTGATGCGGCTCGGAAGCAGGCACCGCTCCTTGTCAGAACCTCAACTCAAAACGGTCCTGCTTCAACTCATTAATCTTGTTTGGTCAGTGCAACAGCTGGGTTCTGAAGTGGAGAAGGAGCTCGACCGATAATCTTTGGAATTTTTAGGTGCTGTTGTCGTATGCCATCGTTCCAGCATTAGTTTTTATATGGCATGATGGCGAAATTTATTGAATAAGAGAGATTTAGCCATTCATGAAGGAGCGCCTTAAAAACACATTGTATAAGTCTACGGAAAATTCGGTTTTGGAGAAATGAATACATTGAAACATAGCTAAAGATTATCGGTCGAGCTCTGCCTGCACTTGTGAAACGAGCTCTAACCTCATGAAAGAATCTGACTGACTTGATCAAGGATAAGTGGATCGGCTCAAGCTCGTTAAGTTGTAAGCTGTCAAGGTGCTGGCATTATTGTTTCGAGAAGCCTCTCAAGGTTGCGGTAGGTACCTACTTTTGATCACTAACGGAAGCTAATATTTTCATTTATGGAACAAGATTGAACGGGTTACTCTTTGGGTGATAAAAAATTACCGCAGTTGGAAGAAATTAGTTGGCTAGTTCCGTTCTGATGGATCGTGTGAACCATGCCCGCTAACCACATGAAAAGAGGCAGCATTCCATAGCGTTCCCGTTTAAAAAATTTGCCTTTAGTTTACGGACGGATTGATGGATTAGCTATCCGTGATACATCTAAGCGCATCGGTGAGCGATTGGTTAGCTAAGAGTTTCCGCTCATTGCCACTAAGCGCATCGGTGAGCGATTGGTTAGCTAAGAGTTTCCCCTCATTGCCAACCAACCTTCACTGATGCGTTTTAATGAATTTTGGAAGCTTGCTCTGCTACTTGTTAGAGCATATTTGCACCTAATCAACAACAGGTCAGGAGTATATCATGGATAGTTGTAAGTTTAACTTAAACCCAAGTAGAGGGAGACCATCTTGAGTGTCGGGCTCTGACAAGTAGCTGTGCCTCCTTTCCCAACTGTATCAACACGCATCGCTGAACGGTTGGTTTTGGATGCAGTTCAGGCACCGCGACTTGTCGGAACCTGATACTCAAAATGACTCTGCTGTAGAACTTCTTGTGTTGAGCATGCAAAATGACGATACCGACCAATTAGATTATTATGCCTTAGATAGGTCCCGGTTACACAGAATCAATCAGAATATCCACTAATTGACACTCAATCAGGAAGTTACCCGGAGTATTTGAAATTTACTTGTAAATAGATATGGAGCGATGTAACTACATTGATTGCATGATGGCTTATAGCGCAAGGTCATTTGACAAGAGTTGCCGGACTAAATAGAATGTCAAAAAAATTTTACCGCGAAACACATTCCTTTGAAATTGAAAGAGGGCTGACTCCCTATAGGACCTTCAAAAACCAAAAATGTAAAGGTAGAGAGATGAGACTCAATTTCTAGGAGAAAGGAATTCCACATACAATCACAACATGATGGAAGTATATCGCAAGTCAGCACATCACTAAGAACAGGTCTATTCAGAAGTTCCCATTGTTGAACCTTTGAACTCTTACCAATTCACAAGTCAGAGCTACTACAGACGCAAGCAGAGTAATTTTATTACGTTGAGCATAAGCAATGAATAGGTAGCTGAAAGTTGATAGAATAGGAAAAAGGAAATACATATGCCAGGAGGAGACTAGGAGAGGTTAGGGCTGGGACCGCTATGTAAACAACGAAATCTGGGTTGTATTAGAGAGCCTCTTCGATGCCCAGTAAGTTTTGGTAATTAAAGGAGAATTCTGAGGATTAAGGTAATGAAAGATCAGATTTCTCAGCCTTTTTATCGAAAGATAATAACACTACGAGCACAGAATAGTATTAATTGTCCTCCTGATTCCAGCAGAGGTTGGCTGCCGATGTGATGTATTCGGTGGTTGATGCGGTTGGTAGCATTGATTGATTTGCGAGCCGCACGGTCCGTTACATCTTTTGTTTTTCTTAGGTTGCCACGACTTGCTTTGAGGCAAATCATTTGAAATTCCCAGAATTTGCAAACGAGATTTCTCGCTTACGAGATAAAATTAAAAGTCGAAAAGTAGAAAAGTATCAAAACGAACTCAAATGGAGACGATTGGTATACGGCGATATAGGGTTTCGTTCAGCCGTTAATTCGGTAGAGAGTCATATTAGAACAAAACGGTCCAAACGAAATGATTCTTGTAATTATAGTGTGTGGTCTCTTTTTCGTTCTGTTGGGACTTTCCGTTTTGCGTTTGACCAAACGCTATAATAGTAACAGTATAGAGGGTAGTTTTCAATTTGGGGGTATTTGAATTAAATTGAAAATCAGATGTTTTAGATTAGATGTCACTTGGCATCAGTATTTTCTGAGCATTCTAAAATTGCAAACAATTTTTTTTTTTTTTTTTAAAGGTTTGGGGGCTACTTTATTAAGGGTTGTTGATTAGAATAGTTTAAAAAAAATTAAATAATTTCAGGATATTTTTAAGTTCCTATCTTGCACTAGTTAAATTGTATATCCTTAACCTTTTGATGACAAAATATAATAATTGGCCTACGTTGTTTACCACTTATTTGAGTAATGCGATGCACTTGGACCCTGATTCAAAGCAGGGTATCGGATCAAACCGAGCCGAAAACCGAAAACCACTTCGAACCGCGAACCGAACATACAATTTATAACAAAAAATACAACGAACCGTTGTTCGAAACGAACCAACAAGCTAAACCTGAATCAGATCAGGTTCAGCTGTTAAAAAAAAAAAAAAAAAAAAAAAAAAAACTGTTTTGACCGTTTAAAGGAATAAGCAATGGACGTTTTAGCCATTATTTTTTGCCCTATCGATGTATCGCGCAATCGTGAACTACCCAAGTATTAAAAAAACATTTAATATGTCAATAACTGTCGATACCTTTTTAACGGATGAAGCTTTTCATTCACTTTTTTTTCTTTCGTTTTTCACGATTTTGTTTTTCTTCCTTAACCGAACCGCTTCACGAACATGCGAACCGCGAACCGACTTTCAAAAAGCGTGAACCGTGGACCGAATACAAACCGATTTTTGACACAGTCCGATGCTCTGATTTAAAGGACAGCTTTCACCCAGTCTGATATTTTTAAAATTTGTGTACACTTAATCATGCTTTGAGATCTTATCAGACAAACATTTTTAATTGAGCTCAGTCCTCAACTCGTGTAGAGTTGGCTGGACCAAGTTTGTTCAAAGATGCGGCTGTATATTTCAAGTTTCTAGATTCTTTCTACGTATTTAAACCGATTCGAAGTATCGGCAGTGCCGGCTTGTACAATGTGGTAATTATGGACTCTCTTCATTAAAAATTATGAAAAATAATCGATTTTTTGGCCCGGCACCGTGCCTAGTATCAATCTTTTAGCATAAGTTTAAGTGGCGAAAGAGCATAGTTTCCTAATTGCACGAGCCGACTGGATATCGGTACGAGCTGTGTTTACTTTAAAATACAATTAAGTTGTTTTAAACCATTATCAGTGTAAAGTTTACAAGAAAGCAACGAATGATCTTCAGTGAGTGTGCCTTAGTCTAATGTGATTAGTATGATTAAATTAAAACAGGAGTTGGTGTTTTATAAAGTTCACACCATTAAAATTCTTTGTTTTCAAACCAACCGTTGAAATGCTATTCTGCGCTCGATCAAATTTATCGACATTGAACGAACTCTCGCTTGAACGTTTTATTCAATCAAATCGAACTTATCGTTAAAAATCAGCAGTCGTCAGGACACGGTTTACAATGTGTAAGGATGAGAGAAAAAAGGAAGACCTCCGAGACGAAGGAAAGCTTGCCTTGGAGACGATATCGAGACAGCTGGTTAGATTGGTTTCTTTACTATTTTCTATTTTATGCGCATGGAAATACTCTGAGCAAAAACAAAAAAAAAAAAAACAAACAAGATTCAACAATTCTAATGTTAAAAGTGACGATCACAAAATGGTTTTGCCAATTCAACAGAATGAAATGCTGAGTTAACACAACAATACTGCTGAACTATTGACGGATCCAAGAATATCTCTTTCTCTCTCTCTTCTGTCATTACAGCACGTGTGTTGGAAAAGGATAGATTAGGCGCAGTCACGTGATTTTTGCTCCTCCTCTATATTCTTTTTTTAAGCTATGCATTGTAAAGGTCAGCGAGAGAGGGAGAGAGAGACAGAGAGAGATGGAGAGAGAGAGAGAGAGAGAGAGAGAGAGAGAGAGAGAGAGAGAGAGAGAGAGAGAGAGAGAGAGAGAGAGAGACGATCCTATAGATCCGCCAGTGTGCTAAATTAACAAAGTAACAACAGGAAATTAATAAGAGAGAAAAATGTTGTTAATTTCACACACCAATTTGTTTATTTAACATTGTCGGTTTGACAATCATATTTGCCCATTTATCATCCCATTTGTTAAATAAAATTTTACTATTTTGTGACAACAAATTTTCACACTTACATAGTTTTTACCCGTAACCACCACAAAAAAAAAAAAAAAAAAAAAAAAAAAAAAAAAAAAAAAAAAAACAACAACAACGAACAGAACTAATTGAGGACATTCCCATTCAGGAAAAGGGCCCATAAAACAATGAGTGGGCTCTTCTTGAGAATTTTGCATTGTGAGCAATGGTAGATTCAGAAAATTTTCTTAAAAGTGGTGGGGGGCGTGGGGTGGTGGTGGTACGCCCATGAATTTTTAAATTTCAAGCGTTGCAGTAAGAAATGTTGGGCTCTTTTCGTTGAGAAAATGCAACATTTGAGACTTCTTCGTGCCCCCCCCCCCCCTGGATCCGCCACTGATTGTGATAAAGTTTAGGTTTTTTGCTGAAAAGCACATCCGTTGCTGTTTAGGAGCCCTCCTTTTGGAAATATCTCCAATTATTAACTAAACAAATTACGACAAATATTGAAAGCGAAGCAAGCTCAAGTCACTAGTTTAACTATAGACCCTCCCCCCCCTGAGCATAACTATCGACGTCGAGAAAAATGAACAAAAGCGAAAGGAACATGATGAAAATTGTTAAATAAATAAACAATGAGTCAAAAGAAGAATTTCAACGTATTCTATATTTCATTCAATTTGTGTCAATGGGATCTTAACAGAAGTTGGCGGTACTCGGAGCCACGGTAGCTGGTATAATCTCTGGAATACATGGGGTAGCGTCAGGAATTATGGTTCCCAGTTTGACAGAGGGTAGTAATTCAATGCACATAACTACCAACCAAGAATCATGGATAGGTAAGAGACACACTTTCTTTTCTTTATTTAGTTTAGCGCCCATATAAGCGCAGTTTTAAACGGAAATTTCGGCTACTAAACCAAGAACTCAATATATGTTTAATGCTACCTTTTAGTGATTCTGAATTGAGGAGTACTTCGGTATAAGGGTGGATAAAACAGAGAGTGTGTGCTCGTGCAGTCGCGCTAAAAACTCCTGATTTCAAAATGTTTTTGCGTGAGATTCTGATGAGGAAAACTTCTCTTAATTACCAGACAATCAGAGTGCACCCTCTTTAATCTTTAACTGATGAATTAAGAAAAACAAATCCAATACTTCACAATCTCGTACAATCACCTTTTGAAATCAGGTTTTTGGAGCACATCCTTCGTATACTATTCGCCCTTTTACCGTAGTATATACTCCTCAATTCTGTGTAGTCAAAAATACTTAATTATGCCTGGTTGCCAGTGGTTCCCAAAACTGGGTTTTCTTGACAAGCAACTCGTCAATTTTAAACCGGGGGGGGGGGGGTTTCTCGTAACAGTTTGTAACTTTTCCATAAAAGACGTATTTTTGTTTTTTAAATGTCCTGATGATTGGATGAAATACTTAAGTAGGGGGAGATGTCCCTTGATCTAAGGGGTAAAATAGAAATCTCTCAACCTCAGAGGGCAAGGAAGATTCTCGATTCGCAATGAAGATTTGATGGCTCCTCAATTCGCGGGAGAGAAGGAATGTCGATTCACGAGGTCAGTCCGGGAGTCCTCTGCATTCAAAGGTTCGCATCGCCCAAATTCCCGCCCATTCCACAACAGCAACAGTCAGATTTGGCCAATAAAACCGACCGTGCAACATCTACCAACACCAACATAAATCGACAAATAATGAACGACATGACCGAATGACTGAATAAAATAAATTAAAATATTCCAAAAAATGAGGATGGCGGAATGAGAGCGATTTCACCTGGCCAAAAAGTCGGCCATTCTGCGGAATTGGCAAATTTTGCCAACAGGTTGTAACATAGATATAGATACACATACAGGAAACAATTTTTTTTTTTTTTTTTTTTTTTTTTTTTTTTTTTTTGTGGCCAAGGCTGGACACTTAAATTAATTGAGACGTTTTGGGACAATTTACCTACACAGAAAAAACAGAAAAAAACACTTTGGTAGCGCTGACAAAACCTTTGGTAGAAAAATGACCCATCAAAAGACTTTAGTTGAGCCAACCAAAGGTTCTTTAGGCTTAACTAAAGAGATTTTGCTGGGTGAATAAAAAATTTGGTTGGCCTAACTAAAGTTTTTTGCTGGGTCATTTTTCTACCAAAGGTTTTGTCAGCGCTACCAAAGTGTTTTTTTCCGTTTTTTCTGTGTACTGACAGTTTTTCCAAAACCCCATTTTAGTTGAAAAAGGGTAAGTACACTGTCGCGAATCGTCTCCAAACAATTTAAGTGTCCAGCGTTGACCCCTAAAAAAGTTGTTTCCTATATTGTGTTGGCTGATCTAAAGTTCTACCTATTTATTCATGTATATGTTACAGGACAAACCCGATTTTAGGCCAAACTAGTTTGGCCCTAGGCCGAACTGTTTTTTTTAAGGAGATTTAGTTTGGCCTGGAGAATTTTAGGCCAAACTAGTTTGGCCTGGTGAATTTTAGGCCAAACTAGTTTGTCCTAGGCCGAACAGGTTTGACCTAGAGAATTTTAGGCCAAACTAGTTTGGCCTGCACATAATCAGTTTGGCCTGAACATTTTTAGGCCAAACTAGTTTGGCCTGCACATAATCAGTTTGGCCTGAACATTTTTAGGCCGAACTGGTTGGGCCTAGGACAAACCAGTTTGGCCTAAAAAACGTTAGGCTAGACCAATTGGATTATATTTTGCTGCGGCAGATGAATAAATAAGGCAAATGATTGAACTGGTTACGGAGGAGAAACTGTATTTTAGATAAATTTTAAATTCTAGTTAAAAAAAGCTAAAAGCAGTGAAATTAATAAAAAAGTTAAGTACACAATATATAAAAAATTTTAAAAGCACATGAAAAAATACAATTGAAAAGTTGAATAATCCAATATAACATGCGGCCGGAGAACGATCTGTGAAAAAAAAGAAAAAGGGGGAAATTAGAAATGTGCGCTCTTCTTCATTTTAGTAATAATTGAAACGTGTGGGCCAAGCATTTGTCATTGAAAAAGTACCTGTCGTTATGTTTACCTATTTATTTTTGCATGTAGAGCTGCCGTGGCATTTTGAATTGCAGAGGAGACCACGTTTCTTACAGATGCTTTGCATTTGTCAAAGCAACTAAAATACGAGGTGCGTTCAACTTATAAGTTTCCCTATTTTTTATCTCTGACCCTGTTGGTGCTAAAAATGTTTCATTTATACGGTTAAATCCGTCAAATTCTCAGCTTTCCAACGGTAGTTTTGTTTTTGAAATTGGAGCAATTTTTGTAGGAGAAAAAGCTATATTTCTACACCCGTGTCGAAAAAGTCCCCGCCAACTTCTGAGTTGGGAAGTAAAAAGAAACTTTGACACTTGGAATGAAGAACGCAAAACTTTAAAATAAAAGATACATTTTATTTTTGAAGTATTCCATTTTTACGGCTTTTCCACATAATTTTCTTCCAGATTGATACATTTTTCGCAGCGATGAACCAGCTTTTCAATACCTTGGGCGAAAAACTCTCGGTCTAAGGACTTGAAAAAATTCATCACGGTATCCTTTAGGTGGTCATCTGACTGGAACTTGACGCCTCAAAGATTCTTCTTGAGCTCCGGGAATAGGTGATTAATCTGGAGGGGCAAGGTCCAGACTCTTGGGAGCATGTGACAAAATATCCCAGCCAAACTTTCCAATCAACGCAACAGTTCAGTTTCGGCGGCACTGTGAGGGCGAGCATTATCGTGAAGGAGCGTTGATTCTTCTCGAGAGTTTTCCTCGACGCTTGTTCTGGATTGCTCTCCTCAATTTATTGAGTGTTTCGCGATATTTGCCAAAATTGATGGTTGAGCCTTGTTCCATAAACTCAACTAACAAAATCCCTTGATTGTCCTAAAAAATTCTGTACACTTGTGTACGTTGTGTTGTTCAAAACAGGCGAATACTTTTTGCTGAAAAAGTTGGCGGGGGACTTTTTTGACACGGGTGTAGAAATATACCTTTTTCTCCTACGAAAATTGCTCAAATTTCAAAAACAAAAATACAGTTGAAAAGCTGAGGATTTGGCGAATTTTACCGTATAAATGAAATTTTTCTAGCACTAACAGGGCCAGATATAAAAAATAGGGAAACTTATAAGTTGAACGCCCCTCGTACAAGTTAGCAACTAAACATCTAACATTTAAATTGACAATCACAGTATAAATAACACTTGATAATTCTTCATCTTAGTCAGTATAGGGCATGCTAATTGCATTAGCTTCTTAGACAAAAAATATCTGCAATCCGAAAATTCTCTAAAACTGTGGTAACTTAGGACGTAAAAAATAATGACTTAAAAACTTACGTTAAAAATGCTGCCTAAAATCCTCCTTTACTCTGCTTTTAACTCTATTGCAGAACTGCACTAGCACTACCATTAATCCAAAAATTGAAACTGATGAAATGTAAACAGATCACTCGGCAGAAATAACTCGTCGAGATGCGCACGTGTAGATGACATTCCTTGCACAGTTCATTAACCGCACGAGACTCATAACGAGATAGAGATGCTCCTTAATAATGTAAAAAAGTAATACGTTCCCGCAAATATCTTTGGTGCACCTATCAGAACTCCCGTGGTGTAATGGTCACGGCTCTTGCCCAGAGGAACGGAAGTTCTGGGTTCGATTCCAATCTCGACGTTGAGTTTTTTAATATTACTTTTTTCCTTTTTTGTCATAAGAAAATGCGAACATTATACGAAACTACTTTTTCCTAGGCCCAACTAGTTTGTCCTGCGTCGTCACTTCCGGCCAAACTAGTTTGTCCTGCACATAATCAGTTTGGCCTGAACATTTTCAGGCCGAACTAGTTCGTAAGTTCGGCCTGCACATTATCAGTTTGGCCTGGAGAATTTTAGGCCAAACTAGTTTGGCCTGGTGAATTTTAGGCCAAACTAGTTTGTCCTAGGCCCAACCGGCTTGGCCTAGAGAATTTTAGGCCGAACTAGTTTTTCCTAGGCAAAACTAGTTTTGCCTGTTTCGCTCAGGCCAATCTAGTTTGGCCTAAAATCGGGTTTGTCCTGTAACATATATATACCTGTTTGCTTCATTTTCTTGCAGCAAGTCTTGGTGTTTTTGCGGCGCCTATAGCGGCACTGATTGCAGGACCCATAGTAGATTACTTTGGGCGAAAACTAGGAATGCAGCTTTGTCTTCTTTTCTATGGCGTAGGATTTTCTACGATGGCATTAGCGAGAGACGTCACTCACATCTACGTAGGCCGCACTCTCTGTGCTGTTGGCGAAGGTAATTTCGTAAAAATTTCACAAGGGCTCAATACTTCATTCGTACATATTCGCGAGGTTTTTTATAATTCATGATCATTTTTTTATTGATTGAATGCTTCTTCATCCTCGTATAAGGCTCAAATAAATTGGTCAGTTTTGAGCATATCAGAAATAGGAATGTAATTCTTGATTTTGGTGATGTGAATGGAAAATACTTGCTTCGTATAAAGACGGAGGTATGACCATTCAAAGTTTACCTAGCCTTTTGAGTTCCGGCCTGGCGGTGATCCTAGAGTCCCTATTTTACCCGGGCCTTTGCGGAGCAGGCAATGTCTTTTTTTCCACCAACGAACTTAATTATTTATTTCCTGAGCTTCTGGGGCAGTGGCTAGCGTGGCTAACCATTTTAATAGGTTCATATATTGGTAAAGTATGATCACAGAATGGTTTATGAACCAATGTGGGTGGCTTGGGGTACTATAGCCACTGCCCTTGAAGCTCAGAAAATGATGGAATGAGAGTATTGCTAGCCACCGCCCTTCACAGGGATAAGTACCATGTATAGACTTGAGATAAGTGAAATTATGGGCGCCACCATTCTAATAAAGTTTTTGTTTGTTTATATTTTGAGGGCCGTCGCACAGTGCAGTTCGGAGCGACCCGGATCTCTGGCAGAAACCTCAACTTTGAAATTGGCTCAGAAATTGGTTTTATGTGGCCTTTAATTCCTACCTTCTAAAGGGTTTAGAACACGCATATTTGCCATACATTATGAATTTGGAAGTCCCAATTTTGCCCTCACAGACATTTGAGAGTACAGGTTTTGACGCGAATTTTGAGTCAACTTGGGCGGGTTAACGTATGATTGTAAAAAAAAAAAAAACAATACTTTTCTACTCATATTCCATTTTAGACTTGTGTTCTTCATTTAAGACATATGAACTTACTTTTAAGTCGTTTAAACATTTATTTCATGTTTATTACGAGGGGGGTTGAACCCCTCAAAAATCGACTTTTCAACTGCACTTGCGCCCTTTTTGGAGGACTTTTAAAAAAATGTCTCGCATTGCCCCGTAAATCAAAGGCAAAGAACGTTCAACAAAACATTTTTTCCGAACGTTTCAATGACAATTTCCTGCCCGAACTTGCCCCCTCTTCATATTTTTGTGTTCAAAAATGGGCTCATCATCGGCTTGTGTGCGGGACTTAGTCAGTTTGACGAAAATAAAAATAAAAAATTAGTTAATGAAATCTAAAATTAAATCTGATCTATCAAAAATGAAATCTACGACATAAAAAACCCTCAAGTGTACCAAGTTTCAATGAATGTTTCGAGCATTCTAGAGGTTTCCGCCAGGGATCCGGGTCGCTCCGAACACTGTGCTTCGGTCCAAAGCAGAGATTACAGTGCCATGGAGTATCCAACGGAGTTATCTTTCCCTGCCATCGTTGTTCGACATCTATTTACGCTTTCAAAGATTTTTTATGGGCATCATATATATATTCTCGAGGTGTCCCATGATTAAAATTAACGGCTTCATCGATAATTAGTGCTTTTTCCGTGAAAAGCGGGGGGAGCTAGCTGTTAAGAATGTAAATAAGTGTGCAAAATCGCATCCAGCGGCGGCGCCTGTAGAGCTTAAATCTCGTTGACCAGAGGTGGTTTACTACCATATTATCTTAAGTCTCTACGTATTGAGCCTCCAGGTGGTTCGTGCAGACCCCGGCAAAGTTTGTGTGCTCTGCAATAGCATGCTATAAAATTCATATACAAGATTTCCTACCGAATTCGTGTCACTGAGAACACGAGAAATAAACAAATAATTTGAAACTGCAATTTTGTGGGTATTTGAACGAGTATAGTTTACCAATTTACTGTATGGGTGAACGGGGCACAAACAAATGAAGAGCTATGACAGGAAAGTAAAAATAATTGTCAGTACGATAGTATAACATTTTTTTTTTTATTTCCTCCTCCAAAAAAAATTAAAAGCTGATGACGACTCGAGTACTGATGATTAATCCGTCTTTTGCTCCAGGTTTCGGACCGTATTACGTAACCTATTTAACTGAAATCTGTACAGAAAGACAGCGGAGTACGGTTCTATGGATAGCCGTTACAATATCAGCTGTGCTGGGTGAAACCACAGTATTTATAATGGATGCCTTCCTCATTTGGAACGTCTCATTCTTACTGTTCTCTTTGACTTGCCTGATTATGATGTTCTATATCCACTTTATTTTGGTCGAGTCCCCGCAGTGGCTTTTTTTTGTCGGCCGAAAGGAAGACGCCAAATGTTCTCTAAGGATACTTGGGAAAAACGAATCGGCATTGTTACAGGAGATCGAATATTTAAAACAGGTACCTCCTTGTAAGCTCACCTTGATGTTAAATCCAACGGTTTGGAAACCACTCGGCATTATTACGAGCGTGTTTTTCATCCAATGCATGACGGGTATTTATTGTATCCAATATTACACTATGGAATTTGTTGATAGTATTGGCACCTCATACAATTCCCTGACCGTTTCAACGCTTGTGTTCAGTGTCAAATTCATCGCTGTTTGCACTGTCGGGTGTTATTGCATTGCCGTGATGGACAGGAAGCTTGCCTTGGCTCTGTCAGGTTTTTGGATGGGTGTCTTTTCGGTGACGTTAGCCATTTACGAGTATGTTTATCGTGAATCGCCGATGAATGAAAGGCCTTATCAATGGTTTGTGATCTGCCTGGTCGTCTTGCATACGATTTCAAGCACTTTTGGTGTCATCGACATTCCGCAAATATTGTGCGGCGAATTGTTTCCTATGCAGGCTCGAGGAGTCATGATGAGCTTCGGCACAGTCATCCTTTATTTTATCATGTTTTTCTCCATCCAAAGCTACAACACTTGCCTGGCCTCGCTGAAAATTTTCGGCTGTCTCTTACTATACGGATCCTTTGCCTTCATCATGTGTTGTTATAGTTTATTTGTTTTGCCGGAAACTCAAAATAAAAGTTTGTTAACAATTCAGAAAAGTTTCATACCGACAAGACGGGAGGAATTCAAGTCTAGTCAAATTCAACTGCAGACTATTGAAGAAATGCAAGTATAAAGATTTCAGAGACACTTCAGTTTTTTTGTGGGGGGAAGGTGGGTTCTAGAATGGGTTTACTGCAAACTTTTGCTACAGTGTTATGGAGGGTTGATTTCTATGTGAAATCGCTTGCAAATTATAATGGAGAGTATCAGAAGATACACACAGATGATAAGTCCAAATTTTTAGGTCCAAAATGAATGCCCTAAATATTAAAGTCCAAAAAATTAGGTCCAGACAGGAAACGTCCAAAAGAAGAAAAGGCCACTATTAAAATGTCCCGAGATTTAAAGTCCATAAAAAAAGTAAAAAAAATGGAAAATCTGCGAGGGGCAAATGAATTTTGCGAGCCATCAGTATGCAATAATGTATTTGAACAGTTACTTACTGAAAAATTGGACGGACGATATGCACAATCTTCACTGGAAGATTCATTTTAAGCTTTCTATAGAAGACAAGAATACAAATTCGCGGACATTGTAGCTCATTGGTCATTAGAACTTTTGAACGAAATGACATTGGACGAAAATATAACTGGACAAATGAAATTTTGGACAAAATGACATCGGACGAAAATATAACTGGACAGATGAAATTTTGGACGAAAAAGTTTTGGGCATAATGGCTGCGGACTTATCATCTAGTCACCAATCAGAAAGTTCCAAAAGCCACTCACAAATTCAAAAACGGAGTTTAACAACATTACAAGATAGCGGTCGAATAAGCGGGTGACAATTAGGGAGTCCCATCTAACTGCAGCTGATGAATCACTATGATAAATCACTTTTCTCAGCATAGAAAGCTACAATTAGGTGGGACTCCCCCGTTGTCACCCGCTTAATCGACCACCATCTTATAATTTTGGTAAACGCATATTTGTGAGTTGGTTAGTGAGTAAATTTTGGAACTTTCTGATATGTTATTTTCAAGATATTTCGAAGTGGTCATTGATCCTTCGCAGCGCTGTAGCAAAAATTTGCACAAAATTACCGGAAACGCTGATCGTGTGGTACATCATAAGCCGAGCTGAAGGTTTTGTCAAAGGCGTATGGTTTACATAATTCGTTCGGGTGAGCTTTGTCATGGATTGATATCAAATACATAGCGCAATGTAAGATAGCCATACGGGCAGGAGGAAACAATTTCGGCATATCAAAGGAATCTATATTTCGTTTGCTGGACAGACCAGTGTTTGATACATGTTAAGCAACAGCCAAGGTTGTCAGTTTTTTTGCCTAACTGTCAAAATACAGAGTATTTGCGCAACGCGCATGTCTGCAGGTATGAACGATCGTATCGTAGGTAATTCTATCGCGTCGATGACTCCTGAGCTATCGGATAATTTCCGTAGAGATGGGAGGGTTTCTATCGGAAGAAACCTTTTAGAATGGCACCACCCTAGATAACACGCACACGATCATCGACTCGATAGCATTACGATACGATTGTTCATAATCAGCTTGCTGAGGTTTTTCAGCACCTGAGAAATTCGCGAAATCATATTAAAATCGATTTTACAACCCGGAATGTATTACAAAATTTGATTTGTTCCCCCCCACAGTTTACGCAAAAAAGTATTTAAAAAGACATAACAATAATCTATCTTGGTGGTTGAAAGCAGCAATTGAAAAAAAAAAAAAAAAAAAAAAAAAAAAAAAAAAAAAAAAAAGTTTTAAAATAAAATAAAAGAGCTTTGGGATCGACATGTGATCTCCAAAGACTACCGCTCGCGTAACTTTTTAATGCGAGGGTAACGGTGGGTAGTAACTATATGGAGATAAATACTCACCTAGTAATTTGCCTGGACTGTAACATGTACAGAAAAACTCCCTCTGATCAAGCCAGAATTTTGTAAAAGTTTCTTTTAACCGAATTTTGTAAAAATTTCTTTGGTATCTAATTGTTTAACCTAAATAAAAGCCTTTCAATAACTTTCTTTTGTTTTATATGCTTATATTTGATTCATGGTGTAGATTTTTCATTTGCAATCTACCCTTTGATTATAATTTGCTCGTTGCGCAAATCAAAGTGTTTGCTAACATAGCAGCATAGACGTTTGCAACTCTAGCGGTAAATATTGCTTGGTTAGTATGATGTTTGCTTTAGCAAAAATTTTGCGATTTTTGCAAATTAAATTGCTGGTCCAGCAAAATTTCATATTGCTGTTTCAGCCAGTGCAGATTCTTTTTTAACGTTTAGGAATATTGCGGTTTTAGTGACGTGTTTAGGGGCTAGGCTTTTAGCAAAACTTACTACAGACATGGATTATCTCGATTTCAATGGCCTGACCACCTGTGCCTTGTATTTTTTTTCACCTTCATTTATTTATTTATTTTATTTTTTTTGCGGTTGATAATAGGGTTGTGATACCCCAAAACGTCCCGTCTCTTTTATTAATAATAGCCTTTATCCCGTTTAAAATTGTTTTATGTATTAGTGGGCTAATTAATAATTGTTTTATATATATATATATTTTTTTTCAGTGCGTTTAATTAATAGAAGACATATGGGGGTTCATTTGTTCCAGAAACAATTGGATGCTTGTGTCAGTTTTTCTCAAGCAAATACTGACAAAAATTAAAAAGTATAGTCATCACTGAATGGCACTGTACAGTTTACGACTCAATAGATCCATTGATTAATTTCGAAACTTTGCCTTTCATTTTATAGTTATGATCTCAGTTTATTCACTGGCTCACCGGTCCGATGAATTCTAGAACGCTCCTCGTGGCCCCATGGGTCGAGTGGGTTTGAGCTTTTTCCAGTGGCGAGGCGTGAAATTTGGCAACGTTGTATTTTTTCCATTTAAACCCTTATAAAAGGTCGAATGCAAAGGTGTTCACGGAGCACATATTAGTTCGATATTTTTAATGGCTTTAAATGGATGAACAGCATCGTTGCCAATTTGCAAGCCACGCCCGGCAAAAAATGAATCACCCGATTCGGTCCTAAAAACGACCTAAAAACCGCCTAATATTATCCGAGTGTCGTTTCGATTTCGAAGCAAACGTCCTAGTGTCGGCCTGCAGTGCAGTTTGAGTAAGGCGGATGTCCGTTTCTCGTAAATTTTTCGGAAACATTGCAGACCTTAGCCCATATGCATGCGTTAGACTTAAGGTTTTTCCCAGGACGTTTTTCGGTTTCGGGAAATAATCTTAAACATAATAGGGACGTTTTTCGGACAATTTCATTTTTTGCCGGGCGCCACTGGTCGAGCTTGTTCTCTTCGCACAACTCCAACGTCCCGAAACAGGCGAAACGTTTTGATTCATTAGATGAGGCAAAATGCTGGACTGAACAAATAGGCTCACCGTCTTACGGTTGGTGACTTGCCTCGTTGTTTTCATGTTTTTAATTTTGACATTTGGTTGATTGGTTCTCAAATTAAGTATTTGTTTTTGCAAGAGGTTCCGCACTCATAGACAGCCGCGCTGCTATCTTGCCACTTGACGAATAAATCATATCCCCAATGAATCGTCGAGAAAATTGATCTATGAAAGAAATCTCGGAGCCTCAGTCAGACTTGAGAGATGCATGTGGTAGTGTTGAGGTAGTGCTGGTTTAGTATTTGAGATGGAATTCCCACCGTAGATTTTGTTCCTTTGAATATTTTTAAGTATTATTATTATTATTTTTAATTTTTATTTTTCAATTGACGACTTCAATCATAGAACAAATGGGTAAGGAAGAAGAAAAGGAATGTATCAGCTGGAACTGTTGGGTTCGAACGGTAAGCGATCAGTTTTTACTGCCATTTATAATTGCTTTGGACAAAGTGCAACATTTACAAACGAATAACAAAAACTTCTTTTGAAATACTTATGCCAACTCTTAGATAAAGATGAAGCGAATAGAACAAAACTTTATAGTTAAAGCAATTTGGGACAGATCGGTTTTTTGCAGATACCTGCTGCTTGTATAATGTTACATTTTTTTATTTATTTTTTTTTTTTTCATAAATAGATTTTATTTATATAATTTACAAATTTTTGGGGACAAAAGTCAGTAAGATTTGGTGCATTTAATTCAATAAAATGTTGCATTATCAAAGACGTATCCCAAAAAATTCCGATGGGGGGGGGGTTCAATTTTTGCCGATTTTAGACGGCTCGTTTAGGCAGTTTACAGCCTTTTCCCTTCTTATTTTGACGTCCATTAGGGACGAGAGGTGGGCACCCGGCAGTGGCGAAGCGTGAAATTTGGCAACGATGTATTTTCTCCATTTAAATTCACCAAAAAAGTCGAACGCCTCAGTCATCCGCGATGACCAGGCATTTCGACCTTTCTAATGTGTTTAAATGGGGAAAGAAATAGGAACGTTGCCAAATCGCATTCCTCGCCACTGGCGCCCGGCCTCCTATCCCCCCTATGTCCTTAGTTGTAATAGATGTAGTCAGTGACGGTTCGTGCAATGTGGCAACTACGGAATCTCTCCATTTAAAACTACGTAATATAATCGATCTTCAGGGGATTCACTACAGGGGTGGCTCGTGCAATTTGACAACAATGTCATCCCTCCATTTGATTGTGTGTAAAACAATCGATTCGAAAGTGAAGCAGCCCTTTACCAACAATCGATTGTTAAACATAGATTCAAATGGAGTGAAGACATTGTTGCCAAATAGCACGAGCCACCACTGATTCACTAAATCCCTGAAAAATGGCTACTTTCGCCTATAGGTTCAAAAGGCAAAAATACGTGGTTGCAAAATCGCACGAGCCGCCTATGATCCTCTATCACTCAGATAAATGTTGAAAATAATTGATGTTCTATTTCGGGGGTGCAGAATTGATGCTATTTTTATAGCATTTTTTGAAAATATCTACAAAGGTTGTCCCAAAAGTACCGGGATTTATATGCTGTGATTTCAAAACCAATCAAGCTCCCGATTAGTGGCGTAGCGTGCAATTTGGCAACGTTGCAGTTCGTCTATTTAAACGCATGAAAAAGATCGAGGCATTGGGTGTTCGGTGAACACCTTCAACCTTTTACATGGGTTTGTGAATGGACAAAATTCGACGTTGCCAAATTGCACACTACGCTTCTGCTCCCGATCTGATCTTATTTGTATTTGAAAGATAAACTCATTTGCTTAGATTACGCTTAAGATGAACACGTTTGGCCAAAGTTTGAGGAAGTTCAGTCAATTTTTATGAGAAAAAGAAAAAGACCCTCTACGGTTTTTTAACGAATATTTCCTTGTAGCGAAAAACGTGTAATGAATCGGCAAAAATGTATTTTCTCCATTTAAAGTTACAAAAAAAGTCGAACTCTTCGGTCATCGGCGATGACCAGGCATTTCGAATTTTCTAATGTGTTTAAATGGGGGAAAATAAACGTTGCGAAATCGCACGCCTCGCCACAGACTCTATCAGTCTCCTCCTTGAGTCAGACAGTTATGTTTATGAATAGTGTATTTGGTATTGACAAATGAAAAGCTGGTAAAAAGGGCATCGGACAATTTAGTGCCTTGTTTTTTGCAACGAGAAGATATATACCCGTCGAAAACCCGTAGAAGGCAACTTTCTTTTTCTTTTCAAACTGTCATATTTTTGTCAATTTTTATTGACTAAATGTCGAGCTCAATTGAAAGCAAATGAGTTGATTCCTCAAACGTACTCAAAATCAGACTGCTTACTTGCTTACTTGCTTACTTTTGAAATCACAGCATCAGTCTCCGATAATTTTGGGGCCTCCTTAGTATACAGATCAAAAGCTATAAGCACCTACTAATATACTGATTGAAAAAGGAAGGGAAAGGAAGGAGCAGTTTTTCATTTTAGCTGATGAGGGAAGCATTTTAAATTGAAACGGTGACGAGGAAGTGGCTTGACATTTTTGTCGTTGCTTATAAGCAAGAAATCAATGTTTACCTATTAGACTATATACAGTCGCCCCTCGATAATTCGAAATTCAAGGGAATGAGGAATTCGTTCAAACTATCGAGGTTTCGAATTAACGAAAGTTCGAATTAAAGAGAGGATAAATGGAAAAATTTCGATTTAAAGAGGTTTGAATTGTGGAGAGAAATTAATGGATTTCTTCGAAGTACAGAGGGAGGTAAATAATAAGGAGACATTTTTTTATGATTAGAGCGGCACTAATCACATCAGGTTCTCTATTGAATACACATTTCTCAGGACATGTCAGAACCTAGCAGAGGCCGTAGTTTGCTGTTGTGCGAAAAAAAAAAAAAAAAAAAAAAAAAAAAAAAAAAAAAAAAAAAAAAAAGAATTAAACTGTACTAAATTGAATTGAACTGAAAACTAAAAAAATGAAGTAATTAATTTCATAAGTTTCATTTTTGGAAAAAGTCTATAATTTTGGATTGGGAAAGGTAGCTCCACCGCGACTTGTCTATCTGATTCTCCAGAGTGACCACTGACCAGTGCTTTGAAAACATGCATAACATAGCTTGAAAACAAAACACCCAAATATTTGGACCAACTGCAATCAGTTGCCTTCGAATTATTGAGGGAATGAATTGTCTTTTTTCGAATTATAGAGGGGCAGTCATATTTACTTCCAACTGTTCGATTTCCAGAGGGAACTTTTTGCTCAGTTTCGAATTATGGAGGGGCTTCCTCCAAAATTTCGAATTAACGAAGGTAGTAAAATACATTGGTTTTTTCGAATTATAGAGAGATTCCCAAGGGAACTGGCCTTTCCTTCGAATTGAAGAGGTTTTTGAATTAAAGAGGTTCGAATTAACGAGGGGCCACTGTATTCTGATAAAAGTCCTATGTTGAACAAGCGTACACGTTTGCAAAGGTTTTAAGCCCTGAATCAACTTATAACCCCCCCTCTAAAACGCCAATCACTTTCAAGCCCACCGCCCCCTCTCCCCCCCAAATTTGACCCCCAATCCGTCCATGATTTTAATTTTTCTTGGCTCGGATTTTCAAATTGTATGAAGTCGAAGAGAGCATGCATGCGTTTGTCCTAAAAAAACTGACGTGTGACGAAAGAAAAATGCTCTCGGTATGAAGACTGTTTCTAAACAAAAGAAATGATGATTGGCAGCGTTGTCTAGTCTAGAGTAGAAATCGGTAAATGAATTGAACTTAGGTTTAAGTTAAAATCTGAAGATTTTTGTCCGAAACTTGTCAACGCTGCACTATTCAGCTGACACGCATGGAGGATACTGTAGAGATCGCGAAGGTAAGAGTAATGTTTGAAAAGTTTTTGTTCCATGTTCTGACACTAACTTGAGGCCATCGCTTAAAACCTTCAGCACAATATGAAGCGATCGAAAAAAACAGCGGCATTTTCTTTAGGTGGTCTTCCAAGGTACTCCGACCAAGTTCCCGAGAAAAAGTCCAAAGTGTCATCTTGTTTACGATCAGTAAAAACTCATCTCGGGAAAGAACAGAGCTGATTTAAATTTTGGGTCATTTGTATTTCAAATTCGAGGACAAATGAACCTTATATGATGGTCCAGTGGCGGCTCGTGAAGCTTGGCAACAATGTTTTTCCTCCAATTGAATCTGTATGTAAAACAATTGATAGTAAGGTTGTTATGAGAAATGATACATTTTACGAAGAATGGTCTGAGCAGCATGGTGATTGGTGAAAAATCATTCAACAGATCACTCATCCGTCATCCTCCATCTCAAATTCAAAATAAACTGTAGGGTATACCTTTCAAACACTTTCTCACATCAAAATTACTCTGGGGGAGACCCCAGACCCCTCTTTAATATGCTGGTGAAGACCCCAGACCCTTTATTATTCTGGGGGAGATCCCAGACCTCCCTTTAATATGCTGAGGGAGACCCTCAGAATCCAGACCCTCTATAGGGGTTAATTTTACAGGAGGCTGGTTGGAGACTATTTTTGCAAATTTTAATCACAATTCAAACAGCTATATTTGAAATATTTCGATTTTCTCTATGTTTAATCATTTTCCCATTGATTTTAAAGGAAAAGTTTTATCCTCTTTTTAAATTACATAATTTAAAATATCGCAAAACCGAAACAAAGTCCCTCTGGGGAATGTCAAAAGCAACTTCGCTGCAAAATTTGAATGTATACGGACCATTGATTCAAAAGTTATGTTGGGATATACAGATCAGAGCTGCCGATTTGCGTAGATTTAATGACACTTTAAAATTCACCGATGAATCCACCGGTTGAGAAAAGATTACATAGTTCAATTCAGTTATGACTGTAATGCACGAAAATACTCTGATCTGTAATCTTTTCTCAATCGATGGAAACGCCGTTAATTGATTAAAATATACCGATTAAGAGAAGATGAAAGACGTTAGTGTTTTCGTGCATTACAGTCATACTCTGAGCTAAACTCTGTAATCTTTTCTCAACCGGTGGAATCTTCGTTGAATTTAAAAATACCATTAAATCTACGCAAATCGGCAGCTCTGATACAGATAGACAGACATCTGCGCCATCGCAATTCTTTCTCAATTTCTAACTTCCTTAAATGTGAGAAAGTAAAAAGGGCGTATTCATGGAGGTGATGGATACTTGGTTGGTTATCTATGCAAAAATGATTTCCCGCAAATATTACTTCTGGTTTTCTACAGAGCCTTGCTCCAAAATTCTGAAATGAGTTTTTGGTGAAAAATCATAGGTGCTCATGTAGATCTATACGCTCTGTAGAGCTATGCACATTTTTGGGGGTATTTCCTATAGCGTAGATTTACAATCTGTAGACCAATGCTTTGGATCCCCTTGCAGCACGTGCTAATCTGTCGTATGCAGTGTTGCTATTTTTTCGGATAGCAATTATCTGATTTATTCCTTATTTTACTTATAAAGTAAAAGTTGGGAAACTTTAGGAAAATCTGGCAACATATTGGTAGTCTGGTCCAGAGGCGTGGCCAAAGATTATTATACTCCAGATATGGCACTAGCTATCTTGCCAATGTTAACTTTTGTTTAGCGCCTTCATCTCAAAAACCGAGCTAAAACACATACACTGGCTCACGGTTTGTTTACGTTTCGGTACGCGAGAGAGGTGCGGCGGGGTGGGGTAGGGTGATTCTTATTTTTCAAAAATGAGTATTTTTTGTGCGAACGGTGGATTTTTTGTTCTTTGTGGTCTAAAAAATTGACCCATAACAAGCATTTTGAAAAAAATTGACTCTAAGAGGCCCCTCATCGGCAAAAAGGGCGTAAGTACCAAATATGAATTTTTGAGTGTTTTATTTTTTGAGTCCAAATTTCCTTAAAACGTGATTCAGACAAGCTTTTTGAGCTTTTATCTAAAAAGCTGTATTTTGTGATTGGACTCAAAAAATGAAATCAGCGACCTAAAAAACCCCCGGATACCTAATTTTATAAAAATTGGAGCACTCTAAATGCTACGGTAAGGCGATCGAAATCATTAAAAATAACATTGTGTTAAATGAGCGTTGCCACGGGGTAGTATCAATTTTCCTGAAAATCGCCGAAAACTTAAATCGTGTTTTTGAGAGCTTACACGTCGTCAGAGCGTAAAAACACAGAGAACCTTTCTTGTTGGAAATTACCTCAGAAACAAAAAACATGTTCAATTTTTTTGATACCTTGCATAGTTTTCGATATATATAGAAATAATCGATTTTGGGGCCCTTCCCCCCCCCCCCTCCCCTGAATTTAGCACCACACCTAGGCATGGGGACTTTTAGGTGGTCATTACTGACACCAAGACGAAGCGATTAAGCCCAAAAAACCTTGGATGGGAATTTTTTCTTCCAATAATCACCCATTGCCTGGACTAAAGCGCGACAAGAGAATTTTACGCATATCTTAAAATGGACTTTTGTGGCATTAGGACTGCAGATAAGCCAAAAATAATGAAAATTTCAGTCCTGGGAGAGCCAAAAGTGGCTATTTTACACCATAATTGACTATTAAAACACCCACAAATTCATATTTGGTACTTACGCCCTTTTTGCCGATGAGGGGCCTCTTAGAGTCAATTTTTTTCAAAATGCTTGTTATGGGTCAATTTTTTAGACCACAAAAAACAAAAAATCCACCGTTCGCACAAAAAATACTCATTTTTGAAAAATAAGAATCACCCTAGGGTGGGGGTCGTGGGCCAGCCGACTGGCCCTGCCCTGCTCGCCGAAACGTAAACAAACCGTGGGCCAATGTATGTGTTTTAGCAATGAAGGCGCTCAAGAAGACTTTAGCAAGAGTTATATCTGGAGTATAAGTAATCATGATAAATTAATAAATTTCATGATCAGGCTGTACTAGATTCAATAGGAGGATTGTATATATGTTACAGGACAAACCCGATTTTAGGCCAAACTAGTTTGGCCTAGGCCGAACTGTTTTTTTAAGGAGATTTAGTTTGGCCTGGAGAATTTTAGGCCAAACTAGTTTGGCCTAGGCCGAACAGGTTTGGCCTGGTAAATTTTAGGCCAAACTAGTGTGTCCTAGGCCCAACAGGTTTGGCCTAGAGAATTTTAGGCCAAACTAGTTTGTCCTGTAACATATATATATATACCTGACTTCCTTACTTTATAAGCGGGTTATACGACTATGGCCATTTCAGAATAAGATTCCATCTTCAGGTCTTCAGTAGGAAAAAAAAAAAAAAAAAAAAAAAACACATATCGAAAAATAAAGCTTAAATAATAAGCAATAGAGCACGAATGTGTTCACTGTCACGAGAATAAAAAATAATAAATAATAAATCATGAATAATACACTCGAAAAACCGGTGCGTGAAAAAATTTCAGGTAACGGTTTTTCGAGTGTATTATTCATGATTTATTATTTTTTATTTTTTATTTTTTATTCTCGTGACAATGAACACATTCGTGCTCTATTACTTATTATTTAAGCTTTATTTTCCGATATGTGTTTTTTTTTTCTTTTTTTTTTCTCCTACTGAAGACCTGAAGATGGAATCTTATTCTGAAATGGCCATAGTCATATAACCCGCTTATAAAGTAAGTAAATCAGGTATATATATATACATATATACAATCCTCCTATTGTATAAATAATCTTTGGGCGTAGCTTGCAGTTTGGCAACGTTGTATTTTGTCCATTAAAACCCACGAAAAAGATCGAACAGCTGACTGTTCGGTGACCACCTTCGCATTCGACCCTTTAGAAGGGTTTTAACCCTTTAAGGACCAGGTTAGTTCAAGAGAACACCACTCCTCCGATTCTAGAGGGAAGGTAGTGAACTGTTCGTACTCGGTGGAGTTGGAATTGCCTATACTAGGAATTAAAGGCGCATCGACGAAACCTTATCTCTTTGTAGTGTTTTCATCAATATTTGCGTTTATCCGGAATGAAGACTGAAAGGATGTGACATAGACTCGAGGAGAAAAACGAGTAAACTCGATCGGGCTTGGCCCATAAGCAGTGGCGGCTAGTGCAGTGCGATATATTGATGTCCGCTCATTTAAAACCATAGAAAAGTACCGATCGTCAGGGGGTGCAATTGAACCCCCGAGCAATCGATAATTTTCTACAGTTTTACATGGAGTGGACATCGATAAATCGCACTGCATGAGCCGTCACTGCCCATAAGGGGTTAATGGACACAGTAAAACGTTGCCAAAGTGCCACGCTACGCCGTCTGGTCCTCTATTGTATTGCAATGATTGCAGTGTTGTGCTTGTGCGTTCCGTCCAGGTTCTAGCACTGTTGCCAACGCTGGCACATTTCTCCTAAGTTGCCAACTTTAAGGTTTAAAAGCCGTATATTTTACATTGAATCTTATGGAAAATATACGGTATGTGACCGTTTAACAAGCAACACTAATATTGGAAAGATTTACACTCAACAAACCTACTAGTATTCCGACGTTGCCATTTAATCTCTGACGTATAAAATTACTTGATATTTTAAAGACCAAGACTTAAAGTAGAGAAAGTAAGTTCTTTAAAATTTCAAGAAATTCTTTGCACTAGATTTAATTTTATATTAAGATTAAAGTTAAGTGAAAATGGCAACGTTTAAAGTCGAATAGGTAGGTTTCTTCAGTATAAATGAGTCCAAGTTATCCCAATATAAGTTTCCTTGTATTTTCCTTGTTTGATTTTTTAATTGAATTTATTATACACCTAGACGGATTCCTAAGAAAAGTCGATTCCTTGTCTGTATATCCCTCTTAATTCAAAAAAAAAAAAAAAAAAAAAAAAAAAAAAAAAAAAATAACAATCACTGAACTTTCGAATACTTATTATGACTTGACCCTATGGAAAGTTGAAATTTTAAGTGGGATAGGATACTTCCAGGTATTTTTTCTGTGATGCATTCAACTTAGTCCGATGATGATACTTCAGATAAAGGTCTCACGATAATATATTTTCCGAGTGCTTACGCGACCGTTTGTTTACGTTTCAGTATGTTACATGAACCTGAGCGACTATCTAACAATGATACTTGAATGATAGTAAAGGTGGAGGGTAGAAGGAAGTATCAAAATGACTGCAGTCATGATAAACATTTAAAAAATAAAAAAATAAAAAAAAAAAAAAATTATTTTTCCTTTCATTTTTCCTACGATTTTTCCTTCTTTCTTTCTTTGACGCTTGTGCCGTTGTGCGCTTAAGGTGTTTTACACTTTCTGATAACTGATGGTGGGGGGGGGGGGGGGGGGGGGGGTTGAATTTTCATTCCAACTTAAAACCATTGCTGATCGCTTATTTGTTAAAATTTTTCAAATCTGTAAAAACCATCTTGTCCAGTATTCTCTGAGAAATTATAGAACATCTATTTTTTCAAAATGTTTCATTTTGGCGAGGAATTTCCCAAAAAGTACTAAGTTCCAAAAAACTGTAACAAACCTTTCTGTGGCTCCTCAATTTTGAAATTTATACGTAAGATAATCCCAAAAGAGTTATATTTATGCTGGAACCGCAGACAGTAAACTTTACGATCACACAAAGACAACCCCCCCCCCTCTAAACACCAGAAAAATCGTCGGCGGTTTTACCAAGAGGCGTAATGATATTTATATTTTACGCCCCCCGTTTTGCTGTTTAAGAAGGAGTTACGTCTCTTCCTAAGGATGATTTAATCCTCCTAATGCTCAGTTACATCTTCTCTTTTACATTACTTTGAAAGAAATTAATAGTTCCTCGAGTGATCGAAACCGTAACAGATTTATTCCAATATTTGTTTAATGTTATTTTCACTGAAGGTAGCTCGCTAAAGCCTTTCCCAGCATTTGGTAGATCAGTGTAATCTCATAACTTTTCTCAATATTTGCAACTATTTTAAGAAACATTTTCCCTTGCATTTTAGGAGATGCTTTATGTATCCTGAAAAATACAAGGAAAAAGGTTTCTAAGTATCTTCAGGTATTCCGTATCAGACTTTCATTAAAAAACGATGATAGCGGATGTGCAAGAAACGAAATTATTTATTTAATCAACTAAATTTGCTTTAAATTTTGTCCTTAGACTACAATGCGCATATTATGCTTGGTTTAAGCTTTTACAAGAGTTTTTCTATTTTACAAGAGAGCAGAATATGGGTTACATTTACATGTATCATAAACTATATAGATAAGCATGTTTAATTTAATTTTTCGAGGTTTGAGTGTCTTTTATAGTCAAATCACTTTGTCTTCCTTTTTTTTTTTTTGGCAGCCTCTTTTTTAGGAATAGGTTTTGATTTTCATAGTAAAAAAAAATAGTAAATAGTTAAAAGTTATGGTTATAGTTGAAAATAGTAAATCGCAACATTGTTGCCAGAATTGAAATTAAATATCGAATAAAATCTTCTTAGTACCAGCGCTGCTGTTTTGTGTATTCACAGACAATTTAAAACATATCTGCGATTTAACCAGGTTGATGCAAAAATTGCCGATGTATGAATATTTTCTATGAGCCATTGTTATTTTTGTTTCGACTGGTTGAATCGCCGATAGAATTTAGAATGTCATTAAACGTCCACAAAACGGCGGAGTTGATTTTTATCACTGTTAGATGAAAAGGTACTTTATCTTAAACATTATAAGATGCTTGATGGCAGGCGTAAGTGAGCAGCAACGCTCAGTCATAGGTTTTACGAACAGACGTAACTTCCATGATCCATGCGTTTCACGACTTACGTCCGTTCGTTAGACCGAATTTTGTGCTTTTCGGACATACGTCTTTTTGTTTTTCCATAATAACTTTAAAAGTATTGAGATTTCAACTTTGAAACCTAGCTAGATCGATAGAGCACCTAAAACTATACATAGAAAACGATGAAAAACGGAAAATGCGAAATTTTGAGTTACGCCTCTTGGTAAAACCGCCGACGAAATGTGCTGATATCCGAAAGGGGGTGAATTTTTAACTCATCTACTTTCTCGCCGATAAATACAGGACTATTTGATGAAAATTTACGATTTTTGGTTGATATCTTCCACCAATGAATACATGGAAGCTTGAGGTGATTTTCTGAAATTTCAGCTTTTCATCTTTGAAATACAATACTGGCCTGGCGACCGATCGTTTTCTTCATCGATGAGCCGGTCGTTAAGACTGCCTATGATTTATTCTATTGGTCCTAAATTATAACACTTGACTGTTGCTATGGTAACCATCGTTAACGTGTCTGTTATTGAAAAGATATTCATTGACTCACTTTAAAAAACGGGAACTTTAACGATGATTACTGTAGCAACAGCCGAGTTTTACAATTTTGGATCAATAGCATCATTCATAGACAGTCTTAGCGATCGCGGTTTATCGATGAAGTAAATGGTCTGCTACCTGCAGGTAAAAATTCACCCTCTCTTAGGCACACAAGGGTTAGTAACAAAGGAATAAAAAAAGAAAAGCCAATAAGAGATGGAGAATGAATAATAAAATTAATTCCTACTCAGAGCCAGATGAGCCTCGGAGATTTATCCTCCACTTTTCACTCACGTGTCAAGATATTTGCATTTTATCTATTGGTATGAGACTTAGATTATGCCTCTTCCGCTTAAGTACTTGCAAAAAGTGAGTGTCACTCATCAAATCAGCGAGAGCAGTGGAGAGTGGAGAGCTGAGCTGCCGTTCTGAGTAAATTTAATTGAATTTTTCAATTAGGCTCTTGCAAAATTTTGCTGTGAGCAAATGAATAGTCCAATCTAACGTAGAAACCAGCAAAAATCACGAAAATTACTCTGAAAAAGTCCAAAATTCAGTATTAAACTCACAAAAATGCTATAACTGCAAGATCGTAATGGCGGTTAAACGCAGGTATCATGTGAGATTCCTGTCTAATTTGTCACTTTCTCTAAGGAAACAGAGAAAAATGCCTCAATGGGGCTCTTTCAAACTTTTGCTGTGAGCAAATGAATAGTCATTTCTAATGTAAAAACCAGCGAAAATCACGAAAATCACCCTGAGAAAGTTTAAAATTCAGTAATAAACCTACATAACTACATAAATGGCAAGATCGTAATGGCGGTTCGACGCAGATATCATGGAAGATTCCTATCTAATATGCCACTTTTTCTTTGGAAAAACAGAGGTATGTCTCAATTTAGATAGGAATCTCCCATGATACCTACGTCGAATCGCCATTAAGCTCGATTCTGAGAGTGAATTCCGTGATTTTTTAGTGTACTCATCGTCATTTTTACAGGTATTTATGCAAGAATCAACTCTTCAATCCCATGTAGCAAAAATTTGCGAGAGCCCCATTTAGATCTCGTATGATCTCGTATGATACTTGCGTTTCTCCACCATTAAGCCCGATTCTGAGGGTGGATTTCGTGATTTTTTAGTGTACTCATCGTCTTTTTTTTACAGGATTTTAAGCAAGAATCAACTCTTCAATTTTGTGTAGCAAAAGGTTACAAGAGTCCCATTCACCGATGATTCCACCGGTTGAAAGGAGATTACTTACAATTACACAGTTCAGTTAAGTTTTTGACTATTATAACAAATAAAAAGATACACATAGATATGTATTATTTTCTCAACCTATGGTGCCATCACTAACTTTAAATCCCTAGTAAAAGTTTTTCATTGGCGGCCAATGCCACGTGGTCCAATTATCCATGCATTCATTGGCGCCCAGTGAAATCACTGGTCACCAATGCATAATTCATTGGTTGCCAATGAAAATTTCACTGCTCGCCCATGAATTTGCATTGGCGGCCAATGGAATTTTCATTGGCAACCAATGAAATATGCATTGGCGACCAGTGATTTCACTGGGCGCCAATGAATGCATGGATAATTGGACCACATGGCATTGGCCGCCAATGAAAAACTTTTACTAGGGATAACTTACAGATATTTTAATAATGTAACGGTAATTTCACCGATTGAGAAAAAATCATAGCAAATCAGAGTATATTTGAGCATTACAGTCATTAACTGAACAGTGAACAGAGCTGCGTAATATTTTCTTAACCGGTGGAATCATCGGTAAATGGGGGATTGAAGAGTTGATTCTCGCATGAAAACCTGTAAAAATGACGATGAGTACACTAAGAAATCACGAAATTCACTCTTAGAATCGGGCTTAATGGCAAAGAGTCGCAGGCTTCTTTGGGAGATTCCTATCTATATAAGAGATAAATCTCTGTGTTTTCCGTTGAGAAAGTGACAAATTAGACATCAGGATTTTTTTATTATACCATTACAATCATTACGTTACAGCAGTTTTGTCGGTTTATTACTGAACTTTAGACTTATTTAGTGTTATTTTCGTGATTTTTGCATGAGATTGGACTATTCATATACTCACAGCAAAGGTTATCGCAAGAGCCCCAATGAAAATGTCATTAAATATGCGCACGAAACGGCAACTCTGGCTCTGGTGGAGAGAGATCATCATTGGATTATTTTCCACGGTTACTGTAACTAGTTAACTTACTTAAATCTGCAAGCACTTTAATAAAAACACTTCATTCAAGCGCGTTTCACCGTCCACACACAATTGATTCCAATCTCTAAGGGTCAAACAGGAAAATGACATTTCTTCTTGAGCGATGTACTATCTCTTCACCGAATACTTTTCTCTTACAAATAATTACAGATAAGACGCAAACTACAGCCAGTGTCAAGTGAAAAAAATAATATACGTATGAATAAAACGCGCGGAACACCGTAGGGTTCAAAAGATTGCAGAATCAGAGTCAAATATAGAGACTCAGCATGTGCATGTGCTATATGCTCCCCGTGTTTTGAAAATGAAGTAATTAAGTAATAAGTATGAAACATGTTCATTTCTATTTGGAGGCATGACAAAAGAAACAACCTCAACAGTCATACACTGTCGAGAGAGGGAAACTTGCTGCTATTGGTAACAACCTAATGAAGAGAAAAAACTTTACTTTTGAAAAGGAAAATGAGAAAAAATAAAAAAATAAAAATAAAAAAATAAAAATAAAAAAATACAAAAATACAAAAACTTTTCAGAGGGGAAAAAACAAACCTCAATTTGGACGTATTCTACCTTTGGCCAAAGATATTATCATTTGAACATTTTTCTACGTGGACAATTTCAGGGCGAATTTGACTTGTGAAAATTTTGCGTACTTTTAGTGAGTTGTTGAGCTAATCATACAAATTTTTAAAGCCCATTGATTGAGACGCTCCTCAAAATCACAACTTCTTGGCCGAAATGTCAACAAAAGCTTCCGATGATTTGAATCAAAAATCTATTCATATCGAGTTGGGAGGTATCATAATGATTATTTCCGATAAATATACGTTTCCTCTGTGCAAAGGATTAAGTTTTTGAAGCCAATAATTCATATCAAAGAGTTTGATATATAATGGACCTTATTGATTCTCATGGAGAATTTCCTACCCATACCCTTTTGGCAAAACTTTTGCACGGAAATACTCTCAAGGCTCCCATTTTTCATCCCCGGGCAGAATTTTTAATTCACCGATGATTCCACCGGTTGGCAAAGAGATTGCACAGTCCAGTACAGCAGCAGCTCTTTAAAGCACGAAAATACTCTGATTAGTTATCTTTTTCCAAACCATGAGATGAAATCAACGGTGAATATCAGAACTCAATCAAATGTCAAAGGCGCCGGTATTCACGCCATCGGAGGCCGTAAAAATTGCTGAACAGAATATTTTCGTGAGTTGTATTCATTCATACTACTGATCAGGACTGTGTAATCTTCTTCTCAACCTGTAGAATCATTAGTGGATTAAAAAATGCCGTTCAAAATCTGCCTTGTCTTCTCTAGTTATGGAATAAGCTGGAGACACGACTATCATCTCTTAAAGAAGGAGATTTTGGCTGAGCAGTATAAGTGGTTTTGTAGAGTAACGAGAAAATAAATTGTACTTGGGAATAGGAAAATACCCATTTATGACAGCTAGAACAAAAATGTATCGGATTTTTTTGTCCAATTAAACTCGTCTGCAGATGCTCATACTACGTCAATGTGAACAAACGTCAATAAACAAGCCAATGTTTACTCGTGGGTATATATTACTATTAAAACAACCACAGTTGCCCTTGAGACATTTAATTCTGTAAGCTTCGAATTTAATTGGCCTACACTTGTTATCTTTGAAAGACAAGATGTAAAATAGTATTCCTCTCTTCTTTCTTTTTCATTCATATTGTTACATTGATAAATAAATCGGACTAGTCGATCTTCCAATTCAATCAACCACTTTAATAAGTTCGCTACGAATGCCTTTCCGATTGCTACGAATACAAAGTTTATCAGCCAGTGGCGGCTCGTGCCATTTGACAATAATGTTTTCCCTCCATTTGTGTCATGTGAAAAAATCGAAGCGCTTCACTAGCATTCGATAGTTTTGTACATTCAGTCAAATGGAGGAAAAACACTGTTGATAAATTGCAGGCGCCGCCTCTGTTAACAGCGTGTTGTGGTCGAGTTATACGAATTCATTAGGAAATAAGAGAGAGACAATTGATACACGATACGATTGACTAGAGAACAAATATATTGATCGAATATCTACAAGGTCACCTAACAGGTGATTGACTCCTAGGTAGGGCTATAGTCCCCAACGATTACAGGTCTAACAACTAACCGATAAAACCCTACACAGCGCCAAAATCATCTGCAAATCATCCTGATCTAAACTCTGGTGCAGTGTTGGACGAAAATTGCATTTTGAATAGTCATGAATAATTAACTAAAATTATTCATATTATTATCATATGTCATTCCTAATAAAAAATCTAAGTTTCAGCACTACATACCAGCATATTCATCGGTGAATGACTGGTAGGCGTTAAAAATTCGATTTACTTATACTCATAGAAACATTATGAAAATAATTGGAATAATTTTAGTAATTAATTCATGATTATTCAAAATATAATGGTTGCTCATCACTGATCATGTAAATACAATGGAAAAAATTCACAAAAAGATCACTAGTAAAAATCTTTGATTCGAAAATCGGAATATTTACCCTCAAAGATAGCGCCATTATCATTTAAGCTGGAGTGTATAATGAAACGGGAGCTTTGATTGAGTCCGTGATTAGCTCCCTAAGCTCACATGCTCAAACTATATCTCTGTATCTTCCAGCGAAGCGTAGTAAATATTACGAATTTTATTCTACACTGAAACAAACTGCTGAATTTAACTATTTACGCAGTAAAAAGCATAAATAAAACGTAGGAACTGTTAGTTTTACCATTTGAAATAGTTGAATTACCTCCTTGCTGTGTTAATTTAATTATTTCAAATGGTGAAACTGACAGTTTTTAAGTTTCTAAATATACCTAAACAATTAAATTCAGCACTTTTTTCTCAAACACAGTCCTGCTAATTTACATAACCATATCTTGAAGATCGAGGTAGTCAAACAAATTTAAAGGGAAAGAGCTGGGTTCGACTATAGAGTAGAGGGACACACGTGAAAAGTCGAATTCAAAGGTGTTCACCGAACATCCAATAGTTCGATCTGTTTCGTGGGTTTAAATGGACAAATTGCAACGTTGCCAAATCGCAAGATACGCCACTGACTTTGGTAAAAGAGCGGATAAAACAGAGGGTCTGCTAGTGCTAAAAAGGTCTGATTTTAAAATGTGAGATTCGGATAAGGAAAACTTCTCTGAATAACCTGACATGACTATCAGAGTGTACAGTCTAATCTTTCACTGATTAAGAAAACCAAATCCAACTCTTCATAATCTCATACAATCGCCTTCTGAAACCAAGTTTTTGGATTACGAGCACATCCCTTGTTTTATACGCCCTTTTACCGAAGTACTCCTCAATTATAGCGATGAACCGCCATTGTTTTTTGACGATTACATTGTTACCATAGAAAAACATCTACATAAATTTGTAGTTTTTGCATCAAGTTGAGGTGTTTGGTGTCAGGGTTACATGCTTATTTTCTCAAATCGTTTAATTTTCATGAGACACCAAAGAAAAAGCAAGAAAAAAGGCTAAAAGAGACTGAAACAGGAATTCAAAGCCGTTTTAGAACGTTATTGGGGGAGACTGGGGACAGTTGTAGCAGGGGTCGCGGTCGGTTGTTTAATCGATACTGGTGGCGCCACCTTTCGGCAGAACTTCGAACTTTTTGCACAGTCTATTGAATTTGGTCATGGTGACGTACCATACAAAGTTTTATCAACATCGGTTGTGTTTTACGGATTTTACAGGGTAGGAGCCCTTTTTGGGGGTTGATCTGGCTCGAGCGCCCAAAAATTGTTTTCGGGCTCTCTCTAATCTGAGTTAACTCGTTAACTGAGTTTTACTTGAACTTTGATTACGCATTGTTAAAGAGCGTATCTTGACGCACATTTTTGACGTGTTTAAAACAGGTTCAGGCTATGCTATTGTGGCATACTGTTGTTTGGGAAAAAAAAGTGGCGGGGGGCTGATTGTATCAAGCAACCGGGGACGAATGTATCATGAGGTGATTGAGGTTATATTTTTGTTCTCTGCTCCTAGAAGTTGGCGTTATTGTGTTTGTGTGACTAGTCCGCCACTAACTAGTCCGCCACTGGCCGATCCGCCACTGACTAGTCCGCTGCTGGCCGATCCGCCACTGACGATCAGCCACTGACTAGTCCGCCACTGGCCGATCCGCCACTGACTAGTCCGCTGCTGGCCGATCCGCCACTGACGATCAGCCACTGACTAGTCCGCCGCTGGCCGATCAGCCAGTGACTAGTCCGCCGCTATTGATCCTTTAAGTCCTACTCGAAAGAAAGTGCATCTGACAATAAGTTTAATTTTTAAATAGAACATTTTTGCCGGTTTCTTATTTTAGAGGGGGGGGGGGCTAGGACTATGAGGTAGGGGAATTATGACCCACAAATAGTCTTATAAGTACACCATTACATTTTTCACAATGACATTTTTTTTTTTTTAATTTATTAAAACTTTAGGTTTTAGCAGATTGTTACAACCGACCCAGGCCTTGTGACAACCAACTCCGGGCCGGGGTCGATTGTAACAATTTTCGTGTTTTTTAAGAAAAAATCAGAAGTAGCATAGGTTCAGAATTTTTTTTTTTTTTTTTAAATGTTTTAAAACAAAAAGAACATAATCCAAGGATAGTGCATACCAATTTTCACTTTGATACGAGCGTTTTTAACCTTTTGAGAGGGGTTTTGGTAAAAAATGATACAACTGTCCCCAGTCTCCCCTATACGCTATAATACATACATTTCAATAATCAAAATTAATGTAAAGGGAAAAGGGAAATCTAAGCTGTAAACGGAGTGAAGTCGCCACTGCTGCATACATGGTTGTAGTTATTAATTATTTCCGTCAGTTCAGGTCTGCCTTTGGAAGCTTCTGGCTTAGATTTCCTTCTTTATATTTCATTTAGTTTTTTTTTCTTCCAACTGGTAATGGAGTGGTCTGTGGGGACTATAGTCTGTGGTAAAGCACCGAAACGTGTCTTGCTTTATGTTTCAATCTATTTTAGCCATGTCTCCTATGTCATGTGGCATGTGTACCTACCGCTTAGCTACGTCATGAGTATATCTTTAACTATATCACTTTTTTTCCCAAATATACTTGCAAGGCATCAAATTAAAAACAATTATTTAAAACACACAAATATGGGGAGGAGAAAATTTTTTATAAACATTGGACATTTTTTATAAACATTGGAAATTTTATCCAAAAACCGTCGGCCAAGCTTGAATGCTTTTCAAAGGGAACGGAAGTCACAACTAGAATTGAATCTAATGGTTACTAGGCATAATGCAGAATAGTGCGAGTTACTGCTTAAAATATTCTATTGTTACAATTTAGATAACATATTTCTAGAGGCGAAAGGCAATTTTTCCTCCCACAGCGAAGGTCGACCTTAAAGGTCATCTCTCGTCCCTCGGCCAGTTTTCTCGCCTCAAACTGTCAGTGAACACGTGAAAATGTGTGCGTTTTTTTTCTGGTGATGAGCAGAATTAAGTCTTTATTAGGTCCGAAAATAATTGGAAGGGAAGTTGTACTTACGTGAATATTAGCACGCGAAAATTAAAATAAAGTGTTCAAAGTACGGGTCTATTTTCAAAAATGTATGATGATAAAAGCAAGCTTACTGGAGATTCAAAAGATAATTCTGGACTCCGTCGAAGTGTAAGATTTGAAAAATTATGTGTTACTTTAACCACCAAGTGAGCAAGTGTCCGGTTGCCCAACTCTTGAAAGAGAATAAATACCTGTCACAGTGGCGTAGCGTGCAATTTGGCAACGTTCGTCCAATTGAGCCCATTGAAAGGATCGAAGTATGGGGTGTTCGGTGAACACCTTCGCTCTCGACCTTTTACATGGATTTAAATTGACACAGTGCAACGTTGCCAAATGGCACGCTACGCCACTGACCTGTCACTCATCCCTTTTATTTTATTTCCCTGAAATATTTATTCGACCGGCCAACTCATCAAATACAAATATATATTCATCTAATGGCACATCTTTGCTTATAAAATAGTACACTGGTAAATTTGCAGGGATTTTTCCCTAGATATTAGGTTTTCCACAACAGTAAAAAAATCCAGTTGTAAAATTAGAGACTAAATAGAGACCCAGCATAGACTATGCTCCCCGTGCTTTGAAAAGACCTCTACAAACTAATGTATTTATATTTAACGGGTATGCTCGACTCGCTTCCCGCGTCATCTTCAGGGGCGCGCAGTTCAAAATCATCAGCCAAGATGACCGACAAAAGGAAAAAACAAACCGACTCTCACTTGGGTGACTCCGAGTTTTGCCGACCTCACTCGGGTGACACTCTCGGAGTCGCCCGAGTGAGAGTCGGTTTGTTTTCTTCTTTTGTCGGCCATCTTGGCTGATGATTTTGAACTGCGCGCCACTGAAGATGACGCGGGAAGCGAGTCGAACATACCTGGTAAATATAAGTACCTTGTCTACAAACAATCAAATGATCCACAGAGTAACTCCAAGGAAAAATTGGTACGCACCATTCATTATCATAGTTTGGTGGCCCAAAAACCTTTCATCGATGCTGTCGGAGATCATCATCAATCATAGCATAGATTCATTCCCCGTCAAGATTGGCCTAATTTGGTGCTACTTTGAAGATTTGAAAGGGCTTAAGGTGGAGCAAGTCAAATTAGTTCATTTTTGTTTGGGGCTGGACAAAACAACAGCTGTTGAGTATTCAATGAATATACAACAATATTGAGGATGATTACCTGTTTAATAATAGTGAGAATCCACTAGAACAAATAATAAGTAAACAGTATTAATCTCAGGATAGGAATACATTTTGTTTCTATAGTAACCTTTAACATCCTCCCCCCCTTGAGGTTTCTTCAATCGATGCTTTGGGGAGGGGACTGATTTCAGTGATTGCTCTGACAATCTCTCCATTGCTGGTCCGTAATGTGATGACTCTGATTAGACCATCAGGACCATGGTGAAGTTTTGTTACTCGCCCCAACTGCCACTTCATAAGAGGGAGGTGTTCATCTTTGATAATAACCAGCGATCCTTCCTGTGGTTGGTTTGTTGAGCGATGCCATTTGACCGAGATTTGAAGAGTAGTTAGATATTCTTTCTTCCAGCGATTCCAAAAGTGATTGTATAGTTTGACAACTTTTCGCCAATTGGCTGTGGGATGTTGGTCCTTAGTTGAGGCATTAGGCTCAGGAAGAGAGGTCAATGGCTTTCCGCTTCTAGGTCGGATGGGTCTGCGGACAACGGAGTAAGAGGGCGAGAATTCATGACAGCTTCGATTTGGATTGTGAGAGTAGAAAATTCTTCAAAACTTAGGAGATTCGAGCCAACATCTCGTTTCAGATGTTGCTTAAAGCATCGAATGGCCGCCTCCCAGATACCTCCAAAGTGAGGGGAACGAGGAGGGTTAAACATCCACTTCATGTTCATGTTCGAGAAATATTCTTGGGTTTTTTCATTGGCTAAGGCTACTTGAAACATTCGACGAATGCTACCTTCTGCTCCTTTGAATGTTTTCGCATTGTCAGATTCAACTGTGTGAGGGTTGCCTCTGCGAGAAATGAATCTGTTAAAGGCAGATAGGAAGGCATTAGAGGTGAGGTCCAAGACTGTTTCTAAATGTACTGCCTTAGTCACGAAACATATGAAAATACACACATAAGCCTTTGCTACAGACTTTTTTCTATTTTTGTACATTTTAACATTCAGTGGCCCAACATAATCGACTCCGATTGATGAAAAGACCGAATTGGGCACGACGCGGTTGGCTGGCAGGGGGGCCATGAGATGCTTTCCCAGTTTTAGTCCGTTTTTGGCGCATATGATGCAGTGATGAATGATTCTGTTTGCGGCCTGGCGGGCGCGGAGAGGCCAGAAGTTTTGACGAATGCTAGCGAATAATTGTTGAGATGTAGCATGATGCAATCTTACATGTTCCTGTTTTAGAATGAGATCTGTGAAGTGGTGGTTAGACGGCAGCAACAGTGGGTGTTTTTTATTGTAATTAGCCTTACTGTTCTGCAGTCTTCCTCCGACTCTAAGAAGTCCTTTAGTGTCGAAGAAGGGGCGAAGAGTTAATCTACGACTTGATTTCCTTAGTTCTTTTTGTGCAGCCAGGTCGTCTTTTTCTGCATCAAAATATTCATGCTGTACGGTTTTGACGCAAAGGTCCATTGTATCGTTCAGTCTTCTTGTTCTAGGATAGTTGAAGTATACTTAACTTTGTTAGTTTTTCTCGTATTCTTGACAAATCGCAAACAAAAGGCAAGGACTCGGAGAACTTTTCTCAACGACAAAAACTTTTGAATAATATTGGATTGTACCATTAGGTGGAGAGAGAGCAGGACTTTTACTGGCTTCATTTCTAAATTTGAATTTGGAAGCGCAAAGGCAGACTTTGGCCAGAGATTTTTGTTCTGAAGGATCCAATCGGGACCGTGCCACAAAAGTTGTGAGTTAATTAAATTATTTGTAGTAGTTCCTCGAGATAAAAGGTCAGCTGGGTTGTCTTTACTCGAAACGTGAGACCAAGTAGCGTTGAGGCCATCTGTAAGTTTGTTAATTTCAATACTTCTGTTGGCGACGTAAGTTTGGAGCTTGTTTGATGGACTGTTGATCCAGTGGAGAGTGATGGAAGAATCAGTCCAAAGATAAACTTCAGATGGTTTGTGATTTGTAGCTTCAAAAACTTTAACTGTTAACTTTGAGAGAAGTAGAGCCACAGCTAGTTCTAGTCTTGGTAGCGTTTGCTGTTTTAACGGTGCTACTCGTGACTTAGCGCAAATTAATCGTGAGTTGACTTCTTTTTGATGAGTTCTGAGATAAAAACATACACCGTAGCCTTTCTGTGAAGCGTCCGAAAACTATCTATATGGTTATTTTTTCTGTAATTTCTGTTATAAGTAGATGTCTCGGTATTTTTAGGGTTTTTAACTGGACGAAGAAGATTCCATTCCGCATTGATGACATCTCCAACAGGTGCATCCCAATCTATTTTTAACTGCCATAATTTTTGGAGAAAAAATTTTGCTCTGACTATTACAGGCCCTACAAACCCCAGGGGGTCGAAAAGTTTTCCTGTTTCTGAGAGCAAGGTTCTTTTGGTATAATTTGCGGAATTGGTTTCGAAGGATGAAGCAGAAGTGAAGTTAAATAAATCTGTCTTGGGCTCCCAGCGAATCCCAAGAGTTTTTACTTCATCACTTGGATTAAAATAAAAAGGTTCTGAATTTTCTGCATCTTCTTCAAATACTTTAGCATCATTGCTAACCCATTTTCGTAAGGAGAAGCCATGTGGAGTTAGAGTTTGTTCTACCTCAGTTTTTAGTTGTTTTGCTTTAGCAGGATTCGGAGCGCCGCTTAGAAAGTCGTCCACATAAAATGATTTTAAAATTTTTGAAACTGCTTCTGGAAGTTTTTCTTGATTAAGGATGGCCGCTTCAAATTAAGACCTTATGGCAAGAAATGCTGCTGGTGCAGTGCCGTAAGTTACCGTGTTTAGCTGGTAGGTTTGAATTGGAGAAGATGGGTCCTCCCGCCAAAGAATTCGCTGAAATTGTCTTTGATCTTCTGCGATCAAAACTTGGCGATACATTTTTGTCACATCACCGGAAATAACTATTGGATATTCTCTGAACCGTATCAGTATAGAAAATAGATCATCTTGAATTGTGGGACCAGGAAATAGTATGTCGTTGAGACTGGTTAAGGTCGTCGTTTTGGCAGAGGCGTCGAAAACAACCCTTAATTTGGTGGTGACTCTACTTTCATCTAGGATTCCTAAATGCGGGATTTAGTATGATGGATTAGTGTGGAGAAGGTTTCTGGGAACTAAACTCATATGCCCTAGCATTTCGTACTCTCATGAGAATTCTGTATACATAAGTTTTAATGTCTCATTTTTTTCGAATTTTTTCTCTAAAGAAAAAAGTATTTTCAGAGCCAGCTTCCGAGAATCACCTAAAAGTGATGGATCTTTTTTGAAGGATAGGCGTACGATGAAACGTCCATCAATTGATTTTGAAGTTGTTTCTTTATAGAAGTGTTCACACTCATTAAAATTTGAATTTTTAGATGGCTCTTTGCAATCTTCTATTTCCCAAAATTTCTTCAAAGTCGAGTCTATATCAATCAATTTTGTCAAGACTTGGTCCAACTTTGGTGGATATGCAGCATGACAGTTCGTTGAGGGCCCTACTGTGATCCATCCAAAATCGGTTTCTCGTAAGATAGGCATGGTGGGTCCTGACTCGATACATCCAGTTTTTAAATGATTACAAAGTAGCGAGGAACCAATAATCATAAGAATTAGTTGTCCATCGTTGGAACCGGGATCTGCTAAGGTAACAGTTTGCTGGTTACGCTCAAAAAGATTGGTTGAATTTAGAGAATAAATCGGTAGGGCGATTGGTAGAGAGTCGATTATTAAACAACCAATTTTTTCTTTCCATGAATTATGAACTGGTAGAATTTCTGTGGTCAACTTTTCAGATGAAAATGATGAACCAATTCCATAAACGAGACAGTTGATTTTTTGAGTTGGTAATCTTAAAACATCAGATATTTTAGGTGAGACGAAGTTGGACTGTGAACCACTGTCGAGTAAAGCTTTGCAGGCATGTGGCTGTCCGTCGCGATCAATCAAATTAACTCGAACAGTTGCTAGTCAGATATTTTTATCGTTAGATTTGCCTGCTGAGACTGTAGGGTTATTTCCTTCTGAAGATTCGTCTGGATGCAGTGATGAATGTTGCTGTTTTGAGCATTTGTAGCAAGGTGTTTGATTTCGGCATTTGCCTTGGTGCTTTTTGAGGCAGCAGCGACATAAGTTTTGAGAGCTTATTATCGTGGATTTGTCTGGTAATGACAATTTTTGGAATGTCATGCAGGAAGTGAGACCATGCTGTGCGTCACAATAGGGGCACTTTCTAACGAAACCTTGTGGTCCAGTTTTTATTTCTTTGTCTAGTTTGACTTTTTTCTCATTTTGTAAGAATCCTACGGTTGTTGGGGAGGGCTTTTTTTTCTGCAAATGCAGTTTTATTCTTCGGATAGGATTCTTGTGCTTTATTGGGTTTCATTCGATCCAGAGATTGGAGAAGTAGAGAACGTCTCTTGAGAAAGGCTAGGAGCTCCTTTATGTCTGGTCTGTCCTTCACTGGAGCGACGTTTTCCCATTGTGAGAGTGTGGCAGGGTCAAACTTAGAAATTATTAGATGGCTTACGAGTGGACTCCAAGTGCTTGCGTTCACTTGGAGAGCGTTCAAAGATTGGAGGGATTGGTTTACTTTGGTGTGTATATTCTCCAAATCTCTGCTGCTCAATTTGTCCTTTCTTTACAGTTACACGGCAATCCCTGATTGACGAGGGCTTCACAATGAGCTTGAACGAGTAGCTTTTTATTTTCGATTTCATCAATTACAGTTTAAAAGGCAACATTGTAATTTTGTTCAACGAAAGCGATATTTCGAATGAGAGAGAGTGCCTTCCCACTCAAAGAAGATCGAAGGTAATGAAACTTAAGGATTGCACTTAAGTTGGTATTGCAATGAACAAGAGTGTGGAACATTTGATAATATGGAGGCCATTCTTCGTAGTTGCCGTAGAAGGTTGGCAACTTGGGTGGTTTTAAATTTGAGCATAGCATGGGCCCTGTTGTCTTGTCGTTGCGCGAGGTCGCGTTAGTTGACTCGAGGAGGGCTTTTGCTTTGCCGATGGTCTCATAATCATAATATCTATTTTCAAATTGGTCATAAGTATTTTCATCATTAAAGTTTGGATCAAGCGTTTAATCTGGCGGATTGTTGAGAAGAAATTTGGCAACAATGTGGTGGACTCATCGAATCTTGCCTTGATAATGTTTAAATGCACAACATCACTGTCGACCGATCTTTGAAAATTTGTCAGCTGTTTTTCCAATAGGTCCTTGGCAGTGGTGAGGGCTTCCAAGGCTGGGTCTATTTGAGACACTGGATTCGATGATGAGGCAGAAGTAGAGGCGCGGGGGGATACGTTTATTTTACGCGTTCTTCGCATAATGACGTCACACCTCTACTTTTAACCTGAAACATATTTAATAGTTATTATAACTTTTTGACAATGACGAATGGCGGCGCACGCTCACTTCATTCGTAATTGTATTTTAATTTGACGAGTGGTGGCACACGCACACTTCACTCGTAGGTATGAGAATTTATTAATTTATTGACGAGTAGCGGCGCACGCACACTTCACTCGCAATTTTGCAATTTTTGCATTTATATCAAATTTCATAAATTTTATGAATTTTTGAGGAGCCCGAGTGGCGGCGCACGCACACTTCACTCGTTTTTCTCTATATATCCAATTTTGGATCACCATATATTGGATATTCTGCTTAGGCCCAGGTCTTACAATTTTTGCTTATTATCAAGCATTCAAATGGCGGCAGTGCACTTTTCATGTAATTTTTTTTACGCTTATTTAAGCATAATTTTAAGTAATTTGTTACATTTTGAAACATTTTGTCTGATGCGACATGGCGGCGCACGCTCACTTCATGCCGATCAATTATTTTTATATTTATCATAGAGTATGGCGGCAAACGCTCACTTCATACTTGTTTATACAGTGTAGAGTATGGCGGCAAACGCTCACTTCATACTTTTTAACCTAAAACTTTTTAGGTTAATTTTGAAAACTTTGTCTTGAATAACTGAAAATCACTCAAAATCACGCAGAATTTCGCAGAATCACGCGGAGGTCACCATTTTGTTGAGTATTCAATGAATATACAGCAATATTGAGGATGATTACCTGTTTAATAATAGTGAGAATCCACTAGAACAATTAATAAGTAAACAGTATTAATCTCAGGATAGGAATACATTTTGTTTCTGTAGTAACCTTTAACATCGCAGCCATCTACCTGAAATTCGGTTGTTTTTTTTTTAATTTTTTTTTTATTTGTCCTGATGCTATCTTCAATTGTTTTTCCTCCTTCATAATTTGATAGATGAAGATTTCATTTTACTGTATGTGCGCTCATTCCTTCACCTAAATAGAATTATTCTAATGTTTATTTTGATGTTTTCTGTCTCAATAGTTTTTCGCCGCGAGCGGAGCTCTATTCCTGTTCATGTTTACTGGGATAACTGAGGCTCAGTCGGCTGTCATGCTACCAGAATTGAAGAGAAATGATAGCTTCATTCAAATTAACTCTGATCAAGAAACGTGGATAGGTCAGTGATAGCGCGCTTCCATATTCATGAAACAGACGGTTTTAAAATATTTTTCCTTCGCCGTGTAAATATACATACATGTACTACAGCGTGTTTCACGTAACCTGCTCACTGTGGTTTTCATGAACGGGTGTTGATAAAAAAATCTGAAAAATCGGTTTTATAGTGACTCGGACCTGAAGTTTCATTTAAAATACTGCCACAACCCAAAATTTGGTTTTTGGGGGGGTTTTCGGGGGGGGGGGCACCTCCTAATATCGAGATTTTCAAATAGTAACCCCAATCTTGTGATACCTCATTTGAAAGAAGGTAAAATTCTAAGCATTTTGGCTTAAACCGGAAGTCGATTTCTTTTTTCGTTTTTGAGATATCGAAGGTCGAAGTTCGATATAGGACCAATTTTCGAAAATTCTGAACTCCTACAAGAATAGTCGTAAAACAAAAAACCGCAGATGTAAAATGCTCTACTTGATGAGTTCTTTCAAGAAAAAAATACGGCTTTACAATCAAATAAACCGAAGTCGACTTTTAGGCACCTTAGCATTTTTGGCGGGAAAACCCCCGTTTCTCAAAATTTTCAAATGGCAATCCCTATATTTTAGTACCTCATTCGAAAAAGCGTAAAAAGTTGTACATTTTGGCGCTATCAAAAGTTCGATATCGTTTTTCTAATTCGATTTATCGAAAATCAAAGTTCAATTTAGACCATTTTTAGACCGTGTAAAAAACGGATCCTATCGTGTGATACATCATTCAAAAGCACATAAAAAACCTAGAATTTTAGTGCAAACCGGAAGTCAAAACCTTTTTTCCCGGTCGAGATATTGCAAGTCAAAATTTCAGGTAGGCCCTATAACGAGAGATTAAACTTTGACTTGCGATATCTCGACCGGGGAAAAAGGTATTGACTTCCGGTTCGCACTAAAATTCTAGGTTTTTTATGCGATTTTGAATGATGTATTACACCATAGGAGCCGTTTTTTACAGGGTCGAAAATTGGTCCTATATCGAACTTCAACCTTCAATATCTCGAGAACGAAAAAAGGAAACCGACTTCCGTTTCAAGCCGAAATGCTTAGAATTTTACCTTCTCTCAAATGAGGTATCACAAGACTGGGGTTACTATTTGAAAATCTCGATATTAGGTGGTGCCCCCCCCCCCCCCCTGAAAACCCCCAAAAACCAAATTTTGGGTTGTGGCAGTATTTTAAATGAAACTTCAGGTCCGAGTCACTATAAAACCGATTTTTCCAGATTTTTTTTTTATCAACACCCGTTCATGAAAACCATATAGTGAGCAGGTTACGTAAAACACCCTGTATAAGTAGAAGTATTTAAAATGAAAATAAATAGATGAATTGAAAAAAAAAAAATCAATTGTAATAAGCGTTTTTACGTTGCTGCAGGAATGTTCGCAGTTCATGATGCGGTTTGCACTATTATTACGCGCTGTATGACTGACCCGATTCTTTTAATGCAAGGTGAATTGTTGAGTTGAAACAAAGTTGTTGTGACGTGTTATACTCTCGATACTAGATTCCATTGTTGGTCATCCGTCCATCGAAAACAGCATATTTTTACACATAGTTTGACTATCCTATATCGAGTCTAAATTCGAGCATATTGTCATGAGAAAAATACCGAACTGACCCAATTTCCATAGAGGAATAACTCACTCTTTACTGCTTTGCGTATCACTATGGTGATCATAACGTAAAAAGTCCCACATCAGACACTTTAATGAATATTTGAACTTCCTACCCGTTATCACCACAGTGTCTCATTCATTATAATATAAGGCACTAGCGGATCCAAAAATTTTTCCTTCTCTCTCTATGGTCATTTGATCGCGTGCGTTTGAAAAGGACAGATAAGGGGCAGTCACGTGACTTTCGCCCCCTCTTCTATCCTTTTCTAGCACACGCAATCAAATGGCCATAGAGTGAGAAAGACAATCCATTGGATCCGCCAGTGTAAATAAAGATACATAAAACGGGTTCTGAAACATTAAAAAAAAAAAAAAAAAATCTTATAGTAGGTACTCATGGTAATGCTTTTATTAATCTAAGTGTGGTTGAAGGAAAAATTTGAACGTGTATCCAAATCAGCCCCAATTTTATAAACTCTGGCAATCTTTTAGCAATTTTTTTATACTCGTAATTCAACTGAAGTAAAAAAAGAAATATGTGTTTATATTTTCCCGCTCTTTTTTGTGATGTTCCAGCAAGTGAAAAAAACGAGTAAAACATGTACAAAATGAGTATATCGTGACTGGCAAGACCCTCCATTTTCGTCACAATAAAGGGTCCCCAACCTGACGGGGGCCCCCTAAATTCTCAATCGCCACCCAAAATAATTGGAACCAGTCCGCCCCTGTAAATATCGTTTCGGAAAGTGCAGTGTGCAGAGACTGCACCCTCTAAAATGTTCAACCTTTTTCACAAGTTTAAGTAGAAAAAATAAGATGTTGCCAAATCGCACGTGAAACTTCTGATGATAAAGACAATATATCTTCCTCTATGGTTCCACTCACAAAGGTTTTTAATACCTAAAGATATCTTCGCAAACTGGTTTTAGAGTCTACAGTAAAAAGCTATAAAAAAGATATTTTAAGATAGATGCTACTTTCTATGTCCGTTAACTTGTAGCTCACAGAGGATTAAATTTTTCTAATTCCATTTTTCTGAAATTATTTCATGTATTGATTACAGCAAGTCTTGGAATTTTGACCACCCCGATTTCGGCGATATTTTGTGGACCGTTCATAGACGTCTTTGGCCGTAAAAAAGGGTTGCAGTTGTTTTTCTTTACCGCTGGTGTCGGCTTTGGTGTCATCGCATGCGCTCAAGAGGTCTACCACATTTACATCGGACGCCTCATCTGTGCATTTTCTGTTGGTGAGTTAAATAAATATGTAAAAATATTATTACGTCGGTTAACGGGTCTATTGCAAAGTTTTTCTGAACAGAGTTATAAAGGGTCGATTCCTAGATAAAATCGCGTAAAAAGCAGTTTGTAAAAAAAAAAAAAGGTGGAAGGGGAGGATCCCTGTAAACTGAGCTGAGCCCTTACCAGTCCGAGCCTGCCTAGAACTGGTACATGAAACTTTATTTTTAGCGAAATCATTCTCCTTCAAGTTTCGAAATTTGACAACTTGTTGTCTCCGTGCTCGAGACATTTCCGTCGCATCGGTGCTTTGCGGGTTTGGAGTTTTTACAACACCCGCAAGGTTTAGTTTAAAGAGAGTGTAAATGGCAGGTTACTCGCGGTTTTAATATGCACCCTTCAATGTTCCAGGCAGAAGAGATTGAAACTCAACAAAATTAATCTGATTCTGAAACTAATTTCATCACGAAACTAGATTCCAATAGTCCTAATCAATCAACAGCACTTGAGTTGTAAAAAAAGATAGCTAATAGGTACTATAAAGTTGTTTGCGCTATAGTTCGTAATTTATCTAAAATACCTTATTTTTCTTTAAAAAACAAACATCAAAGTAAATTTGAACGAGCAAATTGGGTTGTTTACATACAATATTTTTTGCGCAATCGGTGACGCTATCAGCGGAAACCGACTTCAAGTTACTGAGATCTGTTTAATCAATTTCTATCCTTCCGCCATAAAAAGAGGAATGTCAAATATTTACAACCGAGCAATGTTTGGCAAAAATTAACTTTTGAATAATCATGAATAATAATTAACTTAAATTATTTTCATTATTCTCCTGTTATTCCTATTAGTAAATATCGATGATTAGATGGATGGTTGGTAGTGTTAAAACTTTGATTTACTAATAGGAATAATATGAGACGAATGTGAATAATTTTAGCTAACTAAATACTCATGATTGTTCAAAAAATGAGTTTTGCTCAACACTGCAGCTGAGCTCTTCGGTAAAAAGTAATTTCTAATAGTGCATAAGGTGAAACCCACTCTATACAAATTCGAATTTTGACACTTTCTTTCTTTGACAATCATGCATGCTCCAGTTTTCCAATTATGAGATTATCGCCCATAATCATATCACGAAGCACATTAAGATTTTTACTGCCGTGCAAATTGAAGCTGATTTAAGAGGTGGATAGGCTACCAGCAATACTTCTGTTGTTTTTATGAGCTTACGCGGTTGCATTTCCACCTCTTGAAAGCAATCAATAGTCAATCAATCGTTCAGGTTCAATTTGCACGGTCGGAGGTCTAAGACCTAAATACTCGTAGGTTAGAGTTCTTTTTCGTGCACATTATTCCACTTTTGTTTCCCCTCCCAGTCTCTTGTTTTCTCACATTGCTCATACAGTCAACGAATTAAAAATTGTCTGTCAACTCTTAGAATTTTGGCTAGGTAGGCCACCTGCAATGTTTCATTTGCATGTAAAATGATAATTTTAAGTAGCGTGCAATTTGGCAACGTTGTACTGTGTCCGTTTAAATCCATGTAAAAGGTCGAATGCGAAGATGCTCATCGAACGCTCGATATTTCGATCTTTTTCATAGGTTTAAATGGACGAACTGCAACGTTGCCAAATAGCATGCTACACGTACCACTGACCAAAAAATCTGTAAATACAGGGTGTGAACGATGAAAGAATCCACTCAAATTATCTCGAAAACGATTGCGAATTTCGAACATCGATAAAAAATGGATTCAATTATTCCAAGGGAGGCAGCTTTAACCCCCCCCCCCCCCCCCCGGCGCCAATCCAAAACTTCACATGGGAATTACGAGTTTTCATCAATTAATGGGTAAGAAGATAAAATTCTGAGACTTTGAACCGAGGCCGAAAGTCGATATCGTTTTTCGGTCATTCAACTTTATTCAATTTCTTCAATTTATTTCAACTTAAAAGGTAATTTTGAGCCCCTAATTTTTTTTCAAATTTACAGAAAACTGTCAGAGGTTGTAAAAAAGAAATGATTTTGAAAACAAAGACGCTAAAACATGGGCTCCCTTATATTAAGGTGTACGCCTTTTCAGAGGTCAACGATTATAGGCCCCACATGGAGGATGGGTGTCAGAGCCCCCCAAATTTGAAAATTTCAAATGCTAGTATCCAGTGGCGGATCGATTCGAAAAAAAATTCTGGGGGCACACCTGTGAAATTTTGAAATTTGAAACGTTGGTGGAAAAAAAAGAAAAAATCCGAACTTGAGGTTTGGGGGGGGGGGGGAGGAGATTGTGCCCCCATGACCCCCGTGGATCCGCCTTTGATAGTGTCATAAAACTCTGCATTTAGGTACATCATGAGAAAAATAGTTACAATTACAAGCGAAATATTTTGGCACAAACCAAAAGTCGATATGGTTTTTCCTTCTTGAAATATCGAAGATCGAAGTCCAAAAATTGATTTGTGGTAAATACAATTTGTTGAAGTTCAGTAAACATTGAACTTTGATTTTCGATGTCTCAAAAATTAAAAATTATATCGACCTCTCTGGTTTGCGCCAAACAGTTTGGCTTGTTACATTCTTTCTAATGATCAGGATAAAGAAAGGATTAATCACATTAACATTTGAAATTTTGAAATTTTGGGAGTCATGACTCTCACCTCCACCCCCTCTGTCGGGCCTGAGAATTGCTGGCCTCCAGAAAACCCGTATCCGTCGAAGTAAATGAACCAATATGTTTTAGGGGATTTTGAATTTGAAGTCGTTCCTTTTATACATTCTCTGAAAATTTTCAAATTTTCAAAAAAAAATTAGGGGCTCAAAACTACTCTTAAGTAAGTTATTTGAATACATTGTAATTTTTCTGAAAATTATTTGCTGTTTGGAGCATTTTTTAGACCCTGAGTATTTTTAAATTTGGATCATTCAAAGAAGAGTAACGGATTTTCGAAATTGGGTCCATATCGAACTTTTACCTTCAATATATCAAAAACAATGAACTATGACGACTTTTGGCTTCGTTTAAATGTCTTGTAATTGTATCCTCTCTCTGACTATCTAATGAAAACTGTAGGTTACTACTTGAAGTATTGGATTTAGAGAGTGTGGGCTCACCGTAAATCAGAAATTGTCGATACATCTAGTCTAGTTCAATAAAGCTGAAGAGCTACCTCACAACTATTTACTAGAAATTTATCTTGACAGGAAAGCTGTGTGATGTTTTCAAAACTTCCCTCAGTGGCCAATTTGTGCTAATTCCTACTTGAAAATCTCTTAAAACTTCATCAAGATATATCAAGGCGTTTTAGTTCAAAGTGTGTTTCTGAATTGCAAATTGAATCTGGATCAAGTGAAGGAGATCTCAAGTAAAGTATTTAAATAACACCCTTAGGAGCTCAAGACAACTTTACAATTATCATGGCAAACAGTGAAGAATCAAACAAATGAAGGAATGTTAACCCTTTACTGCGCGATTTTTTTCTCAGTCGAAAACAAGATTTTTCAATTGATTTTGACTCAAAATGAAAGGGAAAAATAGAGACAAATTCCTAGCATTAATTCTTGCGCCCAAGAGATCTGCAAAGTACTAAATTTAACATGGGCCAGTATAGGGAGTAAATCAATGTCAAACAGTTAAATATGTTTTCTAATGCTCAGATGGCGCCCAACGTGGAGCCTTGCTTTTTCAGACTTCGGTGAAAAATCGAAACTTTTCCTCGATATGTGCCGCAGGGATGACAACATGGAAAAAAATAATATTTTAACTTTAAGGCTTCAAAATGGAGGAAATATATTATGTGCCTCAGAGGTGCCACCACTGCCACGGTGCAGTTAAGGGTTAAAAAACTTTTGAAAAATGGATTGTTACTAAATGTGTGTGTTATATTATTTCTGTTGAAGGTTTGGAAGTTTGTGCAGTCATCTACTTGGCGGAGGTATCAACTAAAAGACAGCGCAGCATACTTTTTTCGATCGGCTCGCCAGCATTCACTTTTGGAGTAACCCTCACGTACATTGTCGGATACTTCCCATGGAATATAGCATCCGCTATTTACAGTCTGGGCTGTTTCATCTTCTTCGTTCTTCAATGGTTCACACCCGAATCACCATCATGGCTGTTTAAAATGGGAAAAATTGAAGATACCAGGCAATGTTTGGAAAGACTGGGCAGGACTCCGACTGCTATACAGGAGGAACTTGACTCTCTACGCCAAAGCAAAGAAGAAGGGAACGAAAAGGTTGATTTCAGGACTTTCCTCGAACCAACAGTCTGGAAACCGTTCGTCCTTATCACCATTTTTCATTTCATCCAGTGTGCTGCGGGACTCTACGATATCCTTTACTACACCGTCGATTTCATTGAGAAGCTGGGCACCAGTTACGATCCTCTAAAAGTCTCTATCCTTTTGGCATCCGTCAGATTCCTTTTCAATTGCTCGATCAGTACTTATTTTACATCCACGGTTAGCCGGAAGAAGGCAACAGCTATTTCTGGTTTCATGATGGGAGTCTGTTACACCGGAATAGGAGTTTACGAGTATATCTATCGTGACACGACTGTTGCCGAGAGGTCTGTCCAGTGGGTTCCAATCACGTTGATCATTGTCAATGTCGTCACGAGTACTTGGGGTGTTCTTTGCCTACCCTGGATTATGAAGGGGGAGATATTTCCTCTCAAAGTTCGTGGCGTTATGACCGGAGCAGCCTTCGTGGCCGCCTCCATATTCATGTTCATCTCCATCAAAATCTACGATGTCTGGATGGACTCTCTTAAAATTTATGGTTATGTGTTCTCGGTCGCGGTGCCTTCTTTTTTCGCCGTTTATTTCGGCTTGTTCGTCTTGCCGGAGACTCAGAATAAGACTTTATACGAGATTGAGAAAAGTTTCATGCCAAAGAAGAAAATCTTAGATTCAGAGGCAGTCAAACCACACGTTGAGACGGATTCGCCAACTAGATGAAACTGCGACAAATCTTCTCCAACGTGAGCTATAATTAAAGAGAAGAGCCGCCATGTTCTAAGTCGTAGATTTCCTACACACTGCGAGAGTTGTGTCTACATCTTGGAATCCATTTCTGATTGGCTCTCACGGAAGTCTCAAGAGGCAAAATGCAAACGGCGGAAAATCCTGTTTACTTATCGCTCTTGCTCATTTTACACATTACAAGTACCAAGACTATTGACTAACGTAAATGATTGTTGATCTTTCTTAAGCTGAGATGATATTCTTTAGGGCATTATCTTTTACAATAACGACCTTTAATGTTTTGAATCGGGACCTAACCTATTTGAAATAGCTCCATCCGTCTTTTGCATTTTGCCTCCTGAATTCTCTGCCATCCGCTTCTTCATCATCCGCGGGGAGAAACCTCGCTTTACTAGTGCGATGAGGCGAGTTAGACCCTGCCGCAGGACGCGTGGGACCGCTGCTCTGGTGAGGGGGCAGCAGAGGTGCAACTACTCCTCTGCGCATGCGTGTAAGCAGTCCGTCCCACTTTCTTCAAGAACAGTGGTCTGACAGTGGCCAAGGGACGAGCGAGACTGCATACCTTTAGTTCAGGAGCTGAGTGGACCAGCCCCATATCGTTATTGAGAAGAGGATCTTTGAGAGTGCGAGGGTGTAAAAGCGTGATCGTCTTTCCTTGCTGTTATTTTTTTTGTATATTATAATATAACCATCTCTCAACCATTAATCTGCAGTTTAGAGTTGGTTATTTCAGCAACACATAAGTACTCACGTAAATATTGAGTATCGAGTGTTTTTTGTCAGGCTTATTGGTCAGCTCGTCTTACAAAAGGACACTGAAAACCAGGGCTTCTAGAGGAAAAGCTCTGCTCACGAGTCGGCTCGGTCAGCTCGTCCTGAACAGGCTAAAACAAATGGGAATCTATGTACATTATAATGACAATCTGATATTGGTAGCAAATATGTATAAGGAGGACAACTTCTTTATAACCGATGGTTAATATACTCATTTCATGTGATTTAAAAATTGATCTGTGTGCCACCATCTTTCATCCTAGGCTTTTACTTTGGAAAACCATAAGTAAATTTATCTTAAAGATGATGTGGAGTAATTAATGAACGTCTCTTAGAGAGAAACGAATAGGTATTTTGAAGAATATGAAACTGTGTATCTAAATGAGGACACAGAATGATTAGAATCAGTGGTAGCTCGTATAATGCGGCAACAACAGATTCTCTCCATTTAAACGTACGTAAAAAAATCAATTTTCAGAGGATTCATCAAATCTCTAAGAAATCGATACTACTTATGCATATAAGTTCAAGTGGAAAAAAGTGGTTTTCTAAATTTTACGAGCCGCCACTGAATAGAATACAGGAAGTGTTTTACTAGCTTTATGTCTATCCATGTAATATAGGGGAGACCTGGGTGGGTTGGGACACTTTTTTTTGCCAGCCTCTAGAGGGATCAAAAATATATATTTTTGAAGTGTTCAAGCACTCACATTATGAGTTAAGACCTAAAGTTTAATTTTATCTTTGGTTTGTAACAATTCTTTGAAATCCAAAATTTTAAGAGCAATTTTTTTAAAAAGTCAAAAAGTGTCCCAACCCTAACACCCCTGTTTGGGTTGGGACACTCGTCTGGGAGGGTTGGGACAAAACAATTTTTATGTCAGTTTTAAGACAAAAAAATGTTTATTATCTCTAAATAACAAGTTTTACATGAAGCAAACGAGAAATACTGAGTAATACAAGTAAAACAATGTTTAAAAAGGCAAAATGCAAGAAAAAATTAGAAAAAACTTAGGGTTTTGAACCCATTTTTAATAAAAAGGAACAAAATTATGTCTTAACACCTAAAAACACATAACTAATATCAATTAAGATGCAGGTAACTAATTCTGCAAGAAATGCAGTTTTTTTGTACTTTTAGATACCTTCTCTCGAATTTACCTGCGTAACCACTTGGAAATTTTGTCCCAACCCTCCCGTCCCAACCCTCCCTGCCGGCCAAAATGTAAACAATCCGTGATAACAGAAAGCGAGGTCATGTTTTGAGTGACTGTGCATAGTGAAATTGCAGTCAGGTATATAACAAATGCTTACCCCCATTTGGGCAATTTTCATTTAAAAATAAAGTTGAAATTCATACAGTTATTTAAAGTTAAAAAGTTACAGAAACAGAGGTGAAAAACTACAAAATTACCTGGCAAGTCGAGAAGTGTAGCTACGACCGCCAATCTTTGTACAACAGTGAGTCATGGTAAAGAGACAAAAAATTACCGCGAACGAACGCAGCAGTGCCAACCTAACCTGAAAAACACTGACTGTCCCAACCCTCCCAGTGTCCCAACCCACCCAGGTCTCCCCTACACTGTATACTCTTTGAGCAACAATTAAAATATCACTTTTTAAATAATGTAAATACTGTAGTTATTTTGCTGTTTTAATTTATGACACGTTTATAAAGATGTGATGCCACTATCTTCAAATTCAATAAACTTATTGTAAAAACGCCTACTTATACTAACTCAATTGGAGTCCCCCCGGCAATATGAATGGTCTACTTTTAAATTTAATATTTTTTATACGTAGCTGTAAATCCACAATGGATGACAAATCGACAGTAACGCTGTTTTTTTTTTTTTGGTTGCTCAGCAGAAAAACGTACGGGCTGCTGTCTTTCTAACAGTCCATACATACAGGGTGACAATTAAAAAAGGAGCCAGGCCTAATATCTCGAGAACGGCTCCGAATTTCGAAAAACGCTGAAACACGTGTTCGATTATATTGAGGAGGACATATTTTCAGGGGATCACCGATTTGGGGGCCCTCTCTGGGGGGCCCCCAGGAGGGCTATCTCCAATAGTCACCCCTATCTTATGATATATCGTTTGAAAGGACGTAAAATTCTAAGACTTTTGGTGCAAACCGAAGGTCGATATCGGTTTTCGTTTTCGATGTATCGAAGGTCAAAGTTCGATTTGGACCCATTTTCAAAAAATCATTACTTCTCTTTGAAAAGTCGAAATCTAAAAAACAGGGAAGGTAAAATGCTCTTAAAAGCAAGCCCTTTTCAGAAAAAAATTCAATATTAACAAAAATATAGTCAAAATTTGGTTTTAAAGCCCCCAAACATTTTTAACGTTGTTGGCCCCCACAGGGGGCTATCAGAAAAATTCCGAGAGACGAACCCTATCGATAGATACATCAATCGAAAAGGCGTAACAAACTGAGCATTTTGGCACAAACCGGAGGTCCATATAGTTTTTCATATTCGAGATATCGAATGTCAAATGTCAATTTACAGAATGCGAGATATCGAATATGAAAAACGATGTGGACCTCCGGTTTGCGCCAAAATGCTCAGTTTGTTACGCCTTTTTGATTGATGTATCTATCGATAGGGTTCGTCTCTCGGAATTTTTCTGATAGCCCCCTGTGGGGGCCAACAACGTTAAAAATGTTTGGGGGCTTTAAAACCAAATTTTGACTATATTTTTGTTAATATTGAATTTTTTTCTGAAAAGGGCTTGCTTTTAAGAGCATTTTACCTTCCCTGTTTTTTAGATTTCGACTTTTCAAAGAGAAGTAATGATTTTTTGAAAATGGGTCCAAATCGAACTTTGACCTTCGATATATCGAAAACGGAAACCGATATCAACCTTCGGTTTGCACCAAAAGTCTTAGAATTTCACGTCCTTTCAAACGATGTATCATAAGATAGGGGTGACTATTTGAGATAGCTCCCCTAGGGGCCCCCCAGAGAGGGCCCCCAAATCGGTGACCCCCTGAAAAGATGTCCTCTTCAATATAATCGAACACGTGTTCCAGCGTTTTTCGGAATTCGGAGCCGTTCTCGAGATATTCGGCCTGGCTCCTTTTTTAATTGACACCCTGTATAAGTACCCTCTAAGTATTTCCCATCTTATGTTGTTACCATGCGCTATATAATTTAAAAACTTATTAATTTCTGCTTTTTTAATTTAATTTTTTAACTAACAAATGAAAAGCTGAAAATGTAAAAATAATCACTGAGATTAATCATGACTGCATGCAGGCGTCATGCGTTTTTATACGTTAAAAGTTTCTACTAAGTGCAAAATGTTTTCAGGCAATATTCTTCTTCATCTATCGTTCCTTCTTTAATATATTGTATTCTTTTGGCGCTTTCGAGGATAATTTGGCGGATCTCTACTGAAGGAAAGTGTAAGTTCTTGTCGAAGCAGAGCTCTCTCAGCTCTCTCTCTCTCTCTCTCTCTCTCTCTCTCTCTCTCTCTCTCTCTCTCTCTCTCTCTCTCTCTCTCTCCTTGCTCATTCAATCACATGTGTGAAAAAGTAAAGATAAAGGGGCTGAGGTCACATGATATTGATACTCCCTTGCTCCATCCTTTTCAAACTCGTGGGTTCAAATGGGCGAAGAGAAAGGATGACGAATTTCTGGCTAAGGTTATGCAGAAAAAAAAAGTAACTGCATTTAGGAAACTCAAAGCAGATGGTTCCGCGTACTCAGCACAAACAGAAAAGTTTATTCCCTTCTGTATAAAGCCGTCAAATGGAAAGCCAGCATGAATATTTACCAGAGCTGTAGTTTTGCGTCGATACATTTAATGGCATTTTTCAGATCACCGATGATTCCGCCGGTTGAGAAAAAACTATACAGTGCAAATCAGTTTGTGACGGGGACTTGAACCGTTGAGAAAATGTCGTTTCGGTTCGGTTCCCGGTTCAAGCCTCAATAAAAAACCGGTTCGCGGCAATTTTAGGAACCGGTTCGGATTGGTTGAAGCCAAAGCGGTTCGAACCGGAGGAGTGAATCGGTTCAGTTCCATTGATGCGCTTTTCCCACATTTTCTCATACACAAGTAATTTTCATATATAAGAGCAAATAGAACAAACGGTGAATATGATTTGAATTATTACCTGTTCAATGATGGAAATAGTGAGTTGGACAGTGAAAAGAACCGGAAGCAAACAATAAACTTTTAAAAAAATTCCTTCTTTTTAAATTAAAATAACAGCAATAGATTCCATCTTTATGGAAATTATTTTCAGGGCGCTTTCACGATAACAGGAATGGTATGTCGCCAGGCTCGCCAGGGGCTCTAGACCGTATAGGCGTATAAGTCCAGGATACAGAATTAAACAGCAAGCAGGGTCACAAGCTGAATTTTGGTGACATCGGCTTAAGCCCATGTGATGAGTCAAGGGTTGCTATGAGTGAAACGACCTCTTTGCAAAAGATATGAAAACCCTTGAGAGCGATCGACTCCATTTTCCAAGCTGAACCGATAGAGGGGTCACAATCGGGGGTTTGACGGATTGACCTTTTTGCCCATGTGACGAGGCAAGTGTTGCTATGAGTGAAACGACCTCTTTGCAAAAGATATGAAAACCCTTGAGAGCGATCGACTCCATTCTTCAAGCTGAGTCCATAGTCATAAACTTAAAGACTATCCACGCACAAAAGACTCTGATATGTGATCTTTTAATCTCGGCCGTTGATGTAACCACTGACTTTAAAAAAACTAGGGGTTACTTTAATAATTGAATGGTGACTCCACAGATGAGAAGAGATTACAGATCAGAGTATTTACGAGCACTGTAGTCATAAACTGAAATGAACTGTAATCTTATCTCAACCGGCGGAACCATCAGTGAATTAAAAGATTCCATCAAATCTACTCGAAACGGCAGCTCTGATATTTTTCCTGGATTCAGAAATATTTTTCATTAATGAATCTGACGCTAAATGAAGAGAAATATAGCCGCAGCTAGCAGAATACTCGAGTTTTACACACACAGACTCACACAAACACAAATTTTGCTATTTTACACCTCTTTAAATTTGTAAATAATGTTGGATTGGGCGAAGTAAAGCCAAAGTTGTTGATGAAGTTTTTGGATAAGACAGGACGTTTCAATTAAATAAAACAGCAAGACATTGTTTTGAGATGCTCACCAACTTAAAAGAGGTATGAAAAGTCTACAGATTGCCATGTTTTTAACAAAGTATTCTGAAAAGTGATCTCTGTTGCATAACCTCGCGCCGTCAGGCGCTTTAATATGGAAGCGGAAGTTAGTTTCCTAAGCGAGTTCGAGATTGAGCTTTATGAAAGAAAGTTGCGTACGGGATACTGATGATTGGTAAAATAATAATTTGCTTAGACATTCATATTAAATTAACTGAAACGCGGTCGGCAAATTTGCATAAACAAAAAAAGAAGTCGGAAACAAAGCCTAAAATCCCCTAACCTAAACTTTAGGTTGAAATTTGGCACAATCTAGCGCCTTCAATTTCTGGGGTAGGTAAATACACATACGCAATGAAATAGGATTTAATATTTCCACAGACCTATCTTTATGTACATTTAAATATGTTGATTCCTTGATTTTAGCGACAGCCTATGGCCTTAAGCCCCACGTTTTTTTTTTTTCTTTTAGAGAGTAACCCCCCCCCCCCCCCCCCAACCATCACCATCTATAATCGCCGCACCGGTGGCATGATTAAAAAAGGCGATGGCGGCGATTATTGATGGTGATGGTTTGGGGGGGGGGGGGGGTTGTCTAAAACAAACCGTGGGGTTTAAGGCCACAACATAGACTGTCGCTAAAATCAAGGAATCAACATATTTAAATATACATAAAGATAGTTCTGTGCAAATATTAAATCCTATTTCACTGCTTATATGTATTTACCTACCCCAGAAATTGAAGGCACTAGATTGTGCTAAATTTCAACCTAAAGTTCAGGTTAGGGAATTTAGATTCTAACAACCTTAATTTAGGTAACAGCAAACGATGACTAGGTTACCTCCACCGTCAAAGAACCCGTCCTATTTCAGGTTCTTAACCTGCAGAACAATCAAAGCAAATCGATATCAAATATCAGAACCAATTTATGAAAATACCGATCGAGTCAAAACAGAAGTTTCGGAGGAATTTGGCTTTTTATCCGAAAACTGGATATTTCAGGAGGGAAGGACTACCGCAATCAAAACCTTCCCACCCTTCAACTATATTAACACAGAAAAAACAGAGGAAAACAATTCGGTAACGCTGACCAGTACCGCAACGAGAGTTTCTTCGTCTCTCTCTTTTCTCCATTGAGAAACGTATGTTAGACAAGGATGGACATGGGGATAGAACCCACTCTTTCAGTCCTTTTCCTACTTATACATTCAAATGGGAAATGAGAGAGATGAAAGAGATCCTAATTGCACCAATGACGCTGAGAAAACCTTTGGTAGAAAAATGTCTCAGCAAAACACTTCAGTCGACCCAACCGAATCTTTGGTTCACCCAGCATGGCCAGCATATAGTCTCTTTGATAGGTGTTTTAAATCTTCGGTTGGTTCAACTAAAGTTTTTTGCTCACAAAATCACCGAAAGTTCTCAAAATCTACTCATGAGCCTACAACAGGCGTTTTAAGAAAAATCCAGTAATCGCAACTTTTTGTTTGTTAAAACACTTTTCTCAGCATAGAAAGTTGCGATCAGATGGAACTCCCCCAACACTTTTTCACTGTCACCAGTTTGATAAACCACTATCTTTGCTTTTTGTTAAACTTATTTATTTGAGTTTAATTATGAGTGGATTTTAAGGCATCTGTGTTTAGTGATTACCCTCCATTTGAATCTATATTCAACAATCGATTGTTGGTGAAGCAGCGCTTCACTATCAAATCGATAGTTTTACACAGAATTAAGTGGAGGGGAATACATTGTCGCTATATTGCACGAGCTACCACTGCAATGGTCAGTGGTCACCTCTATGATATAGGGTCGCATACCTAAGGCGGTCCGCCCCCTCCACTTTCTGCCTTACTAATAAGCCACTGTAGAGCGTTGGACAAATCTTTTGCTAGTTTCAACATCCTATTATGCGTTTGTGACCAACATATGTATACATATACACAAAATATGTATACATATGCTTTTTTTGCGAGTGGTATATTATTCGGCGGCTCTGCGTTGCTATCTCGCCACTTGACGCAAATCTCATCCCTCAATGAATCAATCGCCTAGAGAACATCTTCAAATTATCAAATTCAATCGCTCAAAGCTTCAGTTTGATGTGAGATATCATGAAGGCGACATCGTCGAAGCTGCGTCAATCATTAGTAGCGATGACTTTTCCAACGTGATAATATAGTTATTTTTTTTATTATTTTTTTTTTTTTAGCTTTCCCTGTAAGTGTCAGAAAGGAGCAATGGGTGAGGAAGAGAGGAAAGAAATAATTAGCTGGAGCTGCTGGTTTCGAACGGTAAAATCATTTTTTATTTCCAAAATCATCTCAACTTGTTTTTGTTATTATACTGTATGTCGTTCGGTAAATTTAGAGTTTCCTATAAATTGGATTTTTACCAGCTTAGAAACAACTTATAATTACTTATTAGAGTTGATTTGTGTAACTTATGAGGTCAAGCCGTTACTAGTGCCCTTGAAACTTCAGACCTAATACAAATGATAACCGGCATATGAAGTCTTGAAAAAATCTATAAACCAAAAATAAAATATAAATGAAAAATAAACAAATTAAGAAAGAAAAATATACAGGGTGTAACAGATGTATCCCCCCCCCCCCCTGTCTAACTTTTGAACGAGTTGAGATAAATTGTTGCGGTTTGGACAATTCTTCATAATTTTATTTGAACTTTATGTTTTTGGGGGTCAAAACCCCCCCACCCTCCCTAGAGGGCCCCCCAGGGGGGCTATCTCAAAAATTTCAAATTGCAACCCCTATCTTGTGATACATCGTTTGAAAGGGCGTAGAATAGACTGTTTTAGTAGAGCGATATATCGTATCGATTGCCGTCCGAGGGCCTCTGGTTCCAAACAAACTCTGGTTCAATGTAATTTCCCCATAAGCGGATTTTTGAACGGAAATTCAGGGTATTAAATCAAACAATTTATGCGACCTTTTTGCGATTATGAATTCTCCGTCCTCAAAAATGCTTAATTTTGCCTGGTTCCACCCGTAAAACTACCGGAATCAACAAGATATTACAGATTAATTGATGCGTTTGGAGGTTGGAATCACCCAAATGTTATTGTTGTTGTTGTGGAATTGGCGGGATTTTGGGCGATTCTAACCTACAAATGCAACATTTAATCTGTAATATCTTATTGATTCCGGCAGTTTTAGTCAAGGAACCAGGCAAAATTAAGCATTTTCGAGGACGTAGAATTCATAATCGCAACAAGGTCGCATTAATTGTTTGATTTAATACCCTAAATTTCCGTTTAAAAGTTCGCTTATGGGGAAATTACATTGAACCAGAGTTTGTTTGGAACCAGAGGCCCTCGGACGGTAATCGATACGATATATCGCTCTACTAAAACAGTCTATTCTAAGACTTTTGGCGCAAACCGAAGGTCGATATCGTTTTTCGTTTTCGATATATCGAAAGTCAAAGTTCGACTTTCACCCATTTTCAAAAAATCAGAACTCCCATTTAGAAAGTCGGAATTTAAAAAACTAGGGGTCTAAAATACTTTAAAAAATAAGTACTTTTCAGAAAAAAATACGGTTCTGCCATAAATTTGGTCAAAATTTGGTTTCAGAGCCCCCCAACGGTTGTAAAAAAAATTGTCCCAAGGGGTCCATCTCAGAAATTCCGAGGCACGACCCCTATCGAGTGATACATTACTCAAAAGAGCGCATTAAACTGAGCATTTTGGTGTAAACCGCAGGTCGATACAGTTTTTAGTTTTCGATATATAGAATGGCGAAGTTGGGTTTTCACCCATTGTCAAATGTCGATGTATCGAAAACTAAAAACGGTATCGACCTGCGGTTTGCGCCAAAAGTCTTAGAATTCTACGCCCTTTCAAACGATGTATCACAAGATAGGGGTTGCAATTTGAAATTTTTGAGATAGCCCCCCTGGGGGGCCCTCTAGGGGAGGTGGGGGGTTTTGACCCCCAAAAAAATAAAGTTCAAATAAAATTATGAAGAATTGTCCAAACCGCAACAATTTATCTCAACTCTTTCAAAAGTTAGACAGGGGGTGGGGGGGATACATCTGTTACACTCTGTATATCAACCTAGGTTCTCTATCAGGAGGGGGTGATTTGGATTTACGATAGCTCAGCTCACAATCACACTTTTAACAACCTTTGTTTCATCTTTACAGATGTTTAGGACTGACTTTGTCCATCTAGACCAACTTCTAACTGCCATTGTGTTTACGCAAGCATCTGAAAAATTCAGAATACCGGGTCCAGTGAAAGCATAGTTCGACACTGTCATCCACGGAAAAATTTTAACATGAACTCAACATTTTTGAGGCATGATGACATTGTTATTAAAAATGAGTTTAATCGGGAGCACGAGCACTACTTATGAAATTACAAGATAAAATCGCACTCGAATTACAAGATTGCAGGGTTCGAGATGGAAAATATAAAACACAAGCTGTGGCTTATATGTATATACAATTCAAAAGCATGTTACTTGTCTGATAAATATGCAAATGTTGTCTGTTGGGCTTTGAAGCATTTGAAAAAAAAAAAAATAAAACTATGATCTATTAAAGCTGTTAATCTCTTACCTTCCGAGCTTATCATAAAGAGGCGTTTGTAGACTCTTCCAAACGAGAATGGGGCTGTTGCACACTTTTGCTATAAGCAATTTTATAGTCGATTCTGGTGTAAAAACCTCCAAAAATAACGATGGCAGCACCACAAACTTCCGAACTCCACTCCTAAACTCATTGAATACTTTTATTTGCGCGAGTGTAATGGTGGCATAGGGTAGTAATAATGGGAGATTCCCATCTTAATTTCGTCACTCTCTCTATGCTGATAAAGATGATTCACAGAGTATTTAGTCATCAGAGTAGTGGATCCACATCCAATGAATGGTACCGTGACATCTGTGACACTGGTGTCAAATCAAAGTCGTCTCTTATTGGTCACTTCTTGATGGAGTTACAGTATTGTTAGATGAGAATCTCCCGTTACTACTGCCCTTAGCCACCATTACGCTCGCGCAAATACAAGCGTTTATTGAGTTTAGGAGTGAATTTTGAAAGTTTTTAGTGCTGACGGCGTTTTTTTTTGAGGTTTTTACACCAGAATCAACTATTAAATCGCTTATAGTAAAAGTGTGCAACAGGCCCATTCTAAAAGTGTCATTTATTTCAGAGACGATTATTGAAATCCACGAATGACGAAAGTTGGGGAAATTTTATGAGAGAAAGAAACAATATAAGAATTCAGGGGGAGGGGGTGAGAATTCCATGGCCACGTTGCACTAACAACTAACTTCCTATATACTCTACCTTCCGTTCAATACTACTCAAATAAATTCTGATCATCGCTTTAAAAAATTGCAGGACGAATGGGTAGTTGCAAACTTTTGTTACAGCTATACTAGTTAACTTAAAAATAGTTGGCTTAGCAATAGAAAGGCGTATACAAAAAGGGCCAAAAGTCCCGGGATGACTTCATAACTTTTGAACGGCTGCAGATAAAAAAACCAAACTTGGGGGATTGTGTATAACTTAATAGGAACTACTTTTTGGCGTACCCAAAATTTTCGGGGGGCGCCCGCGTCCGTAAGTGGACTTTTGCCCCCAACTCAAAAATTCAAAAAGCAACCTCCATCTTGTAATACCATTGTTTGAAAGGGCATAAAAAGTTAAGAATTTTCGCGCAAACTGCAGGTCAATATCGTTTTTAGTTTTCGATAAATTGAAGGTCAATGTTCGATTTAGACCCATTTTCAAAAAATCATTATTGGCTGATTGGACATGACAACTGTAGGTCAATTGAATGAAAAAATCAGCTTCTTACTGATCCTAACCAATCTGGTTGCCCTATATGTGAGGATGAAAGCTGATAATCTCATGAAAACCATAGAAGTGTCAAATCCAATCTTTTCTGGGACAAGCTATATACCACTTTTTGAAAAGCCGAAATTTAAAAAAAAAAAACTGGGAATCCAAAATACTCTTAAAAGCAAAGAACTTTTCAGAAAAAATTACGACTTGGACACAACTGTAGTCAAAATTAGGTTTTAGAGCCCCCAAAAGTTTTTGACATTTTGGCTCCTCAGGGGCATATCTCAAAACTTCCGAGTGACGACTCCTACCGGATGATACATCAATCAAAAGGGGGAAAACTGAGCTTTTTGGCGGAAACCGGAGGTCAATATCGTTTTTTGCTTTCGATATGTCGAAAGTCAAAGTTCAATTAACAAAGTTCGTCATCTCAAATTTGAAAACCGATATCGACCTCCGGTTTGCGCCAAAATGCTCAGTATTGTATGCATTTGCGATTGATGTATCACTTGATTAAGGGCCGTCCTTCGACAATTTCGAGATAGCCTCGGGGGGGGGGGGGCGTTAAAATTGTTGGAGCTCTAAAACGAAATTCTGGCCAAGTTTGTGTCCAAATTGTATTTTTTTTCTGAAAATTGTTTTCTTTTTTGAGTATTTTAGTGCAGCAGTTTGTTGAATTCTGACTTTTCAAATACGAGTAATGATTTTTTGAAAATGAGTGCAAATTGAACTTTGACTTTCGATATCTCGAAAATGAAAAACGATATTGACCTTCGGTTTTCGCCAAAATGTTCAGGTTTTTATGTCCTTTCCAACGAAGTGTCACAAGTTAGGGGTCATGTTTTGAAAATTTTGAGTTGCATGGGAGACAACCCCTCCCCCCCCTACGTTTTTTGGGGGATGTTTAGAGAAAAATGGACCCCCTCGCATGAAAGTTCACCCCCCAAAATCCCTAATTCGGGTTTCTACGGAATTCCAAAATCCCGCACTATTCTCGAGATAAGAGTAAAATTCCTTGTGGAAGTTACGAAAGTTACCCGAGAATGTGAATTTTCATAGTTCGTACTAAACACAGCGCTGGTTTCAAATTGCACAACACCACGAAACACACTGAAGTGTTGGAACAAAGAAAATTAAATTAATGATATATCTAACAGTCGTTTTGATTGATTCAAGTAAATTATGTTAGTTGACTTGAGTTGATACCTTTTCTTTTTGAGTTCAAAATTATACCGTAAACTAAAGAATTTCACAAATGTCTTAGTGTTCATCAAAGAAAATACGGGGACTGGGCAAGTATGCATACTTCCCAAGAGCCCAATCTGGAGGCACAAGGAACATTGGAGAGATAAATGAGGTGTCAAATACCTGGATCCATCATTTTCTATAGACAGTATGTATTGAACAAGAAATACGTATTAATTGTAGGTACTTACGAAATATAGAAAAGGCACAGTGAAAAAGTTGGAGGGTGAATTTTACCTTTAGATGATTCTTATACTGTCCAGCGATTGCATGATGGTTAATACTTACAGTGCGCTGATTAAATAATACAGGAATATCCTGTATTCTTCACAGTCATTTGGTCAATATCACCATTACTTATAGTTATTCTTTAACCACCCTCAAATCGCTGCACAATGTAGGAATCATCGGAATTTATACATATTGATGATATTTGTATACACATACCAGAGGTGATTTCCTTCCCGCCCCATTTATACATATACATGTTACAGGACAAACCCGATTTTAGGCCAAACTAGTTTGGCATAGGCCGAACTGTTTTTTTAAGGAGATTTAGTTTGGCCTGGATAATTTTAGGCCAAACTAGTTTGTCCTAGGCCCAACAGGTTTGGCCTGGTGAATTTTAGGCCAAACTAGTTTGTCCTAGGCCAAACAGGTTTGGCCTGGAGAATTTTAGGCCAAACTAGTTTGTCCTGCACATAATCAGTTTGGCCGGAACATTTTTAGGCCAAACTAGTTTGGCCTGCACATAATCAGTTTAGCCTAAACATTTTTAGGCCGAACTGGTTGGGCCTAGGACAAACTGCTTCAGCCTAAGAAACGTTAGGCTAGACCGATTGGATTATATTTTGCTACGGCAGATGAATAAATAAAACGAATGATTGAACTGATTACGGAGGGGAAACTTAATTTAAGATAAATTTTAAATTCTAGTTTAAAAAAGGCTAAAAACAGTAAAAATTAATGAAACAGTTAAGTACACAATATTTAAAAAAATTTAAAAGTACATGAAAAAATTAAAATGAAAAGTTGAAAAATCCAACAAGCGTGCATTATTGAACGTCCAACATTGCGACGCAACCCGCTAATAATCACACGTGCTTCTAGAATGCAACCCGCTACACAAGCTATAGCAAGGCATTCGTGTAGATGTGGGGCTCTTATATTTTTTTTTTCGTCCATGATCTTAAATTGAAACACAAAGAAAGATAACTGACAGTTGATTTTAAAACTCCATAATGGTTTGTCAATTCAAAAAAATGTTGTCTTTTTTTCCATTAAAATGTTCTTCCTCGTTGCTTTGAATCGGCCAAAGCAACTAAAATACAAGTTAGAGTTTTTTAATATTACTTTTTTTCTTTTTTGTCATAAGAAATTGCGAACATTATTCAAAACTACTTTTTCCTAGGCCAAACTAGTTTGTCCTGCGTCGTCACTTCCAGCTAAACTAGTTTGTCCTGCACATAATCAGTTTGACCTGAACATTTTCAGGCCGAACTAGTTCGGCCTGCACATTATCAGTTTGGCCTGCAGAATTTTAGGCCAAACTAGTTTGTCCTAGGCCCAACAGGTTTGGCCTGGAGAATTTTAGGCCAGACTAGTTTGTCCTAGGACCAACCGGCTTGGCCTAGAGAATTTTAGGCCAAACTAGCTTTTCCTAGGCAAAACTAGTTTTGCCTGTTCCGCTCAGGCCAAACCGGTTCGGCCTAGGGCAAACTAGTTTGGCCTAAAATCGGGTTTGTCCTGTAACATATACAAACAATATGTATAATATTTAATAAGCATTATGTATTTATGAATATATAAATCAGACAAGATCGAAGCAACCCAATACAGTAAATAAACCAAACATTGAAATTATATAGGAAACAAGGATAACAAGACTTACTGTTCATAAATCTCAGTTTATAAATATATATCGTATGTTGCACACCTTTGAAATAAATTTGTTATATTTACGTATCTCACTAACAATAAGAATGTATAATTTCAATACTGTAAATTTTATTAAATATGTCTAACACGCAGGTGATCAATGTATGGTGAACATATTAATAAATCATTATATATATAAATAAGAAAGCTATCATATGCTTCACTTGTGCTACTTGGGAAGGTAAAATATGTAAGTAGGTACACAGATACACCTGATACACGTCCAATTTTTTCTGTACACATGCAGTGAGGCTCTAATTAATTTATTTTTGCTCACAAATTGACTGCGCTGAGATCTAAACGGTACAATCAATATTTTTGAAAATCTAAATGGCACAGTCAATATTTTTAAACTGCGCGTGATGTAGCTACGCGCGTAATTGTTGGCCTCTCAAATTGAAACGAATCTTCAACCTTGGAGTTCAGCCTAATTTTTGGCTGATCGACAACTTCTATACTTTCGATTCGAGCTTTTTAATAATTCATTAAAATATTTCTCTTGTTTAGCTGTTCGCCGGAAGTGGAGCACTGTTGCTGTTCATCTTCACCGGAATAATCGAGGCTCAATCAGCTGTAATGCTACCTCAGCTGAAGAAAAAGGATAGCTTCATCCAGGTTACCACTGAAGAAGAGACTTGGATAGGTATGTGAAAACTTGACTTTAGTTTTTCCAAATAACATCTATCTTTACTTGTTTCTTGGGTTTGCCATAGACTAGACTGTTTTAGTAGAGCGATATATATCGTATCGATTGGCATCTGAGGACCTCTGATTTCATACTAACTCTGATTCTATGTAATTTCTTCAATCCAATCTACTATCGCATTTTTAAAGGGCATTTTGGCTACTAAATCAAGGAATTAATGCGACCCTCGAAAATGCTTTGTTACGCAAGGTTCCAAAACTAAAACCGCCGAAATCAGCGAGATATAACAGTTTAAACGATATGCACTCGGAGGTTAGGATTACCCAAATATTATTGTTGTTGCTGTAGAATGGGTGGAAATTCTGCCGATTCCAACCTCCAAGTGCATCGTATCTGTAATAGCTTGTTGATGTCGTCAGTTTTAGTCGTGGAGAAAGGCATAGTTAAGTATTTTCAAGGACGTAGAATTCATGGTCGCAAGAAGGTCGCATTAATTTCTTGATTTATTAGCCAATATATAATTAAAAAATGCGCCTAATAGGGCAGTTGCAAGGGTCTGAAATGGTGCGTTTTTATAAAGAAAATGAAAGTACTCGATGAGCTGAATACAAAGATGCCTTTGGTTTCTTTTTTCGTCCCATTGCTCCAAAGATGCATTTTTGGCCCAAACCATTGTTTTAACTGGGAATTCCGCGCATCGACGTCACTACGTCCACCGTTTTTTCAAACTTTACACGCGTGTATCTCCAACACCAGGACACTTGGGAAAAAACCAAAGGCACCATTGTTCTCAGCTCATCAAATATTATTATTTTCGTTATAAAAACACACAATTTCAGACCCTTGCAACTGCCCCATTGAATCACAGTTGGTTTGGGACCAAAGACACCAATCGATACAATGTACCGCTCAACTCGAACAGTCTATTCGTCTTAATCACTGTGACGTAGACGAGGATCCCCCATCCCCTCGCCGAATACTCAATGCTCAGTGTTTTATTAAAAAAGGTGTTTCAGACCACGTGGTCACTATCTTCTTGGCGGAAACGAACAAAAATTAACAAATTCTTACCAAGCAGCTAGTCGCTACCTAAATCCAAACCCAAAAAATGCAATGAATATATTTTCAACCCTCCAAAACCACTTTGAGGGTTGATTTGATCGCACCTGGTCAAAAATACCCAAGTTTCCAGTGAAAACCCATAGATTTCCGGTTAGGTTACCAGAATTCTTATCGAGTGAGGGTCAGAATTTATTTTCGGGAATTTTCATTAAAAATCTCTCCGTGTAAGTCATAAAAATTGAGTTGATCAACTAAGTTCCTCAGAAGTATGCTTTATCTAAATCTGATATTTTAATCATAAATGTATTTACAGCAAGTCTTGGCATATTTACTACTCCAATTTCTGCGATATTATGTGGGCCGTTCATAGATACTTTAGGACGAAAGAAAGGACTTCTATTATTTTACTTCCTTGGAGGTGCCGGCTTTGTAGTTATCGCTGTTTCTCAAGAAGTTTTTCATATTTATATTGGCCGCATCATCAGCGCTTTTGCCGTAGGTAAGTTCAAAATATAAAAGGAAAAGGCCATGAACAAAATTGTCTAGGAGAATATCTTAACCGAAATAAAAAGAAGGTCTCCCCGGATATATCAATGACCCTCAAATTTTGAAAGCTGGAAGTTATTGATTTAAAGAAAAATATTGGAAATTGCAATAATGCGGGATGAATTACTGCCCTTACACAGCAAAATTACCAACAAATAAAGACATTTTCTGGAGCATAAATAAGAGTTGATAAAGTGGTCTGAATTGATGAATCATATTTGTCTTGAATAAAAAAGGTTGGATTGTATGTCCTCTTAGATATGCTTACTCAAAGGCATTTTTAGTTTTATGCAGTAGAAATATTTTTCTAAACATACTTTCCCCCTCCCCCAAATTTATTCGACTTGAAACATTTAGCGAAATTAGTGTCCATCACAAATCAACAAATATGTATTTAGGTAGGTACTTATTTGTTCAGCAATGATTGCATGGATGGCAGTGATATCACCAATGCAGCATCTAAACCTCGGAATTCGTACCGTTTCCGCGAGGCGCGAGGTGGGGGCGAAAAGAGTAACTCAACCGTGAGAGTCAACAATAAGCAACTCTCCTGTTTGTCTAGAAACGTATTTGTTGACTCCGGTGTTTTGAGTCCTCCGAAAAGATCCAAACCTCAAATTTTCACCTGAACAGAAAAATAAAATTCTATTAAGCTCCACAGAATGGCAGCTTTATGCGAGGTATTGTTACCTAATGGTATGGTGATAAATCACCATAATCAATGTGAAATCGATGAAAAATCAAATGAAATCTCTTTTAAATCTGGGGACCATGCGATGCGTGGTGTCCCACCGAACCCCACATCCACTTTACCCAATATAAAAATCCAATTATTTTTGTTATTTTTTAGAAGAAATCTGCCGACCTTAATTTATTATGTGCGTTTATCATTGATGTTACAGGTCTGGAGGTATGTTCTGTCGTCTATTTAGCAGAGGTAACGACTGAAAAACAGCGGAGTATCCTTTTTTCAGGCTGCTCACCGACATTTGCAGCCGGAGTGACACTTACATACATCATCGGTGGAAATTTGCCTTGGAATATCGCGTCGGCCGTTTTTGGCCTTGGCTGTTTCATCTGCTTCATCGTTGAATTATTTACGCCTGAAACTCCATCGTGGCTCTTCAAGATGGGCAGAGTCGAAGAAGCAGAACATTGTTTAAAGAGACTAGGCCGAAGTCCGGCTGGTATCAAACTAGAACTGGAAACTCTTCAATTGAGTGAAAAAGTGTGCAACGAAACGATCGAACTCAAAACCTTTCTTCAGCCGACCGTCTGGAAACCTTTCCTGTTGATGACCCTTTTTCACTTCATCGAATGTGCCTCTGGTATCTACGACTTACTTTATTACACAGTCGATTTTGTCGAAAGTTTAGGTACCACGTACGATCCACTGACTGTCTCAACGATCATAGCCACTTGCAGACTTGTAACAAATTGTACTCTCGGATTATATTTCACGTCGGTCGCCAGTCGGAAGCAGGCGACAATGATTTCTGGTTTTGGGATGGGAGTCTTCTTACTCGGATCAGGAACTTATGAATACGTGTACCGTGATACAAATGTTATTGAAAGACCTTATCAATGGGTTCCAATCCTTTTTACCATTCTTAACGTCATGTCGAGCGGTATTGGTCTTCTCACCCTTCCGTGGATAATGAAGGCTGAAGTATTCCCGCTCCAAGTTCGTGGAATTATGACAGGAGCCGTCTTCGTGTCGGCGTCTCTTTTTATTTTTATTTCGGTAAAAATCTATGATGTATGGATAGGAACGCTTAAAATTTACGGCTACCTTTTCTCGCTGTCGGTGCCTTCTTTCTTTGCGGTATTTTTTGCCATTTATATGTTACCGGAAACTCAGAATAAAACTTTGTACGAGATCGAGCAGAGCTTCTTGCCGAAAAATAGGAGGCAGCTGCATCGGACGAAAATCAGTCCGGAGCCTGAAACAATTGCTGAGGTTGGATGAACAGCAAAAAGTACTCCATCGATGATCCTTAACCCGTTCAGTTATGACTTTTGACATTTTGAATAAAAAAGTATTCTGAATTCTTATTCTTTCTCTGCTAATTTTTTGTTTTTTGTTTGGTTTTGTTTTTATTTTTTTACAAAAAAAAAAAAACAACAAGAATTGACCATTGGCTTTTGTGGTATGGAACGCGTCTCAGGATATTATCTTTCGAGAGCAAATTTTTCAGGAGAGCGGCTTTTATACATGATTTTGAAAAGTTTCCTTGTTTTTAAAGACATTTTTTCTCTCAATGTGAGTTTATTACTAAATTTCACACTTCTTAAGTGTGATTTTCGTTGGTTTTTACATCACATTGAAGTATTTATTTGCTTATACAGCAAAAGTTTGCAACAGCCCCATTATTGCTCTGTTAGAAATATGCCCCATTGATATTTATTAAGTTGAATCATAAATATGTTTTGTACTAAGTACTTACACCTTATAAGTCTGTAAATATTTTAACTCCCTTCCCCTCAGTTAAGACTGTACCGACATCTCAGGTTGTGCCTTAATCCAAATTAAGGAGCTAGGTGCAAAAGAGGCACTTCTCCAATTTATTTTAAATGGGAGATGTGGCCTTTTTGCACCAAACTCCTCGGGCAAATACACTCTTCCAGACCGGCAGTGTTGGAGAATTGGATAGATACTTGTGTAAAAACCAAGATTTAAAGTTTTATTTTAAGTATAAAATCAATTCACTCGAGCACAATTGAATCTCTGTTTTTTATTAATATGACGTAAAATTTAAATTTGCTATCAATCCTTCAATTTTTTGTTGAGATGATGATTAATTTGAGTAGGTATCAATTTTATTTGTTGTAATAAAATGCGAACTTAAAAGAATGTTGCATACTTCCCAAATCTTACAACGCAACCTCCAAGCATATTTACGGTGGCGTTGTCTCTGGGGGGGGGGGGGGGGGGGAATTTTTTGCCCCTCCAATATTTTTGATAGTTGACTTGTGGGAGAATAGGCCCCTCCCCCTTCCAACAAATATGATGAAAAAGAGGAGAGAGAGGGAGAGAAAGAGGGGGAGACAATAGAAAGGAAAAAAAGAGGGGAATTGCGACAAAACACAGACAAAATAAAGAATGAAAGGAACATTTACAAAAAGAGAGACGGAAAGAAATGATCAGAAATAGCTCTAATTTACCTAACAGCTCTAACGAATCAGTCATTCGAATTAGTCTCATTCAATGGTTAGAGCTCATTTTAACCGGTTACATTGCAGCTTCCTCAAAAATATTCCTATACAAATTGTGCTGAAATAATATACATAATATATTCCTATTTAAACAATATAATAAAACCCAAATATTTAAACAAGAAGTGTAACAAAGAGCGATATCGACGATTATTATCTGTATAATTAGTTTTCACTTCGTTGAATCAGAGTCACACATCTCTTTCTCCCCGCCTGCCTTCTGATGTCCTCTTTCAGGGCCTCTCCGGTTACAACCGGTCAACAAACTTGCAACTGGCATGCGAGCAGATAATATGCACGCTGTAGTTCAAGGTTATGAAACAAGGCCGCTTCCGCAGGAGGCGCCTGATGTTGGAATTTAGGCTTTGCCGGTTTGAAGGAACACTACAAGCCATTTTTCTTGAAGAGAGAATAAATTAATATTTTTCCAAAAATAAATGCGGGGTTTCCAATTGTTTACTGGAATATCTTGAAATTTTCTCTCCAGCGAAGTATTTTGAAGGTATATCATTACCTATATTAATTGTTCGCAAACCAAATTGTAAGGCATTAGTCGCTGGTAAGCCAGTAGCTTTATCGGTTAAGGGGGAGGAGGGATCTGTCCCGATCTTGAGTAATTAATTAAGCCACAATTAAGTAATTTAATGTTGAAACTATAGAGGTATGGAATCACTTGGAACTTATTTCCACTCGGTTGTATATAAATCATTTTAAAGGTTTTGGAGCCAATGCTTTTCGATTAACTTTTTACAGAATTGAATTTTCTTTACTATGACCCACGAATCATAGAAAACGCATGTCTGTTTGACCGCGTGTGAGTGTCTGTGTCTATGTGTCCCGGGGGGAGGGGGATGGGGGGGGATGTAAAAATCACCCGACATTGATCTTTTGTTACAAAAAAAATATGAAGGCTCTGGGCACGTTTAATACCCCCCCCCCCTTACGGAGGGGGCCACTCCGCTCCGCCTTCCTGTTGACGCCACTTTAAAGTTCCGAAGGAACGCACGCACAAAGACTGTGTAAGTACTGTCCGTACTATGGGCTTTAGGGTCCAAACACTGATCACTTGCGTGCATTAGCGTATTGGGATTTTTTCCCCTCCCCCGGTGATCCCTCTTTTCTTTTTTCCCTATTTTTTCCCCTCTTTCTTTCCCCCTTCTTACCACTTCTTACCACCTGTTTTGGTCTAACCAGGGCGGGGGGGCAGGGGGCCCGGTTCCATGTCTTGACAAATGCTTAGGTGATCCTCTATACGAAAGTAGATTGTGAATCTTCAGGTTTGATCGAGACGAAACACTCAACAGTTCGATCTTTTTCATGGATTTAAATGGACAAAGTGCAACGTTGCCAACGCTGTACGTCAATGGGTGTACTTACATCAGAGCTGCCGTTTTACGTATAATCAATGGTATATTTTTCAATTCACCGATGGTTCCGCCAGTTGAAAAAATATTACATATAGTTTAGTTCAAAGTATGGCTAGTGCACGAAAATTCTCGCATCTGGGAATCTTTTCTCAACCGGTGGAGTCGTCGATGACTTAAAAAACTTGCGGATATTTTAACCACTAAACGGTGATTGCACCGATTGAGAAAAAGATTACGGATCAGAGTATTTCTATGTAGTGAGTTACACACTCTGAACTGAACTGTGTAATCTTTTCTCTACCGGGGGAATCATCGGTGAATTGCAAAATGTCATTAACTATACGCAAAACGGCAGCATTGACTTACATACTTGTTAGTTCACTCACTTCTATCAGAGCATGTTTTGCTGTAGATTTTCGATAAGCTTGTGTATACCTATCCTCATTGTGTTCATTTTGGAGGGCGTTATATATGTAAGTATACAAACATGGAAGTTACAAAAATAAGTCATGGAAAGGAAAGAGTTAACTTGGAGATTCTGGAGCCTGGATCCGTATCACGCACTCGAAGCTATGCACGACGCACGTGCTTATCGAGAAAAGGCGAGATATGCTGATACATGCAAAAGTGGCGTTGTCAAATAGAAAATAATAATATGTATAATCATCTATTTAACAATACGCAGAAATAAAAAATGTTTTAGACTTAAAAAAGTGTTTATGAATTTAATGACAATAAGACGTACTTTTGAACTAAAATTAATTGTTTTTAAAGTAAAAATAATTGTTTCTAAATCAGAAACAACTGTATTTAAATTGAAAATAATTAGAGGGTAGAGTGGATAAAGGGGTTATGTGACATTTTAGAAAAAATCGAGTTAGCACAGTGAATGAAGGAGTTATGATGGTATCTATCTATAAACTTTCCAACTTGGTTCAAAAAATGTAGAATATGACCCGACTTTCAAAGCAGTTGCGGTTGATGTTTAGCTAAAATGTCGAAAACGTCCATACTTTGAACTTTAAAGTCGATTTTCTCAAAATCAAAAAAAGTGTCACAATGTCACATAACCCCTTTATCCACTCTACCCTTCATTTTTTTTTTAATTAAAAATTCGATATTTTGATGAAATGAAAAGTATTTTCAACAAAAGTTTTAATAGTTTTAAATTCAACAAAACTTAGTTTCAATTTTAAAATACGGGTTGTTGTCATATACGAGGGTGGATTTTAAAGTAAGTTTACCTATTTTTTTTCTCAGAAACTATCAATGCTAGAAAAAAAAAATGAACCCAGCGTTGAAACGTACGTACTTTCAGATTTCTAACGAGCTTTAGTTTTTTAAATTTGGCCAACGCGTTGCGGAGATATCGTGGATTTTCCCCACCCGTCTCTCCTTCAAACGTGCCCACCTTTTCACGCGCTATAGAAAACCGAGAGTTTCGGCAGGCGATGCGCTTATCTCCGGATCAGACATCTCAATAACACCTGAATGCATGTTTTTTTTACTAAATGGATAGACTACCTACTCTTCTACTGATAAACTGATCCAATTTGTATCGATTTTTAATATGTTGGTCAGTACTGAAAGTGCAATCATCATGAATTGAATCTGGATTAACAGCTTGCGTCAAAACCTGGTTGAGGAGTATGGGGAAAGAATTTTACGACTGCTGTATACAGCAATTTTTGCACCGATATAAAAAATGCAAGAATCTAGCTGGTGACTATGTAAAAAAATGAGGTGAGATGCCTCACAACAATGTTATAGCTTGTTTCAATAAAATAATAGCTCTATTTTACTAGAGTCCCTGTATATCGAAGAGTCTCGCCATACGGGGTATAGATTCTGATTGGCTGCTAGATTTTAGGCTTTCACGGAGCTCAAGGAGGCGTTCTGTGTTATTCTCCATAAGAGAACCGTTAAAACACCCCTACGAGAAGACGTACACGCCTTCTCGGTGATCCGAACCAATCAGAGTGGACGCCTCCTTCGATTTCTTCTTCACGTGTCGAGACTCTTTGATATACAGGGACTCTATATTTTACTTTTTCAAAGTCTTAAACTCATGTTTTCTGTGAGGCTATAAAAAGGCAGTGGCGGCTCGCCAGGTGAGGCAAGTGAGGCGACAGGGAGCCATCGCCTCACATTTTTTGAAGTTGGAGAAAGAAAAAAAATTAAAAAAATAACATATAAAGGTTGAAATGGTTATTATTCCATCATCCTTTGCTTCAATAGTCCAAAAAGTATGAATGGAACACAACATTTTCAGAAAAGTTTATGTGAAGAGCGTTTCAAAAAAAGTCCTGTGCACCTCTCATTTTCGTCGCCTCACTTCCACGAGCCGCCAGTGTAAAAAGGTGGGCAAGTTTGAAGTAGAGGCGGATGTATACAATCCACGATATCTCCGCAAAGCGTAATCAAAACTTAAAAAACTGTAGCTCGTTAAAAAGCTGAGAGTACGTACGTTTCAACTCTGGGTTTGTTTTTTTTCCAACATTAATAGTTCCTGAGGAAAAAAATTGGTAAACTTACTGTAAAATCCACCCTCGTGTAATTCAAAAATATTTCTTTTTAAATCTATAAAACTGTTTTTTTTTTTTTTTTTTTTTTTTTTTTCCCTTTTTCTATGTTTAATTCAAAACTATGGCACCCTTATTGCATGAAACTTGCATTGAGAAAAGTAGCGATGGCGTCACTAATATAACACTCCTCCTCTCTCCCCCATCAATATTTTATCCGTGCCCCCATTTCTGTTTCTGCTGGTAGTCTCTTCATTCTCCTCTCCTCACAATCCCACATTTCCCCCGAAATTAGCATGTTCTTCAACGCATAACTAATTGTTACGACTTTTTCAATTATTTACTCCACATAGTTGGTTTTAAGGATGACTTCATCCGTTGAAAAAGTTCTTTTAGAGCTCCGAACTAATGCTATCGTAGCTGAAATCGTATACACTGAAAAAAAGCACTAATTTATACTTAAAAGTATGGACACCACTTAAAAACTGTTAGTTTGACTAATTAAATTAGTTGAATTAACTCCGTGCTGGCTTAATTCAACTATTTTTTAACTATTTTAACAGTTAAACTAACAGTTTTTAGTGGTGTCCAAAGGTACTTTTAACTAATTCACCGTTTTTTTTTTTTTTTTTTTTTCCAAGTGCAGTAGATAAGTACTGAAACATTTCTCGTGAACATTTTTGGCAGAAATGAATTCCTCCAGTTATTTTACTGCGGTTTTGATAGTCAAATTGAAACAATGCCCTTTTTATACGGAATACGATGTTAGAAAGAGATGGCTATGCATGAGAGTCACGAGAGAGTGAGTGAGATAGTTTGAAGCGCAGCACGAGTTTTTTCACAGCTAATTGCAATCGGTGATTGATTGCATTGGTGTGATTTTAAGCTAACCGTTATGCAATAACTTCGCACTAAAACCTTCTGTTTGCGCCCCATTTCCTTTTCTACGGTTGATCTTTTCGTGCCCCCCCCCCCGATCTCATAGTTCCCCTGAGAACAGATTGTATTTAAAAGTATAATAATTGCTGCGGTTTTTACAATTTTTTTTTTACTGCACATTGCCCAAACTCACACTAACCAAATTTAGAACATTTCTAATATTAAAAATTGTAATAGCAAAATGCTTTCGTGAATTTCCCAAAATGGAATGCTGAATCAGAATTAACGAACCGTGTTGTTAAACCAACATCAAGAATTGTTAAATGAATAAAATTTTTGTAAATTTCACATACCAATTTGTTGATTTAGCAATTAATTTTGTCAGATTAACAAAAACATTTTGTTAAAATGAAACTATTTTGGAGACACGATTTTTTTACATTACAATGGGGCAGTTGCAAGGGTCTGAAATGTTATGTTTTTCAGACTGCAGAAAACGAAAGAACTTGATAAGCTGAGAACAAAGATGCCTTTGGTTTTTAATTGAGTGCCATTGTACTGGAGATAGAATTTGGACCAAAATGCATTGTTTTAAATGGGAATTCCACGTATAGTGACGTCAGTACGCAGGGAGCATCCGAGTTGGCCCAAAAAGTCCGAGTTGGCCCAAATTGCCAAATCCGAGTTGGCCCACGGCTTGAAAAACACCCGTCCGAGTTGGCCCAAGCCGAAAACAATAGAAGAAATAAAAATACATTTAAATGTTGTACTGTGGCAACGTCGCTTACCTCTATGATAGGATAGATTAATGGAGCGTATAGTTAATGAGACTGATGGCAATGATCTTAGGTTGACAGAAAGTTCTTAAATTCTGCTTCGTAAAGGGCAAAAGCAATGCATAAGAACTTTCTCCCTCCCTTTGCCCTTAACAAGTACATTTCACCCTCCCGTTGTAAATTCATAAGAAAAACATTTTTAATAAATAAATTGTCCGTGAGAAAATGTCGTCAAGAAATTGAAAAAACAAAATTGGGGTGTTTAAATCCCGCCGCGTCAAAAAATTGATATCACACCGAACAATATATACTAAAAAATAGCTAATGCACTTTTTTCTTAGAAATTGGTAAAAATATACCGGAAACTTTTCTAATGAAAGCAAGACGATCGTGATTTGACGCGTACTCCTCCACACCTTCAAGTAGGAACTCTTCCTTCTCCGTCTGTCGTTTAGTTGCAGGACGAGATATTTTGGTGGCAAGTTTAATAGAGGTGTCAGCCTGTATTTTTATAAGAGTTTTGATGAAACAAAAAATATTTGGATGAGCACAACTGAACTCGGCATTTAATTTGGCATATGGAAAGATTCACAACCGTTCGTTGTCCGATCTTCATAGGTTGAATGAGAAGCCCACATTCCTGGGGGGGGGGGGGGGGGGGGGGGTCGCAATCAGGCTGAATGTACGGGTTCAACACATAATCAAAAAAATTATTTAGAGGTACAGTGGGAGAAGCGGTAAACCAAAGAAATAAATCAGAACTGAGCTAATTTCTGAATCTTATCATTTAAATTCGGTTGACAAACTCTGATTTTCCTCGTTGGTAAAATGCCACGTTGCCAAGTGCTCTCTTTTTTATTTATTTTTGTTGTCTCTTGGGCCAACTCGGAAACGCTGTTTTTTCCAGACAGGGGCCAACTCGGTATATGCGGCGAAAAAACGGCTTGGGCCAACTCGGAATCACCCAGTACGCACACGATTTTTTGCAACTTCACACCTGCGTATCTCCAAAACCGGGACACCTTAAGAAAAAAATACAAGGCACCATTGTTCTCAGCTCATCGAGCACTATCATTTTCATTATAAAAAACACCAACTTTTAGACCCTTTGCAATTGCCCCATTGCTGAATCATCTATTTTTTTCATCTATATTTTTTTTTTTATTTTCATATGGCATATAATACCTTGACCCTGAATGTATCGACACATGAAAATCAAAAGGAAGCTTAGGAAAATATATTCGTGATGGTTCGTGAACGGTGGCACAGCGTGCAATTTGGCAACATTGTGGGAGTCCATTTAAACACATTTATAAGGTCGAATGCAAAGGTGTTCACTGAACACCCAGTAGTTCGATCTTTATCGTGGGTTTAAATGGACAAAAGCAACGTTGCCAAATTGCACGCTGCGCAATTTCGTGAAGATGCTTTTTGATGCGATTATTGAGCAGGTCGGAAATAGTTTTTAAAAACTGAAATGTGTTTCAGTTTATATATTTCTAGTCAGGGGTAACGGGAAACATTAAAATATTTTTTCTTATATTACTAACACTATAAAAGGTTGAAAAATTAGTAGTTCTATCGAGAAATAACTCAATCTATAAACGGGGATTTTAATGAACTGCCGACACAAGCTAATGGACCCACCTTTATATTTCTAAACTCCGATTGAAGGCTCTCCCCATCATAGATATTGAGCCGTAAAATCTGAATTAGTCTGCTTCCCTCCAGCATCTATACATACAGTTTTTCCACAATTTTCAGAGATTTCACTGGCTCGTCAATTTGAGGTTAGGGTTGACTATAGCTGCTTTTGGTTATGAAATTGAGTTTAAAATATTGATTGAAACCTAAATTTAGATTCAATTGTTTCAACCACACACTTTAAAGCTGCACTGAGAGAATTCTGTTTTTAATCCAAGGTGTATTTCGTTTATGTTAAAGAAACTGCTCGGTGAAATATTGACTGAGGGGAAATTCCTTCAACCCAAGGAAAATGTCTGCTGCTACAAGTAAAAGTCCTTGTTGTGACAGTGATATACTCCTTCATGCAACAGAACTTTACTTCGCGCAACGAAAACTGTCACTTAGAGTCACTTAGTGGGCGTCATTTGTGGGGGGGGGGGCGGGGGCGCCACAAGGATTTTCAATGTGGCCGAAAAATCAAGTCAGAGAGATTTTTTTGAAGATGCGCGGCCAAAAAAAAAAGTCATCCAAATTTTTGGAGGGCCTTGCCCTCCCCCCCTCCCCCCAAGGAAAAATTGAAATAGCGACCCTGCTGTCACAAGTAAACGTGTTTCCTTGTTTTTAAAGTAGTGATTTCTCTCAGTGTATACAAGGAAAATTAAACTTATGAAAAAGAGTCTATTAAAAATGGCTGGATGAATTTTGTTGAAATTTTGTGTGCACGCTGTATAACCAAATAGTACATCTTTGGAGGGGGTTTAATGTACTAAACTAAAAAATTATTTTGAAGATCCCCAGTCAAAAAGAGGAAACCAAATATTGTATTCATTCGAGGAAATACAAGAATTATTATCAATTTCTACAACATACAAAAACAACGGGGAAAAAGAATTGTCAACAAATAGAACAAAGAAACTATAGAATGAATGTAACTCAAAGAATAAAAGCAAATTATATCCTGCTATCTCTCTAAAAATTTTTGAAAGCTAAATCAGAATTGAAAGTAGGGATTTCAAGTAGGTAGCCTTCAAAGGATTAAGTAGGCAACTATTCCTGCAGCTTCTCTACAAAATTACAAACACTTTGGATTGAAGGCGGAATCATGTGTAGTGGTGACACTATTTGAAATTTGAGGGGCTCTAGGGGTCACTCCCAGAATTCTGAAGGGGGTTTGAAGGTCTCCCCTAGAATTCTAAAAGGGGGTCTGGGGGTCTCCCCAGAATTCTAAAGGGGGGTCTGGGGGTCTCCCCTAAAAAAAATCGTGTGAGAAAGTGTTCGTAGGGTATTCCCTACAGTTTATTTGTTTTAATTTTACAACTGGCAACGCTTCAAATATTTGCACTGACTGTTCAAACAGAAATGACAGGAGAAGGAGAGCCATCGTATCGCGAGCCTAGAACCCGACCAGTGAATCCTCATTCGAGCCGGCGCGGCGATAGAAGTTTCAGTCTTCGGTGTCCGCGGCGAAAACGGCGAGCAGCAAGTTGTTGTTGGATGGTGAATGATGAAGTAAAGAATAATAGACGAAGGAGCTGTGATTTGTGCATTCTGAGTAATTGAAGAGCCAATAAAAAAAAAAAAAAAAAATGAGCTCATTCACAAACGTCTCATTGAAGGGGACGCCTCGAGGCGCGAACCCCACACAGTCTAAAATGGTGCTATCTAAATTCTGATCACTTAAAAATTAATATTACACCATTCAGTTTCTTCCGACTATCGTAAATAAGTCGCTTCAACACTCATCTCTTTCGGACGAGAATCAAATTAAAGTGTGACTCATAATTTCCTTCCGGAGTATTTTTTCTTTCCTTCATTATTGTTTTTTATTTTTTTTTAATCAGAGTATGACTTTTTTTTTGGCAATTAATATTCATAATAAATCAAGTGATTGTCGGTCGATGTGACAACACGGGTTGTTATAATTGATTTGCGTTCGCGGAGCGATCATCAACTCTCGAGACCAGTGTTTCTTTGCCCTCAGTCCTCGGTAGTGATCATCATTATGTGCGAGATTATTGTTTTTATTTTTAGTTGAAACAACGCATGTGCAGCGACAGCGGTCGCTATAGTGATCCAATCCGTGCTTGAATGATGGAGGAGTTGAAAGAAGAGAAGCCTCCACCGACGAACGAAAAATGGGGCAAAACGGTTAGTTGACAAATTTTATTGGTTCGCATTCATCGATTGCCGACGAGTCTCTTTGTAATTGAGGAAATATACAAATATACCTGAGGTGAATCGCTTTAGAAAAGCAGTTAGAAAGTTTAAATTTCTAGAGGATCATTATAGATAAACTTCAAAAACTATTAGAAAATAGAGCCGTCGCTTTGTATATATTTAATGGCATTTTCCAATGAACCGATTAGTTCACCGATTGACCAAGCAATTACACAGTTGTATTCAACGTAGGTATGCCCTGGTAAAAATGGTCCTTGAAAATCCCTGCCCAAATCAATCTCCATACAATAAGGATTTTTATGAAATCATAAGGATCCTCATGTAATTGCACGGAAATCCTTATAAATTCTTGAGGATTTCCATTCATTTTCAAGGAAGTCCTTATGATTTCATGGAAATTCTTATTGCTTGGAGATTTGGGTAAGGATTTTCAAGGACCATTTTTACCACGGTGACTAGCCGTCTATTTTCTCCGTTTGCGGTTCGCAGATTTTTACATGGAGTCTTACGGACGACTGTGGACGGTTGTGGACGAGATTTTTTCCCCTTTTTTTCTTTTACTTTTCGGGTTTTTTGGCCAAAATTCGTCGAGAAATTTAATAACCAGCACAATGTGGCTCTTGCAAACTTTTGCTGTGCAGAATTGAAAAATTGATTCTTTCATATTAACCTATAAAAATGACGATGCGTACCTACACTGAAAATTCACGAAATGGGTCTGTTGCAAACTTTTGCTACAGCGCTATAGAGTGTGCAATCTAATGTAAAATCGCCTGAAAAGTCCAATGATGGCATCAGAAAGCAATGAAATGCAACAATAAACTCACAAAATGCGTTTAATGAAATCCAAGATGGCGGCAAAATATCGAGCAATCTGTATGCATGCACCACGAACATCCAAGGATAGCCAACCTCACAATATCCATCACAACCAATCACAACGTAAATAAACACATAACCTCTACCTTCAGTGAGGTTGTCAAAGTTGGCAATCCTTGGATGATCACGGTGCATACATTCAGATTCCTCGATATTTTGCCGCCATCTTGGATTTCGATAAACGCCTCTTGTGAGTTTAATATTGTATTTATTGACTTTATGATGCCACCAATGGACTTTTCAGGCGATTTTACATTGGAGTAAACACTTTTTATCGCTGTAGCAAAAGTTTGCAACAGACCCATTCACTCTTAGAATTGGGCATAATAGCGGTTCAATGCAGGTATCATGGAGGGTTCCTATCTAATTTGAGACATATCTCTGTGTTTTCGTGGACAGCACCCAAAAGCGCAAAAACGATGTTCCAAAAGCGCAAAAAGGATCTCGAGAAATATGCCTAAAAGCGCAAATGCTAATGTAAAAAGATGTGACCCAAAACCGCAAAGATAATTCAATTGCTAATTCTTACCTAATGCACTGGCAACGCTGTATATTTGCAACCCACTTCTTTCAGATAACTTTCGAGCGTGAGTTGATTGCTTAACAGCTGAGAGTGCGAAGAAAGTAGTTGCTTAAATTTGCTCTCTTCCTTGGAATTTGATTTTGGCGGTTTGACCCATATATGCCCATTGGGTCGTTAACGACCCACATATAATAGTTTTTTCTTGGACCAAATTACAGTAAATTTAGGCTAATTTTACTCAAAACTCGATGTTGTGATCTTTTAGCACCTATAATTTAGCTGGACCAGAAAATTTCACATTTTTTTTTTTTTTTTTTTTTTTTTTTTTTTTAACTCTAAGATGGTGTTTTTTGAGAAAAACACCAGAAAACACCCAACATGTTCAAATAAAGTTGGGCGAGTTGAGTTGAGTTGAGTTGAAAGCAGACTTTAGTTTGATTTAAGTTTCTGCTTGCAGAACAGCGATGAAGGAGTGAATGTTTGGATGAGATGAAGCAAAATTTTTTCTAAAGTGTCCATGAAACTAAAATTCTCCGATTTTGCATTCCACATTCACTCACTAGAGTTAGCATGGTTGCCAAATCAGACATTATTTTTTAATAGCATTGTGACTGAAAGTGTCCTCAGTAAAATGCACCCATTTACGCAAATTTTCCTTGCCCAGAACATACCCATATGCGCAAAAGAGTATTTTGCGCATTTGGGGATTTGCGCTTTTGGGATTTGCGCATTTGGGCATTTACCGTTTTCGTAAAGAAAGTGACAAATTAAATTGGAATCTCCCATGATACCTGCGTTGAAGCGCCATTATGATCATGCCCTTAGAGCATTTTTGTGAGTTTATTTCTGAATTTTAGACATTATCAGTGAGATTTTCGTGACTTTCGCTGGTTTTCACATCAGATTGTATTATTCATTTCCTTACAACAGAAGTTTGCAAGAGCCCCATTTGGCGGAAAATAAAATCGGAAAAAAAGGCCATAATGGACCCCAAGCCTCTACGACTCCACGAATGTGTAGTGTAATTGCTCTCAATCTCTCGCAATATAGTGGTTCGCACTGTTTGCAAAACTCTATCATATACTCTGCGCGAATGACTGCGAGCATAAAAAAGACGGCTACTATGATACTCTAGAATAATCTGACCTGTAATTTTTTCTCAATCGGTGGAATCACCGTTGAATGGTCAGAATATCCGCAAATTGTTTTAAGGCAGTGACGGAAACTAAATTCACCGGTTATTTGAGAAAATATTATATTTTGACTATTTTTTAATATTTTTGTGCATTACAGTCATACACTGCTACACTGAACTGAACTGTAACATTTTTTGGTCAACCATAAACATATATGGATCTATCGGCGAATTGAAAAATTCGTTATTCGTTAAGCTATAGGGAGAGGGTTTGCCTTCCTGCTTCCTTTCAAGAGGCTAGTTACCGGAAGCGGGGGATGTTACAAAAATGAATGGGCATTAAGGAGCGCAAAGAATCATGATTCTAACCAATTCCTTTAATGTGAGAAAGTATCAATGAAAAATCCTGACCTGGAGTAAAAATAACCCCCCTCCAGACCTCCACGTTTATGATTGTATAACTAGACCTTCGATCTCTCCTCAACAGTTGAATTCAGCCCGCTAACGGGGCCGTGGCGACGTCGCTAAGGGCCCGGGTGCAAACTCAAAATACGGCCAAAGGGGCCCCGTGTAATACGGGACCTCTATGGGGGGTCTGGTCTTCCCCCAGACAATTTTGAAAAAATTGCCCCTTAAGAACGCAATTTTAAGCCATTTTGCTCCCAAAAATTGTTGAGTTTGGTGTAATTTAGAACCAAAATTAGAAAAAAAAACAATGGTGGTGGTTCCCGAGTTGTTGGGGGGGGGGGGGGGGGGGGGTGTTTCGAAGAGGTTGTTGTACCATTGGTCTCTCTCAGTGTTCCTTTTCATGCTATCATTGTTTTTATCCTAATTTCTGATGACCATGACCAATCGGTCTTTTTTTCTGTGGACCAAAAAAAAACCTCAAAAAACATGGCATTTTAATTGGGGTCTCTGCGGGGGCCCTCTCTGCTTGGAGGCTTGGGTGCTTTGCACCCCATGCACCTCCGTCGCTACGGCCCTGCTCGCTGCCTGCTAAATTTCTAAAACTGCGCCTCTCTGAACTCGAAAAAACTATAGTTTTAATACAGCGTGCGCCATCTCAAATATTCGGCAAACGATCTGCCATTATCATGAGATCAAAGCAAGCATGTTCCAATTTAACAAAATATGTATGCCTCTTGAGAAAATGTTGTCTATAAAAACAAGGGACGTAAAAAGAAAAAAAAAATAATAATAATAATATTAACGCAACGTAAGTACCAAACAACATCAGCGAGGTTACCGCACTTAAAAAGGATCTTTATCTATAAGGCTGAGTTGAATGACGTGATTATGCACTTATACTTGTGACTTGAACAAGGCCCGCATTGTTTACTGATTCGACGAATTCAGATCAAAATATTTGTCGAGAGAAATAAGGTTATGATAATATATTATTCGCATCCATGCCGGCTCATTTTCGCACTCTTAATCTCGTGGTAGCTTTCAATTTGCTATTCTTCAAGTACTGTGATAGATATCGATAGTAGGTGTGTATAGTCAATGTGAAGCTCGAGTACACAATGTTGATTCTAGCCTGATTGTAGATATATGGATTTATTGACTGTCAGCAATGTAATAAAAAACTCAATTATGCGTTCCATTTTTCAAGAGTCCAAGAATTATTATTGATTAAAGTACAAGCATGTATGTAACTTGGATCAATGCGGTACATCTCATATTCTTAGAAAAAAAGGAACTGGTTGGTTATGTGTATTTTTGTGAATGGCTTTTTTTATAATGGGTCTGTTGCATTTTATGACTTTTTGATGCCACTAATGGACTTTTCAGGCGATTTTACATCAGATGAAACACTCTTTATCGTTGTAGCAAAAGTTTGCAACAGACCCATTCTCTGAGTAATAGTAGCATGCCTTGTTTTTTCACATCGTTTAATTTTTAAATGTTTGGTGAGGAAATTTCCAAAAAAGCACTATAAATTCAAAAATTCCAAAAATTGTAATCGTTCCTTTGATTCATTTGGTTGCAAGATAATCCTAGAAACAATTACATATTCTGAAACAACATGAAACAAGCTATAAGATCACATAAAAAAATAATGTTTTTTCTCAAATTTTCGCAGGAGGAATGCGACTTTTTTCCCATAAATACGGGAAAAGTTGATGCATGAATATGTCTGATTTTTTGTGGAAAGCTTTTAAATGTCCGCATCAAAGCTGACATGGAACCTCAAAGTGACTTGTTCAAATTTCAGCTTTTTATCTTTAAAAAACTGACCTGGGGTGAAAATTCACCTCCCCTCCCCCTGGTAACACAAGGGTTAATTTAAAACTTTCCAGTGACAATTTTACGATCTTATAACTTATTGTTTAAACTATTCTGGTGATTAAATTTGATCACGAAAGTTAATATGTAGATAGTAAATTGATAAGAAACTGACTTTCGGATTTTTGACCACTTTTTAAATTGACTATCTCAGACCATAGTGCGGTGCCGTGGCGTAGCGTGCAATTTGGCAACGTTGAACTTTCTCCATTTAAACCTATTAAAAATATCGAACTACTGGGTGCTCGGTGAACACCCTCGAATTCGACTTTTTACGTGTGTTTAAATATACAAAATACAACGTTGCAAAATTGTACGCTACGCTACTGGTGTGGTGCATTGTTCCAGTCAGTGTTGCCGATTGGTGGTGATAAAGCGTCACATTCTCCTCCAAATTTTACTATCGTGGCTTCAGCTACATTGCATTAGCGTTCCAATATGATGCACTGTAGGCCAGTGTTGCCAGATTGGGGTGAAAAAGCCGTACGCGTTACATTGATTTAAATGGGGACGATACGGCTTTTTACCCTCCATCTGGCAACACTGTTGTGGACGAGCTCGCACTAGAGCAGAACCATTAGGTACAATTTGCTTGCAAACGCAAAAGTTGTGACCAAAGACATTATAGAAGAAGACTGGCCCCTAGCGGCGAGATTTGAAGCCGGTTGCTGTCATAGGCAGGGCTTCCCCGCTCGGGGGTATGAACCAAATTAACATTGCGGCTTATGGAGTCGAGACATAAAACTGTTTCAAAAGAATGTTAATTACTGTTAGTTTTCAAAAGTACGCAGATATGATATGCAGATTATGCCAAAGTTGAGATTGACGAACTTAACCCTCTTTGTGCCATGTATCTAAAAAGATACGTCTATTTCAAAAATCGATTAAAAAAATAATTTTATCATTTTCCCAAAACTTTTGGTATAAATGAGGTTTGGTAACCCTATAGAATGATAATTTGTCAAGTGCTGACCTCTAGCGGTGGAATTGTGAAGTTGTGATGTAAACAAAACACCAGTCTTCCTGCGATCATGAAAAGGCGTGGATCACGTAAGGTTAGTTCGTAATTATTTATCATTAACTTTAAGGTTTCTCTTAAGTTGTTGGCATGAATGTGTTCAGTAAGATGTGAAGAACAGGTTCCAACCATTAGTCATTGTTTAACTTAGTTTCTAAATGTATAATGAAATGCTAAAGTTACTATGTATCCAAAAAGATACATAGCATCTAACTCGACAATCTTGCACTGTTGATGCTTGCATCTAAAAAGATACATTGAGACAAACTCGGCAGTTTTAATTTTTTTCCTTTTTTCCTTCGGAACCTCACGTCACCACAACCTATCTAATAATAACTGATTACACTTCCAGCTAATAACTTTGTTATCCTTTTTGCAGCAGGTGTACGGCTGCAGAGCCGAGAAAATACTGAGAGCATTTGAGCAACAGCCAACGCAGCTAGATCCGCCTGATATTGAGGACGGCACAGTGGCGTAGCCGGGGGGGGTCCAGGGGGTCTGGACCCTCCCCCCCCCCCTTGACACGGAAATTTGTCCTGAGAAAAGGTCATTTTTTGCGTTTTCAGACAATTTTGACCAAATTAGTATCTTTGGACCCCCCTTGACAATTTTCGGACCTCAGACCCCCCCCCCCCCCAGAAAAATTCTGGCTACGCCACTGGGACGGCAACAAAAAAGAGATACCAAATGGGCTTCTGAATAGAAAAAAGCAGGTTGAGCGTCCTAATCTTAAAATTCAAAAAAAGAAAATTCGAACTTTCGTCGTACCGCGACCGAAGGATGAAGATAGGTTTGAAAATCTAACAAGGGGAGGTCACGGTGTGTCCGGCTCTGATCGTAATGAAATTTGCATGAAAATGTAGCTTAGGTCCGTCTAATTGTGGATCGAGAATCATTTTCGGCAAATGGGCATATGGGAAGGCAAAAAAAATTTCAAAGTTTTGCAAAATTCTACGAAATTTGAAGTGTGCGCAATATGTATCGGATTTTCGGGTCCACGCACCAACGGCCCGTGTACATATTGCGCACACTTCAAATTTCGCAGAATTTTGCAAAACTTTGAAATTTTTTTTTGCCTTCCCATGTGCCCATTTGCCGAAAATGATTCTCGATCCTCAATTAGACGAACCTAAGCTACATTTTCATGCAAATTTCATTACGATCGGTGAAAGTCATTATACCCGCTGTCGTTTCTGCCCAAAAGGGCCAAACAACTATAAAGTGTCTGAAATGTGACTGTAGGCTTTGTTATTTTGTCAACAGAAATTGCTTCTATCAATTTCATCAGTCAGAGTAAATTATTTTTTCTCATATTGTGATGAGCTCAACAGTTCTTTTATTTTTCATTGATTTTTTTTTTTTTTCATTTTTATAATTTCTATTCCTCTTGTTTCTTCTCAATAACTTCCGTATCTGTGATTCCCAGAACTAAGTAAAATCATTTTTTCTCACTTTTAAAATGTTTATATAACGATTAGAATTTTAAGCCCACCATATTTCGTGCCATGCGCAGTAAGTATACATGTAAACTCGTTTGTTTTCTCGTTCAATTTTTTTCTCAAGCTAGCTCGTCTCTGATTTCCTCGGATTTTCCACCGATAGATGTAATATAAATCATAGAGTCTTCACTTGAATGTTTCTTTCCTTTTCAAATGTTTATAACTATTAGAACTTTATATGCACAGCTTATTTCGTGCCCTGCAGTAAATAGATGTAAGCTAGTTTTATTTCTCGTTCAATTTTGTTTAAATTTTTATTTTCTAAAATAAACTTGTAATCTTACACAAATGTAATTACACAAATTACCGCTTTTATTTCCTATCAAAATAGCCGTAATGATCAGTTTTGTCGTTTTGTGTAACTATAGTTAATGAAACTTCTGAATTCATTGGTGTTTAGACAGGTGTACGCAAAAATCACATAAGTATTCAAATATATTTTTACTTGAAATCTACTGAGCAGTTTATATTTTTTACACCGGTTGACTCATCGATGAATTCAGCTTTGCCACTAATTATACGCAAAACGGCAACACTGGAATGATAAAAAAGTGGGGATCATCTGATAAAAATGAAATGAAACATCGCGAAAGATTGGAACCAGGAGAGAAAATCATATTTTCAATGTATTTGTGTATGAATACTCATATCTGCATATTGATTACTTAGGGGCAGAGTGAAATAAAATTATGAGTGGGGAGGGGGTCGATATGCACGCATCAGGATGTATTTTTTTTTTAATTTGAAAGATAAGAAACACCTAAAAAGGAGAAATTTAAAATAGACATCGCACTCGACTTTGTCGCCATGTATCTTTTTAGATACAACCGGTAAGTATTCAACATACTCGGGTTTGGAGCGGTGTATCTTTTTAGATACAACTCAGAAAAAAGGCATAACGATAGGTTTTTTTCAATGTTTTCGCTTGAGCATGTTCTTTAGGGCCTAAATGTCAGGAAAAAACCAAAAAATAATTTTTTCATAGGCTGGATCCATTTTGGCACAAAGAGGGTTAAACGAAAGTTTCGGTCAATTTATCCGCTAGATATTTACGATTGAAAGTACGGCAGAGAGGTTACGGGTGCTAAAGTAAACAATGACCAACCGATCGATAACTTCGATTATTAAAGAACGGACGCTTTAAATTGATCCAAATTTTCGGTTAAAATGTACGTTATACTACTCTATATAACATATGTGAGACTCGACATTGTCATTCGCTGAAATAATTGACTAAAATAGGTTTGAAGAGCGAAGCTCCATAAGAGCTAATGTTAAATTGGTTCATACCCCCGCGCGGGGTAGTGCCCTGCCCATCAGCCCGTGCCAAGACCGGCTTCACTTTTCCTCCGTGCAAAGAGATAGCAGGGGCCAGTCTTCTTCTATAATGTCTTTGGTTGTGACAGGTCAAGAATGCATATACGTGGAACGCAGAGGGGTGCTTTGCCTGCACAAGGATTCGCAACTTATTATCTTGAATTCTTGACTACCAAAACTTTTACGTTTGCTAGTACTGCTATATAAAAAAGCACTGTCAGTTGAATTCATCGTGAATGCAAGCGAATAAAAAATCAGTACGGTGCAGGCACCGTTGAATTAATCCTTGACCAGGTTAGCTCAAGTCAAGAGAACACCACTCCTCCGTTTCTAGAGGGAAGGTAGTTAACTGTTCGTACTCGGTGGAGTTGGAATTGCCTATCCGGCGAATTGAAGGCGCCCAACGAGATCTTATCTGTTGTAGTGTTTTCATCTATATTTGCATTCATCCGGAATGAAGACTATAAAACAATGTGAAATAGACCAGAGGAGAAAAACGCGAATAAACTCGGGCTTGGCCCATAAGGGGTTAAAAAACGCACCATACCAGTTTACTTTAAATAATGGGGCTCTTTCAAACGTTTGCTGTTTGCAAATGAGAAGTCCAATCTGACGTATAAACCAGCGAAAATCACCCTGGTAAAGTCTAAAATTCAGAAATGATCTCACATAACTGCCGTACCAGCAAGATCGTAATGGTAGGAACGTAGGTATCGTGGAAGATTCCTGTCTAATTTGTCACTTTCTCTGCGGGAGATGTCTCTCTTCTCAAACATCTCTTTGAGATGTCTCAAATTAGATAGGAATCTCCCTTGATACCTGCGTAGTTTCGCCATGAAGCCCGATTCTGAGAGTGACTTTCGTGATTTTTTATTGTCCTCAAATTCATTTTTACTGGTTTTCATGCAAGAATCAACTCTTCAATCCCATGTAGCAAAAGTTTGCGAGAGCCTCATTGTGTCAATCAATCAATGCGCTCAATTGGAATGAAGACTTTTGATAATAACTTCTTCAATAAAATGCTGATTTTTGGTTTAGTTGATTCTTGTCTTATACAAAATCGACCATATATCGAATACAGTACGGCGCGTCATATTGAGACATTTGTATGCAAAAAGTCGCTAATTTTAGAGAAATCAAAACATGAATTCAATCAGTCTTGTCTTACTTTTAAAAAACGGCCTACATTAAAAACAACATATCTTTACATAAAAATAATCGTCTATTTTCAAAATTACAATGGTTTTGCCAGCTTTTTTTTTTTTTTTTTTTTTTTTTTTTTGGAATGACTAAATGCACAGCCACAACGCATGCTTAAAAATACACTGTCGGTTGTTGTACAAACACGCCGAAATAAATGCAAATTGAAAAAATAGGTCGGGCGAGAACTTCAAATGTTCATAACTATCTTATCTTTGATAGTCAGACCGAAATATTTGACAGGTATAGATGCTCTATAGATTATGGATTTTTGTCCTGTGTTGTCAGATTTGTTTTCTTTTGTCCTTTGAAGATGTGACTTTTGTACGTATAGCTAAGTAGTTCATTTATCGAACATAGTGCCGCGCGGCGTGGCGTTGCGTCGCATTGTTACAATAACAGTGCTCAGTATCATAGGGGCAGTATTGCCAGATTGGGTTGAAAAAGCCGTACGTTTTACATAGATTTAAATGGGGATGATACGCCTTTCTTCCGTCGATCTGGCAACACTGCTTAGAGGCCCGATCAAGTTGGCGAAAAAACAGACTTGACTTGAACTGGCATAACGTTACTCCTTGCTCACCAAACGGCATCGATGACCCTCAAAGTAAAGCTCTAATAAGGCTCAAACTTCACTTAGGCCCTGGGGCCTGGGCCCGATCAAGTTGGAACTCGACTTAGTTCAACCGATGAGCACCACAGCTCAAGCTGTTCTGAGCTGAGCTGTTCAACTCTCAAGTGAAGCTTCAACCCAGAGACAAATAGACCTGTTTATAGTGATGACGTCACGATCAAAATTGGAATCCAAGCAGCAAATGCTCTATCCGACTCACTCTCCTGGATTTACCCATAAGAAAAATCATATCCAAATTTTCTAATGCAATTTCATGCTAGTAAACAACCAGTTTTTTTCAACTATTAATGCCCCATTAGATTCCACGCAACTTAAAGTATCTTTTCACTCCGACATAATTCAAGAAAGATCACAAGTGAATTTACAGTCACAGTTATATCTGAAGATGTCCTATGTTTTGTCCTTGTCTTACTCACGATCTCTTATGGGCGTATTAACGCCATGACACTCAATCATCCTAACCTCTCTTCGTATCGAAGCTTGTTCGAGGTATAACACGTGGTTTTGATGGTGCCGATGAGCCTATATCCTAGAATTTTGTGCCCATATGAACAGTGGCGTAGCGTGCAATCTTGCAACGTTGTATTTGCTTCCATTTAAACCTATGGGAAAAGATCAAACTATTGGGTGTTCGGTGAACACCTTCACATTCGACCTTTATCATAGCTTTAAATGGACAGTATACAACGTTGCCAAATGGCAAGCTACGCCACTGCATAAGAAATAGTGAGTGAGACAAGGGCAAAACATAGGACTTTCTTCGATATAACTGTGATTGTAAATTAATGCTTGACTTTTCGAAAATGTTGTCGTAACGAGGTTATATTTTAAGGTACGTGGTATCTAATGGTGCAATAAAATCTGAGAGAACTTGTTGTTTACTAGCACACATTTGCATTTGAAAATGTGTATGCTGTTTCTAATGGGAAACCCCCGCAAGAGCGAGTGCGATCGAGCATGTGTTTGTGACGTCACACTAAACAGGTCTGTAGAGACGGATCACTAACTGGCTGTAGCAGAGGCACGCCGAATTCTCGCGGATTCATCAAAACGTCGCGTCGCGGGGTGTTGAACAGTGACATTCAGTAAACACATGGGGGATAGGTCGGGAGGGTGCGTACAGCCTCGAGGCTGTACGCACCATTCGACACCCTGCGACGCGACGCTTTGTTGAATCCGCGATAATTCGGCGGCGCGGCGCGGCGCGGCGTGCCTCAAATCTTTCCTACGTATTTCAGCGTTGTGTTCCGTCTCTATTAGTCTCTGCTTCAGTCACACTAGAGTTTGACTTAATGAGGGTCATCGATACCGTTTAGTGAGTAAAGAGTAAGATTATGCTAGTTCACGTAAAATTCGACATTTCGCCAACTTGGTTGGGCCCCTGGGTCGAAATAGTAGAGGTTAAACAATAAACACCTCACTTTTTATTGCGCCTCCAATTGGAGACCTAGGCACGCCTGGTTAGGCATGTGTAAGTACATACCTACCCGATTGGTCCAGCGGCGCGGCGCCTGGCGCGTAGCTGTTTTAAGGAAACCATGGGTTAGATAATAGATATATCTATATCTAGTCATCTTATATATGTATGTTAAAATAGTCAATCTTTCGGTATACCATTTCCTACTACTTGGAGTTTTGATCGCACTCATATTTGAAATTTTGCTGGATTATTGCTTAAACATCCTTCCTTAAGCTAGAAAACAGTTTTTTTTTCTTTTGTACAATTCACTCCTCAGAATACGTTTCATTTAAAATCCCGAAAAAATTTGTTATGATTTTGACCCTTGTTTGTAAATTAGAACTTTTGTCCGCAATGAGGTTGCAGGTTTTTAGTTAGGTCCACTGTGTTTCCGAGAATAAAGAATAAATAATATATTCTTAATATTTTTTTTTTCATTTAATAAATATATGTCTTTTTCTTGTTTGTAGTTCATGGCATGTGGCGGGGCCATTGCAATTCTGGCTTTCAACGGGGTCGTTGAAGCTCACTCAGCTGTCTTGCTGCCTCAGCTCAAAGAATCCTACAGCCCAATCCACGTCGATAAAGAAGAGGAGACTTGGATTGGTGAGTTCCTTATATACACCGAAAAAAAGCGCTGCGAATAATGCTAATAGTGTTATTCACATAAATAAAGGAGTGGATCAAACCTATTAATGGTTGGCTCCACCGTTTTTACCCATTGAAGTCATTTTGTGAGTCTATGAGTTAATTTCATCGTGATTTTTTAAATGTGTTCATCGTGATTTTTGCTGGATTTTCCTCATAAGAATTAATCCCTTATGGGCCAAGCCCGAGTTTTCTCGTTTTTATCCTCTAGTCTTTTACTCATTGTTTCAGTTTTCATTCCAAATAAAAGCAATAGTTGAAAACACTACAAGATAAGGTCTCGTCGGGAGCCTTCAATTCATCGTATAGGCAATTCCAACTCCTCCGAGTACGAAGAGTTAGCTACCTTCCCTATATAAACGGAGGAGTAGTGTTCTCTTGAACTAACCTGCGGGCCGATCATTTACTTTATCGTTAAACCGATCGTTAAAACTGTCTACGAGTGATGCTATTGGTCGAATCTTGTAAAACTTGGCTGTTGCTATGGTAACCATCGCACTTTGGTCTGAGATCGTCAAAAAGTGGCCAGAAATCAGGAAGTAAATTTCTCACCACTTTATCATTTGAAAACTTTCAAAGTCAATTTCAATCCCTGAAAAGACTTTTAACAAGTAGTTTACACCTGGAAATGTCTCTACAAAGTTTTAAGTTAAGCTTAAAATGGTCAAAAACGTTGATTTTTGATGAATTTTTCTTCCTGATTTTTGGCCAATTTTTATAGATCTCAAACCATAGTGCGCATCGTTAAGAGTCTCGTTATATAAAGGCTATTCATGAGTAACCTTTAAAAGCGGACACTATAACGATGGTTACCATAGCAACGGCTAAGTTTTACAATATTCGACCAATAGAATCACTCATACACAGTCATAGCGATAGGTTTAACGATGAAGTAAATGATCGGCCCGCTGGTCATTAAAGGGTTAAGTATTCAATCGCGTGCCCTAGTAGAAATCTCCTAAGTACGGAAACCCATGAAAAAATTACCAGAAGTTTCCATTTGAATTTAGCCACGGGCCACGGGTACCCATTGGAAATAGCACAACCATTCCCATAGGAACCCGTGGCGAAATTTACAAGGAAACCCCTGGACATTTTTTCATGGGTTCCCATGGGACATTTCTCCTAGAGTGTTGAAAAAAATAGAAAGAGCCAGTAGTGGAGTGGTGGAGTGGCGGCTCTTGGAATTCGGCAACCATACTTACTGCCATTTAAATCTACGCAAAAGTATCGATATTTTGGGGGAGGGGGGCATTGCACCTCCTAAAGATCGATTGTTTCGCATAGGTTTAAATGGAGAGAATGCGTTGTTGCCCCATTGCACGAGCCACCCCTGGCAGCTAGGAGCCACATTAATTTACAATCGGAGCTCAAAAGCTGTAGCTAAGCCCCCGTCCAGGCTCAGGGCTCTGCTAGCAATAACTCAAACTGTAACCATGACAAATAATATTTTTTGTCTGCGCTGAAAAATCTTGAATTAGTTAGTGACTGGTTCATTTTAGGTCTAAAAGTATTTATTCTTGAGGAGAGATGACAGTTAGTAGGGCTCTTGCAAACTTTTGTTATATGCAAATAAATAGTCCAATATGGTGTAAAGACCAGCGGAAATCACGAAAATCACACCAAGAAAGTCTAAAATTTAGTAATAAACTCACATAACTGCTATAACGGCAAGATCGTAATGGCGGTTCAACGCGGGTATCATGGGATATTCCTATCTATTATGTCACTTTCTCTGCGGAAACACAGAGATGTGTCTCAATTTAGATAGGAATCTCCCATGATACCTGCGTCTCTCCGCCATCAAGCCCAATTCCGAGAGTGAATGTAGTGATTTGTTAGTGTACTCCTCATCATTTTTACAGGTTTTTATACAAGAATCAACTCTTCAATCCCCTGTAGCAAAAATTTGCGAAAGCCCCCATCAATTTTGACTATAGCTCGGCTCCCCGCTGACATGACGGTGTGGTGTACCTATACTAAAATCATTTGGATCAACGCAGTATTTTGACCGTAAAAATATTTGATTCTGATTGAATGGATTGACGGCAGGCAACTCAACGCAGTCTCGGCAGCGCTGCGTCATATTTTATTATAGCAAAACAAAACGCCCTTTAATTGTCGGCTAATTGGCGTTCATTGATGGCTTTCAACTTGTCAAGCCGAAAGGGCGAGAGCGCTGGCCGACCGATGACGGACCGGAGGCGTAATGAGAACGCGTCTTCTTGATTTCTTCAACACTGTTTGAGACGTCAGCTTATAAAATTCCGTTCCTCACTCTGCATCGGGCCATCAAAGCCAATTCCTCGATGCAAATTAAGTCAATGCAATTGTCAAGTCCGTAATAATATACGTTTCAAATATATTTTGGGTGGCTACTTTCATTCGAGGGTGTTTGATCTTGGCCCTCGGGTTTCTTCCAGTGGGGGTTTCCGGGGGGGGGGGGGGGGGGGGGGCTGACACCCCCCCCCCCCGAACGTGACTGTTGCCCCCCAAACGGTAAAGAGAGAAAACGTGTGAAAAAGTAGAGGAAAGTACTTGTAAAAGGAAAGAAAAAAAGAAGAGAAGTAGAGAAGAGAAAGAAAAAGAGAGAAAAAGAAAGGGAGAGATAGGAAAAGAAAGAAATAGCAGAAGGAGACAAAGGAGGAGAAATTTAAGGAGGAAGAGGAAAGCGAAAAAACTGACTGTAATTGACTTAATAAACAAATATTATAGAGAAGCTCGAAGGTTAACACTTCGTTTCGTTGTTTGTTTTTTTGTATTTGCTTTTTGTTTTTTTTTTTTTTTTTTTTGTTTTTTTTTTTTACAATCTCAGAGTAGGTATAGGATTTTTAATCCAATCAAAGTTTAATCGTTACCGATCTCTAAATAAACCAAAACATTAATCGTAGATACCGACCTAAATTTTTATGAATTTATTTTCTACATTGTTCCAAGTGGATACAAGGAGATAATTTGGTAATTGTCGGTGATTTAGAGTAAAATTCAGAATAGTGAGAACTTTTCTTAGTTAACCTAAATTTGTCAAAATTTTCTGGGGGAGGACAACCGGACCCCGCTAACTGGGGAGGGGGAGGAGACCTTCCATAGGAGATTTCACATCCCCCCCCCCCCCAAATGCAAAAGTCTAGTGACGCCACTGGTCATTTCTGATTTTGAACAGAGACGGAACGTAATTTGAAGGGGGCTCGAAACTCCCATTTTGTTAGAAGCCTGATGGTGGAAATGCCCTATGGAAACACACTGCATGTTTTGTTGTTCCAGTAATCCGAAAATATTACTTACCGATTTTTTTTCGACCCACATTAAAAAAAAATCGGCGTCATACTCCTGCCCACGGAGAAAATAAAACTTTGTATCTTATTGATCAACGAAGTTTTCGGTTTCATCAGAGGCGGACTTGCCAACCGGGAGACCGGGAAATTTCCCGGTGGGCTGCGGCCCAATTTGGGTTGGCTGGGCCGTGAGAGAAGTAAAAGGGAAAGAAAAGAAGGAAATAGTTGAGAAAGACAAGTAAGAAATGGAGTCTTACGCCGCGACGAACGCCGTTGTCGTATAGTGGCCGTTGTTGTCACCGTGTTGGTGTTGGCGTACTCCCAAGATGTAACAGAAATCCAGAACGCTTGATCACTTTGGTATAGTAAAGCTAACCGTTTTTATACATCGTTACATCATACTTCTGGTGTCGACACACACCTCCATGCATGTATCCGGTTTTTCAAATAGTTCTCTAAGAAAATCCCGCATTTCGATCGGGAAACAATGTCTTTTTTGTGGATGCGCCTTCATTTTCATAGGTAGACTAAAACGGTACAGTCCTGCACGAATAGTTAACTACCTACTTTCCATTTCACAACGAACTAACCAGAGCTACCGTTCTGCGTATAATTAATAGCATTTTTCAATTCACCAATGATTCCACCGGTTGAGGAAAGATTACACAATTCAGTTCAGTGTATGACTGAAATACTCGAAAATGCTCGCATCTGTAATCTTTTCTCAACCGGTGGACTCGTCGATAAATTTAAAATGCGATGTGAATATTTTAATGTATTAACGGAGTTTCCACCGATTGAGGAAAGATTACAGATGCGAGTATTTTCGTGCATTTTAGTCATACACTGAACTGAACTGTGTAATCTTTCCTCAAAAGGTGGAATCATCGGTGAATTGAAAAATGCGATTAATTATACGCAGAGCGGCAGTTCTGGAACTAATGCTATCCGATTCCTCTACGCACGTATCCTCAATCGCGGCTGGTTTAAAGTGAGTGTCCCGGTCCGGATTTTGCAACCAGTCTGCCTCTGGGTTTCAGACACCAAAATGTTCGCGGTCATGAGTATACCAAATATACTTCAATAGACGGTTTTAGAGCGAAGTCAACGGTTAGCCAACAACCACAACAATGCACTCATCGGTCGCAATCGGCTGTGATAAAACTCGCGTAGCGTTCCAAACTATCTCACTCACTCTCCCGTAACCCCCATGTATATACCCATCTCTCTTTCTAGTTCCGAAATTTGTACACAGGGCCTTCTTTTACGACAAATTACTATATCAAAATCGCGTTAAAATGCCTCGAGCAATTCATTTCAGCCAAAACATTTCACGAAAGATGTCTCTATATACGATTTTTGGAATTAGAGTGAGATGGCAGAACATGGGGGTTTCATGGGGGTTTGGAACGCTCATCACCGGCTGCCGCCATTATACTAAAACCCTCTATTAAGAGTACCGAAAACTTCTGGAAGAGCAGGATTTGGGTAAAAAATATACCGAAGTCCCACCTGATTTGGTATGCTCACGACAGGTGACCAATATGAACCAAATCTTAAGTTCACAAAATCGAAGCCTTTTTCTCCGCACATAGAGTATTGAGAGCACCTACTGGCGTAGCTAAGAATTTTTGAAAGGGGGAGGGGGCGGGAGACGGGGGGGAGGTCCTCGGGATCCAAAAATTGTCAGGGGGTGGGGTCCGAAGGCCAAAATTTGGTAAAATTCCTTCTGAAATGCAAAAAACTACATTTTTTTCGGGCAAACTTGGTTTTCAAGGGGGGGGGGGGCTCCTAGACCCCTGAAGACCCCCCCCCCACCGGCTACGCACTGGGAGCATCGTAACATTTGTACAACAGTGTGATGTTAGGTACACGGTACACAACAAGCTTATAATAATAAAGATATACCTCAAGAATAGCAACATTTTAGGATCGATTTTTGGACTATCTAGAATCTAAATTAAAAACTTCCCGGTCTCTTCAATTACATAATTGATCCTCCGGCAAACCAGCGATAATCGTATCGCATCAGAATTTAGAGCTTTATGCACCGAAATAACCTTGGAACTACCAAAATCAAACCAATTTTTATCGATCAGTGGGTATTTTGACTAAGCAAGAATGTAGTTGCTGGGTAAATACTTGCGATATTACATAATGCATGAACATGTATCAGCGACGTTGCCAAATCTGGGATTAAAAGCGATTGACGGCTTGTGAACAACGGATGAGTAGTGTGGCGGTTCGTGCTATTTGGCAACTATACGTTACTTCGCAATATGAACCTATGCAAAGTTATATATTTCTTAGGGATTCAATGAATCCTCTGAAAATCGATTATTTTACGTAGGTTTAAATGGAGAAAATACATTGTTGCCACATTGAAAGAGCCGCCTCTGTAACCGGGTGTTTTCCTCTTTTCACTTGTACATATCCTATTCTATGGCTAAAAGAGATAAATGAAAAATTGCTCACCGTTATGAACCGTTGCCAGAATACCAAACCGCATCATTTGCAACAAAAACAAAAAACAAAAAATCTGTCAGTTGAAACCTGCTCCTTTTTATTATGAGGATTATTTAATTTTCGAGCATTAATTCAATCATTTCATTTCATTTTCAGCTAGCCTTGGAATATTTGCTTCTCCTTTGTCGGCAATACTTTGCGGGCCTCTCGTAGATTACTTCGGTCGGAAAATAATCATCGAGAGTTACTTTTTGCTGAGTGCGATAGGATATGGGATCATAGCTTTCGCCAATTCAGTGCTTCATCTTTACATCGGCCGTATAATTTGCTCATTAGGAGTCGGTAAGTACAATCAACAATAAAGATTGAAAATGCATATGATATTTTTTTTTCTTTTTAAGTAAAGTGGGTTTTGGATGAACCCAATGTTATGTTTGGCAGCATGGAAGGCGTGTTTATGTTTAGGAAAAATGAATGTTAGTATATAATGTAACCCGTGGGGATTTCGAATGTGGCCACAAAATCAAGTGAGAGCCTAGATCGGGAGAAGAGAGAGGATAAAAAACGCGATTGCCTGCTGAGAATTGCGGGGGAAACATGAGTTTGTTGCCATGCGTTTGCTGTAATTGAAAGAAAATAGAGGGCATTTTTTTATATTAATAATCTATATTGTCAATAACCCCATTTATTTGTGGTGAATTGGTGAATAATGTTTTTATTTTTTAATTCATGACCCAAAAAAAAAAAAAAAAAAAAATCAGAAGTTTCGGAGGACCTCACCCCCCTCAAGGCAAATCTGAAACGGCGCGAATTGGCAACTGTAAAAACAGCAAAGCAATTAAAAAAAAAAAACTTAGAAACTAGCAAAATCCTCGTACTATTATGGCTTAACACGTGTAAGATCTAAAAAACTTAAAGTTAGAGATCGCATAAAATAAGAAATATATATTCAGAATTGTATATATTTCTTATCAAAAATGTTGCCGAGCAAGTTTTCTGTGAATGAATAATGGCAAGAGAAAGAGAAAGGAGAGGGAGAATTAAGAACTTAAGGAGGAAGAGAGAGGGAAAGAAGATAGTCAAACATTTTTTTCTTCTTTTGTTTTTAATCTGAAAAACATTTGCCAGAGGGCTTGATTTAGCATTCCTATTGACTGACTTTTTTATTGCTTGTGAAAAGCCGGAAATGTGAAATGTTGACCAATCAGGTGTCACTATGTCGGTCTCACGTTTGAAACAAGCATATATAAGCCAATGAAATTCCTGATGATGGATTATGAATTTCCAACTCGTCACTAAAACAGTCTGTTCATTAACTCCTCACCATCCATTATAACGATATAACGTTCGATGCATTAATAAATAAAGTGCTTTAAAAATAACATTTGCAACTTTGTTTGAAAAGAGGATGGCTTTTCTTTGTACCTACCCACTTCTCAATGTGTAAGACACTAATGGGGGGGGGGGGGTTGACGGATTGATCAAGGCCTTGCTGAGAATTAATTTTTTTTGACACCATTGGAGAAGCAGAGAAGCTTGGGAGAAATAGCTTTAACCGCAAATCATACAAAACACATCAGAAATCGACTCAGCATTGACCTTGTTTTCTGAGGCGGAAAAAACGGTTTTTTTCTGAATATGACCGCTCTGTTGAACAGGAAAAACTGACTTTTTGAAGGAAAGTCCGAATATTTGTAATGTAGGTAAGCACCACAACGTAACAAAATGTCTTGTGAGTCGGATAACATATTAACTCATTGTCAGTATGGACACTTCTGTAAAATATTAGATTGAGCTAAAGTGTGCTGAAGTCAACGTGATACCTATACGTTGGTACGTACGTAGGTATACGTAATGTTGACGCATAGCTCTAGGCTTCAGGTATCCGATTTAAATATCCCTACTGGAAGATCCGGCAATGAAGCTGTTGCTCACTTTTACTATGTATAAGCGATTTGATGGTCGATTCTGATGTAAAAACCAAAAGTAACAATGGCAGCACTAAAAACTTCCAAAATCCACTCCTAAACTCAATAAACGCTTATATTTGCGCGAGCGTAATGGTGGTTTAGGGCAGTAATAATGGGAGATTTCCATCTAACAATACTGTAACTCCATCAAGAAGTGACCAAAATGAGACGACTTTCATTTGGCACCGGTGTCACTAGGGGTCACGGTACCATTCATCGAATGTGGATCACTACTCTGGTGTCTAATTACTTTGTGAATCATCCTCGTCAGCATAGTGAGTGAAGGGATAATATGTAAAAATGTATATTTATTGAATTCGTGTTACTTTTCAACATAAATTAGAATTAAGCATTTGGCAACTACGTTGCCAACTGTGTTAAGTAATTTAAATTAATAGACTGTCAAATATTCGCTTCTATTGCGAATAGGTGCAGAGTTGAGTGAGTGCAATGCACACACAAATAATAATAAAAAAGAAAAGCATAGAGAGAGTGACGAAATTAAGGTAGGAATCGCCCATTATCACTGTCCTGTGCCACCATTACGCCCGTGCAAACAAAAGCGTTTATTGAGTTAAGGAGTGGATTTTGGAAGTTTTTAGTGCTACCATCGTTATTTTTGGAGGTTTTGACACCGCAGGATCGACAGTTAAATCGCTTGTAGCAAAAGTGTGCAACAGTCCCATTTGATCGAGAAATCATATCTTACTTTCATGAGTGCGCCCGAGGAAGACTAAAATGGTTCAGGCCGCGTACAAATAGATATAACTACTTTCCAACTAACAAGCTATCCCATTCAAATCAAAATATACCACCATACTCCCAAAACTTCCCGCAATTTGACCTATTAGTCTTAATTTTATGGATGCGCCTTCATTTTCAAAGATAGACTAAAACGGAACAGGCGCGTACGAATAGTTAACTACTTTAACCGTTGACCTTAACGTGAAGGCAAAAACACGATTTTTAGTGAGCCATCTCCCATCAATCATGCAATTTCTTTTTCTGCAGGTTTTGAAGTGGCCGGAATCATCTATATAGCAGAGGTGAGCACCAAGGAGCAAAGAAGCTTTTTGCTGTCACTCACGTTGCCTATGTTCACAGGAGGCATTTTATTCACTTACATTGTAGGCGCGAGCGTACCTTGGAACGTTGGATCCGCCATCTACGCTCTTACGTGTCTCTTAGTATTCCTCTACGAATGTTTCACTCCAGAATCTCCACCGTGGCTCGTGAAACAAGGTAAAATCGACCGAGCCGTGACTGAATTCAAAAGACTGGGCAGAAGCGATCCTTGGATAGCAGAAGAGATCAAACTCCTTAAAAGAAGCTGTGAAACGGAATCGAAACAAAAGACAGAATGGCGGACGTATCTCAAACCAACCGTTTGGAAACCTTTCATCATCATATCCCTCTTCCACTTCCTACAAGCAGCCACGGGACTGTACGATCTCTTATACTATACCGTAGACTTCATCGAAGAGTTAGGTACCGGTTACGATGCTTTCAAAGTGTCCATCGCAATGGCAGTGGGAAGATTTATAATGACAAGTACTATTGGACTTTATTTCACGGCCAAAGTCAAACGAAGAAGAGCGACGGCATTTTCTGGCTTTTTCATGGCCATCACTTACTTTCTCACGGCAGTGTATGAGTACCAATATGACGGTATCGCGCCCTCAGAGAGACCTTACACGTGGATGCCGATACTATCGATCTTCGCGGGGGTTCTCATGAGCACTGCCGGTGTTTTGCATCTACCGTGGTTGATGAGCGGTGAAGTGTTTCCGTTGCAAGTTCGCGGCGCGATGAGTGGTGCTGTTTTCTTCGTTGGATCGTTTTCCATGTTCATGTTCCTTAAGTACTACAAGTTTTTTATCGATACATTTAGAATAGGCGGTACGCTGATCCTTTGCGCCATCGCTTCCGTTGTCATCGCGCTTTTTGGCCTTTTCATTTTGACCGAGACGCAGAACAAATCTTTGTACGAAATTGAAATCGGCTACGCGAAAAAAATCAAACCGAAAGACGTGGAGGACCAAAAAACTGAACTTTGATCATGTGAGTGCAATGTCTGCCAAAAATATAGAGACGGAGCGCAACGCTATTACGCTAAAATACAAAGGGAAGATTTGAGGCACACTGACTTTTCGGGGATCCAACAAAATATCATGTAGAACAAAAGTCGACTCCTTTTAATGTCGCATGATGTTGAACGGTGACATTCGGTACACAAACGGGGGATAGGCTGGGAAGTGTAGAGGAGGGTAGGGTGATTCTTATTTTTCAAAATTGAGAATTTTTTTTGCGAACGCTCGATTTTTTGTTCTTTGCGGTCTACAAAATTGACCCATAACAAGCATTTTGAAAAAAATTGATTCTAAATGGACGCTCAACCGCAAAAAGGGCGTATAAGTACCAAATATGAATTTTTGGATGTTTTAATAGTCAATTAAGGTGTAAAATAGCCCCTTTTGTTGCTAAAGGCTGAAATTCTCATTGTTTTTGGCATATCTGCAATTTTAAGGCCACAAAAGTCCATCTTATGATTTGCAAAAAATGCTCTCGCCGCGCTCCGCCCGTTAGCGCAGCGTCACCGGTCACGGTTGGCTTCAACAAAAGTTGAATAAAAATTCGCTGGACCTTTCGGATCTTTTCGGTAGCTAAAAGTAGGGTGTGAATGGAGTCATTGAAGGCCAAATTGGCAATATGTTCTTCGAGCTCCTAGAAAAAAAGATTGATTTTCAAGTTTTTTAGGAAAATCCCGGCAAAAAAAAAAAAAAAATCGGGAAATTTTATTATTTTTTCAACCCCTGGCTTGTGATACCTCATTTGAAAGGGCATAACATTCTAAGATTTTTTTCTTAAACCGGAGGTCGATATCGTTTTTCGTTTTCGATATATCGAAGGTCAAAGTTCGATTTGGACCCATTTTCAAAAAAATTATTTCTCTTCTTTGAGAAGTCGGATTTTAAAAAAACTACGTGCCTAAAATACTCTAAATAGCAAGCCTCTTCCAGAAAAAATGCAATTTCCACAAAAAATTAGTCGAAATTTGGTTACATAGCCCCCAAACATTTTCAACGTTCTTGCCCATTCCTCTCAGGGGACCTATCTGAAAGATTCCGAGCGACGACCCGCATCTAGCGATACATCGCATTGTTTTCTAAAAGAGGCTTGCTTTATAGAGTATTTTATGCACTTAGATTTTTTAAAATCCGACCTCTCAAAGAGGAGAAATAATTTTTTTGAAAATTGGTCCAAATCGAACTTTGACCTTCGATACATCGAAAACAAAAAACGATATCGACCTCCGGTTTAAGACAAAAGTCTGAGAATGTTATGTCCTTTCAAATGAGGTATCACAAGCTAGGGGTTGAAAAAATAATAAAATTTCCCGATTTTTTTTTTTTTGCCGGGATTTTCCTAAAAAACTTGAAAATCAATCTTTTTTTCGAGGAGCTCGAAGAACATATTGCCAATTTGGCCATAAATGAATCTACTTTAAGCTCGCCCGAAAAGATCCGAAAGGTTTTTTATTCAACTTTTGTTGAAGCCAACCGTGACCAGTGACGCTGCGCTAACGGGCGGAGCGCTGCGAGAGCATTTTTCGAAAATCATAAAATGGACTTTTGTGGCCTTAAAATTGCTTACACCATAATTGACTATTAAAACACCCAACAATTCATATTTGGTACTTACGCCCTTTTTGCGGTTGAGCGTCCATTTAGAATCAATTTTTTTTCAAAATGCTTGTTACGCATGGGTCAATTATGTAGACCGCAAAGAACAAAAAATCGAGCGTTCGCAAAAAAAATTCTCAATTTTGAAAAATAAGAATCACCCTAGAGGAGGGTGCTCACCATTCAACACCATGCGACATCAGAAGGGTGTTGACTGTTGTTGTGTTGAGTCCGCGAGAATTCAGCGTGCCTCCGCTGCAGCCAGTTTGTGCTCCGTCTCTATTAGTCTCTGCCAAAAATAGCATTGATGTAAACAAAAACACAAGATAGAGATGGTTTCAGAAGTGTAGGTATTGGCACACCCAGACCGATAATCTTTGGAATTTTTCCACATTATTTCTCTTGTATCAAAATGAAAATGAATTTGAGCGTTGGCTTTTCACTGAGAAACACTTTAAAATTAAAAGTTCATAGTCGAAGACAAGTTTTGTTTAGTTTTGAAAAAATGAAAATTGAAAAGTCGCCAAAGATTATGGTCTAGGTGCGCCTACAGTTCTGAAGCGAGCTCTAGGTACCTACCTACTCTTACTTTGTGAACTCTAGGAAAACTAGGGAAAGGAACAGCATTGGGTAAGATGTGGAAATTGATAATATCGTAAATTCTATCAAACGTTACAAAGATTTGTGCAACGTTTCCCGCAAAAAATAAATCAAATATAGAATGGAGATTTTAACCTGATTTCCTTGATGGTATAATTTAGATTATTTATGACCACTTCGAAAATACTCCCATCTTTAGGTCTTGCCTACCTTTTTAGGATAATCTGACAAAAACTATGCCGACAAATGCATTTTGGAAAAACCAAGACTTTGTCACGAGTTGAAAATTGACAAATAATAAATAATTTCCAACCCGTACCAAACCAAAGGTTTGACTTTTGCCACACCTTGTATATACTTACAGTATACAAATAGGAACACGAACAATCGTAGGATAGTCTGTAAATTAGGTATTGGATAAAATTCTTTTTTACTATTTTTTTCTTCTTTTTTTGCAGGCTCGCGCCTTCAAAATTATGTTTTTTTAAAGTGACTAGTATGTACCATTGGCTGAGAGGAGCGGGCTGGGACTGCTTCGATTGATACTGCATTTCAAATATTATTTACTTAATCTCTAGAGATTTCTGACACGAGCGGTAGAGGTAGTTTCAGAAGAGTAGGCGGACCTAAACCATAATCTTTGGAGAATTTTCAACTTTAATTCCTTCATATCAAAATCGAACTTGCCTCTGACTTTATTCTTTGGCTTTTAAAGTGTTCCTCATTGAAAAGTGAACTCTCATAATTTCATTTTCATTCATTTTTATTGAGTAATATCAGAAATAATGTTGACAAATTCCAAAGATTATCGGTCTAGGGGCGCCTACACTTCTGAAACTACCTCTATAAAGCTCGTTTCAGAAGTGTGTGTACAGGCGGCTCACCATGCTAACCCATGGTGAATTCTCAATTTTGATTCCTTCAAAGCCAAACAAAACTTGTCAACGACTTTGAATTTTTTATTTAAAAACGTCCTCTTTAGTGAAAAGCGATTAATCTCGGATTCAACTTCATTCATTCCCACTTTGTAAAATGAGAAATAGCGTTGGATAAATTCCTAAGATGATCGGTCGAGGTCAGTCTAACACTTCTGAAACGAGCTTTACGACACTCCGAAAATAAAATGCCTTCAATTTCCAGAAACACATCTCACTAGGGTGGAACGGGGTTAGGTGGACTCGGCGGGTTAGGTGAACACTTGATCTCAGCGCTCCCTGGTGGTATAAGTGAAAACCTTAATGGCCACTGACGGAGCGCCTTGTAGTGCCGGTCTATACCAAGGTTATAGATTAAAGAGTTGTATGCTCATCTGACTTCGCGCCTCAAAGTCAGTAGCGCGAAGTTCAAAATCCAGATCCAAGATGGCCGACAAAAGCAGAAAACATTGTATACTCTTTCCAGAAAACATCGGGCTATTGTCTGCTTTTCTGGAGAGGGAGCCCAATGTTTTCTGGAAAGAGTGTACCATGTTTTCTGCTTTTGTGGGCCATCTTGGATCTGGATTTTGAACTTCGCGCTACTGACTTTGAGGCGCGAAGTCAGATGAGCAATGAGCATACCTCTTTAATCTATAACCTTGGGTCTATACTATCTACTTTTTGTTGAATAATCTTTGTTCATTTTGAGGTTATGTTAACAAAAGTGTCTGACGTCAGGAAAAGTAACTTCCTTGTTCTCGGCGGTTTTCTTTCTCTGGGAAAGTTAATCTGTCGCGCCAATTTCGGAAAGTACGTAATTATTTTCTTTACATGTTCCTACACCATTTTCAGTAATATCATGTTGAATTACGCTTCTGATTTTTTTTTTTTCTAAAATGGCGAGGTGGGGTTAACTGGACACCTGATGGGTGGGGTTAGCTGGACAATATAATTTCAAATTAAGCGTTTTAAAATTCCTTCTAGGTTTGTAACATAGGTTATTCATTGCCATTAAATGGTTATTATAAGCTCAACTCAGTCTTTAGTATCTACAAATGACGACAAGTCACAAAAGGTGCTTGTAAAATATTCACCAAATCCTAGATATTTTATTTGTTTGCAATTTTTGTTAAAAGACTAGTTAAAAGTTGTTTTTTGATGGTTTCTAAACCGTACATATGCACCTACATTTTATAACAGTTTGTTTTTTAGTTTTACTTACGTAATACAGTTGTTTTCTTCATAAATATGCTGTTCTTTATAATGTGTCCAGTTAACCCACCCCAGTGGGTTAATTAACTGGACACTTTGCTATTTTTTGGAAAAATCAAAATTTGAGTAGGATAAAATTAAAATTGTTGTCCAATTTTTTATTTGAAGTTAGCCAGATATATTCTGAAAACATCCATTTGATCAGATTTTCATTATTCCAAAAAATGAATTTTTTAAAAATAAAAAACCAAAAGGGTGTCCACCTAACCCCGTTCTACCCTACTGTTTAAAGCGGAAACCATCAAGAAACCTGACGAAATCATAAAATCATTTAAAGCAAAAGTAGAGATCAAGGTGCGTTCCACCCCCTTAACTTGAAATTCAAATGAATGGCTCCTCCGCAGTTAGTTAATCCAAGTATGGAGGAGCATCAATGCATTATCATAGGCACTTGGTTTGTTACCTGTACAGTGTGTTGCGTGCTTTTTATTAAAGGCGCTTAATAAATTTCTACAAAACCTTGGAGGTTCCTGGTCTAAATGCTTTTTTCAATTTTTTTCTGCCTAGAGAGACTCAAAATTCCATTCGAAACTGTGGCTTGCCGACAATGTCAAATGCATTTGAAGTATTTTCATCAATATTTTTAGTTGCTCAACACCTATCAGTCTTCTTTAAAAAATAATAATAAAAAATAAATAAAATACTTAATAAAAACAAATTGTATAAAATAGAAGCAGCTGTGGGTTGTTGCTATTCCTGCGTATCTTCAAATGAAAAAGAGCAAAACCCGCCAACTTTTGTTTTTTTTTTTTTTTTTTTTTTTTTTTTTTTTTTTTTTTTATAGAAGGACCATAACATTGGGAGAAACAATAAAATTGGAGTAGTACTGCAATGAATTTATTGGATCTATTCTGACAATAGGTATACCCTTATGATTGGACTACTTACAACCAATGGCCTAACACCCACGTACCTAACAAAAATGTTGCCTTCGGGGGGGGGGGGGGGGGGGGGGGGGGAGGGGAGTTGAATCTTCTCCCTCCCCTGCTCTCCTAGGACTTTCCACCCTGTACCCTCCTCACCCCCCCCATCCACCGCTGCCTTGTGCTCTTCAACCCAACTTACCTACCCCTTCACTTTCCACCATTTTATGGTCATCTTTTCCAATAGCTTTATGATGTTCAGTTGTCCCCCCCCTGCCCCCCCTCCTTCCCCAAGTTACACCACTAACTGTTCATACACTGCCTCACGTAAAAATGATTACCTATCCAGGGCAACTTTTGTACTCCAAAAACTGCCTAACCGTCTAGCATTTGGATGATAGATACCTGGGTCATTCCATTTTAAATCAACCAAAATTAATGAAATATGTTGCTGCCTGGTCATGGATTTTGGAAATATTTTGTGGGATGATTGTAACTACTTTTAGTAGCTCAAAACGTATTTTTTCATATTTTTTTAGCTTACGGCCCCTGAGATATAGGCAACCGGAAATTCAAAAATTGCGATTTTAGGCTTATTTTTGAATGCGTGTCACAGCCTTAATTCTCAACGAAAAGATACGGTTGAGGTCTCATTTTGATGCATTTTGCGTCCTCTTTTCATTGCTATAAGTCGTTTTTCATTAATCGAAGGTTTAGCAGGTTGCATACCTATTTGAACTTTGGTGACCCTATTGCAATTTTTCCGATCTTTGATAATTTTTTTAAATAGGATAGCGTTGGTAGAAAAAATTCATACTTTCCAAGCTTTAAGTATACTACTAAGAGTATACCTGCTCAAAAAAAATTGGATCTCCTGAGCAATTTTTTCTAGTTGAAAAAATTGCTTAAAGTTGGCTGAAATTAAGAAAGACCCAACTTTGAGGTTAAAAAAGTCGATGTGGGGATTCATGAAAAAATCTTAAAAAATAACTAAAATCACCGCTTTTATGTCTACTTTTAATATCTGAAGTCGAAAGTTTGTGTATTTGATCGCTACAGTCGATTTTTTTTTTTTTTCAAAATTGGTAAAAATACAATTTGCTCGAACACACGCGATCGAACCGAATAGAAGAGCCAACTCTTTGAGGTTTAAAAATCTCGCAAAATCTCTAAAATTGGAAAGTATGAATTTTTTCTACCGACGCTATCCTATTTAAAAAAATTATCAAAGATCGGAAAAATTGCAATAGGGTCACCAAAGTTCAAATAGGTATGCAACCTGCTAAACCTTCGATTAATGAAAAACGACTTATAGCAATGAAAAGAGGACGCAAAATGCATCAAAATGAGACCTCAACCGTATCTTTTCGTTGAGAATTAAGGCTGTGACACGCATTCAAAAATAAGCCTAAAATCGCAATTTTTGAATTTCCGGTTGCCTATATCTCAGGGGCCGTAAGCTAAAAAAATATGAAAAAATACGTTTTGAGCTACTAAAAGTAGTTACAATCACCCCACAAAATATTTCCAAAATCCATGACTAGGCAGCACAGGCTCTGGTTGATTTAAAATGGAATGACCCACCTATCACTTCAACTTTAGGTGGATAGTCCGATTTTGGAATACATCAAGTTCAGGTGATGTGTAGTTCATTTTTACCTAATACTAAATAAGAGCTGAGGTCTAATGTAATGGAACTACTGCAATTTATAGCAACATAGGCTAAATTAAAAATTAAGACTGCCAGAGTAATCCAATAGCTTGTAGTAGGTACAACTCCAACTACCTATCCTTTCTCTTGAATTCTCGATGAAGGGTCGTATTTTTAGAGGTAACACCAAAAATCACCTCCCCTAGTGTTACCTGTCGTTCACGCACCACTATTTTCTTGTACTCGCCTAGAAAATAAACGAGCAAGTGCTCTCTAATCGATTTCATCTCTTTTCCTCAACTGTAGGTAATCACGATCAGGTAGGTACCTCAATTTACCGTACTTAACATGAACGAACGGTTACAAAATAAGAAAAAGGGATAAAATGTCCACAATGAAGAGTGTAGGCTCAAAACTTGGCTGATAGAAAATTTTTTAGTTTATTTTTATAAAAAGTGATTCATAATAATAGCCAAAATAGTAATAACTATTAAACTAGAGCTTACATAAGCAGAAACGCCAAAGACCTTCCCATCATTATGACCATCATCAGTGGCAAGTTAAAAAGATGTAAGCAAGTAAAAGTTAAAACAATACAAGCAATAAAAAACAATGTAAACTAATTTTAAATAACAAATATTTGTTTATGTAAGTTCAGATTTAATTAATTTTTACAAGATTGGCTATTATTATGAATTTATTTTCATTTTATTTCTCATTTTTTCTTTTTACCCAATACATCTTGTTCTTTGCAAGAAGCAAAGCAGATAGTAAATCAAAGAGAAAAAATTTGGTTTCTGACAGTTTCTTTAAAATTTATTTACGAGGAGCACTACAAGATTCTGATTTAAAAAGGCACTATCATTCCCACAGCTGAATCAAGATAGAGTGTATGACTTATCATCTGCTTTTACAGAGAGGAAGAAATTTCACCCAAGAAAACAAACAAACAAACTAAAAAGGTAAAAATGTTTGGTTTATAGGAACAAAAAACTTACAGAGGTAATGTAAAAAGGTAAAAATTTGGTTATTACAAGGACCACATCTGAAGAGTCCTAAAGAAAACTGATAAAGGACATCGCACGTTTCTTGTGGTGCGTGGACCACATTCAAGGTGTACTTTTTTTTTGCATAGATCGATTCTAGAGACCATTCTGAGCAAAAGTTCTCACGGGCCCAAAAAATTTCTATGTTAAGTTTAGCCACTTTTAAAGTTTGAAAGTTGGATCAGCATAGCTTGTAAATTCGTTTTTGGGTACTCTGTAGCGGAGTAGGGGAGCTCTCTGAACGGTCGTCCGGCCCCGTCCTTACCTGCCACTAAGCGACCAATAAATACCTTGTTTTGTTGTCATTTCCCTTTTCTGTTCGTACTCTCTGACTCCCATTTGGCCCATATTTTGTTTTGCCATTCTCAACTGTTTGTAAATACTTTCGTGATGGTCAGTTAAATATTCTAGCTTTTTGTCTTCTACATCCTCTCCTGTCGCCTTTTTGTTCGGCTTGTTTACTAACTGAATACGGGAGACTTTGATTTAATTAGATGTAATTGTGATTGATCGGCGGCATATTGATCAATTCTTTATTGGATTTTCAGGAAATCTTTACGGCCCCCCCTCCCCTCCGGGTGAAGTATTATGGAAAAGGCTTGAAATCCAAGGTTGGGTCGCCTGCATCGGTCTAGTGGCAGGTTGAGACGGGGCCGGCAGCCGACCGTTCCGTAAGCTCTCTCTTGCTCACTCACACTACAGTATGCTCTGAAACGAATTTACGAAGTGAACTGATCCAACTTTCAAACTTTAATAGCGGCTTAACTTAAAATAGAAATGTTTTGGGCCCGTGAGATCTTTTGCTCAGAATGGCCTCTAGAATCGATTTATGCAAAACAAAGTACACCTTGAGTGTGGTCCACGAGCCATAAGAAACGTGCGATGTCCTTTCACAAAGGATAAACTAAGTAACAGGATGCAAGATAATGAGTTACTAAAGGTAAACGTGACAACAAATGGCACCTTAAGTAAAAATGTGACCTTCATTTGTTTGCAAAAACTTTGGTTTTGTTATCGTCCTTCAATTTTACGGCAAAAATAGGAAGATCAGCATTTCAAGATTCTAATAAATAACTCTAAAACTTCAATTTTGGCTACCAGCTGATTTCAGATTTTGAAATCATCTTTTTTCCAGTGCCAACTACTACCTAAAGGTTAGTATTTACTATTTAAGAGAAAAGTACCATTCACTGGTTTGTTTACTTTAAAAAGAGATCTGTAAAAATGTAAGACAAAGATTATCGGTGGATGGAAAGAATACTTAGCTTTTTTCCCTCATTTTTTCTTTCAACTTAAAAACAAAAATGGGTTTGTGTGACTTAAATCATTTGTCTACAGGACTCTTCATTCATTACACAAGAAACAAAGTGAGAATACGATCCGAAAAAATTGATTTTCTTAATTTTAATAAGTTTATGAATAAATGACAGCTTCTCCCCAATGGAATCATACTGATAAAATGATGATGAATAGTAATAACAACAAACGAAAAGTATTAAAAATGAAAAAGAAAAGAATAGACATTGAGGTTGCCTTAAAACGGCGGTGAATCAATCGTTCACTTTCATAACAATCCGATAAAAAAACTCAAATCATCTAATGGTAATTTATTCAAAAATTCTTCTGAAATAAAGGATGCAGATGCAGTATGTGATTTGGTGGGTTTTTGTGTTTACAATATTAGAGATTTATCAAAGCAACAGAATATAAAATTGAATTTTGAACAGGCATATAAAGTGATATTTTGGATCGTAAAAAAGCAAACAGTCAAATCACAGGAGTATTTAAATTTTCATAACTACTTAACAACTTGAAAGGGATTAAAAGGACTGTCCAAAATATTGAACAACTGAACGAGAATAAAAAAATAAAAATTCATATAAAATAGAAAAATATTTGGCAGACAGAAATAAGTATAAAAGTTAAGAGTGAAGTAATAAGTGCCAATTCTGATGAATAAAACTAAGCATTACTCCTGTTAAAAACTTTTTTGTAGATGCTAACCATATCCATAACAGTTTCTAAGTGAGTTTGTGAGAAAATCTTTGCAGAACCAAGATTTAATTCATCTTGATCAAAATTGGGGTCATCGCTAGCAATTGGGAATTTTTGGCATCTTGCAGAGGCATGGAATTCGGAGGCTTTGGTTTCTAGGAGGATATGCTCTAAATTACTTTTGTTTATTCCTGCGCCTGGCATAATAATGATTCTTCCACTTGATTGCTCGATCAGTTGCTTGATTAATTTTATTCCAATGAAAGATGACTGCTGTTGGCCTGACGTTAGTAAACGAGAGAACCCCAACTTAATAATTGTTTCTAAGCTTTCACAAGGGTTGGCTACTAAGTCAAAAGCACGATGAAAAGTTACAGGTTTTGGCCATACCTGTTCTAAAACGGAACGACAAAGCTCAGTGTTGACTTTTCTATCTTTTGTCAATGCACCAAAAACGAATCCATCGGCACCATTCTCTTTTAATAGCCGGGCATCTACCAAAATGGCTGTTAGATCACGCTCTGAATAAACAAAATCATTTCCACCTCTAGGCCTGAGCATTACAAAGACTGGAATGGTTGAAAAACTTTTCACAACCTGCAGGAAGCCAATGGATGGAGTTAGTCCACCTTCACTCAATGCACAACACAGCTCTAATCTAGATGCTCCTCCTTTGATAGCAGTTTCAGCCGACTCGATTGTATCTACGCAAACTTCCATGATCCTGAAAAAAAAAAAAAAAAAAATAGTTGAAAGAACTTAGTCAGAACACAGAGTTTGTATGATGTATTAACTTGCAATAAATGCTTTTTTTGAACCTTCAAAGCAAAGAGGAAATAACGGGGCTCTGCAAACTTTTGCTACAGGAGATTGAAGAGTTGATTATTGTATAAAAACCTGTAAAACTGACGATGAGCACACTAAAAAATCACAAAATTTTCTCTCAGAATCAGGCTTAACGGCGGTGAGACACAGGTATCATGGGAGATTCCTGTCTAAATTGATGTGTTTCCAAGGGGAAAGGGACATTATAGACAGGAACCTCCCATGATACCTGCGTTGAGCCGCCATTACAAACTTGCAGTTATGTGAGTTTAATACTAAATTTTAGGCTTTCTCAGTGTGATTTTCACTGGCTTAAACATCATATCAGACTATTCATTTGCTCACAGCAAAAGTTTGCAAGAGCCCCATTGAGGCTAGTTATGGAAGAAGGGCCCATAAATCAACAGGTATTCTTTTCAGCTAAAAATCTCCATTTGCTCACAAAGCTCAATTTTCAGGAAGAGCAAACTTATTGTTTTATGGGCCCTTCTTCCAAAAATTCCCTCAATTGTAAACTAAAAAAGTATTTATCTGGGCAGTATGGGTCAGCCCTTCAAATTTTTCTTGACCTGCTTTACATACGTACCTTTGCTTCTTATGAAGCACTTGGGCACTAGGTAAGTCTACAAAGTAGCATTATTATGTATGTTATTTTACAGTATTAGCAACAATGGATAGGGTAGGCACACTTTGAGCATCAGGTCCTAATAAGTAGCACTAAGGTATAAAAATTGCATCAAAACACATCAGTAAGCAGTTGGATAAGGCAGAAGCATTTTGAGGAACAGGTTCTGACAAATAGCAGTGCCTGCTTCCGAATTGCATCAAAACAAAGGGGTGAGCGGTTGGTTAGCTCAGAGTTTTGACTCGTTGCAATTTAACTGCTCACCGATGCTATTTGAAGCAATTCGGAAGCAAACACTACTACTTGTCAAAACCCGGTCCTCAAAACGCTTCTGCTCTTGTAAAGGGTTTAGACTTGTTGCCATCCAACCACAAACCAATGCGTTCTGATGCATTTCGCGCATGGGCACAACTACTTGTCATAACTTGAAGCTGAAAAATGCGCCAGCTTCAAGATTTTAAGAATAATCTAGAAGTGAAAACCGGATGAAAACAACCAAACTTGTCAGAATAGTAAGACGCATGCAGCTGTTTCGACCAACCCACCATTTGAAAGCTGTAGAGATGGTTTCTTTTACAATCAATTTGAGCTCAATTCTTTTATGAAAGTTTAAGAATGAAATAATGATTGGATAACACATTTTGCTACGTTTGGTTCCAGTTGAAGAGGTTAAGAGGGAAGAAAGGAGCAAATCTGATTTGATCAGTTCATCAGTTTCTGAACGTGATCATGCGAATCAACAGAGTGGCATGCAGATGAAATGTTCCATCCCTCTCTTTCCCACATTACCACCTGCCTCAGGTAAGAAGATGACAAGTAATGAAGCTGCAGTCTCACCTCCTATCTTTTCCTTACCTAATACAAGTAATGATGGAAAGAGAGGGACAGAAGATTTCACCGCACGCCACTGCGAATCAATATGTAAACAATAAGAAGCAGAGGGAGACTCTATGATCAAAAATCAGCGAAAAACTCTAACTTATCAATTGGACTCATGGTTCATGGAGCAACTCATTTCGGTTGTTCTGAAGGAACTCTTAATACATAGGTAGGTGACACAGCTTATCTGTAACCTAAAAATAGAACAGGAAAAAAGATACCCTCCACTCCTGTCCAAAGTCCAGTCAGAAAAATCTTCAGGAAACGACAAAATACTTGTGAGTAAACTAGTTGGGCATTTTAAAAATACGATGGTGACTCAAAACGTATACGTGACCGAAAGGCGAGAGAAAAAAACAAAAACATACTTGACAAAAAGAAATTGATTGAGTCTGGAGTGAGTAAGTAAACAAGCTCTGCTGGTTAAGATGACACTGGCACCTTGATTAAACAACAGTCATCGAATGCTAAAATGAAATTTCGTGTAAAATAAAGCACGTAGGTACTTAAGATTGGGAGGATTCGCACTGAATAATATCAAGGAATTAGGGTGAGACGTAGGGAAAAGAGAAACCTAAAGAAGACTGTTTACAATGGAATAAAATCGGGACATGTTATTTTGACATTAGACGTAAAATGAAAACAATAACAAACATAAAGGTATTTGGAATTTCAAATTAGCCAATGACAACGCACCATTACTAGTCGGAGAGGGGGCGGAAGGAGTAGTCTTTTACCTGACCTACTTGCCGCAGCAAAAAAAGATCGTGGCAATCGCAACCATAGAAATGGGAGTTCGAGGAGTTTTAAAGAGTACCGACCAAAGAGTAAACAAGAGTCGCAATTGAATGGAAGGCCTGCGTGGTCAACGTAGATAAGGGATCCGAACGCGGGCTGGCCTGGGCTGGCCTCTGATTGGCTGGAACGGGTGGAGCAAAAATGACTCCGGGTATAGGGAAAATAACACGGGATTTTCGTTCCGGGGCGTTTATCTCGTAACCTAAGCAAAATCGTACCTAAACAATTTATACGAGTCGATTCAGCAGATTTTTTCGAACAATTTGATAGGTCATAAGTGCCACTTTATTGCAAATTCGAAAAGACTGTTTCAGTTTAAAAGTACGCACAATAGTGTGATTACATGCTTGGCGTGTGTTCGAGCAGTGTTTGAGTAACTCACTATTGTGCGCATTCTTAAACTGAAACAGTCTTTTCGAATTTGCAATAAAGTGGCACTTATGACCTATCAAATTGTTCGAAAAAATCTGCTGAATCGACTCGTATAAATTGTTTAGATACGATTTTGCTTAGGTTTCGAGATAAACGCCCCGGAACGAAAATCCCGTGTTATTTTCCCTATACCCCGAGTCATTTTTGCTCCACCCGTTGCAGCCAATCAGAGGCCAGCCCAGGCCAGCCCGCGTTCGGATCCCTTATCTACGTTGACCACGCAGGCCTTCCATTCAATTGCGACTCTTGTTTACTCTTTGGTACCGACTGAATGAGTAGGAAAGTACAAAAAGCTCCTTCAATTATTGAAGAAACTACACCAATACAGAAGCGTCGCAATAGTTACATACGCACGACGATGCGAGAACGGCGTTATTATAAAACGATAAGAATTTTGTAATAATAAAAGAAATGAAAAAATACGTCGGCACTTAGTCCGGGGGGGGGGGGTCTTCCCCCCAAAAAATTTTGTAAAAAATACGGCGACCTCTATTCAAAAGCTTAATGAAGTAACTCTCGAGAAAAATTAAAATTTCCTCTATCATGCCGATATTACTATTATTTTGTAGTATGGAATCTTCATCTGCAATCATGCTGATAGTAATATGGAGTCTTCAATTCATGAAAACTGGATTTCAGAAGATGCAGTTATATTGTTACCTACTTGGTAAGTAGGTACATGAAAATAATTTGGTGACAAAAAAAAAAAAAAGGACAGTGAATAGCTACAGAGGCTTTACAAACTTTAAAAATAACAGAGAGAGGTAATTAAGAATTGGTGTAAGAAGGAAGTGAATTTGGTTTTGAAATTAAATGGGTTATACAATGAGAAAAAATTTAACTGCGGAATTCGAAACGACATACTTAGGTAATATTTCAGTATCATCCAGTGGCCAGCCGCTTGCGTTCAATTTGGCAACGATGAATTTTGTGCATTTAAATCCGTGAAAAAGGCCGAATTTGAGGTGCTCACGAAGCTTAAAATGATTTGATCTTTTTCATGATTTTAAGGGGAGACAGCCGTCAAAAATTCGAATTTTTGGATTTTTTTTTTTTTTTTAGTCTTTTCTTATTCTACACCTAAAAAAAATAAATAAAAAAAAAAATAAAGAAAATAATAATAAAAAAAAAAATAATTTACCACTATTTTTGGTTAAACTTTCATTAACTCTCATGAAAAATTGTGTTTTTTTAACTTCCGGTACACTTTTCTCAGGATCTATTATACTTAGAAGGCTCATTTTTTTTTTTTTTAAATGAAGACCTTAAAAAGATCTACAATGTTAACTAACTTTTAATGCAAACGTTTAAAGTCTATTAATTATAAAATCAAAATATCACCTAAAAAATGACCAAAATTATTACCAAATTAGAAAAATTCACAAAGTTTTCAAAAAATTAAGGGGGGGAAAAAAGAGTTAGTTAACTTTGTTAAGAAGGTACTAAGACACAATCATGCAAAATCTCAGCTTTTTAGGTGCAATAGGAGAGGAGAAAAGTGTACCCAAGTGTGATACCTTTTATTACATGGGTTAGCATACCCTGGCTGTCTCCCCTTAAATGGATGAAGTGCAACGTTGCCAAATTTCACTCAACACCACTTTACTCCACGCGCTCTTTCCCGAATTTCAAAACTAAATTCACGGTTTAATTTTATTATAGCCTTGAATAAAGTATCTTTACTGAACTAATCGTAAGTACCTATACCTACATGCAATCTAGTTTTTCACTCAAAAATGTTCAGTTTTCAGTTGTTAACGTAAATGTGCCTGCATATAGATAAACCGTTAGGGTATTCACTATTTTTTGAATCGAAATTGATAATATTATAATTAAAATGACATCACTGCTGGGAGGAGGGCTCATAAAACGAGAGATGTGCGGCACTAAGGAAAACAATGTTTCATGACACTAATATTTTTTGAACTCCTTTCTTTTCCTATCTTTTCATCTCTTATCTTATTTTTCTCTTTTCCTATTCTTCTCTTTTTCTCCTTTTTTCCTTTCCTTTTTTCCTTTCCTTTTTTTTTCGTTTTTTTTTGCTATCCACCCTCCTCCGGGTGCGCCGATGAGTGAACGTGTGCTCTATGATATTGGTTTAAACTTCAGAAATCACTTAAGGTTTGGGCTGTTAGCAACGCCGGGCCGCGCTGGTTCTCAGCCTAAAAATCCAATCTCATTACAGATGTGATAAAAATATTGATTTTGGTTCAGAATTGGACTTCCTTCAATATGATCACCACCATTTGTCCTCTCAAATTCACATTCCTGTGACTCACCAGAGATTGAAAGTGAGCTGCGCATTTTGGTTGATGAATCAGTTTAAAACATCTCTCAAATTGAAATATTCCAAGAAATGATTCTTTCATACGATCTTCGCGACACACATTAGTGGCGATAGCCGCCAGGCTAGGTCTAGATAGAGTCCATTGATGGAAATATTGTATAGGGAGTACCGACACGACACTTTATGCATTTTGACAGGAGTCGATTTTGTCGACCGCGTGAACGCATTCGAAGGTTAAGTTCGACAGTGGACCAGTGGTGGACTGGCGGATTTGCCGGCATTCCGGTCCGTTTCCATACGTTCCTCTACGAATCGACTCCTTTCGTGTGGAGCCTTCGATGTCGTCGACTCCTGCTCGACTCCGTGAGAGCCTAAAACCAACGACCAATCACAACTCGTTGAGCTCGTGTCGGTACTCCCTATACAATATTTCCATCAAGGGACTCTAGCTAGGTCCAAACCCTCCCAGTAAGTTGGCATCCGCGGAGCGGAGGCGCGGATACTTATCACTCACCAAACAGTTTATTTTCATCAATGTGTGCGTTTATTTCAATAAAATTGACATTATAGCCGAGTATTTTTTACTGCAGAATTTCAATGTTTTGTCTGTTTTCTAAAATAGGTACCTAACCAAATTCAAGGTGCGGAAAAATTTTCTTTTAAAAATTTTAAAAAATGTAAGCATAAGTTACAGCCCACTGTGCAGCTTTAGCCGTGAGCAATAGCGCACGCAGGAATTTGTCTCTCTTTCTCTTCCCCCGTTTGAATGTATGTGCTGGAAAAGAAAATAAATTGGGGCTGAAGTCGCGTGTTAGCCCCTGTTCCTCTCCTTTCGCACGCGATATAATGGGGCAAGAGAGAGAAAGACAAATTCCTGCGTAAGCTACAAGCCGTGAGTCTATTTGTATTTCGGTCAAATTCGGTTTGGAATTTTTTCTGAAGCTCTGAATTTATCAACTAACAATGAAAGTGTATTTTTCTCAAGGGGCCCGAGCTAGATATTTCAGCGGATAATGCACAGGGCTGCCACTGGAGGTGGGCGGCCGGGGGGGGGGGGGGGTCGCGAGATTAAGTCGAGCAACGTAAGCGCCCGCGCCGTGAGCGGGGCACGTGAAGCGGCAAGCGTCCAAATTTCGTAAATTTTGAAACTATTTCAACTGCGCGGTTTTCGTCAACCAATGCCGATATGCAGCGGACTATCTCTTTCATGTGCGCGCGGTCAACGTGATGATAGGCCACCGGGCGGACACACATCCAGATCAGAGGATCAGACACGTGATGTAACAGAAAGGAAACAGATCCCACGTAACTCGAGTTTCTCTTTTTCGGAGTTTCCAGCGACACTAGGAAAACAATTTTCTCCTACTCTTACATTAGCCTGGTTTTATTTACCACCATCCGTCTCATTTTCGGGACTTTTCTAGTTGTCCTCTAAAACGCAAAAAACACGGTAAATTAATTCGTACCTGAAAGTAGTGCTACCTCGCTGTATTCGTCCGCGTATATATATCCCCCGCTAATTGAAAATGGTTTTGGGCTTTGTGTGCCGCCGATCATCAGCAGCGCTCTCTCACATACTGAAGCAACCGCTGCAGCCTGGAAGCCGGAGCACGTTTCTTGTAACTTCAACCGCGAATTTTGCAAAAGCCGCAAAAATGACTAGCCGCCCCAAGGTTTACTTTGATATGACAGCCGACAATGTCAGCGTAGGAAGAATTGTTATGGAGGTTAGTGATTTATTTTTCGTTCAATTTCTCATTAGTTTTTCGTTGCGCCCATAACCTGCAAAAGGCCTTGAACAGCGCGGTTATGGCCGGCGTCTCAGAATGTTGAGTCATTCATTTGTTACTTTCTCTGCTTTTTCATTTAAAATATCTCTCAACCACATTTCCCTTGCCGCTTTTCCTCATTTTCTTGTTGGTCTCATGATATTCTGCTGTTTTATGTCAGTTTCGAACTGAATGGTTGGTTTCCTGTTGAAGGTTATCCTCAATGTACAGTCACCTCGGAAAGGAGTCTACCATCACACACTTTTTCTTCCCTTTGGTCCTGCGATAAATCTCCTCTACTCATTTTCCTCATCCCTTACACAATCACACAATCTCGTCAAACGCGCTTCGTTTGTTGTGTTTCTGAACAACCCACTCTGGGTCATAGCAATTTGATCTACTTTCAGAGCTGAGTTCTGATGCCTATTCAGGCCCTTGTGTAATCTACTATTCTTAGCAATGGTTCTAGAAGAATCCAATTCCGTCCTTTGTCATCATTCATGATTATTTTCATACCTTCACTTCTTACACTGTTCTTATTTCCCCTTGTTTCAAATCTAGGATCCTTACTTTCATCGATAAATGGCATGTGGTGACTAGTGTTGGTCATGTGCCCTTTATGTAACCAGACAATTCTGCCTAAATCTTCTATTTCTTGGTTCCTCTCGATAGCCGTGCAATTTTCAGTTCTAAGCTCTATTTTTTCTGAATCTAAGCTTTACGTTTCATTTGGAATTGGAAACTAGACTCGGATCCGATTTGAAGAAACTATGATAGCTGTGACCATGGCTATTTTATTCTATGAGATGGTGTTTATGACTATAATTTTTAATCGGTACCCATTTCAAGACATTAACAACTGTTCAATTTTCTATCTATGATCTCCTGATTTCTGAAACTCTAGTCATTCACTTTTCATTGCCTAACCCTTCTAGCTGACTATTTGTAGTTTCTGAAAAGTTTCTTTGTTAAGTTTCATCTCAGATGAATTTGTAACCTGCCCCCCCGAAAAGAGTTTCTGAGTGTTAGTTAATGATGGCAACCGTGTGATATGTGATAACAAGGGTCTCGTCAGTAGTGATCATGGCTTTTGAATTACTTGGTTGGGATTGCGCCGTTGGAATTCCTTGTGTAGGCTCTAGGATCTCAGATAGCTGATTTCTGTGAAATGACTTCCTGATTTGCCAGTATCCAGTGGCGGATCCACATGGGGGCAAGTGCTCCCCCTAGAAGCCTCATAATTTGCCTTTTTTCTATAGGTATTAGCCCGAAATAACTTCCACCAACGCTTCAAATTTCAAAATTTCACAGGCGTGCCCCCCCCAGGTTTAAATTTTCTGGATCCGCCACTGCCAGTATCATCCATCTAATGGCATCAATACCTTATCATGGGTGTGTTTATTTAACATGCAGTCACATGTGGGTTTGCGGAGCCTTTGGAAGGGTGCTGCAGTCTTGATGTTAGGTAGATGAAACAAGGTATTAGCTTAAGGTTTGGGGGGGGGGGGGTTGCAGCTAACCAAACTGGAGGAGACTAGTTTATCAAGGTGACATCACCTGAAAGCTTTCCGTAACATGGAGCTCACCGTAGTCAGAGAGGAACCATTTTGAGTTTCGGTTTCTGGCAAGTAGCAGTGCCTGCTTTTGAACTGCATCAAAACACATCGGTGAGAAGTTGGTTTGCGCAGAGTTTCGACTTGTTGCTGATCAACTACTCACTGATGCGTTTTGATGCAGTTCGGAAGCAGGCACTACTACTTGTTAAAACCCAATATGCGTAATGGTTCTACTCTACATCATCTTCAGCTCGAGTTTGCTGCAATGCTGATGGTGTATGCACCAACTTACCCACACCTAGTCATATATACCTCGGCTATGATGGTTAATTTTTTCTGGTGTTTATGATCCCAAGTGCTGTGTTTCACCGTCTAAAGTTAAACAGGGAGATGGATGTTTTATTTTCAGAGCGCTAAGGGTTACATCCACCCTCTCCTTGGGGAGCACATCCTTTCTCAGGCATAGGCAAATTCAGCAATCTCAAATAAGGGGGTTGTTGGGGAGGGGGGGTAGCTGGATTGTTGCTTCTTCGGTGGGGGCTGAAGAACACTCGTATCATTAGAGGAGGAGGGTCCTGTAATTTTAATTTTCAACTTTCTTTAGATGCAGTTTTGGCATCAGCAATCTCAAAGCCTCGGGGGGTTGTTGCTTCTTCGGTGGGGGCTGAAAAACACTCATATTAATAGGAGAAGAGGGTCCTCTAATTTTAATTGTCAACGTCCTTTAGCTGTAGTTTAGGCATAAGAAATGTCGTCCGCGCGTGTAGGAAAATTTATGTTGGGAGATGCAACTCTTCAACGTTTCCTCTTACAAATGTGACTGGCAGTTTCAGTGATGGCGTCTGATGCATGTTCTTGGCTCCAAACTGTTCCAAACTTGTGTATACAGAGACTGTTTCTGTCCTTTCTTTTCTATTCCTTTCCTTTCATTTTTTTGCGAAATTTGGGAGGGGGGGCTCCTATATTTGACAATATCCTCAGGTATTCAGCAGATAAATGATGCACCTTTTTATCACCTGTAACAGAAAGGTTTTGCTAATACACGGCTGATTTAGGCTCGTATTGATAAATTTAGATGAAGATTATTAATTTTACCTCAAATTTCGTCTATCCACTGTTGTGTAGTTCACTGCAAAGTTGAACATTCTTAATTTCTTATGTCAGTTTCTTGAAAAACTTGTAATTTTGAGGGCAATGTAAGAGATGAAGGAAAGCCGATGGCAAGTTAGGAATCAGCAATCCGAAACCCTTGTGGCAATGAAAGTTGGAAATTAAAAGTGACAGTTTCAGCTTGATTGAAGTGGGTAAAAAGTCTGATGGTGGTATCAACAACAATTATGATCATTTTTTTCTTTGTGGAGCCTCTGTCAAACATCAAAACTTTCGCGGTGGGACAATCATAGATTCCATTAGGCGCTTGTAGCCAAGGGCCTCTAGCCTGTTGAAATCTCAAGGTGATGTCTCTCTTTTTTCCTGGATCAAGCTGTTTGCTGGATTCTTATCTTTGTAAACAATGGAAATTATGATTCCTATCTATAATTGAATTACTGTCTGCAGGAGAGAACCAAATTTCTATGTCTACAGAGGGGAACCAACTGCTAAGGTAAACACCCCAATAGCTGACACCCCTAAGATTTGCACCAGTACCCGACACCCATTTTTCACGCTGTAAAGAGTACTAGTTTGGTGGCAGTACTGTGTTCTATGTGGTTTTTTTCTTACAAAGGGAAGGCAAAGGTGGGCCCGCTCCAAATGGAACGGGACTTGCGCAAAAAGATAGTCCTTGGGGTCCTAATGAAGGGGCTTACAGCACTTTTTGTGAATCGGCCCCTGAATTTGCAAAATTTTGATTTTAAAATAAGCCCCTGGGACGGCGGATTGTTATGTAGCCGAAAATCATAGCCCTTCCTACAAGCAGAGTCGTGGTGTAGCGGCAGTGTCGTGGACTCCGGATTACAACGTTCCGAGTTCGATCCCTACTGCCGGCGCATATTTTTTAATGATATTTCTGCTCATCTTCCTTTACCGTGTTTTTTGTTTCTGTTTTATTCTTTGTTTCTCGTTTGATTTGTTTGGTTTTTGTTTTTGTTTCATTTTTTAACGGTTTGAATCAAATTACTCCGCCGCTTTTTCATCGTGAATATGCACTGTTACTACACCGTGTTTTTACGTGGAAGTTAAGAAAATATTGGAAAAGAAAGACAATAACACCGTTGGAAAAAATGGGAGAAAAAATTTTTTTTTGACCAATTTGCACTTTCTGTTTGATACTTTTAATATTTTCTTAACTTCTATGTACAAGTATATAGCAGCAGTAACTATATTCAGGATGAAAAAGCCGCGGAATAATTCGATTCAAACGGCCTTAAAAAAAAACAAAAACAAAAAACAAACGAGGAATAAAAAATAAAAAAGAAACAAAAAACACGGTAAATGAAAATGAGTATAAATATCATTAAAAAATATGCGCCGGCAGCAGGGATCAAACTCAGGATGTTGCAATCCGGAGTCCACGACACTGCCGCTACACCTTGATTCTGCTTGTGAGATAAATCATGATTCTCGGCTACATAACGATCCGCCGTCCCAGGGGCTCATTTTAAAATCAAAATTTTGCAAATTCAGGGGCCCATTCACAAAAAGTGTTGTAAGCCCCTTCATTAGGACCCCAAGGACTATCTTTTTGCGCAAGTCCCGTTCCATTTGGAGGGGGCCCACCTTTGCCTTCCCCTTGTTAGACCTCTAATGTGAAACATTCGGAAAAAATACGCTTAACACGAAAAATACCACTGAAGGTCCATTCCACGGTAACGGATGCTACCGTTGCACGGACATAAATGAATTTTTTTGTAGTTTTATTATTTTTGGGCTTGATAAAAATTGTGCAAAGAGATGCCATTCACTTAGTAGAACATTTTCATATGCCGGTTATTTAGGTTTCAACCATATTCCACCAAGTTATTGTTGATACAATTAGCGTAACGGATGCTATGCATTTGAGTCTCAGTTTTGCCGCATGCTAATCAAAGTCAAAACTCTGTGAATTAGTCTGATCAAAAAATTTGAGCGACAGCCAAGGGTATGTGGGACAATATTCTGTGTAGACATTTTCATGCTCCCTAAAATTAAGCTTTAAAAAGAGTAAAGTCCATGTAACGGATGCTACGCGTGCAAAATCACTATGTACAAGTGGGTATAAATAAAGTGTTTTAATGATTTTTTTAAGTGAATTATATGTTTCAAGATTAGTTTTTAATGAATGAGTAGAATACATACATAATTGGATTATTAAGGAATGAAAGGCTTTACTAGACCCTTTTTTTCTTATGATGGCCAAAGCTGATATTTTTGGAATTCAATGCTATGCAGCAGTGTTCCAAACCATTTGAATGAAGTAAATTCTACAGAGGATGTTGTTTTCCCTGTCTCCAATAGCAATTTTTGATAAGGATCAAATTTAAACTAAAGAAATGAAATTTTCGGTAACGAATGCTACGCATCTCCAACGTTTATGGCAGCTCTGATTAGTTATTTCCCTCCATAAAAAAATTACAGGTTAGGTTTCAGTGTAACCAATAACAACCCCAGAAGAAGTCAGGAAAGTTTAAACCAAGGTTCATAAATATAAGGTCTGGCCGGTAGCGCCAACTCGGGAAATCCCAAGTTTGGGAACCCATACCCCCATTTACTTTAACATTCTTCCAAAGTTCGCCGCCATCTTGGATCAATGGTTTTAAATAGAGAAGTGGTTCCCAAACTAAGGACCAACAAAGGGAGCCAAAAACTACCGGCCAGACCTTATATTTATGGACCGTGGTTTAAACACTCTGCAGTAAGTACCTTTCTTTTTTATTCTTACTAACATTAAATAAGTCACCTACGGCTGTGGCATCCGTTACAAAATAGAGGGTTTTTTCTCTCTCAGTACTCAGGAAATGAATATTTTAGTTTGAAATTTAAATTCCAATACATTTACATGCTTCTGTAAGCCCCTGTATTTTTTTTCAAATTTTTGTCTGAAATAATTAGATGAAAAATTGAGCTGCCAATTTTGTAGCATCCATTACGTAATGGACGCTACACACCCCTTTATTTGAAGATTCAACCTTTAGAACAAAAATTACCACTCAATACTTACAGGACTGAATGTAGAGTGGGTAACTTGTGGGTAAAACTCAATACTTACAGGACTGAATGTAGAGTGGGTAACTTGTGGGTAAACAAGCCTCATCTGCACAATTTTGAAAGCGTAAACTTAAAATGAGTCATCGCTCTGCTCCAATTGTTGATCGAGAAAAAACTTTCAATTCACCTCCCTGAATTTAAAAATTGTTCCTAGAATACAAGTTACCCACTGCACATTTAGTCCTGTAAGTATTGAGTGGTAATTTCTTGTTCAAAAGGTTGGATCCTTAAATAGAGGAGTGTGTAGCATCCATTACGTTTACTACAAACATTGCAGTTCAATTTTTCATTTAATTATTTCAGATAAAAATTTGATAAAAATATTGGGGCATACAGAAGTATGCAATTGTATTGGAATAAAAATTTCAAACTAAAATATACATTTCCTGAGCATTTAGAGGGAAAAAACCCTCTATTTTGCTACGGATGCTACAGCTGCAGGTGACTTACTTGATATTAGTATAAAAAGGAAAGTACTTACCGCTGAGTGTTCAAACTTTCCAGACTTCTTCTTGGGTTGTTATTGTTTACCCTGAAACAGAGTTGGGCAAAACATTATTCGGAGATTATTCGGTGAGTCAGGCAACGCCGAGTCATTCGAATTTTTTGACGAATAATTCTACAATTGACCTATACCTTCCGTGTGTAACCCTAGAGTCCCTGTATATCAAAGAGTCTCGACACGTGAAGAAGAAATCGAAGGAGGCGTCCACTCTGATTGGTTCGGTTCACCGAGAAGGCGTATATGTTTCCTCGTAGGGGTGTTTTAACGGTTCTCTTATGGAGAATAACACAGAACGCCTCCTTGAGCTCCGTTAAAGCCTAAAATCTAGCAGCCAATCAGAATCTATACCCCGTATGGCGAGACTCTTTGATATACAGGGACTCTTTGTTACCCTTTCCTCAGCTCAGGTTGCAAACCCAGTTTTCAGTGTTGCCGGAGTCATTTCATTATTTCTGATTATTCGGTTGCCCAACTCTGCCCTGAAACCTGAACTATAACTTTTTTATGCAGGGAAAATCACTAATCAGAGCAGTCAACTTGGAGTAAAAAACTCAGCACAAGGCACCAATGTGATGAGAAATTTTAAACATAAAAAAATACACCGAAAAATGAAAAATGGAAAGAAAGAAAAAAAAACTAGAGACTTTTTTAGACACAATTACCTACTTGATTTATTTTTTGTCTTCTTTTTAAAATTTTATGCCCAGGCTCAGTTTGATATGGAATGGCCCTAAACTAAAATGTTTCACATTGTGAAAAATAGGTGTTGGGTACTGGTGCAAACAGGGGTGTCGGCTAGTGGGGTGTTTACTGTCCACCGTATGGGTTGTATATCTAGTTGGTTCCCACCTACATATGTAGGTAAGTTAGAGTTCCCTTCAATTATGCTTGAGGTTTTGGAAGGAACTTTAGAAAAGTTCGAAAGTTACTTCAAGTGCTGATGAAGCTTTTATAATTGAAACTGCCTTAGAGGAGAGTTCCAGAAAAAGTGGGGGTAGTTCTGTCTTGTTGCGTTCTTCCTAGATTTTCATGCCTGTCCAATGCAAAAATGGCCAATCAGACAGAACTGCAAGCATTGTAACAGTCTTCCTCTACCAATGAAAGCTTTACCCAAGTTGAAGAGTGGATTATGATCGGTGCTGCCAGATTAGGCAAAAAAATATACAAATTTTACATGTCTTATGGAAAACTTCTATATTTTTCACCAAATCAGGCAGCACTGTTTATGATATTATTCAATGCCTCCTCCCTCCACTTATTTATCTTCAATTTCACCTGACTATCCTCAACTCTTTGTTATCAGTAACTGTTTTTCTCTTCGATTGCTTATTTAGTGATAGGCAGAGTTCTGTACCATATTTATATAAAATTGCCGTTCCTTCACCGTCTAAAGAAGTGTCGGCATGCTTGAAACCCACCTTCCGCAGTTGGTCTCAAGAGCTGAACAGTTGAATTTGATCAGTTGGTTGGTGTTGACCAACAGAAACAGTGGCAGCTTGTGCAGTTTGGCAACAATGCTATTCCTAATTTTGCTTTCCATATAATCTCAGGTTCATTTTGACATTTAATTTTTTATATTACGGTGATAAGTCTTGAAATTATTGCCGATTTCGCATTCACCGTGGTGTTACCGGCTACCCCTATTTCAATAGAGTATTTCATCCCCTACCTTTTTCTAATGCCTCTCTTTACAAAAATACAGAAATTATGTTTCTGTCTGATTTTCTTCATTTTGGCTTCTTTTTTTTTTGCAGTCCAGTCGTTGACTGTAAAATGTCAGCATAATGAACCACGTGTTTGGGCGGCTGGACTTTACTACTACTACTACTACTACTACTACAACAACATATTTCTCAGAAATGACTGTAGTAATTTGGATGTGGTTTTTTTCAATTGGAAACTGAAACTATTCTGCACATTTTAAACGGCAGTTTTTGAAAATTTTGATTTTAATGTGATTTACGATGTCCTGAAAGTTCAACTTTTCATCATTTTTTCACGATAAATTTTAAATGTGCCTTATTACAATGGAACTGTCGCAATCTTTTGCTACAGACTTATTAATAGTTGATTATGGGGTAACACCCTGTGAAAATAACGATTAGCTCACTAAAAAATCACGAAATCCACTCCTAAACTCACAAAATGCTTTTAAATGCGAGACTGTCATGGCGGCCGAGGCCGCGGTTTTCTTATGGCAATTGTATGCCTCTTCTTCTTGTGTGGTGTTGCGAGAACACCTCGTGTAGATGGCGCTGATTGAAGATAGGGAACCCCAGGGAACCCCAATGAAAACCGTGGCCCTGGCCGCCATTACGGTCTCGCGCTTAAAAGCATTTTGTGAGTTCAGGAGTGGATTTCATGATTATTTAGTGCGCTAATCGTTATTTTTACTGGGTATTACACCATTATCAACTATTAATGAGCCTGTAGCAAAAGTTTGCAACAGCTCCATTCTCAAAATTGGCAATAACGGCATTGTGAAAGTGTACAGGCGAGAGGAAGCTGTGAAACAAACTTTCCTTTCAAATATCTTTAACCGTGCCCATAAAAAGTGTAACTACCCATTGGGAAAATTACTGTGAAAGTGTACAGGCGAGAGGAAGCTTTGAAACAAACTTTCCTTTCAAATATCTTTAACCGTGCCCATAAAAAGTGTAACTACCCATTGGGAAAATTACTGTTAAGGAGATGGGCACTTGGCAGTCCGCTTTAAAATGTCAGAAAATGTTTCTTATATTTTGTCGGTGATTATATTAAGGAAAAAACAACAGTTTTGGAAATTTTTAAAACAACCTATTTGGATTTATTCCTTGTATGAAATTTAGTTTTATGAACCACTTTAGTTTCTGTAATTAGTCTTTCTGTTACTCTGCACAAGAGCCTCTGAAGCTAATAGGATGCAGCTCTGTAACATTAGCCTCGTTTATGCGAGCATCTCAACCCAGGTTCTAGAACCCGGGTTCAGCTGAACCCGAGTTGAGATGCTCGCATAAACACTTCGGATCTCGCTGAACTCGAGTTGAGATTTCACGCATAAATACCTCGGAGTTCAGAACCCGGGTTCACGCGGCATCGATGTCACCAATCCGAGCGAGGTTAAACACGCGTCTTATGCGGTCGCACTTGTCCGTACCGCACCAAGCATCGCCGCCATTTTCGTCAAAAATGTAAACAAACAGTGAAGAAGAAGAAAGAAATCATTTGAACTCGAGTTCAAATATACGGGTGTTAATGTGCTAACCCGAGTTGGACCCAGGTTGAAACTCAACTCGGGTTGACTCAACCCAGGTTCAGATCTCTCGCATAAACGAGGCTATTGCATCGGCACTGTTTTTCGGTGATCCTAGAAAGACCCTGATGGAGAGTTAGGTGATCAAATTTATTGATGCCTCGAAGTGTAAAAAAGTGAGAGCTGAATTGTTTTCTTGATGACGTGTTTTAATTGAATCCCACCGTTCACCCTAATTTCGATGAATTTTGACTTTAAAGGGGCAATGATTGATGAACCTCCCTTTCCTTTTGTTTCAGCTTCGCAATGATGTAGTACCACAGACTGCAGAGAATTTCCGTGCCCTCTGTACTGGAGAGCAAGGATTTGGCTACAAAGGTAGCACCTTCCACCGTGTCATCCCTAACTTCATGTGCCAAGGAGGTGATTTCACCAACCACAATGGAACTGGAGGAAAATCAATCTATGGAAACAAATTCGAAGATGAAAACTTCACTCTCAAGCACACTGGGCCCGGTACGTTCTCTTCTCCCAGCTATCATGGCTCTTTCTTTGGTTTTTCGGCAATATTCAGCTCTTTCATCATGAGATTTTTAGTATTTGAAATTATGCCAATCCAAACTCGGAATCAGCTTGAAATTCATTCACCTATATTTTCCCAATTCTCAAAGAGAGGTCCATTGGTGGATAGGGGGGGGGGGGGGGGGGGGGGGGGGGGCGAAGGGGGCGATCCCCCCCTTTGACTGAAGAGGGGGAAAAGAGGGGGAGAGAAGGGGTGATAAAAGGGGGAAAGGAGAAGAGTAAAAAGGAAATAGGGGTCACTGGGGGGCAAAAATCCGAAGTCGTCCCCCCCCCCCCCCCCCCCCCCCCCCCCCCCGGTTGACGAGGGTTGGATCCGCCAATGGAGAGGTCCCATACGTGTCAATCTCAATTTTGTTCAAATTTTGTAGCGAGGTAGTTTATTCAAAATTGTTAGACCTGTGTTTCAGCGTGTCTTTCAATGGGCCCTTTGAAGCCCCAAAATTTCAAGTTGAAAATTCACAACTTTTTTGAGCCAATTTTCAACCCTTAGCCATTCCTCACGCTCTCTGATTGTGGCCTTAAGGTAGAGCGCTTAAATTCCACACGCGTTTAGCGCGTTTCAGCGTTGAACCCTGGTTCAAATCCTATTGGTGCCTCTAACTTTTTTTCTCTCTTTCCTCTTCTTTTTTAAGAACTGGATGATACGATAGTACAACTTCTCTTCGATTATTAAATTGGAAAAATGAGATATGAATAGAAAGAAAGGGAAAAATGCATAAATTTGATTTTATTCATTTCCATTTAAAAACTTTCATTTATTTCTTATTGCGAGTCAATATTTGGAGTATAGTTAGGCAATAGTGATGTAAATTTCTTGGAAGGAGAGAAAAAGAAAGAAGATACTGATTTTCTGAACAAACAATGTAAAATGATCGTAGATGGACTTGTCAAATCAACGAGTATTTTTCTCCGCCGACTAGGTCTTCATTGACGGTTTTTTTTAAAAACAAACAACTTTTAGAATACTGGACGAAAAACCTTCGATAAAGGCCAAACAGCATCAGTAAAATACTCATTGATTAACAAGTCTGTCTACGATCTGTTATTCCGTTCGTTCAGAAAATCGGTATATTCTTCTTTTTTCCCTTTTTCCAAGAAATTCACTTCACTGTTGCGTTTCTATTCTCATAATTTTGACTCGAAATGAGAACAAAATAAAAGTTTTTAAATGGAAATAAGGAAAATAGAATTTTTACATATTCTTCCTTAAATTCATTTCTTATCATTGCGATTTGCTGTTTGGTGAAAAGTTGTTGGTACATATTACCCGTTCCTTTGGAAACAAGATGAAGGAGAGAAAAAAGTTAGTGGCTTGCAGCTATGTTTCAGGGTCAGAAAGAACAGCATTTAAGAATGAGGAGAGGCTATGGGACAAAAATTTGCTCATAAAGTTGAATTTACAACTTCAAAGGACGTGGCACAATCCTTATGGGAAATGGCCTACGGTCAAACTTAATGAATGTGACATCATTTTTTCCGTCTCGTCGTCCTGATCAAAAAGTCTCACGGGCACAAAAATTATCATCGCTGGTTTTCGAGATGATCGAGCTTAAAGTTTTAACAAATCTTGATCACCAGGGACTAATTCGCTCAAGAATCGAGCGTGCGTCCTACCTACGATGCGGCTCACTGCCGACTGGCGATGGCTGCCGCTACTATTGCTCACACTCTGTCCGGAGTTCACGCCCTCGTTTCTCCCACTCCGGACAGAGTGTGAGCAATAGTAGCGGCAGCCATCGCCAGTCGGCGGTGAGCCGCTTCGTAGGTAAGACGCGCGCTCGATTCTTGAGCAAATTAGTCCTTGGAGATCGAGATTTGTTAAAACTTCAAGCTCGATTATCTCGAAAGCCAGTATAGGCACTCTACGTGGGCCTATGGGAGAGTCCGCTGATAAGTAGTTTTGGTGGAAACGTCCCAACAATACTAAGTTTCAGCGGAGAGGTCGTTCGCGGCTCGCGGTCATAAGAAGATGAGAAAGGCACCATGCAAAATACGGTGGTGCGCTCTCTCGGCAATTGCCGCGTACTTCTCTGACCGACGAGTGCAAGTCGGATAGATCTGGATCGTAGACGGCGCGCGGTCGCCACACCAGCGATAATAATTTGTTGCGCCTGTGAGACTTTTTGATGAGGACGACGAGACGAAAAAAATGATGCCATTTCCCATAAGGATTGTGCCACGTCCTTTTGGAGTTGTGAACTGCCTATTGGAAGAAATACTAGAACACAGGTCTACTAGTTTCGTATGAAGTACCTCTCTGCAAAATTTGAACTAAATCAAGGTGACAAGTCCAGGACCTCTCCTTGTCAGCTGAAAATAGATGTATCAAACAAGAGGCATTGTTAGACAGCCATGTTGTTCAAGTGTTTTAAGCATCCAAGCTCAGAAAAATCGTATTTGATTTCTTCTAGAGGGAGGGTTCTAAGGGTTCTAGAAATTTTCAGCACATGAAGGTTTTTAGAAAAGTTGACTTACATGAAGTAAAGTTAAACCAGACTTTTATAAAAGATGTAATTGAATATCAAAGAATTAAACAAAATATGCTAGAGGTAACATAGGAAAGGATTAAAATTATCAACCATGAATGTTAGAAGGAGAGAGAAAAACAAAATTTGATGACGAAGGTAAGGAATAGTTCAAAATCAACTATCTTAGGAAGCTCAACATATGCTGAAAACTTCTAATATACATAGTAGTTAGTAGAAGGTTTGCACTCTGCAAGCTTTAAAAACTCAAACTCAAAACTCAAAAGATACTCAAAAGTACATCGCACGTTTCTTATGGCGCGTGGACCCCACTCAAGGTGTACTTTTTTTTTGCAGAAATCGATTCTAGAGACCATTCTGAGCAAAAGTTCTCACGGGCCCAAAAAATTTCCATGTTAAGTTTAGCCACTATTAAAGTTTGAAAGTTGGATCAGCACAGTTAGTGCATTCATTTTTGGGCACACTGTAGCGGAGTGAGAGAACTCTCTGAACGATCGCCTGGCCCCGTCCCTACCTGCCATTTGGCCGACGGCGGCGACCCAACCTCAGGTCTCACCGCCTCCTCTCCCTCTCCTCCTGACACTACGAGCAACCGCTTCATTCCTTCTTTTGTTGTCTTTTTGCACTCTCTTACTCCTATTTGACCCGATTTTATTTTTGTTACGCCAGCCTCAGAGCTGCAATTCTACCCCCCCCCTTCCACCCCCCCCCCTTCCCCCCACCCCCCCCCCCCCCCCCCCCCAATGCACGCACAGAGAAAACGCACGATGAGAGGTAGAGAGGGGAGAAAAGGCTTGAAATCCGATGTTGGGTCGTCGGTCTAGTGGCAGGTAGGGACGGGGCGCCGGCCGAACATTCGGTGAGCTCTCTTACTCCCTACAGTGTGCCCCAAAACGAATGCACTAACTGTGCTGATCCAACTTTCAAACTTTAATAGCGGCTAAACTTAACATGGAAATTTTTTGGGCCCGTGAGAACTTTTGCTCAGAATGGTCTCCAGAATCGATTTCTGCAAAAAAAAGTACACCTTGAGTGGGGTCCACGCGCTATAAGAAACGTGCGATGTCCTTTGAGAGAAAAGAGAAGAAAAGAAGTTTAAGATAATAGAGGCTGGCTTGTGCGTAATCCCTCGATAATTAAGAGCCAACACCTGAACGTTGGCAGAGAAGGGGGATATCTTCTAAATGCACGATACCTCCTCTCCCGCCCGACTTTGTCTCTTCTTTTCGATTTCTAAATTTTTAATGCTAAATGCATGCTACAATGTTGGTTGTGAACCCAGTGTTCCGAACTTCAATACAAGGGGAGCCAAATGAGCATGTAAAACCATTTGAGCGGTGAGGGGTTGTGGTCTCGTTACTTTCAGAATTTCATGTAAGTTTGGATATTCTCTCTTCACATAGAAACATTTTTAAAGCTTCATTGATAACTCTTGGTGTATGAAAGGACATAATTTTGACCTTATGTTTGCTTGACTGCTCACAGGTATCCTTTCCATGGCTAACGCTGGCCCCAACACCAACGGAAGTCAATTCTTCGTCACCACTGTCAAAACATCTTGGTTAGACAACAGGCACGTCGTCTTCGGACAAGTTATCGAGGGTATGGATGTCGTGAGGAAGCTTGAAAGTTATGGATCTCAAAGTGGTAAAACATCTAAGGTTATCACGGTTGCTGACTGCGGACAGCTCCAGTAATTGGAGAATTTCTAGCATCCATCATCATCTGTATTATTTTTTTTTTTTTTTTTTTTTACAATCTTTAGAAATTTTAACATGCATGCAACATGTTTTATCTAATTATGTTGCCTTGCCATGTATGATCAATTTTAATCCAGTGATGAAGATTGAAAAAGGGGATAAAAATGAATGAAAAATGTTGTTTCCTTTGAAAGGACTGAATGAAGGAAAGTTTAACTTAAGTTGCAATTGAATCAATTCTTCGTCTTATCAATCGTGTGCTATTTATTCTTGATTTTTTTAAAGTCTGAAGTCTCATAATAAACTAAAAAAACTAAACTATCCTATATATTGCTCAACTATCATTTTTTCTTATGTTGCTGAATAAACTAACTTGTCACTTTAGCAGTTTAAAAAAAAGTGTCAGTCCAGCTTTTATGTTTGCTAGGTAAGCGAGTGTTTTTTTATTATTATTTATTTACTAATTTTGTTTTGTTTTTTTCATCGTCCTGGTTTTGCCAATACCTTACTATTCTGAGGAGCATTTATTACTTTTCAAATTCATTCCAAACACTTAGCTTTTGTGTATCATATTGTGTATCTTGTAGCTCATTTGATGCAACGTTCTAAAATCTCACCATCATTTTTATTATTATTTTTTGAATTTTATTTTTATCCTCCTTTGAGCGCATGTATCAACTAGGAAACAATAAATGTTGGAGCGATAAAAACTGATGTTTTCTTTTTTTTCACCTCATCTCATTTAAATATTGAAAGTCTTTTTCTAATAGTTGTCTGTAATTTTAACCAATCCAATCTCAATTCATGCTTTTTCATAGGGGGGAAGGGTTTTTAAGGATGGTCTAGCAATCTCTCTGTTGTCCACATTATTTTAACCCTTTGAGACACAAATAAAAGGAGTCCCATCAATCTTGGATCCACGTCAACGCATTCCTAGCCTGGATTCTCCCAAATGTTACTGTAATTCGGCTTTAAGCCAAAACAGGTTGAACAGGTGAATCCAAGCTAGGAAAGCATTGGAAGATCTACAACCTCTTGCTAATGTATCAAAACCATTTCGACAAATGTATTTTTGAGTATGCAAGGTTGATAATTGCCAAAAAAATTTCACCAATCTCTCCCCTGCATTATTGATAAAACTTTTAAATAAGTATGAATTAGTACTTAGCATAGTATGAATTTTTTTAAATTATGATTTTAGAAAAAAATTACATGATTGTGATGTAATGTTGAACCTCTCTGTATTTCAACTGGCGGGTCAACCTGCAATGACAAAGACGGCGTGAAACGCCTTATATAAGGCGCGTAGTGCCTTTAGTTGTGGCACCTTCATTCGGGGTAGGGCCAGGGGGCGAACCCCCCTAGTCTTGAATAACCGCGAATGATTAATTAAATTTATTTGCATTATTCTCTTGTTATTCCTGTAAGTAAAGCAAAGTTTTAACACTACCATCATTCATCTTATGACAGATGAATATGCTGGTAGTGTCAAAATTTCAATTTACTAATAACATGAGAATATTACAAATAATTATCGTTAATTATTCATGGTTATTCAAAAAATGATTTTTGCCCTTCACTGCGTATACTATTATTTCAATTTTTTTTTCCTTCTGTAAATTGCGGGTACTTAAAAATTCAAAAACCAATTTAAAAACTTGTTCAATTCATCTTTTGGCACTAATTGTAAGTTTAAAATCATGTTTGATATCATCACTTCATTTACATCAAAATCCATGTGACGCTGAAGGTTTTGACTTTGAATCCTCCCTTCCTGTTGACCAAAGAAAAGATTGGCTCATCCTACATTTAGCTCTATCACCTGCGGAAGTTTCATTCATATTGGGGGGGACACGCTTGATAAGCTATTTTCGGGCTCTTACAACAAACTGTAGGATTTGTTTTATGCAAAAATGAAGGCAATAGGAATGTACTAAGGCCGGCAAAAGAATCTTTTACATCACAGCGTTTTTCCACTTTATTTTTGCGGTCAAGTTGTGGAAAATATTTCCGTACGTTACGTTAGAGTTCATTTCGGGAGGATGCGACAATCACTCCAGTATCTTAACTTACTACGACCAGAGACAATATACTATGGGTGTACCAGACCACCCGGATAGGGCATTTTTCTCGAAAACTACCAAACCCAATGATTTGGAACCAAACAGTCAGATGTGGATTTCACCCCAAATTTTCTGTTTTTCATATTTTCAAAAGCCTCCGATAGCCCCACCGGAGGTTTGAGGGGGGGGGGCTCAAAAACATTTTTCTCTGCTCTTATGGACCACTAAGAGCTTTTTAGTAATTTTAATGGCAATTTCTGAATTTCTTCGATGGTGAATTTTGGCGTTTGATGGCCATCGAAAAAATTCGATATTTATTGCCTTTGAAATCACTGAAAAGCTCATAGTGGTCCATAAATATAATCAAAATGAGCACATTTTGAGAGAGCAAACAGAATTAAAATGCAACAAAACATATTTACGTAAAAAGATAATCAAAATCGCCATTGCGATGACAAAGCAAAATACGACTAAAGTTTCCAATGAAGGTATCAAAAAAAGTTCATCTTCTTCAATAAAAAGCAATTGGCGACATTTTTCTCTCATAATTTTTTTTCCAAAAACCCCCAATTTTTTGAGTTATAGGGGCTTTCTTGAAATGTTTTGAATTTTTCAAATTTGAACCAATCGGAGTTACATCGTCGAAATTTTGGATGAACATTATATTTCGAGACTTATTGTCTCAGAAGGAGAGGTGACTATTCCGACGTTAAATCGTCCGGCGAATCGATTGAGATGACTCCCGGCTCGATCGGAGCAGCCGTTCTCGAGATATCGCACTTACAAATTAGAAGGAAGTGCAGTCATTTCGGCATCCTCGCGAAATGAAGGCGATCTGATTGACCCGATATATCTTCGATAACTCGGCCGCGAGTCGTTTTATCGTCACACGACTTGTCGCAATCGATTCCTCGGGTGAATTTACGTGGGAATCGACCGCCAACTCGAAACGGCTGCTCCGATCGAGCGGAGAGTCGTCCCAATCGATTCGCCGGACGAATTTACGTCGGAATGCTCACATTTAAACTCATTCCGAGACAAAAAGTCTCGGAAAAAAATTTCGTGAATTTTTTTTTTTCAAATTCCAGTGCGATAAAAAAATTGCGAGTTAGCGGCCGATCCTCACGTAAATTTACCCGAGGAGTCGATTGTGACATGTGTCGCGACGATCAAACGACTCGCGGCCGAGTTATCGAAGATATTTCGGGTCAATCGGATCGCCTTCATTTCGCGAGGATGCCGACATGACTGCACTTCCCCCTAATTATTGTAAGTGCGATATTAGTCCAGGGAGGTGATCACGGAGGATCGGATCGTTTTGGTATCGTTATCGTTATCGTTTGCACTAAATCAAATGGGCTTGCTTCTGCGCAACTCGATCGCGCAGGTGATCCACTCCACACCTCTTCCTACTTAAAACGATCGAAATTACGACAGCCTCCGACTCATCGCCTCCTTTCGTCCGTTTCAATCGTTACGAGGGGCTCAAAACGATTCGAGCAGTTGAGCCACCCATAAGGTTATACAGGGTGTTGAAAAACTGTTCCCGAATATTTCAGGGGCGGATTTTACAGGTCAAAATAAGACCTTATTTTCCGATAAACATGTGTCCGAAAATGCCCCCTTTTGAGCTACAGCCCCCCAAAGTTTTAAAAAATTTACGGTGTTTTTGGAATAGCGACCACTATTATCAACCAAATGTCTTAAAACTTAGTGTCCTAAAGTAATTTTACGGGTAGAATCCATTAATGACCTCGAAAAATTCAGAAATTGATTCTAATTGTACTTTTGACGCAATATTGTACCTTTAACGGCACGAATTTTATGTTACGGATGAAAATTTTGAAGAATAATTACCGAAATCAGATGCGAAAAACCCTTAGAAAGATTTTTGGTACTCCTTGTTTCTTTCGATACGACGCATTTTAAGCGAGATAATCGCTGAACAGTGTGGAAAAGTCAGCGCTTTTACTATGAAAAACGGCAGTGAGTATGCAACCCGCCTCTCCGCTGCTTCTACGGGCCGGCCGCTATGGTAAAAACGCTGACTTTTCCACACTGTGCAGCGATTATCTCGCTTAAAATGCGTCGTATCGAAAGAAACAAGGAGTACCAAAAATCTTTCTAAGGGTTTTTCGCATCTGATTTTGGTACTTATTCTTCAAAATTTTAATCCGTAACATAAAATTCGTGCCGTTAAAGGTACAAGATTGCGTGAAAAGTACAGTTAGACTCAATTTCTGAATTTTTCGAGGTCATTAATGGATTCTACGCGTAAAATTACCTTAGGACACCAAGTTTTAAGACATTTGGTTCATAATAGTGGTCGCTATTCCTAAAAAACCGTAAATTTTTTAAAACTTTGAGGGGCTGTAGCTCAAAAGGGGGGCATTTTCGGACACATGTTTATAGGAAGAAAAGGTCTTATTTTGACCTGTAGAATCCGCCCCTGAAATATTCGGGAACAGTTTTTCAACACCCTGTATGTAAACGATAACGATAACGATATCAAAACGATCCGATCCTCCGTGATCACCCCCCCCCCCCCCCCCCCCCCCCCCCCAGGACCTTTAGATAATTTTTCACCGATTAGCGGAAAAAGTTTGCAAAAAGCTGAATTTTTGTAGAGGTGTTCCTTTCGGTGTGTAGAACCACCAGAAACAAGTCCTGACCGATATCGCGTACGCTCGACTTTTTATGTCCCCAAAAAGGGCGCTTAAATCGGTTTTTTTTTTTCAAAATAACTCGAAAAATATCCATTTTAGCTCCAAAACACTTCAGTATCGTATAAAATCTGACGTAATTTGCCACTGAAAAGGTTCCTACAAGTTTTCACGTCAGACCCTTCCTTATCCCTCAAAAATTTAATTTTAGAATTCCGAATTTTCGAGATATAGCATTTTCCCGCAAATTTTTGCATTGCATTTTGCAGAAAAATGACTCATACGGCAAAATTTTCCGGAGGTAATTTTGAAGAACATCAAATTCTCTATAGAGCATAAGTGCGTATTTACCCTTCGGGCATTTTTTCCCCCACAAAAAATAGTTTTCACGCATTTTATAGTGAAGAGGACCCGTAAAATGAGTGAGTGCCCAATGAATTAGCGACGACGGTCAGTTTGTGGCAAGTTAAAGTCGAAAGTACCCTGGTTTACTCTATTTTAAACATATTCGACACCCTCCGAATCTCATCTGGAACCCCCCCCCCCGACATCCCCCTTCCACCTACCCTCCAATATTCCCCAACCCTTTATTTCCCACCATTGCAGCCGATTGATTATTTTCTCATTTATGCATTAGTAATTGACATTCAGAGTCCTTTTTGGAGGAAAAGTTTCCGGCCAGAGGCGTATCGGGAAGGTCCCTCCATCCCAAAGTCTCAATTTCTCTCTTTTTTAACTGAAAGGTGCCGGTAAAAAGCCGGACCAAACTCGTGGAATGAAGCAGAAAATCCGCGCTCATTCAATATGACATTTTTTTTTGTTAACATGCAGTAAGTACTGCATGTTTTTGTTATGGTTTCGTATCGATTTTGGCCATAAACTTCCTGCATAATAATCGACAATTTTCGGCTTGGTCGCAAACGTGCGTTGTCAGATTTCCGCGCGTAATGATCGCGTACTGATTTTCGGTGGATTCCTTTCGTTCGATATATTGCGGAGCGGCAACGCGAAAAGTCTCCCTATCCTTTAAGCAGTCACTAAACGTATCGCGCGCCATATCGAATCCGCGATATTCTTCGGTTCGCCGCACAATGGACAGAAATCAAATCTTTGGCGGTCCAAATTCGATCCTTTCAAAGTTGGAAAATTAGTATTTTAGCTGGGTACTATAGTTGATTTTAAGGGGTTTATTTGGCTCGGTTTTTCTATCCTGGCTTGTCCCATATTTATCGGAGAATATCATTTGATGGATCGACAGTTCTTGTGATATCTCATGTCTTTGTATTTTTGACCACTTAGGACTCGATTTGGATCCATCGTGCGCCGATTGAAATGTTTGAATGTTTGAGTGAGGTTTTGACTGAGAATTGACCCGAAGTTTTCCATAAGGATTGTCTCCGTTATGAATAAATTTGGTAGTTTCATATTTTGTCTGTGATTACTAACGAGCTATATCTAGTTCGGAAACTCAGGTAAACATGCGTAACCGCCTCGGAGATTTTAAGGTTAGAGATGTGTGTTGTGAAAACAAACCGAAGGTTCCCCGCAATGTATTTTCGCGTGTTTTCGAATTCTATCAGAGACTTTAAAATTAGAATTTCTTTATGAACTGTGCGTGTTTTCTGTCAATCAAAGCCGTAACTTCAGTTTTTACGAATTGAAACACTCAAGTTCTTCATAGCTTTCATTTAATTGGTCAGATTCTACAGTGTGTTATTGCCTCGTAATGCCGTAACTCATCGCCTTTCTTGGCATTTCGACGAGTGAAAGTGGTATGTTTGTGGTGGTTTATTCAAAAATTTTGTAGTTTGACCTCTCTCAGCAAACTCTCTCTTCTGAGACAGATTTTCTCTGTTCATCTCTTAAGTTGAGTGATCTGAAGTAGATAACTTCGTTAACCTAGCAGTGGTCTAGAGAAGTTAGGTACCGAAAGGAAAAAAAAAGCAAAGGGTGGACCTTTACATTTCAGACCAATTGTACCTATGCCTGCATGACAGTCATGGAGAGCAGAATTATTTAATTGTCAACACCAACACCAAGTTGTGTGATGCATTCATCCAATGATAAATGGTGTCGACTGAAATACTGGGCTGCGAGGTCGATCGGAGAGCATCCATTTCACTCGACTCATCTCTTTTGCCCAAGTTGATTGAGCCACTCGTGAAGTGAATTTTACTACGAGGTTTGGTTGGAGTTTGGTAAGAACTTTTTTAAGTATTTATTTACCTAAGTACAACTGTCCGACAAGATGAGAAAGTTACAATCACATTGTTCTACAATGGAATGTCAGGTGAATATAGCCTGAGGGCTGTTCCACTTAAGAAGTCGACAATTGAAGCGTAACTAATTAGACCTAAGGATTCAT